>OX276336.1:122602911-123802911 GCA_946251815.1 Dasysyrphus albostriatus
TCGAAAATTGGGTTCAGCGTCTGGACTTCTGCAAGCGTGCCCGTGGTGGCCATGCAAAAGAAATCGTGTTCCATACATAATGGCATCGAACGTACTTTCACAATAATAAAGAATTTCATTGATATCCAAAAACCGTTTTTGTTTTATTTAAAAAAACTTTTGTAGCGCTCTTATTGAAAAACCAGATATTTCAACTTTTAAAAAATTATGCAGATACATTACTAAAACTGCTTTAAATTTTTAAAATTCAATTGAGAACAATTAGAGCTGTTATCACTGATTTTACATTTCATAATAATTATTACTAATTGATATATGAAATTCCACACTTAGGTGCTTATTTCTTTGATAAGTATTATTTTCCTGTTTCTGTTGATGGTAAAATTTTATTTCAATTAGTTATCTTTAATACTTTAAAAAAATTATTACATAGGTACTTCAAATTCCAATTAATTTTCAAGTGGGTACTTGAATGTGGTTTGAGTAAATGAGTTTGAATAAAATTTAATTTACGACGTTGATGAATCAGAACATTTATGAAGTCTTGTCATATATTTGTGTTTTAATTATCACATTTATTGGTGATCAGAGATAATACATAATATTAAACACTGATTGTTTCTGTTGATAAAATAATAAATGAATAAATGAATAACTAGTCATTTTACGAAAATGCTTGTATTCATTAAAAGATTTGATGTTTGGGAATGTATTAACTTACTTTTTTACAAATTAAATCAGAAATAAAATTTGCAAATATTCGGAATAAGGAGGTAAAGGCTTTTGAATAGACATTTTAAAAATGAACAGTTACGTGCGAGGGTTTTGACAGTTTGAATTTGACTTTTAGTTCAAAATTTCTCTCAGGAACGCATGAGTGAATTTTGTATAGTATTCTCGGTTTTAAAGATGCTTATGGGCCAATAAAACATGTTCAATAATAAAAACCCTTGCACCCTTGGTATAGAAAATATTGTCATTCAAAGACATTGAGGTATGTACGTAGTTTGGGACAGGAAATCAGTAATATAACTTTGGATGCAAATATTTTACCAACCAGACCATAAAAAAAAAAAAAAATGTGGCTAGGATGTATCGAAAGGGGGTGAATAGACCTTTCCATTGACGTATGTCACGATTTATTTTACTAACATCACAAAAAGTTTACGCAAGCTAACGCAACTCTACGCAAGTTTACGCAAGTTACTTTGGATGCGTATATCAGAGAATCAGACATCGTAAATGGTTCTAGTTTTCAGTTTTAAAAGCTCTGGAAAATTTGTATCGATTTTTGGTTTTTTGTGTCTTCTACATGGCTCGGTTTTGAAAATAGCGTCATCCAAACACATTAAGGTAGGTATTTCGAGGCGGACAATCAGTGAAATAACTTTGGAGCGAATATTTCCTCGACCATACGATGAAAAAAAAATTGTCTTCGATGTGTCAATTGGGTTTGAATAGACCTTTCTATTGAGATATGGCACGATTTGTTTCATTAACTTTGAAAAAAAAGTTGATTTTTTTTTTTAAAAAATGGCAAGGGGTTAGCCCATGGTTTTTTATGAAAATCCATGAAAAATTTTTGTGACAAAATTTTTACATTTTTGGAAAGGTGTGATAATTTTCTATTCAGAACTGGAAGCTGCAACAATTTTGAAAGATCGGTTTGTTAGATATTCGCATTTAACGGATTGCGTAAAAATTCAGTAAAATTACATTGGATGCGAATATTTAATGAAATAGACATTGCAAGAGCTTTTGGTTTTCACAAATGAAAAGCTCTTGAATAGAAAATGTAGAATTTGAAAACCAAAACCATTTGCATGGCTTGGCGGCGAAGATACATCTATGCAAAGGCATTTTCAGGCTAAATGCAAATAATCGCGAATATCACTTTGGATGCCTATATTTCGAAAACGAGATATCATAGAAGGTTCTGGATTTCAGTTCTGGAAAGCTCTTGAAAATCTCTGTCCCACATTTTGTTACTTTAATCTCTTTCAAGGCTTGGTTCCAGAGATATCGCCATCCAAAGACATTAGGGTAGGTATTCGGAGGCAGAAAATCAGTAAAATCAGTTCGTATGCGAATATTTCCTCAACAAGCCTATGAAAAAAAATTTGGCTTCGATGTGTCAATAGGGTTTGAAAAGACCTTTCCATTAACGTACCGCATAATTTATTTCATTAGTTTTGAAAAAAAAAGTTTGTTTTTTTTTTTTAAATGGCAAGGGGTTAGCCCATGCTTTTTTCCGAAATCCATGAAAAAAATTTGTGACGAAATTTTTACATTTTTGGAAAGGTGTGTTAATTTCCTATTCAGCTCTGAAAACTGCCACGATTTTGAAAGCTCAGTTCCTTAGATATTCGCATTTAACGGATTGCGTAAAAATTCAGTAAAATTATATTGGATGCGAATATTTAATGAACTAGACATTGCAAGAGCTTTTGGTTTTCACAAATGAAAAGCTGTTGAATAGAAGATGTAGAATTTGAAAAACAAAACCATTTGCATGCCTTGGCGGTGAAGATACATCTATGCAAAGGCATTTTCAGGCTGAATGCAAATAATCGCGAATATCACTTTGGATGCCTATATTTCGAAAACGAGATATCATAGAAGGTTCTGGATTTCAGTTCTGGAAAGCTCTTGAAAATCTCTGTCCCACATTTTGTTACTTTAATCTCCTTCAAGGCTTTATTTCTGAAATATCGCCATCCAGAGCCATTAAAGTGGGTAGTTGGAGGCAGAAAATTATTAAAATCAGGTAAAGTCGCTTGAATACCCCTATTCAATAGACTAGCAAAGTTGCTGGATGTGTTTTAATTATAGAAAAAAAACTAAGATCCGAGCAGACTAGCTAAATGGATATCACGGCACGTATTTTTTATCTTTTTCCATAACCAAAAATAACGTGCGCCATAAATTTCTTTTTTTTTCGGAAAAGAAAATATTTTACTTTTATGCGAAAATAACAGTAGTAGGGTGGGGCACTTTAAACGGCGGCGGTGCACTTTTGCAATTATCGAAACTTTTAATGAGAATGTGGGTTGCACTAATCTTTTTAAAAATTCGTGGCGGGTAAACGTCGGTTTTTAGATTTAAAAGTAATTTTGGGCAAGTGGTATTTTATTTTCTGATAAAGAAATTTAATAACTGACAAATTTGAGTGTAAGTGTTTAACATCAATACAAGATTTCTTTATTTTTTTATAAAATTATATTCGAAGATCTATTATTCGAAGATCTATTATATTCGAAGATATCGAAGTTAATTTTAAATGGAGAACCTCTCCCGAACCATACAAAAATGTAAAGATAGTACTATTTATAATCTAAAATAGTCGGAAGATGTCGGAGACTAATGTCAAAAACCAACAAAAAGTAGCTCCGCAAACAGTCAAAAGGAGAAATGAGCTATATGTACCTACTCTACTTAAGTAAAATGAGTTTTCTGTTGTTTTTTGTTGATACTACACCAAATGTCAGTTTCAGTTCTGTGGGTTACGCTCGGGATCGATCTTCTCTTTCGAAAGTCTTTATAGGAGAAAAAAAAGCAGAGCCTTTGAAGTTTTACTTAAATAATTTATGAAAGTGGGTTCCATCATCGTCGAGTAAATGAAGACGTAAAAAATATTTTTTTGAGTATAAACTACGTATTAAATCACAATTTGTATTGCAAACTAAACACGATCAGAGTTGTTTTTTTTTCTAGTTCTCTGAGATACTATATTTAGATCATATTTTCACACACGCCTAATTCTAAAAGTCACAGTAAAGTTTTGGTATGGATAAGTTTAACCAAATATTTGGTTAATTTTTTTGCAGCAAAATCCTTGGATAATTTGACCATTGTAAACCATTTCCCATACAAAATTTGACAGTTCATTTAGCAAGTTGAGAAATTGAACCAAATCGAAAATAACAACAAATGCACAAAAACAACGTTATTTACTGTATTTTTAACGAGAAAGATATTGTTTAAAAAAAATAAAATAATTTTTTTTTAACTTAGCAGGTCATTTTTCTCAAAAATACTGATAAACAAAAATAAACTAAAAATAAATTTTCAAGAGCTAATTAATTGCTAGTTATGCAAAAAAAAGATGTATTACTTTTTAAGTTTTGAAAAAATTAGTGTTCAAAATTTCTATCTCAACAAAAAAATAAATTAATGAACTTAATTTAATTTAAAACCAAAAAACTTTGATATTTTTGAGATAGAAATATTGAACACTAATTAAATTGCGTAATTCGCAATTAATTAGTTCTTAAAAACAAATTTTTAGTTTTTTCGTTTATCTGAATTTTTGAGAAAGTTGTCTTGGTAAATTCATATGAAGTTAGCAGTTAGTTTGCGCAATCCAAAAATGCAATTAAATTTTTTTTTTTTGCACAACTAATTTGCAATTAATTAGTTCTCAACAACCAATTTTTTTCGGATCCCTTATCTACACTTTTGATTAAGTCGCCCTGTTAGGTTCATGTGTCCAATCAAAATATTTTTTTATTGCATAACTAATTCGCAATTAATTAGTTCTCAAATTTAAATTTTTTTATAATTTATCTACATTTTTGAAAGGATTATGCTAAGTTCAATTTTTTAAAATGAGCTTCAAATCATTCAAATCAGTTAGTTTTTTTATGAGAAAGTGAGATATTTAAAATGAGAGTTCTTGGTAAAAAAAAATCTCACCAAAAAGTTAATTGTGCTTAGCCTTACAGGAAAGAATGCAAATGAATGAAAAGAATGCTCGAAAGATTGCATTCAATTGATTGCTGGAAAATGAATGGGTAAAAAACAATTGCAATTACTTCAATGTCAAATGAATGATGATTGTAGAATTCCTCGAAGCGAAAGTTAACAAAAACCAACCGAAAAAATCGAAAAATCAAAGATTTCTAAGTTTTTACTAAATTGTGCATTGATTTTTTCAGAGCAAAGGTTTTAATATGACATGTTCAATGAACCATTTCAGAGATAAAGCCATCTTAACTTTACCATTTTTTATAGTTGTTTGTAGTTCTTGCCCGATAGCCTATTTTTTTGGTACTTCATAAGTGATAACATATTCAACTTTCATTGCACCGAGCAGTTAATGTTATATTAATCAACTCAGTCGTTTATTTTATAGGCCTGGAGGAATTTAAAAAAAACAGCCAGAAAATAAAATTCTGGGGCTTACATGCTTTATACAAAATTTTTACAATCGTATAATGTCATATATTTGATAAAAATCTTGAGTTCGAATATTTTAACGAATGAGAAATATATGAAAAGAGGCTTTCACGTCAAAACTGCTTAAAAATTATAAGAAATGGGAAAGTTTAAATGGTTATATCTTTAACAGTTTTGAATAAAAATTACTTTCTGAATGTATAGTATTAAAGTCTAAAGTCTTTTCTTTCATTTATTTGGACATGTCTTGTAAATATTTATCTTTGCTTCAGAACTAATTTTTTAATATTTAAAATATTTGATTTTTCGATTTTTATGGTTGATTTTAGATACATTCTTTGCTTATTTTGTTTTTAAAAAAGACTGGTTTTGATAAGTTGTTAAATAATAATGTCTAACCCATTGTTGGGGTTATTCATTTATAATAGAGCAAAAGTGTTTAAATATTTGATCAAATATAATCATCCATTCAAAAATTTAAACCAAACAGAAGTTATATAACATTGTAGCTTGAGCGATAAATTTCAAGAGAAACTGCAGAAAAACACAGGTAACTTCTTTGTAACTTTAAAACCTTTAAAACGTAATAACTATTAAAAAAATAATTATCATTTTTGAAGAAAGTAGGTACACAAAGATTTTTTGAAACACCTTGTAGAGAATGCAGAGTAAAATTAATTACATTGAATGTAAAAGTGTCTGGTATTCTTAAATATTTTTTTTTTTTTACATTTTTAAGAAAAATTATCAATTTTTTTAAGTAAACAAAATGATAAGTTAATTCTTCTTGTAAGACCATTACGTCCTTATCGAACCTCTGACTTCGTTTTTGTTAACATTCTTTCATTCAAAAAAGCCCCTACTTCAGAAACAAATTTTATCTCTTGATGATTAATGATTCTTTTGATAAATTAATTCTGCAAAACAAATACTTTCGCGCTTATTGAAGTTCAGACAAAAAAAAAACAATTCCTCTAGCAAATACATTTAAGTATATTTATTTGGAAATATATCCGATAAAATAAATTCTTTAAACAAAACACAAACAAAAATAAGAATTCTATCTCAATTTAACTCAAATATTTACCCAGTAAAGCAAAATCCAACTGATGATATTATTTATTCAACATTTAAAGTGCTGTACTGCAGTTTATTCAGTTTAATTCCTGCTTTTTTGTTTGCATATATAATCAGATTTATCTCTTACTAACTGATGCAGAATAAAATAGGTTATCTCATTCGTTGAGCACAAATAACAGAAATCGATTCAATTTTATAGTATTTATAAGGTAGATGGAGAAAAAAGCGTCCAAATTTAAATCAAGGTAAATTCACTCACAATTATAAAAAAAAAAAACATTTCATATCAAATGAATTATTTTATTCCATTTTCCAAAATAACAAAAAAAAGCACTCAGAAAAATGGGATATTCAATAGAAAATTATTTTTAGTTTTTTCTGTGAAAAAAGAAATTAATAAAAACAAAATATAGAATTTATCACTCGCAAGTTCTTTTAAATCAAAACAAAACTTTCAACTTTACCTTTAAACGGGATAAGGTTTCTCTTTTCGAAATTGATGCCAGCGATTTTTCTTTCACAAAAAAAAATTTAAAAAAAAAAAACAAGAAAACACACACCCAACACGACCGAATGTAGTTCAGACACTTAATTAGAATCAATTATTGCCACCAACTACGAAGGACGCTACGAGGCGATCGGTGTTGAGGGAATTTGTGTTGATAAATTGAAGGTGATTCATTGAGTCTGCAAAAGAATTCGACACACCACAGATATGACGGCGAACCAGCAAAAACAAACAAAAACAAAAAACACAGAAAATAAGAACAAGTACTGAGAATAATAATTTTATTAAATAAAATTTACAACGTCAAACATTTGTTTTTAATCGACATACTATGGGGTGTTTGATGTAAAAATTCTGGCTAAAAGTCTAAGAACTAAATAAAAATTGATAAACAATTTTCAATTCTGGTTTTAAACCAAAATTGGTTTGTTAAAAAAATTCTTATTCATTTTAAATTTTAAAGCCGTTCTGATAGCTTTAGCAACCAATTAGTCTTCGGTTTATTTTCTACAAATCTTCCTAAATACTTCTCTTAACAAGAACTTCTCACTTTTCCAATCACTTTGTAAAGGTATTATGTTGATAAAATTTGGAAATTCTAACAAGTTTCAGATATTTATTTCTAATGGAATAAGTAAAGCAAGTTTTTAAGAATTCAGACTCTCTTTGTCCCAAATCAGGCGGAGAAGTCTAAGTACCATTTTCTCTGAAGAAACGCTTTTTATGGGATCTTAAATTCTTGCCATAAATTTTTGGAAAAATTTATTTAAATGTCATTTGTAAACCTTGATCTTTGCTTAGGTACCATTTCCATTTCAGCAAAATTGTTTGGGGTCATAAAATCATTTTATTTTTTTTTTTTTCAATTTTCTTGGCAACGTTTACGAAAAGGAAATTTAATTTTGTAAGTTTTAGTAGGTACTACTTCTCTGCAATGCACCTTTAAAAAATGAGCGTGGTTTCATTCTAGGTACCGTTCTTCACATTGTTTAAAGAAACGGTAAGAAAATTTTCAAAAACGCCTTCTAAAGTGGGCGGGGCAAACAGTTTGCATCATGTTTTATTCTAAAACTGTAGGGAAATTTGATTTGTTTTCATAGAAATTAATAAAAAAACAAAATTTATGTCAAAATCACCTCCAAGTAAAATGGGTGTGGAAAAAAGTTTTGTATTAGAGAATTATTGCAAATTACATTGCCTACGATTTTTGTAAGGAATAAACTTCTCATTTACATCAACTTGTGATGATTAGATGAACTTTTTAAAAAGTGGGCGTGTCAGCGGGCGGACATTTTATCTGATGGTGTCTTATGATATTCCTTATAATTTTTAACAATATAAAATAAATTTTTCGACTGCTTCAGTTTTTATACATACTTTACAGACCACCTCCCCATGCAACATGAATTGTGCAGGGTGGAGCGAGCGTCAGCGGCCATCTTCGAAAACACATTTTATCAAATAGCTCATAAACTGTGCATCGTAAGACAAAAATATTAAAATTTTTTAAAGCTTAAGCCTAGTTTATACTTCAAAGCGAAGTGAAATCAAATTTTAAATGAAACATCAATAATTTAAGCACCCAAGGGTTTTCAAAAAAAATAGTTTTCGTCATAAAATTTGGTTTGGAAAAGCCCATTTAGTTGTACATGTTTCCAGACAAATTTTACCCTCCTTGTCGCCGAAATAATTGCATTTAGTTTTTGACAGTTTTTCATGCCTAGGAAAAAAAAGGATTTTCTTATATGAAAACTACACTTCGCATGGATGCATAAAGCAGGCTTTAAAATGGAATTGTTTCTATGAAAAGTTTTGATTAAATTTTTAGGCCAATAGTTTCGAAAAAAAAAAATGTTCAAGTAAATTTAATTTAATTTTGCACAATGAAGCACCACTGTTCTTTTTTATATTCAATGAAGGCTCGCGCTCCCCGTCCCGCCAACTTGGAACTATTAGTAAAAGTATATGAAAGCTGAAGAAATTTTGAAACAATTCTGGTAATGGCCTGAAAGTGTTTTTATACAGTTTAGTGAGATGAGGTTTAGCAAGAACAGTATTTTGAGGACGATGAAACGTCTACTGGACTCAACTAGTGTTTCATATTTGTTTACTTTTTTTCACTTGATTTACTCTTCATGTGGCGTACCAACGGGGGGCAAAGGGGTTTGTTGAGACATATATTTGCTGTTTCCGCAAAACCCCGTTAGGTAGTTTAAGACTGATTTCTTGAAGACGAATGAAGGTATTAAAAAAATTGAAAAGAGTTTCGAAGGAAAATGATGTATATTCGAAACTGTTTTCAATCTTTTAAATACCTTCATTTGTCTTCAAGAAATCGGTCGTCAAAAAAAAAAACGAATTTTCAAAAAAATAAAGATTCAAATATCTCAAAAAATTGAAGAACTAGAGCAATTCCTAGGCCAAATTCAAATTCAGCGAATCAAAAGCCATCAGAAAAGTATATTTTGACTCATGTAAGAGACAAAAATTCAAATTTTGTCACACAGTAGTGGAATTAATTAGTGTTTTTGAGTGGATTTTCGCAAATAGTAAAAATTTTCAAATAGCGTTTGTATCGAAATTGATAGTTTTTGGACAAAAGTAAGTGAACAAAATTCCCAAAAATGCATTTTTGCATTTTTATTCTATGTTGAGTAACGAAATTTTTTTTGCAAAGGTCAGATTCGGATTCAGCAGCCCAGAAAGCATAATTAATGGGAAAAAATGAAAATTACCCCACAATTTGGACGTTAAAAAAAGATTGTTTGCCCCTTCCGGAACAAAATCCTGTAATTTAGACTGTCAAGTTGTGAAAAACAGCATTCTTCAAGTTAAGATATAGTGATTTTTTTTAGCTTAATTTGTATCTATTGCGAATAACTCATTTAAAGTTTTCAAAAGGTTTTCATAATAACTTGTTTGCACTCGAATATTTCCAATGAAATAAACAATAAAATAAAAATTGCAATTCAAATGCAATTACTTAAAATGAGTGTACAAATTTCACGGTAATTTTTAACACATTATCAATTTAAAGTGGAAACTGTTATACCCTCGTAACCTCAATTACCATGAAATAATTTATAATTAGATTTTAGCAAAAAATTAAATCAAAAGTAAATAATGATTTAAAACTTCAGGAAAGTGTGGCGAATTTTTATTTTACATAAATCAAAATTGATCTTCCCACGGTCAAATTTTGTTTCACTATGTTTTGCGAAGATATTTTAATTTTAGTTTTAACTTGAGAAAGCAAAAATAACGAACATTAATCACTCTCATTAACAAATCCGTCGTTATCGACGGGAGTCGAACTTTTTTAATTAAATTAAAGAACTTGGTGAGTTCGAGAACTATCCACGAAATAAAGGAAATATTTTTTGTTCATATTTTCTCTAAAAGTTTAAAGAAAATGCGAAAGTAAATGACGAATTCCTGGGAGTAAAATTGTTTAGATTCCATAATTTATATGCATATTTGTTTTTGATTTGAAAATATCTGATTTATACTACTTCACGTTAAATGTTTCGTTTACTTCACAAAATTCAATAATGTATCTTTTAAGGACAAACAATGAGAGTAAGTATAACTGAGAGTCATGGGTACTCGAATCTTAAATGCATGATTTTTCAAGCGCATCATAAGGAATTTTTTTCGAAACATTGTTTTATGCCGCATTTTGCCTCATATCAGGACACCGCTTTCATCTTATATTCACAGGATATTTTAAGAATGAATAAGTTATATGATAGTTTTTAAGTTTTCGGTCATTGGAAATTAATTTTTTTTATACCAGTCATACGCAATTATGTTTTAAATGTATTTATTCTTGGGTATCTATCCATATACATATTTATATCACCGATACCTACAATAACCTCTTTTCGTATTTACATGTTAAAAATTTGAGGGCAATTTAGAAACAGAAAGAAAGTTACACACACAGAGCAAACATAACCACAATTCATGTATAGGTATTTTTGCTAAATTATTTGCCTAAAAGGTCACGCACTAGATAATATTGTTTTATTGGCCCAAACTATGTGTCCAGAAATACACTTATTGAAGACACGCCATCCATTCATCGCCATATAGGGAGCTTGTTTGTTCGTGGCCACAAAGAATTTATCACGTTTTATTTGAAAAGACAAATATTGAATTGAGGGAGGCATATCTCACTTTTATCTTCAAAAGTAGATGATATACACGAATCACGACACACTTTACTGAAAATACTATTACGTGAAAATACTATTACCTAGCTGGTGGCTTTTGTTTCCTTGCCATTTCATTCGAATCAAATGGTTTTTTCTTCTTCTTCTTCAAAAAAAAAAAAAAAAAACAAACAAAATAAAACTGATAAAACGAATATTGAGAGATTGTTTGGTGTGGATGAATAGACAAAGATACGAATACGAACACCTTATAGATTGATGATGATAAGAGAACAATAGAACTCGACACGACAAAGTTAGTTGATGGAATACACACAGAAAAAAGAGCCTTGTTAAATTTTAGCATTGAATCTACAAGCAATTTTCTTCTAGTCTCGCAAAAAACTATGTACTTCAAAAACTCTCAAAATAACCTTTTGCATTTTCATCAATCTTAATTATTTCTTTTATGTAAAATATTTGTTTTTACTTTCTGTTTAATTTATATGTTGAACATGATAGAGCTTTAAAAGGCCTAATGGCCTTTCATTGAATTTATACACAAATTTCTCTCAGTGTATACAGTATGAACAGAACATACATACACAAATTTAGTAAGAAGACAAAAAATGCACAAAGAATGGAGTTTGTTTGGTTTGGTTGTGCTTAAGGCTTTCATGACAATGACGACATTGGCATCTTAAAATTGTTTTCGAGAACGAAAATACTCAAGTCACCTAAAATTTTTCTTTTGCTTTGTTTTTTCTTTTTATAAGGAAAAGTGTATTTTACGAATGCAATTGTTTAAGTTTCGTTTTCAAGAATTAGTAATTTCCTGTTGTGAGTGGAAATGCTTGAGTGATTTAATTTCGAGAGAAAAAAATTAATGATAATTTTTTTTTTAAGTAACGTAATATCACGTCGAGTACCAATACGAATATAAAAACCGCAATTTAAACTTAAAAATGTAACAACGATTTAAGGGTGATTTTATTTATAGCAACAAAATAATGTATAAGTGGTCATGGTTTTGGCTTTAAGTCTTGTATATGAGTCTCGAATGTCCGCCAAGTAAGCATTACAAATTCAAAACTTTTAGAATCTAATAGTCGGATTAAATGTCGTAAATTTGTCGTAAATTTGCCGTGAAAGCAAAAATTGTCTATCTTGACATTCAAGTTAGCACTACCAACCCTCAAAATAGGGTAAAATGAACTCAAAAAGAAAAAAGGAATATGTGTGAATTTGTCGTAAATACGTCGTAAATATATCGTGTAAGAAAAAAATGTCACATTTGTTTTTTTTTTTTTTTTTAATTAACCCCTGGTAATGCTAAGTTGAAAGTCAAGAGAGCACTACTTCCCCTGAAAATAGGGAAAAAATAAACTCGAAAAAGAAAACAAAGTATATGTGAATTTGCGTAAATACATCGTAAAAGAAAAAAATTCATTGAATTTGACAAAAATTCGGGGCTTTTTTGTCAAATCCTTGTTTTTTTTTTGCTTTTTCGATAAATCCAGCTCTACCATATGAAAACATTTTATTTTAAGTGTTTTTTCTTTTGGAATGGAATTTGTTAAAACAACTAGCGTAACATGTCTTTTAATATTTTATGCCAAAAAAAATAATTTGTTGCACCATTTTTTCTATAAAAAAATCCTCAAATTTGACAAAATTTAAGTCTAACAAATCTCTTCAACACCAGCATAAGACATAAGATTTGAGTAGAAAAATGTCACAGAAAACAGATGTTTTTTTATAAGAAATTTTACTTACCTATAAATTTTAAAAATAAAAGGATTTTTGTCTTTTGGCATTGATAAATAGTTTATCCTCTTCGAATATTTTTCATTTTTGATTTTCATTTTCATAAAGAAAAGTTCACATTAATCTCGAAAGTAAGTAAAGAACCTGTTTTAATTATTTCATGCGCTGAAATGATTGGCAAAATTTTGGGATGAATTTTGTATGGGAGAGAAATTTTAGAGCTTTTAGCGATCTATACGTGTACTAGGCCTTATTGAAAAGATAATTTTCTGAACATTGTTCAAAAATTACACAGGTTTACAAATATCGGTTAACTTTTCGACACGTGACGTTAAGAGTCGTTCTAAAAGCAATTTTTGATCCTGAACTCAGCTATTGGTTTTTTTTTCTATCGATTTCTAAAAATTTATATTCGAAATTATGTAACTAGGGAATTGTTTTTTTTTTTTTGTTTATTATATCAAATACTATTTTTCAAATATAAGTATCACCTAACTTTTGACACGACAAGTGAACAATTTTTGTATGCATACTTTTGAGCGCTGAGATCAAATCCACCATCCCATTTTTTGCGAGAAGATTGGGTATTCAAGATATTCCCGTTATAAAATTAAATATAACCGTTTTTTACCATATTTGAGGTTGTGTAAAATTATGAAGTTATTTTTTTCAATAAGGTTAGTAATGATTTTTACAAACACTATTCCTTTTCTTTAAAATTTGTTTAAAATTTTTGACAAAAACCGTGAAGGCCACACCCGTTTTTTCTTGTTTTAACAAAGATTTTGGTATTTTTAATATTTCATTTTTTATTTTTTTTTTTATTTTTCATTTTTAATATAGATACACTTTACATTTTTTTTTTCAAATTTTTCAAATTCGAAAATTAATTTTTCCGAAACGATTTACTAAAATAACTTTAGTTGAAAAGAAAATTTAAAAGATATTTCTGTTTTAACAAAAACGTATCACATGTCGTTGAAATTGTAACTGTAATTTTTTTTAAAGAAAATTTCCCTTAATAAATAAAGTGTAAATTTTTAGTGGAAGATCGCACTAATTTTACCATACAGAAAAAGTGTTATCAAAACTGTAGGAGTTATTTTTTTTAGAAAAAAATATTTTCCTTGACAGTTTTTTTTTTAAATCTTTGTATGGAAGGTACTGTTATTTTTAAATAAAACTTAAAGTGTAAAAAAAAATCTTTAGACATCGGTTTAAAAAAAACAACGATTATATCCTTTTCAAAATACATATTAAAAAATTCAAAAATTTTTTAAGAAATTTTGGTAAACAATACTTTTTAATGTGAAATGTGTGGCAGGTACCGTTATTTTGAGTTCTAAAAAAAGGCGTTTTGGGGAATGCCAAAAAACACTGCACAAAATTTAAAAAAAATCGATCCAATCGTTTAGGCTTCACCTCAACGGACAGACAGACAGGATTGGGAGGCCAGCTTTTTTCGTCTTTTGTATCATCTTGATTCGTAATAACAAGTTTGCCTGCAATCTCCAGTTCGTTGTCTTACGAATGCATAGAATATAGTATTAAAAAATTAAATTTATTTTAACTTTTGTCAAAAAATAAAAACAAGCGAGTTATTTAAGTTTTTTTTGGACCTGGATTCGACCACTTGTCGCTGAGATATTGGACTTTGAGTGGAAGAGGATCGCTTTCTCTTTGATCTTCGATATCTCAGAAACCATAATGGTCGCACAGAAAATTGAATATTTATTAAAGCGGAGTAAAAATTGTTATTTTTAAAGAATTTTTGTTTGGTATTAGTTATTTAAATTAAAATTTACATTTAAAAAAATGATAATGCTAGTTTGATAAATTTGTTGCATTAAAAAAAAAACCTTTATGTAGAGTAAAAATATTTTGCAATAAAAACCAAAAAACAAATAATTGCAAATGTAATAAAGATTCTTTCTACTCCAGAATATACATATGTTAATGCAAGTCAAAAATTGTTAGCATTAAAAAAAATGATAATGCAATATGAAAACTGTGTGCATTTAAAACAATGTTAATGCAAACACTAATATTAGTTGCAGTAAAATAAAATTTGAAAATTTCATTCATTAAAAAAAATGTTGATGTGATATGAATTTTCTGCATTAAAAAGTTTGTCAATAGAATTTGAAAATTTCTTACAAAAGAAAATGTGACTAAAATAAAAAAAAAATCTCAATGAAATTTGAAAATTTCTTGCATTAAAAATAGCATTAAATTTTTTTTCATTACAAAAAAGTAGCAACATTTTTAGTCAAAATCGTTAAGCCACAGGTTGTCCGGTAAATCGTCAATAGTATTTAAGGGCCGGATTCTTGGGTATATTCTAAGAAAAAAAACGTAAAGGGATTTCTGAAAAATGTACATTACAAATTTTTTTTTTTTAATATTTTAAATCAATGAAAGCACATGAAATAATTTTCTGCAGCTTTATTGACAGCTAACACTCCATTCTTTTATTTATTTTTTTTTTTTTTAAATCGAGTTGTTTAAGTTTATAGTTATTGACAAATTAAATTGTGAGTTTTTTTTTAAGGTAATTTTTTTTTAAGAATTTTGTATTATTAAGTGCTATTTTTGTGTTCAATATTTAATGCCCGTGCCAATTTTTAAGTCAAATGCCTAAAACCAAATGAAATCATTCCTAAGTACTTTTTGTTTTTTATTTATTTCTCAAAAACTATGTGACTGAAGAGTGGTAAATGCAATTCAAACATTTTTTGCAAGCAAGCTTTATATTGCTCTTACTTTTAATACTTTTTTTTTCAATTTTTCAAATTCTATTGACATTTTTTTCAATGCAAAACATTTTTATTCTGCATCAACATTTCGTTTTTCATGCAAAAACTTATTTTGTTTTATCCGATTGAAATTTCGATAAAATTTAAGGAACAAGCATCGGAAATTTTCCCCGATTTTTTTGATTAAGCGTTTGATTAACAAAAGAAAAATACCAAAAGCCTTTTCCTTGCTTTTTTAAATTCATGTAAATATAATTTAGACTACGATAAAACTAAAATCACTAGGAACTAAAGAAAATTGAAGCCGGTGTACCACAAGGAAGTGTCCTAGGGCCAGCACTGTATCTGTTATATGCAGGGTGTCCACCGGGAAGGTCTACTATTTTGTAGTAAAGAGAAAGAGAATGGATAAATTGATAAATGTTTTATTTAATGTCGGCAATTATCTATGCAATACTATATCCGCTAAATGTCCGCCTCTGTTAGTCTCACAAATGCGAGCCTTTTTGAGCACATTTTTCATTACATTCTCACACATTTCACGCGGTATTTCATTAATTTCAGCACGAATATTTTGTTTGAGTTTCTCAAGCGTTTCTGGTTTGTTTGCATAAACCTTGCTTTTCAAATATCCCCACAAAAAGAAGTCGAGAGCAGTCAAATCAGGCGACCGTGGAGGCTATTCAACTTCACCGTTTCTTGAAATAACTTGTTGTGGAAAGAGGTCTCGCAGTAATTCTATTGTATCCCTGGCTGTATGCGATGTGGCACCGTCTTGTTGATACCACATGTTTATCAAGCCCAAAGCATGCAATTGTGGCGTTAAAAAGTTTTGAAAGTTGTTCTTTGAGGGAGGACAAAGCTCCTGAGCACGGCATCGAATTGAGGTTAATGGATTGTTTTGAACACTTCCTTGAGCAGCAGCAATGCTTTCAGCCGATCTTGCAGTACGTTGTGGTCCATACTTGGGCCTATCACCTACAGACCCTCTTTCTTCGAAATCATTCACTACACGATAAATAGTGCATTTTGTTGGCACGTTGTATTTCCCAAAAATTTCACGTAACTTTTTCATCGTCCGATGATTGATTTTGATAAAATGTTTTAACGATTAAAAAACGTTGGTTTATTGAATATTTTTCCATAATAAATTTGCCAAATATGAACTGTCAAGCCTAATGTTTACCAAAATGGCGGCAAAACAAAGTAGTATACCTTACCGGCGGACACCCTGTACAAAAGATATTCCAGTAGATATCAACGCTATCATGGCTACCTTTGCTGGGCGTCAATTCTCTGTCTGTGAAACTGTGAAGTGATAAATCTGATTATGCTTTCACGCCAAATGCGATTTCCGAAGTGTAAAAAATGAAAACAAATGCCAAAATGTTTTTATATAATAATTCTTTTATCACAATCAATTCATGATAACTTTTTTCCTTTTCACGTTTTCACAGTTGGGGAATCGATCCCTGGTGATACAACAATATTGGTGCCAGATAAATCCGTTACGAAAGCTATACAAAAAGCAGTCGATAAAGTCATTGATTGGACGCAAAAATGTTTTATCAACTTTGCAAACAAAAAATAAACAATGTCCCAATTCTTATGAACACTTCAGCAGTACCTTACTCTAATATTGCCACATACCTTGAAATGACTTTGGATGTAAAGCTTAAATAGCACATCAAAAAGAAAACAGAAGAACTAAACTTAAACTTGAAGTACAGAAAAATGTACTGGTTAAAAGGAAAAAACTCTAACGTACCTATCCAGAACAAACTAATGTTATATAACCAAGTATTAAAACCCGTTTGGGCATATGACATCCAACAAAGCATATGGGGCTGTACAAAGAAAACAAATGCTGAACCCATCCAAAAATTCTAAAGCAAGGTCCTTCGTGGAATAATAAATGCCCCTTGGTAGGTATGTAAGAAATAGCGATCTACATTGTGAACTTCAAACTGAAATAGTGACAGAAGTCGGTTAAAAAACACGCTGTATCACACAATCAGCCACCGCAGTCATACCAACTCCGAAATGGAGACCGTCGAGACAATGTTCGTATTTTAAGAAGAATCAAGCCTCATGAGCTAATGGTCTAAAAGCTATGGGAAAGTGTTATAACTTTAAACTTCCCCCAATATGATTTATCGATCTTTTATAGATTGGTCCTGATTGGTGGTTTTAGGTAAGAGTTCCACAATACTCGGTACCGATTCTTACCGAGTGTCTTTTTGAAGATTTCCATCAGATACAAAATTAAAATGGAAATAATGCAAATCTACATTCAATTTTCTGTGCGATCGTTGGTTGCTGAAATATCGATAACCAAAAACGAAACTTTTACTACATAAAACTGCAAACATTGTTATCTATACCTATATGTATTTAACATTCAAAACAACTACATACTTTTGTCAGCAATTTATTTCGTCTTAACAAGATGAAGCCTTGCCGCAAGAATATTTGAAAATTTGATCAAATCGACATCACTCAAAATGACATTTATATTTTCTTAGATTGTGATTTGAGAAAATAGATTTATTCAATAAACCCTTCCAAATACCCTCTACCATTTATTTAAATTTATTTAACCCAATTTATTGTGCTGTGGTATCCCTTTTAACCTAGATTATCAAAAATTCCAATTTCTTTTCTTAATCGAATAAACATGAATTCCAATTAAATTAAACTAACTAAAAAAAAAAACAACAAAAAAAACCAAAACCCATCAAGATATGCAAAACAATAAAAACCCAAAATAAAATTTTGCAATAAAAACCACCAACACCGCACGACCATAAAGGATTGGTCCAATAAAGTTGTCTAAAAACCTTTAAAAAGAATTCCCCGGGGTTATCAAAAATCTAATATACAAATTTCAATCCACCATGCTGAGCGTTTGTCTTAAAAAAAAAAAAAAAATTAATAAAAACAACACTCCTCTTCAATCATTTTATTTTTTTTTTTCTGACAACCTTAATAGTTGTAGGTGTTTTCTTCCTCTTGATTCTGAGAAATATTTAATTAAGTAAAATTTGTTCCAATCAATCACACACGTTATTGCCATCATACAAAAAATGTCAGAATATCACAAATAATATCACCAAAGGAGTGGAATTTTGTTTTCATTTAATTAAGTTAATTTTATCTTGAGTTTTTTTTTTGTATTCACTAACAAGGTGGGAAAAGGATCTTTTTTGTTTTCATTCAAAAGAAGGAAAGAAAAAAAAAACAGTTCGATATCCTCTGAGAAGTCAAAGTCCAGCCATAGCAAAATGAATGTGAATCCCATAAAGATTCTAATGATAACCGCATATAAAATTGACTCATTTTTTTTAGGTCATCCTTATTTTATCAGCGATGTCGTTGTCCTAGATTCAATTTCCCATAATCACACCCCACCCACTATATATATATACCTGCAAAAAAGCCAGATTATTATTCAAAATTCAAATGATTTTCACTCTTTGGTGAATTTCCCTACAAAATTCAAAAGTAATAATTTTAGAGACATGTCCTTGCAAAGGATGTTGTGCCTTGTATATCTAATTTAAATGGCTTCACGGTTGATTTTAACGTTAGTAAGATGGGATTGAAAAAATTGTTTCGAACCAGTGCTCCACTTTCGTGATTGTTTTTTTTTTTTTTTTTTACTTTTAGATCATATTTAATTCAAATGTGATATACATTGTTTAATTATGTTTATTGTTTGTTTGTTTAACTATGTAAATGTATTAATTTTATTTGTATGCATGTGTTAGCTCGAATTATTTTACTAACCACTAACACATGCACTTATGATGAGCCTCTGATTGTAGGTTTGCAGCTTGCTCTAAGCTCACTACAACAAAGAATCTGAAGTGTAAAAAAAAAAAAAAAAAAAAAAAGAGATATTTTTGCTTTATTCAATGAGCAAATTCAATTGAACGAGTTTCGGGAAAGCTCGTTTGGATTTTGCTTTTGCTTTGCTTTTGCATTAAGCTCTTGAAGAGTTACTGGTGCTAGCAAATGGTATCTTCCAGTTCCAGATATCAGGTGCTCGCAGGGCCGTATACAGAAGGAGGAGCTGTGGAGTTTAATAACTTATCCGGAACTTAAGTAGGGAGGTTCTATAATTTAATTATTATGAAGTAATGTTTATGCAGTCTCGTGAGGTTCTTCTGCCAGCAGCGTGGGACAACTTTAGTCACTTTAAAGTATTATGTTGGAATCGGACAAGGAGCGTAGTAATCTTTTATCATCGAATCGAAGTCTCGATTTTGAATAGATTTTGATTTCAAAATCTACTGGAATCCTTGACACTAAACATAATCTAGATTCTGTCTGACATTTAAAAAGAATTTCAGTGCTTATAGGAACTCTAAAAAAAGATCCATTTCAATCAGTCAAAGTCCAAGGGCACAATTGCACATACTTCACTTTTCTTTGAATAAAACATAAAAAGGACCACAATCTGTTTACACTGTACTCATAAATGAAAAATCTCTTTTTTTAAGTTCTATCTCTTCTATGGGCAGACTGTTACACGGGAGAGAAAAAATGAGTAATTAAGTGTGATTGTGAATAGGCCAATTAGATTTTAAGATGATTTGGTGGAAATCTATACTAGAATACGAAATCTTTAAAGTTACGGGAAATCTCGTTGATTTTGATGAGATTTTGGGCTTTGGGCTCGAAATATAGATTTTCATTCGGTGTGAAAAGGCTATAAAGCAAATCGCACGACCGAGGCGGCCAAGCGACTGAACCATTTCATGAGATAACACGTTCTCCAAACTTGGTTTCCAATAAATTGATTGTGACATTCGCTGTGTGGCTTGTGGCGCCGTCCTATCGGAACCACATGTCCTCTAAGTCCATATCATCCAATTGGGGTCAAAAATATACGGTTATCATTGAACGGTAGCCATCCTCAATCACAGTAACGTGCCGGTCTTGGTCATCACGAAGAAGTATAGCCAGCCCAATGACGCCACCGGCCCATAAACCACACCAAACCGTAATTTTTTCGGGATGCAATGATGACTTATCGAGTACGTGTGGATTGGAGCTTGACCAATACGGCATATTTTGTTTATTGACGAAGCCATTTAGCCAGAAATGAGCCTCAATTCACGAACATACGACGCTTCTGGTGGTCAAGCGGCTTCAGTTCTTGCGTCAAATTTAATCTTGTAAGGATGTAGGCTAAGATCTTTTCGCAAAATTCGCCACAACGACGTCACAGAGATGCCCAACGCTTGAGAACGACGTGTGAGAGACACATTTGAGCTTTCTGCAACTGAAGCCTCAGCGGCAGCAATATTCTCGACACTACGGGCACTTCTTTGTCTCACTGGCACGGGAACATGTTGTACTGTGTCTGTGGATTCAAATTTTTCCACTAGACGCTCAATTGTTGATCTGCTAGGACGGTTATGACGACCATAAATTGGACGTAGCGCTCTTAACGTTGAGGCCACTGACTCCGAATTTCGGTAGTAAATTTTAATAATTTTGACTCGTTGTTGGCTCGTATATCTTTCCATCTTAAAATGGCAAACCTTACTGAAGAGAAATGTCTAAAGAGTGGCAAGAAATATGGCGTCGTTTGCTGCCCCTGTCGCTCTACTTTTGTAGCGTCCCGTTTAAGAAACCCTTTAGATACGCTCCTGAATGCTAGATAAAAAGACTTCTGACAAACTGGAGTGCATTTGCCTTTTGGTGGTGCAACATTTTCCATTTCAGAAGAAGCAATGCAAATTCTGTTTTTTCTCTGTCAGTGATATTAGTAGACACATACACATACACACTCACACAGAAGCTTCTTTGTTCTTGACCCAGTTTTAACCTGCCTGGTTCGTCCTGCATTTAAATAAGTATATCCATGAGAGAACATCTAAGTGTAAATATATTAGAAAATCTGGAAAATAGCTCAGAGTATAATATACTCGTAAAAGTAGCATAAAATATAACTTGATTCACTGGTATTTCCAGGTTTTGTACAAGAATATATTAAAAAATAAAAAAAAACAAAGCAAAAAAATAATAATAACATTCTGGAAAAAAAAAAGTTTATAAATTTTGTCTTCTTTTGTGTTTTTGTTTTTACTTTTTGCCTAAAGCAAAAACCATTCTTTCTATTTCTACCCAGCCAATCTCCCTTATATTATTTTTTTTCTCTCACACTTATTTTAAGATTGTGTGTGTTCATTTGCCAGTCATCAAAAGGGATTCTCTCTATCTGCATTTTCATATCCTTTTGTGTTATTTCTGAGTTTTTAGCTCTCGTCGTCATCGTCGCTAGGACAACAATAAAAAGTTAGGATTGCCATTGTGAAGCCAGGCCAGAGAATTCCTACCTACGTACGTACCTATACAATAATAATAAAAAGAGGATTCTTTTTAAATTTAAATCCTTATTGAGGAAGGCAGCTACTGTCCTATATGAGAAAGGGTAATTGATGAAAGAGAATGTATGAAAAGAAAAAAAAAACTTTTAACTTTTTTTTTCCTTCTTCCTTAATGAATAAGTTAAACTATATAAGTAAAATGGATACAACCTTTGGAAGCACTTGGATGGATTCACATTTAACATTTTACAAATGGGAAAAAGTTTAGAAAATATAGCTAATTTACAATTCAAGATTTAAAAAAAGAGATATATAAGGTTTTTTGCTAAAAAAAAAATTATATTTTTTAGTAACTAAAGCATGTGGGATTCTTTGCATTGAAATGAAAAAAAAAAAACAAAAAATAATATTTCGAGTTTAAAAAAAAAAAAAAAAACAGAAATCCTACTGACCACAAAGCTATCAAAAAACTGTTTTTTTTATCAGACTCTTGAGAATTTCGATTAGTTAAAAATTCAAAATCAATAGTTAAAAATTAAAATTATAATAAATGCTGACGTTTTTTTTATTGCTCTTCTTTTTTCAACCTTTTATCAACTTTACAGCGGATAAGCAAAAATTAATTCCACCTTTTTTTGAGTTTTTGTTCTGGATAAAAATCTCATCATGTTCTTAAAACCATCCAATTAAATAGATTCATGACCTATTTCATAGACTAACACTAAAATTGGTTTTATCTAAACTCTTTAATTTTATCAGACATTTAAAATTTTTCAGTTTCGCCAAGAGAAAAGGGACTTTTAATTTAACTGAGTTTGCCTCACGTCATCCCTGGATATAAAAGAAGAGATTGTTTTACTCCACATGCGAAATGAATGACAAAAATTAAAAAACGAAATATTCTGACAGCAAGATATATCTAGTTGTTGTTGACTGGAATGGCTGAACAAAAAAGACTTCTAAAATTTAATAAGACAAAAACGAGCTTTTATTTTACAAAGGTATTTAAAATCTTTTTAGAATTAAAAGCATTTAGTGAAACCAAAAATTATAATTTAAAGGCTAAATGGCTTTTTTAAATCATTAAAGCCTTTTGTTTAATTGGGAATTAGCTTTTAATAACTAGGTTAACTTACGTTTTTAGTTTGAATCGTTTAGTCCCCCAAAATGTCTGAAAGAAAAAGAAAAATTGCATGTTTAAAAATATAAATAAGGTCTTAAAAAATATAAATGGTATCTACCCTAGGTAAAATTATAATTTTTTGTTTTTTTTTTCAATTTTTAAGTTCGAAAATTATTTTTTCAAAAACTATTTGAAATAAAAACTTTATTTATGAAGCGTATTATAGAATGGAATCGTGGCTTTAAAAAAAAGCTGAGGCATGACATTGTGAGTGTTCCCGTTTTTTTTTGTTTTAAATAATTTTTTTTGTTTTGATCTAAATTTTGAGAAAATTACCTCTCTCGTCTCGTCTAAATCTAATCTATACCCTCAGATTGTTATTGTCGCGTTTTAAAAAAATCACCCTAACCACATAGTTAATACCTTAAAGTGAAAATAGGGAAACCAGGGGGGTGCAATAAAAATCTGAAAAAAATTAGGATTTTTTTTTTTATGTTGAACCATTTGATGCCTATCCATCTCAGAATTTCAAAAAAAAAACAATATAAGGACCACCCTAATGTACAGACAAACATTAAGGTTGTCCTTACAAAGATACCTGTTTAATTAAAGTTGGTGCGCCCCACTCAAACCCCCTCCCACAGCAAATTTTAGATTTTCTATCAATTATTACCAAAGTTATAAGAGTTCAACGTTTTATTAAACATTTTAAGTGTTTTGTTTTTTTGATGCCACCTTAAAAACAGAAATGTTTTTCCCAAAGTACCGTTTCTTGCGAGGAACTGACAAATCCTTCAAGAGTATTCTTGTCAAGAATAAGAGCTTCTCATCTAGCCGTTCGGACTCGGAAAAAATTTGTAGGTCCCCTCCATTCCTGCCAACAACACGCACACAGGAATGGTTGAGAGTTATAAGTCACTAGGCCCTGGTTCTCTATGAGCTGTTGCGCCACCAAATTTATTTATTTTTACGTGTTTTCCCATATTAAACTGCTTTGCTCTTTGGAGCCGGGGTAACGGTGAAATAATGAACAGGTATAGGATTTTGTTAGGACCACCCTAATGTATATAAATTTTATGGTCTTTAGTCTAACAAATATTCGTTTCTTCCAGCTTACTCAGTGAGTTAGCCGTACGTACATTTATGTAAGAAATTAAGAACAGTTAATTTTTTAAATTGAGTCACTATGGCGTATACGTACTATTTTAGTTTTATTTCAGTTGTCACATTTTAATTTACTTTTATAATTTAAGCAAAACGTATCTGCCCTCAAGGGTTAGTTTTTATTAATAAATAAATTAAAAGATAAATAAATTTAAATATCTAGAACAAAGTACGGTCATATTATATTTTTTGTTCAATTTATTTTCGAAACTTTTTCCCGAATGTTCAAAAAAAAAATTATTACAATTTCTATCCACAAAAACATATGGAGGGTCCAGGGGGAAAACGGTTTAAGTCCACTTTAAAAAAAAAAACTAATGACCTGATCTTGCCACATGTCAGATAAATAATAGGAAAAAGAATATCCGACACTTCCGCTCGAGATCCTGTAAAAACAAATTGAATTGCAAAAACGGTCCAATGTCACAATATTTATTTTCAAAATATATTTTGGAAATATGGAGATGTCTAAATAATAAGCTAAAAACCGTTTTCAATTATCATGCCTGGTTCTTTCAGAAGAATATTTCAAATAAATATTCAAAATTTTGGTCCAACGCCGAAGGACTTTTTGACTTATGTCAGCGTGTACCATGCAAAAAATTCAACGTGTTAAAATAAATATATATTTGCATAGGTGAGTTTTTAGGCTACCCAAAGGCACTAATGTCCAAAAACGAATAATTGAATAGGCACCTGGCTGACGTATTTTATTTACTAAATCAGATTTTGTCCATTTACAGAAGAGACACAATCCGAATATCGGGCTTTCATCGTTATCGATCGAAAAATAATAGATCGCAATGTAGTCGTATTTTTTTCTTTGCTTGCTCTAAATATTTATTAATTACTTAAAATGTATACGGGGTGTCCTGTAAATAATGGATAACCTTGCAATTGGTTATAGCAGGCCTTATGACCTTTCCAGAAATAAAAAAAAAAAACAGAAAAAAATATTTACCTAGTGGTTACTATGTTATACTGTTTTTTTCTTTCAAAAATTGTTACCAAGTACTTCTTTCCTCAACTATGTGAATACTACGACCATGAATGAACAATTTTAATTATTTTTTTTTTTTTTAGAATACCAGTTCTGATAGATACATAGGTAGTAAAATTTAATAGTAGTTATTGCATTTTTTTTACAGTTTTTTAAATTAATTTTTCATTTCAACTATTTATTTTCAAAAAAGTTTGACCACCTCTTAAAACTGATAACCCAAGGTTATCCATTTTTTACAGGACACCCTGTATATGTAAGCCAAACTGTAACATATATTTTTACTTAACTAAATAAAAAAGTCCTAGTCTGCAAAGCTACTTTTTTAAAAAGGGCACAAATATTTGAACTGAAAAAATCACAAAAGTAATATGTGCAAGAATCACGAAACGCGAGATTTTATTGCTTGATTCACTTCTTGCATCTATTTTTTTTTTTGCGATTTTCTGCTGGGGATATTTTTGTTTAAAAAGATTTGGCTGTGGATTTTGTGTTAACTGGGTTTGAACTTGGGGTTTTGTCTTTGGTCATTTTGATTTGAGGATTATGGGTTTTGGGCAAACATCACAAAGTTATTTTAAACAAATGTAAGAAAATCGTTAAGGAAAACTTCAATTTTTTCAAAAACTGCCTTAACGATTTTAATAATTTTTTTTTAATTCTATAATTCAAAATTCTGTAAATGCAAAATGATATATCTATTTAAAAATTCTGCTTATGAAAACAAAAAATGTATCTAAGAAAAATTCCCATTTAGACAATAAATTCGTTTATTGAGTTCAACAAAGATTTATTAAATTAAAACAGAAAACTAAATTTTGAATTTTGAACAAACAAAATTTTGAAATAAGGAATTTTGCCTTGCAAAATTTTGAAAGCGGAATTTTGACCCCAACCTAACATCTATCACTAGTACATACCTTATATAGAACGTTATTTTAATTTATAAGTTTTTCACTATCAGCAGAAGGGGTTTAAATTAATTTTGTATGTTCAAATTTCATTTACAAGTTTTAATTTTGTTTTAATACTAAAGGGTGATTTTTTAAGAGGTTTAGAACTTTAAAAAAAAAAAAACATAAAAATTCGAAAAAATGAATGAAATATTTATTTGAATCGATAGTTTGAACCTTGCAATTTAATGTTTAAAGATAATTTCATGCAAATGTTGACCGCGGCTGCGTCTCAGGTAGCCCATCCGCTGAGTCCAATTTTGGCATACTCTTTCACACATATCGGCCGGTATCTCACGAATGAATGCATGGATGTTGGCTTCCAGTGCGTCAATCGAAGCGGGCTTGTCCCTATAGACATTAGCCTTGACATACCTCCACAAAAAATAATCTAATGGTGTCAAATCGCACGATCTACGCGGCCAATTGACCGGCCCGAAACGTGAAATTAACTGTTCACCAAACTCGCCTCGCAATTGCGCCATTGTTTCGCGTGCTGTGTGGCATGTGGCACCGTCTTGTTGAAACCACATATCATGCAAGTCAAGAACTTCCATTTCGGGCAAAAAAAAGTTTGTTATCATCGCTCGGTAGCGTTCACCATTGACAGTAACGCTGCGATTCGCATCATCTTTGAAGAAATATGGCCCAATAATGCCGCCGGCCCATAAACCGCACCAAACAGTGGCTTTTTCGGGATGCATTGGTAGCTGTTGCAATGCTTCTGGCTGATGTTCACTCCAAATGCGGCAATTATACTTATTTACGTACCCATTCAACCAAAAATGAGCCTCATCGCTAAACACAATTTTTCGATAAAAAAGCGGATCCTCGGCCAGCTTTCCAAGAGCCCATTCACCAAAAATTCGGCGTTGTGGTAGGTCGGCTGGCTTTAGTTCTTGCACCAGCTGTATCTTAAAAGGCTTTACGCCCAAATCCTTCCGCAAAATTTTCCACGTAGTGCTGTAACAAAGGCCTAACTGCTGGGAACTGCGCCGAATCGACATTTCGCGGTCTTCTGTCACACTAGCTGATACGGCCGCAATATTTTCTTCACTACGCACAGTACGTAAACGTGTTGGTGGTTTAATGTCCAACAAAGTAAATTTGGTGCGAAATTTGGTCACAATCTTCCGAATAGACTGCTCAGAAGGTCGAGAATGCCGACCATAAAATGGAAGCAGCGCGCGATGAACATTTCGAACCGATCACGAATTTTGATAGTAAAATTCAATAATTTGCAAGCGTTGTTCATTTGTAAGACGATCCATGGTTAAATTGCAAACCAAACTGAAGCTGTTTGACAGTGACACAAGGTACTAAACACACGTCAGCTGTCAAAACCAGTGTTGCCAAAACCAAACCAGCTAAAAAATCACCCGTTATATTTCCAAAACTGTTTGACATTTTTTATTTTTTTTTTTTATTTGCACATTTAATAAATACTAGTTAGTTCAGCCCTCGAAACTCGAGATCTAATAATCCATTCCCATGATCAGCTCATGTAAACGCAGTATGAGCTACTAATTATTATTTTCTGCAGCACTGAACGCTACCATCAGACATTCCAGTAATCTCTCCAGACAGTGCTGAAAATTGGTTAGTGGAAAAAATCGAAACGTCACATCTAGGTTACGACAAATAATTGCTCGGTCGCGGTCTCGCTCTCGCTCCTGGTAGCACTTATTACGCAATTTTATTTTATTATTTTTTAGGTTTTTGTTGGTCAGTTAAATAATACATTTTTGCATTATACACTTCTGTGCAAGAAAAACCGTTCCAAAGATATATAATTTATATGGCTTCGGCTTTTCAAGACCACGTAAATTGTACTACAAAATTCGTTTTTGTCGTTTTATTATAAGTTCTTAAGATTTGCGTGGCAACATTTTTAAAATTTTCCTTAAAAAGTTTTAAGAATTTTATATATGGATTAAAATTACTTATTGAAAAAAGCACTTTAAGGACTTTTAACTTTTTGTTTATTCTATTTGATCAAAAATTTAGAAAGCATTCTTTTATTGGGCTCAAACTATCAAAGGTTTTGTCATAGAAATAAAATATTGAATCTCATTTTTAAACACTCTTCTCTAACAATTTCCATGTCAACGATTTTCAAAACTCAAAGCCTCTTGAACAACAGATCAAGAACGTGCATCACTTTTATCTCATTTTCTTTGATCTTGCGAGTTCACATGCAAGTTCAAGCTCGTTAGTTCGGGCTGAATGTTGTTCATCTGTTATCAAACTACTTATTCTTAATGTAGGTATTCATCAAAAGGTCACTATGGCGTATAACACTATATTTTTTTTTTTTTTGTATTTAAATTTTATTTCCATTTTGTAAATACTATTTGTGCTTTAAAACGATAAGAGTAAAAAATCATTGAACTTGAGTTCAATTTTGGTCCCATGTAATAATTAAAATAAAATTATTGTGATGATGACGAAAATTGAACAAAAAAAAATATTTAAGATTTTAAAAGAATAAAGTACTGCCAGAAAGTGATGCAAACTTGAATTTGCGTCCTACCTAAAGACGTTTCAAACAGGTGTTAAGGCTAAATTTTCCAAATAAACATTCAGTTTGACACATAATGTTTGGAAACTTTTCTGCTCTCAATATTTTTAGCGACCAACTACAGAGAGTTTGACCTATAACTACAATCTTTAGAGATTGCAAGCTTAATATTTGTTGTATATGTACATTTTGTCTCTCCTATTTAGAAGCATTGGAAAGAATTGATTTACAAAAATTTATGTTTAACTTTACACCTTTTCGACGCGTGTTTAAGTAAGCAGACAAACGGTGATTGGTTCAATGCTTTAAAGGTTATTATTGATATGAATTACAAAGTTTTGCAAATGACTTGAATATTTATGTCGTTGGCTCTTAGACTATACCTAACACCTAGGGGGAAATTTTTAAATCTGACATTTGTTTTTACCACAAAAAATGAAAAAGTGTACATAAACAAACATTTTTTAAAGGTTTGTTAACTAATCAAAATTCGTATACAACTCGATTAACTTTTTCATGCAAGGATGATTACTAAACATAAATGTATTTCAGTCTACAAAGTTTTAAAAAAATCTAATAAATTAACCATAATTGTTTGATAAATCCATAAAAACTGAATGATTCCTTTTTAAGCTTCACAAGAAAAACATAAAGCTAAGTAAAAATTAGTACATAAATTGAAAGCACAACACTGATGTACAAACAGCTATTCTACAAAACCACCTTAGACCGTAGGTACTTTGATGGTTTTATAAATAAGTGTGTCACAAAGTATTGTCATTATTTCCTCCACCCTAGTTGTTAAACTATTATGGACAGCTTCCAACATTTCTGGGATAAAAAAAAAAACATTATTTCCCTCGAAAGAACTGTAACTTTATCATTAGATAAATGTTTTCATGTGAGAACATCCCATAAAGATGAGGAAATTGCAAAAGTTATGATGGCCACATGTGGCCATTATAAGAACAAACAAAAAAAAACAACCTCCAAACTACATTAAGTAGAAATGTCATTTTATCTTCTTTTTTGTTTTTTTTTTTTGTTGCTGTTGTTGTTGTTGTTGTTGTTGTTGTTGAAACACCATCACAGTTATGGTACATTTGATAATAATAATTGTTATTACTTTTATCATCATCATACTTCCGGTATAATGGAAGGAGTCTTCAATAAAGGTAAATAATGGATACATACATATATGTATGTATGAGTTTATATTTTACCCAAAAAAATAATAACATCGAAAAAATAACTTGAAACAACCATGTAGTCCCTTGAACATTATCTTAAATGAGGTGTCAAAAAAAAAGACAATTTGTTGTTTGCAGGTTTTAGGAATGTCAATAGTTTATTTTTTCCCAAAATTTGCCCTCAAATAGGTAGAAATTATCCAAAACACGCAGAGAAAATCTTCGTTCGACTTAATCTAACAGCTGAAACACAACTTGTAGGCTTGTGAAACGTCTGTGAACTTAAGAACAATTCTAAGCTAGACCCATGGGACCACGGCAAGAGTTTGCAGTTGTTTTTGCATTTTTAATGCATTTTTTTTCCGTATTTTGCAGTTCGACAAATAGTGGGTGAAAAATTGATTTATTCGATTTTTCTTTTCAAATACAGACTTTAAAATTTGGACCTTAATTTTGTCTTGCAAAGCAAATTAAAATGCAAATTCGGAGCCCAACTGCAATTTTCTAGCAAGCTACATTATTGAGAAAACAAATATTCTCCTAACTGCAGAGTGAAGTTAGCAGTACAGTATGAAATGTTTTATACAGGGTGTCCGCCGGGAACGTATACTAACGCATTGTTCAATAAGAGCGCTACAAAAGTTTTTTTAAATAAAACAAAAACGGTTTTGGATTTTTGGAATTTTGGACTTTATTCCTGTGAAAGTACGTTCGATGCCATTATGTATGGAACTCGATTTCTTTTGCATGGCCACCACGGGCACGCTTGCAGAAGTCCAGACGCTGAACCCAATTTTCGACAGTTTTCAAGCATAAATCGGCCGATACTGCTGCAATTTCACGTTCGATATTCGTGTGAAGTTCATCAATCGTCGCTGGCTTGTTGGCATAGACCATAGACTTGACGTAGCTCCGCACAGGAAATAGTCTAACGGCGTCAAATCGCACGACTGAGGCGGCCAAGCGAGTGGACCATTTCGTGAGATAACACGTTCTCCAAACTTGGTTTCCAATAAATTGATTGTGACATTCGCTGTGTGGCTTGTGGCACCGCCCTGTTGGAACCACATGTCCTCCAAGTCCATATCATCCAATTGGGGCCAAAATTATTCGGTTATCATTGAACGGTAGCGATCCCCATTCACAGTAACGTGCCGGTCTTGATCTTCACGGAAGAAGTACGGCCCAATGACGCCACCAGCCCATAAACCACACCAAACCGTCATTTTTTCGGGATGCAATGATGACTCATGGAGTACGTGTGGATTGCTGCTGACCAACACCGCATATTTTGTTTATTGACGAAGCCATTCAGCCAGAAATGAGCCTCATCGCTGAAGATGATTTTTCGATGAAAATCCGAATCATTTTCAAGTTGTTGCTCAGCCCAATTCACGAACATTCGATGCTTCTAGTGGTCAAGCGGCTTAAGTTCTTGCGTCAATTTAATCTTGTTAGGATGTAGGCCAAGATCTTTTCGCAAAATTCGCCACAACGACGTCACAGAGAAGCCCAACGCTTGAGAACGACGTATGAGAGACACATTTGAGCTTTCTGCAACTGAAGCCTCAGCGGCAGCAATATTCTCGACACTACGGGCACTTCTTTGTCTCACTGGCACGGGAACATGTTGTACTGTGTCTGTGGATTCAAATTTTTCCACTAGACGCTCAATTGTTGATCTGCTAGGACGGTTATGACGACCATAAATTGGACGTAGCGCTCTTAACCTTGAGGCCACTGACTCCGAATTTCGGTAATAAATTTTAATAATTTTGACTCGTTGTTGGCTCGTATATCTTTCCATCATGAAATGGCAAACCTTACTGAAGAGAAATGTCAAAAGAGCGGCAAGAAATATGGCGTCGTTTGCTGTCCCTGTCGCTCTACTTTTGTAGCGTCCCGTTTGAAAAACCCTTTACTTTGTTTGTTTATTATAATTTTTTGATAAAATGAAAGAGAAATGATCTTATATTGATAAAAATGTTTTATTTAATGTCGGCAATTATGTATGGAATACAATATCAGGTAAATGTCCGCCTCTGTTAATCCTACAAATGCGAGCCCTTTTAAGCACATTTTTCATTACATTCTCACACATTTCACGCGGTTTTTCATTAATTTTATCTTGAATATTTTGTTAGAGTTGCTCAAGAGCTTCTGGTTTGTTTGCATAAACCTTGTTTTTTAGATATCTCAAGAAGTCATCACTTCTTGAAATAACTTGTGGAAAGAGGTCTCGCAGTAATTGCAATGTAATCCTGGCTGTATGCGATGTGCCACCGTCTTGTTGATATCACATGTCAATCAAGCCCAAAGCATGCAGTTGTGGCTTTAAAAAGTTTTCAAAGTTGTTCTTTGAAGAACAAGCTCCTAAGCACGGCGCGTCTAATTGAGGTTGATGGATTGTTTTGAACACTTCCTTGAGCAGCAGTAATGTTTTCAGCCGATCTTGCAGTACGTTGTGGTCCATGCTTGGGCCTATCACCTATCACCCACAGACCCTCTTTCTTTGAAATCATTCACTACACGATAAATAATGCGTTTTGTTGTTTCTCCCAAAAATTTCACGTTACTTTCTCATCGTCACAGTAATCGATGATTAATTTTGATAAAATGTTTTAACACGTTGGTTTATCGAATATTTGTCCACAATAAATTTTCCACGAGTCTACTTCACGACTGCCAAATATGAACTGTCAAGACTAATGTTTACCAAAATGGCGGCAAAACAAAGTAGTATACCTTCCCGGCGGACACCCTGTATATAAGGACTTTAAAAATTTGGGGTTATCCTTTTCTTAAAATTCCTGCCGTGTTCCCATTGGTCTGGCTAAAAATTGTTGTCTGGTAGTTGCAGTATGAAACAATCTCATCAAACACTTTCCTCCGGCCCCAAAAAAGAAAAAGTTTCATGATAAAAATTTCATAACTATTTCTTCACATGTTCATATCCTTCATTTTATCTTAAGTTTAAAAAAATAGAGGACACTAGAGAGTGTACGTAATTCAGGTGTTTAAAAAAAAAAAAAAAGTTCAACGGCATCAAAACTTTTTTCTTTCATTCTATGGCCCTATGCTCTTCTTCCAACCCTGCAATTTGACGTGTTTACACTTTCACATTAAATGTAATGCATTCGCATGCAAAACCGGAAGTATGAACCTTGCCTGTACTACCCCTAGAGAGTGAGACGGAATGAGAAAAATAAAATCTGTTCTGTTTTTTTGTTTTATTATTTAAAGTTCAACGACTTTTCATATGAAAATGTCATCAGAGCATCGTCAGACTTTCCTGGGTTTTACCCAACCAACACACACACATACAAAAAACCAGGAAAAAATTACCATTCCTGTTGCTGTGGATCCGACAAAAGAGCATGATTCGTAATAATTAGTGGCTCTCTGTGTAAATGCGCTGCTACCTACTACCTATGGACAATGCAGACCTTTGACCCGGTTCGTATCCGAAACATCGTGCGGAAAAAATAAAACCTTTTAACCCCTTCGCTATTTGAATTCTTCAGCATCTTTTGTCATTTATGCTTCCAGCACTCTCCCATAGCTCTGACTTATGGTGAAGGTGATTGTGATGCTGTGGTTGACGTTTCGTAATGGCGGGCTATAGAAGGGCAAACATGCAAGCTTAACGCTTAAAAGCTACATAATTAATTTGATGATGGAAAATATGTATAAAATAACATATATGAAACCTTGCTTTGAGGAGACATGAGTTGGGGCCACAACGCCCCAACTACTGGGAGGCACACTTGAGAATTTAAACACAAGAAAAAAAATCATTATTTAACTGAGTACGATTACTGGCAATTAGACCTTCTCCATTCTTGGTCGCCTTGTAGAGTTACATATATATTTGCTTGGGAGGCTGACGTAATTATGATTTATTGTTAATTCTTTAAGATGATCCGAGTAAACCAGAGGAAACAGGCGGGACAGAAAAAAATGGAAGCTAGTTAGTAGGCGTTGTTGTTTCCGTTGTGTGAAATTCGAATGCAATTATAGAAGTCTGGTGTTTCTTGCTTTTGTTTCAAATAATTGCAAATTATTCAGGATTTCCTATAAAACATCTTTGTAGAAATCAAAATACTTAAGCAATTTTTCCTTTAAGTGGTGAAGGAAAAATTGAATATCTAAATTTCATTTCACGCCTTTTACACCAAATAAACACACCACCAACCATAAAAAAAAAATCCACACTAAAAACGTCCATTTAAATTTATGGTTGTTCATTTAACGATTAAGACATAAATTTCTTGCTTCACTTCGTTGTCGTGGCGTTTTCGTTGTCGCTGTCGGTTGCTTCCACTATAAAATAGAAAAAAAAAAATCTTAACAGCCCTTGACAAAAGCTATTAAAATATAAATAACGCAATCGTCTTTTCAGAAATCGAAAAAATTCTACAAAAAAAAAAACTTCATCCCTCTAATTAAAAGCCTTGTAAAGTCAGAATTTCTATAAAGGTGATGACGATGATGTTGAGAGGACGACCCAATAACCTAATCAAAAGACCGTAAAATGAACACACCTCTCTTTCTTCTGCTGAATCTTATAAGAGGTAAAAATTTCCCTTTATATAAGTTATATCCTTAATAGTTCTTTGTGTAAAGCCACAATAATGACGGCGACGATGACGAAGCGAACGAACGAACAACGACGAACTGCTTCCGGGTTGCTCTTTTTTTATTTTCTCACCTTTTATAAGTGGAAGAAAAAAAAATCTGTGGGAAAAAAATATCCATAAAGAAAATATGGCAGAATACACTGAAAAAAATTATAAACCTATTATTTGTCAAATTCTGAGAAATTAAATATTGTTCATAAGCCTCATATGGATGACCATTGAACATAATTGAATTGACTTCTGGTCAACAACTAAATAACATTCAATTTTCAGTTCAATTTAATAAAAAAGAAAATACTGCCTACTTATAGGAGTTTATTTTATGTCAAAATCACCCTATAAACATTATTTAATTTATGAATTTTTTAAACCAAATTATTATAAAAAGAAAGTTAAAAATGAAAAAAAAAAAGCTGCGTGCGACCAACGCTGGTATTTTCCTGTAGTGTACTTAGAGATCCTATGAATAAATTCACTATATTGTTAAATTCACACCATGATAACTAACCCTTCACAATTAAAACATAAATCTACCTCCCCGTGTAAACAAGACCGTAATGGTGCGTGTGAATTGATTATTTTATTTATTGCTGAATGCACTCATCGATCTTTCAATAGTTTGACATTGACATTGGAGATTTTTATTATTTTTAGGTCTGTTCATTGAGGCTGGTTGGTTCTATGGAAAAGGGCTATTTTACTTATTTCCATTTATAAAAATTTTAATTAAGAAAAGAACCAAACCAATAAATAATCCAACACGAGAAATCATTAGTAAATCAATTTTTTTTTTTTTTTTTGACAATTACATCTGTCAGATGGCTGACTGTTTTAACTTTTTCTAACATTTCTTATAGAAACTGTTCTGAACTGCTCAGAATTTTGTCTCATTCTTTACTTCATTCATACAAAATACACTTCCCCTTGGTGCCTTCAGAAGCTCGAGACCTGATGTTATTCTGCAATAAAAAGTCGCCAATTCCAGATCTTCGAAAACTTTATCAGGTGTCCAATATGCAATCAAGTGCGAAGAGAAATACTTTTTTTTTATTTATTTAAAACAAACGGATAGGTAAAGGGCTATTCACGTGAGACCGACCAACGAACGACGATTAAACGAACAAATTTGGATTTAACACATTTATCAAACAAAATTCTTCGAAAAAAAACTAGAATAAATGGCAGAAGTCTGATTTTTGTTCACAAAAATTTCTCTTATTTTTGTTTTTAAAATGCAAATTTTAATCAGACTTCTACCATTTATTCTAGTTTTTGACTTATAAATGTGTTAAATCCCGTTTTGTTCGTTTATTCGTCATTCGTTTTATCGCTATCATGTGAATGGCCCTTAAGACTGCCTTCAGCTCTGGCTTAGAGATACTTAAAACAGATTGTATTGTTGGCAACTCTGGACGCCAGAAACGCCTTCGACTCAATGAGAAGGAGTAACATGCTGAATGCGCCTGAGAACACTTTCAAACTACCTGACCTCTATTGGTCATGAGTCATAATTGGATTATGAACATGTCTAGAAAGAAAAAAAAAACAGTCATAAAAATGCATTGATATTTCCATACAAATCGGATTGCTGTGTGGATTGTGGTTTGGATGTTGAAAATCGAACATGCCCAATGAGGGCGGCTGCAAAGAATGAGACCACAGAAGGCCCACAAAAAAATCAAATCACTTGCGATGCAGCGCAGGGATCAATCTTAGGGCCCGATCTCTTTAATATCTCTTTCATTTGATGGAATTCCTCGCATGAAGATGCCGAATGATAGTTTTTTCTTAAGTTTCACATGATATCGCGGTGGCGATAACGGCAAAGGACATCGAACGCTTATCCATCAGGTCATGCGACAGAATTCAAGAATAACTCTTATCTGATGACTTTTGAATAGAAAAATAATAAGGGGAAACCATCGGACTAAAATAGTTTTCATAGAAAATAATGTCTCGACGTCATCTCGCTGAGGTCTCGTCGCATCGTCCACATGTGGTTTTCAGTGTCATGGTTTGAACGTCTTGTTATCTTCTCGCTTTGGTCTCTCTTTGGTATCTCTTTAGTCTCTTTACAGTCTCGTTATAATCTTGCTATAGTGTTGCTTTAATCCTATTAGTGTCGCTATAGTCTTCTTATAGTCTCGCTAAAGTCTCGCTATACTCGCTATAGGATCGAGATAGTTCCACTATAGTCTCTCTTAAGTTTCGCTATAGCCTCGCTACAGAATCGATATATTTTTGCTATAGTGTCACTAAAGTCTCGCTGTAGTCTCGCTTTAGTCCCGTTAAGGCTGCTGACAAAAGAAAACTGGTGGCATTGAAGCCTGTCTGCAAACTGAACATACTTTAAGCTGAACAATGTATGAGCGGTGTAAAGGACCAAAAAGAGAGTCAAAACTTCCTGATGAGAACCTGCGAAGCTGCCAACCAAAGGTAATGTTGTTAAAAAAAACAAACAGTTAAATATTCTTAAAAGACCATATAAGACCATAACAAGATTTAACTGCAACCAAAAACGAGAAAATCGCGTGTCAATGCACACGGCAAGACTCCGATGAGATTAAAAATATGACCGCAAATGAGAAAACAAAAATTGTTAAACTAAATTTCGAAGGAAAAAAGTAATCTCAACTGGAAAAATTATCTAGTTTTTAGCGAGGTCCTAGCAAGGGTCACTATCGATTTTCTCTAGGACTTTACCTGTTAGGTAATTAAAATAAAATGAAAATTTGCCTCGACTAGGATTTGATTTGATCTAATTACCAGTCTTCACACCAGCTACTGAACTATTTCGAAATACAGTTGTGTAATGTTGAAAATCAAAAACTATATGAACCTATTATAATTTTTTGTACTATTGTATGATGGGTAGAAAATATTTTTGTTGTCTGTTTTTGTTATATATGTATAAGGTATTTGTAATGGGATAAAAAGAATCATCCAACAAGTTTTTTCTAGCGAGGGCCTCACTAGTATTTGACAAGTTTTCCTTGTCTAGGCTACCCCCACCGCAGCCTTTTCAAGGCCTTGACTAAACTTGAACAAAAACTTGCATTTTTACAAGCGGTATGCTTTTAGGAATCGGTACTAATTTCATTAGAAAAATTAACTGTTGTTGTAACATAACCTTAAATATTGCAGAAACGGTCATTTATTTATTCAATCCTTAGCTGGAGGCGAAAAATGGAAATCGATGACGGATTTGAGCTCAGCACCAAAGAGTATTCGTAAGAACATTATTGACCTATTTTCTCGATTATTCACTAAAAATAATGATTTTTTGATTTAAAAAAATGCACTACACACTTAGAAAATGCGTATAATAGCAGTTGCTTGATTTTGATTCAAATTTTAAACAGAACTTAGCTCAACTTCGACACACAACCGATTGGTGAATTACAACTCAACTCCACTCATAAATTTCTTACAAAACAGAGACATAAGTTTCATTGAAATCTGTTCAGCCATTTGAGCGTGATGAAGGGACAAATATCCAAATCCAAAATTTATCAAAAGAAAAAACTGACTTTGAGTAAGTATAAACTAACGAGTATGTGCTCAATTTCAAAAACAATTACATTTTCATTTACAAATTAATGTTGTAATTTCAAAACTTTCTTAAAGCATCGCATCGCATCCAATTAAAAGTTATCAACAATATTTTAAAAAACAAGTTCATAGATTGTGCTCTGTTTTATTGTGTTCTATTGCTACGTAATAACCAATTAACTGAAACTCTAAACACACTTTTCCACTTCATCACGTATTGGAGGGAAGTGCTTAAGTTTTAAAGTGTTTCTGTTATCTTCTTAACTTAAGCAAGTTTCCCGGGAAATGACGAAGCGGTGACGGCGACGCACGTTGCACTGGTTAATACAATTTTAAAGTAATCACGTCCTCGTGCGTTGTTTTTGTTTTCATTTTCGTCTTTGTTGTTCTTCTCCCACTCACAAATCTATCATCAATTCTTTACAATAAGTACGTATGTATATTTATGAAAATTTAAAATTGATTTATTTATTATTATTTTCTTTTGATTATTATGAAAGCTAGGTGAAATGGAAAATTCCTCACTGACATGCAATATAATTTTCTATAATTTTTAGATTTTAATTATGTAGACTTAACGTTAATTATACTAGCTCTTAATCGCTTGAATATATATAAATTTGTATAGTAAAAATAAGTTGGCGGCAAATTATGGCGTAATGGGTGGCAGTACTTCGGTGCGGAATCATTATATAGACTCATTGAACTTTGTTGGCAGTTGTTGGTTAATATAAATCAAAGCATTTTATTGGTCTAATTGCTCGAGGTAATAAAAAGCCATATACACTTGATAAACGACTGTGACGGTTACTACGAGTAGATTATAAAAACATTGACTTTGTGCAACGCAATTTCGATTCTAACTTTTAAAGTGTTTGTCAATGGTTATCTCTCGAATTATTTTGCTGATTTCTGTGAATTTATTTAGTTTTTTTTTTTTCTTTTTCTTTGTTTTGACAAGAGTTTTTAAGAAACATTTTGTTTTGATATTTATTCTCTCCCAGCACATTGTTCCCTTTTTTCTAAGAATCGAATTAATTCGATTTCGAACAAAATTCGAACAGTAGAAAAAGCCTTAGCTGCGGTTATACTGAACCAAATGTTTAAGTTAATTTAAATCCAGTCAAAATGCCAGATTTCGTTGGGCCAGCGAATAGTGAGTCATTCACACGTTAATGGAGCTGTTCATTGAACAACAAATTTTTCGTTAAGTCAAGGGAATATTTTTTTCTTTTTTGCAGTTCCACTGTCCATTATTATTTCTCACATTCTCACGAAATCTCACAATAGCGAAATCTCGCTTTTCAAAATCTCGCAATTACAAGATTCCACTTTTAACAATATCGCAATAACAAAATTCCGCAAAATAAAAGCTCACAAATAAAATTCTCGCAAAATTCAATTGCATTGCAAAAATAATTTTTTTTGAATCGATATCTTGCACGAGTTATGAATTTGCGAAATATTGATTTACGAGATTTTTATATGCGAGATTTTTGATCGAGAAATTTCTATTTACATTTGCTAGATTTTCTGGTGAGAGATATAAATGCGAGATTATTAAAAGCGAGATTTTCTAACTGCAAGTTTTTTTATTTGCGAGATTTTTTACATCAATGCGAGATTTTTTGTATAAATGTGAGATTTTTATATAAATGCGAGATTTTGGTTTTCAGGATTTCGTTAATCGCCTTTTTTGGAGGCGTTAAATACCGAAAGTTTGACTTAAAATAAGAAATGTGCGGAATTTCAAACTGAACTTGTTTTTGGCTACACACGAAACCTACTTGTTCGGTTCAATAATTGTTTGTATTTTAGGGCTCTGGACTTTTGGAACCTCATAAAATTTGGAAAAAGAAAATGCCACAAAAGGTTAACTAGTATTAGAAATAGGTCAGCCCTAGATAACTTGTAATAAAGGCTTAAATTTTCTCAAGGTCACTCAAGGTCACGCGCGTTTTTGACACCTCATTTATGGGAAATTTGCACAAATTGTTCACCATCTGAAGGATCTCTAGATCTTTATAAAAGGTCAGTTAATTTTAGTTATTGGTTAGCCATAGATTTGTTTTAATGAATTTTTAAATTTTTGTTAAAGGTCATTCCGATTTTTGGCCTGTCATTTATGGGAAATTTGCAAAAAATTATTACTACCTATAATGACCTAAGATCTATATAACAGGTCTGCTAGTTTTAGTGATTGGCCAGTTATAGAATTTTTTTTGCGATTTAAAAATTTTGTTTTTAAGATCACGAACGTTTTTTGGCAGGATAAAAATTCATAAAAAGACATATGTGGCTCACCAATTACTTAAACTAACTGACTTTTTATGATGATCTAGTAACGTGTTAGATGGTAAATTTTGTTTGTAAAATTTTGTCCAAATAGGTGCCAAAAATCACACTTGACCTTGAGTCCCTTTAAGAAACTTTAAGCCTTTATTACAAGTTATCTATGGCTGACCAATTTCTAGGACTAGTTGACCTTAACTGAACAATTAGATGGCTTTTTCATTTTTTTAATTTTTCATATATGAAAGGTGCCATAGGTCTAGATCCGTATTTAGGTTTTGTGGAACAATAAAAAAGGCTATTTTTAATATTTATTTTTTATTTCACCAAGCTTCATCACCTGGCTTCATCAATGAAAAAATTTATAAATATGAAATCACGCGAAGCAACGCGAGTACAGTTCTGCTAGTATTTAATAGAGATAAGGTAACGGCATGAACTTTCATTTGTTATGACTAGGTTATGGTATCAATGATGTTGTGGTTCTATTGTATTGAGCTATGACTATTTTTTGAATAATGGTAAATGTATGTCAAATTGCAAAACAATGTAGACTGAAAGACTTTTTTTGGTTGAACAATGAATGAAAGAATCGAAATGTATATTTTGTTGTACTGTGTCGTAGTGATAATGAGAGTGATTTATATTTTCTAAAAAAAAAAAACAGCCTTCTATTATTATTGTTTTCACTTGTAATAACGACACGTACATAGATACATTATTAATGGCTTCTATTGATGTTGTGTAATTTCTCTTGTTTAATGTCTTTCTGTGATTTCTAGAGAATTTTTAAAAAAAAACCTTTCAGGGAATGAGAAATCAATCGGAAAATTGTTAAGTTTTATTCCACTTAAATAAAATAAGAGAACAATGGGATACAAAGTTTTGAATTTTAAAGAGTATTTTTATGAGCAATTTTATTTACTATAACAACTTGCTTAAAATCAAGTGATTTTTTGCAGAAAAAAAAAATAATATGACATTGGTAATAATAAGCGAATAACTTTGTTCACACAGTGATTTGAAATAAAATGACATAGTGACTATTGTAGCTCATACAAATACCATTCCAAAGACATACGTCTCGTTGTTATTGGTTTCTAGACCACCTTTTTATGGGTCTGCAGAGACAATTTTGGGCTCAAACTGATGCAAGTCAAATAAATTTTAAATCAGAGAGCAATGTTTTTCATCAAAAACTAGTATTTTAGGTATAAAATGGACAATAATTGAAAAAATCGCGAAAATTTTGCGGTCGAAAACATGGATTATTTATCAAGCCAACAACACAAACAACTCCTCAAAAAACCAGAACTACCGGATCTGATTCAAGGTTTCCCTCCAATGAAACTACAAGAATACTGGACTAATAGAATAATATTATATCGGGTTTTTCAATAAGAGCGCTACAAGTTTTTTTTAAATAAAACAAAAACTGTCCTTGTCGCTCTACTTTTGTAACGTCCCTGTTGAAAAACTGAATGGCCAATTTCGAAAAGGTCACATCTCTGAAAATTTGAAATGTTTAAAATGTTCAGGCAATGCAAAGAACTAATTATTTTCAAAAGCCTATTTTAAAATTAAAAAAAAATTGCTTTTGAGTTACATGACAATGATAGTGAATACACTTTATATGTCCTTTTTTGAGCATAATAGGTGCAGGGAAGCATTATGATTACATTGATATGAAAAAAATTATTTGTGGAAAAATTCGAGATGTGAGCTTTTCAAAATTGGTGATTCAATTTGTTTAAAGACAATATTCTTATCTTTTGATTGTTTTAAACCAAGATTTTTGAGTGAATATTTTTCGAGATATTAAATTTTAAAGTTGATATTTTGGAAAAAAAAAATGTGAATTTTATTTTCAACATTTCACGTTATTAAGCACCACTGTTTCTTTTAATGAACAATGCTGTTATTAATTCTTAGTCAAATATTTACAACTTAGTTTTTGAGTAGTAAAAAAAACTTTTTTCCATTCCTTGATTGGTTCGTAGTATTAATGGCGTCAAAAAACAAAATATAAAACAGTTTTGTATAAGAATCTTGGTAATTCCTTTTACTTGTTTCGTTGGCAATATTAATAAGGCTTAAAAATTAGAATGCAAATCGTAAGTATTTATTTAAGAACATAAAGTTTCCAAAAAAAAAATTATCAACCCGTTAAGAAAACAGTTTTTTTTTTAATTAAAAATTTAATTTTTTTAATTTTTACAATGCAATATTTTTTAGTATTATTTGAAATTTGTATAAATGAAAATTATCAAAATCTGTTCAGCCGATAGTGAGAAAATTCAATATTAAAAACAACGTTCTATGAGAAGTACTATTTACCAGTAGCTATTTATTTATATACCAGTAGCTTTTTGTAAATTTTTAAAAATGTTGGTAGTATATAGTACTTGTTTGAGAAAACAGAAAAAAATAATTAAAATCGTAGGATCCATCCAAGAAAAAAATATTTTTCTCAACGGTTTTTTGTTAACAAAGGTTCCAATATTTTATCATAAAAGTAAATTTTTTATTTAAATACTTTAAGGAATGTAAAAAAAAAAAAACTTAAATACCGAGGTTTATAAGAATCGATAATATAATTTCCCAAAATATTTGATTTTAAAGAAAAAAATTTATAAAACTAAAATACAAAAAATATTTTTTTTTTAATTTTGGCAAGAAAAACTGTTTTTGAAATTGTTTTCCTTTCAATGGTTCCGTATAAAAAAAAAATATTGGAATCAAAATTACTTTAAAGAAAATCGAAAACAAAAAATGGTTCTTTGGAGAGGTACCATTAATAACCATTTATTTGAAAAATTGTTTCCTATCCAAAGGTAGCCTTTACAGAAAAAATAGATTTTTTTGAACAAACGTTTTAAAGCCATTTTTGAAAAAAATAAGATTTTGCAAAATTGATTAAAAAACAATTGTGTGGCACGTACCGTTATTTTTAGTTTAAAAAAAATAGAAAAAAACGGGTGATAGAAAAAACGGTTACGTAAATGATAAAAATTTATTACTTTTGTTTTTGTGGACTTTTGAATATAAATTCAATTTAAAGTTTTCTTACTATTACTTTCCTCTTTAAAAACCTCCCTTAATTTTTTAAATAATGTATTTAAAGAAGATTAGCGACTGTTACTTGTAAAAACTTGCATATTTGTTATTCAGTGCAAGGTGTGTCGAGACTTGCCAAGTGCTACCCCCCGGAACGTTTGTTCAGACATGCAAAGGGATGAAATACTAATACATCTACTATTTTTCCTTTTTTTACCACTTCGAGTTTAGGGTTGGAACTCAACCGCAACGCAAATTACCAGCGGAAATCTAATATTTACATTTTTACGTGTTTTGGTAATATGGTAGCAGCAGGATTCTATCGAAACCAGGGTAGTTTTGAAATTGGTCTACTTTAAACATAGAAGTTTGGGAACCTCTGTTCTAAGCGATTTTCTTTAAATTTTGAGCTTGAGGATGGTAAATCTTCAAAGGGGAAATTAAAAAAAAAAATTGCTCCAAAAAAACGGTATACTTGCCATACAACCGTTAAGGAAAAGCTAATCTATCACAAAAACACTCCAACGATTTTGATAAGAAAAATCACTTGATTATTGTAGGTGCTTTGTACTTTTTGGTAAAAAAAAGTTAACCAAAAACTGTTATTACCGGTACCTACCGTATAACGTATTTTTTTATTTTCGATTTTCTCAATACCGGCTTAGCTGATTTCAATCAAAATTTGTATAAAAAGCTACTTTAAAATGTTAATAATATTGCAAACTTTGAAAAAAGATTTTTAGATTTTTTAAAAAATATTTATTTATGGTTTTTGAAAATATAATATATCAAAAACGAGTTGATGAATATATTTGAAACAATGTTTTTAAATGTAAATTGATAAATACTCAAAATTGGCACACCAACTTTTTTTTTCTAAAATGTTACCAAAATTTTATATAAGAAAATTTGTTTTTAAGAAAACCGCTCGAACGATTTTAATTTTTTTTTTGTGCATATATTCATATTTGTCCTTCTTTCCATTTTTCAGTCTATTCAAATGCCTTTCATCTAGGTTATAAATATTAAATATCATATAATTTAATATTACAAATGCGAGCTTTAAACCAATACTTTTACCAACAAAAAAAATCAAATTTAACAGAAATATTAAATACATACAAATTGGGGAGAACGTCTTCTAACCTGTAAGCAAAAAAAAAAAGAAACAAAAGTTAAACATCTTATCTTAAAAACAAAAACTGATTTTGTTATAAAATATATAAAATGTTTAAATAAGTGATTCAATAACCCAAAAGTTGTATTCCCTCATTTTAAACCAAGAACTATTCTATTAAAAAAAATAAATAAATATATTTTCATATTTCAATTTATAATTCTATTTTATGGTTTTTCATTTATGGGACATTAAAGCTCCCAACAATATTTGAATAAAGTTTCACCCAAATATCTCTGGATAAACTATGTTAATCTATGTTTATGACATGAGCTTTAATTATGTCACAATTCGGCATCAATTTCTAACCCCGTTGGCATGCCCTTGTGCTACCATAATAATGTATAGATACACAGCTGTCAGTCTCTGTCTCATACATGTACCCGATCCCCCCCCCCCCCCTTATGGCAAACAAATTTATGTTCACTCATTAAGTTTTCATCTAAATTTCAGTAAAACAGCAATTATTCAATTAATGTGCAGCAGATGCCTTTAATGCTCGTTCGCTTCCCATGTTGACGCTGCTGCTGCTGCCGCTTCTACTCTACTCTCTTCCATAACCATAAACTCGTACAACTTTTAATTCTGCCATCTCTCTAATTTAATTCACCATGGGAAGGAAATTTATTAAAATTTAATTTTGTACTTTAAAATTTGCAACAAAAAAAAAAGAATAAAATTGAAAAAATCATAAAACATGTTAACTTTACTTTTTTTTTTTGCTTTTTTATTAAAGTATTCTTCGTTAGAGAAAGAGGAAACTCCATGAAGTAGAACTAATAAAAAAAAATACAAAAAAAAAAAATTATTTAATTTCCGTTCTATGTAAAACAAAAAATTATGGTTGGCAGGGAAAATGCTTGAAACTATCTCTTCTCCCCCCTCTCCTTTGCTACCCTCACCACAACTAGGTAAACTTAAAGATGCTGTCCTTCGAGACACGTTTCAAAAAAGTTGGATGCTTATGGCTGGTATACTTCAACTTCAACTTCACAACCCTTCTCGTTGTTTTCACTATTATAAGAAGTTTTCACTTGCATATCAAGTCATCTATCCTTGGGACAGTAATAGTTTAAGTGTACACTGAAAACAAAACTTGCGCAAGCATCAGGATCTCATTAAAAATTAAGTAAATGCAGTAAACGTTTACACAGCGAAGTTTATATATTTAGTTTTAAGACTTCCGTGGGAAGGATATTAAAAAAAGTAAATTTACTAAGACTTTTTCCTATTAACCTTAAGAGGTTGTGTCCATATCAAATGGAAATAATTGGAATTTCTAAGAATTTATAGGAGCGAAAGGTATCTGGGAGATGCATTTTCTCAATTTGTATATTTTTCACAATTTTTCAACATATGGCAGACACGCAGATATTTCAAATATCCGTCGATTGGAAACAAAATCAAATCTCTAGCGTACAGGACTTAGAATTTAAATGTTCAATCTTAAGGCACATTTACCCTTGTTTACCCTTTTTTTTTAAAGACTGCCATATAAAAAATTCTTCTTGATGCAGAATGTTTTTGAATATTTTCAACTTAAAATAATGCTGTTTTTTGAATAATTTGTTGGTACATTTTTATTTGTATATTTCTTTTTTCTAAAGCTTCAACATTGAAACCGGCGAAAGATATGCTAAATTCTGTTTCGTTGTTTGAATATAAATTTAAGTCTTTCTTCAACTCTAGCTGTTTACGATGTAGTTAGTAAAGTTTTTTGTAAACCAGGTCATTTGTTGCCGCCTTCAGTGGCAGAAAATTTCAACCACAAGTGTCACACAATTGAAAAATCATTTAACATTGAAATAAGCATCATGGAGCATTGAGTATGCAATGATTCAAAAAATTATGTCATTTTGTTGACTTATGTATGTTTTTTATTTCTATTATCAAACATTATCGTCAACCATTACGTTTTACGTATTATCTGTCATTGCAAATTCCAAACCATAACATTATAAGCAGACTACGATTTTTTTTCTTGATTTTTTATTGCGGTCAGCTTCTTTAAAAAAATTCAAAGGAATAACCAAGTGTGAATTTTGATAAGTTGAAAATTCCATTGAATTTGTTTTCTTTAGGTTGGTTATTTAGATGCGGTTTTTTTTTTTTGCTTCCGAATCAGCAATGTCTTTATTTGTCACAAATCATGCAAAGTGACGTTGATGGGACGATGAATAAAAAAAATTTAATTGGCAATTTAAGTTGAATCAATTTGACAAACAAGATCAATTTATTGCGCTTTTGTTAGTAGGTATATTATGCTGATTAGATTCAGTGGAATTAAATAATTTAACAGAAATATTTGGAAGCTACATCTTTTAAATTTTATGGGCGATTAAAATTCTCCTTTATGATTACGCTAAGGTGAGAAATATATTAATGAAAAACAGAGAAATAGCACACATATTTTAACAAAAAATCTAGTACTTATACTTGAAAAAAACCAGTACCATGTACTTGGTCCTTGAAAAAACACCAAGTACTTACATGCACTTTGTTCCAAGCACATGTACTTGGTACTGTAATACTGGCCAAAAGTACATTTTTAAGTATTATTCAAGTACAAGTCCATTTCAAGTATGTTTCAAGTACAAGTCTATTTCAAGCACTTTTGAAGAACAAGTTAATTTTAAGTATCTAATAATGACTTTTTCAAATCATTATTCGATAGCTCAAACAGACTTATCAAAGAATTGTACTTAAAAAGTACTTGAAATTGACTTGTACTTGGAATAGAATTGTATTTAAAATGGACTTTATACTTAAAATGTACTCTAAAGTGTACTGGGCAATATTAAAATACCAAGTACATGTACTTGGTACAAAGTATGTACTTCATAAAATACCTGTACTTAGTGTTTTTCAAGTACCAAGTACATCCTACTTGGTTTTTTTTTCAAGTACCAAGTACGTCCTACTTGGTTTTTTTCAAGTACCAAGTACATTTTACTTGTTTTTTTTCAAGTACCAAGTACATCCTACTTGGTTTTTTTCAAGTACCAAGTACAACCTACTTGGTTTTTTTCAAGTACAAGTACAAGGTACTGGGTACTTAGAAAGGACTTAAGTACAAATGTATTTAAGTACTTTAGAAATATGCTATATGGCAAGTTATGAAATCGTAAACAAAAATGAACTCAAAATTTTGATCAGACTTGTAATTACGATGATAGAGAAGACGAAAAATGTGGGCCTCACAACTCTGTTAGTCTGTCTGTATGTCTGTAAGTTCGGCTACAGTAAAACGGCTGAATCGATTTTCTTAAAACTTGGTTCATAGCTTTTGGTGATTCCGCTTAGGCACAGGTTTTTAAGATTTTTTTTAAATTTTTAGAACATGTACCGGTACCTGTCATACATCTTTTTCAAGAAATTTAAAAAATTGTTATTTTTCTCAAAAACGACTCCACAACTTTTCTTAAAAAAAAAATTGACAAATTTTATTCAAAAAAGGCTACCCTTGTATGGAAAACAGTTTTTCAAAAAATGGATATAAATGGTACCTCTCCAAAGAACCATTTTTTTATTTTCGATTTTCTTCAAAACAGTATTTTTGATTTCAAATAATTTTTTTGATACAAAAGCTTCTAAACAATAAAAATAGTTTTTCTTACCAAAATTTTCGAACACAATATTTTTTGGATTTTTAAAAATTGTAAAAATTTTTTTCCAAATCAAAAATATCGAAACTGCAAGTTCGATTTTTATAAAACTCAATATTTCAGGTTTTTTTTTTAAACATTTCAAAGTATTTAAAGAAAAAAATACTTTTATAAAAAACGGTACCTTTGTTACAAATTAAAAAAAAAAAAGCTAAGGAAAATACATTTTATTTTCTTAAAAACGACTGAACAGATTTCAAATAAGATTAACAAATATTTCACTCACAAATTGAATTTAAAATTTTTTTTTTTGAAAATTTGATATCTCAAAAACGTTTTGACAATTTTTATTTTTTTATTTCATTTTTGTATGCACATAAATAAATACTTAAGATTTGCGCCCACCAAAAAATTGCCTTAAAAATATTTTAAGAGTTTAATATCTAAAAATTCAAAATATTTTCAGTAAAGGCTCGGGGTGGGAACCCATGTGTGAATAAAACCGACCTGGATTTAGTATTAAGATAGTTCTTAGGCCGAAAGGCATTAGCATTAAGTTATTATAGTTTAACTTAGAGCGCCCGACTGGGGCCAGTAAGTTAGTTTTAAGATATCGATAAGTAGGCTAGTGTTTATGAATTTTTGTCTAGCTTTAAGATAATTTTAAGAAAATGGAAAATAAAAATGAATTTTTGTGCTAAAATTAGAACGGTCTATTATAAAATTAAAAACCAAGCAACTGTTATTAGTACCTCCACTAGAAACCCATTTTGATTTTTTTACTATTTCGTTTTTACACAAAAATTTCTAAGAACAAGAAATAATATTCGAGGTATATCAAAATTAAGAAAAATATTTGTGAATAAAAAATGAAAATGAAAAAATATTTGAAGGATTTTTTTTAAATTCCATATTTCAAACTAATGTTTAATTTTTTTTTTTTTTTTTAATTCAATTTTTATCTGCATATCAATAAAACACCTAACATTTGTCCTTAAAAAATGTTAAGACAAAATAGTAAGAACGAGCTTTGATTTAAGAAAAGAATTCAAATGGCATATCTTTTGTTCATATCAAACTACATATTAAAAAGATTTTTTAGCACTTGTCAGAACAGTTAAATTTTCTTCAGGTTTAAAAATAATTTATAATAAAAAACAAAATCAAAATCAAAAGAAAAAAAATTTAAATAGGCGCTCGGGAACATTAATCAAGATTTTGGACAATTTTTTTTTTGTATTTGGTACAAATCTGTATTTGAATAACTTTCATATAAAAGTATACATTCTATCACATGCTGTTTAAGACGTTACAAATCAAACATAAGCTTGACGAAGTTCCTGGCTTGGACAATGTTTGTTTTATAATATATTGAAAAATCTGTACCCTGTTCTAACCTAAATTGTGAAGCTCTTGTTTGAGAGAGAAATAAATAAGTAGTACCACTGAAGTCAGCATTTCGAACTCATTAAGTTTACCAAATTTCTTAAATATTTACAGTCAAGAAATGGCCTGGGAAAAATTTTTCTCACAAAAATTCAACAAACAGACCACTGTGCGACTAAAACGTGTTACAGTCAACGCTTAAATATATTCTCTTAGCTTATTTCCTGCCATGAAGAGAACTTGTCATCTTAGTCGTTGAGATTCGGAAAAAATTTATAAGTACCATCCATACCTGTCGACTAAAAATACGCAGCCAGGAATCAGTGTTCCTAGATTGGAGGTTTTTACAACCAAAATTATTGGAAAAAATCCCTATCGTTGTAAAAATGGTGGGAAATAGTGGGACTTTGGACGAAAAATATTTGAAGTTTTTTTTTTTTTGGGTGGGGGGAAGTTATTGTTACCATAACCGAAGTTTTCTATACCTGCTTTTTAACGAATTTTATTATAATTATTTTCCTGGCTTTAAAGACAACAAAAAACTTAAGAAATCATAAAACTGACCGTTTTCTGAACCATGTAGACATTTTATCACGATCTAGTGGCCTTCAGGTAATATAATTTTTTTTTTTCCGAATATCAAGTTTTCTAAGGCTGTCCAATTTCTAAGAATAAGTAGTTGACCATTTTGACCAATTACTAATCAATTAAATGACAAAGTTTTAAGCGAATATAAAATGCCAAGAGTGCAGAGCCAACTTTGTTTTTTTTTTATATATAACTAAGAAAAAGTTATAGCAGAAGAAGTTGTGGTGTTTTTTTGCTTCCATTACAAAAATGTTGGAATTTTTTTTGGTACCTAATTCGATGGATTTCTAGAAATCTTATCTGGCATCACTGCCAGGAATGGTTGAGAATAATTGTAGAATTTTTCTAAAACTGCCACTTTTCTAAACTTATTTATATTATTTTGAATTCCAAAAAAATATAGTTTAAAGGCTAAATGGCTTTTCAAATAATTAAAAGTCTTTCGTGAAATTCCGCACTAATGTATATATATATTTTAGTTAAAATCGGTTTAAAATCACTGCCCATAATAAAACGCAATCTTTCAGACTATTTATAATTACATTTTCACTACAAAAATCGTGTTAAACTAACTTTAACTTTCATCAAATAGTCAAATGTCAGACAATGAAAAAGAAAAAAGTCTTTTCTTCTTTTTTCTTCAGTTTCATTTCAATTGGTTCAATTCCAAAAGAATTTTTTTCATCATTAAAACATAAAACAAATTAAAGTGAAATGTAAACACGCACTGCGAAATTAATTTCTCACGCGAATTAAACGCATTTATATTCCAAGCAAAAAAAAAATTAATTGTAAAATCTCAAAGAATTTATAATGCTTCTTGTGTAAAAAAAAAAATAATGAGATTGGAAACATTTTCAATTCATGGTTGTTGCTTCCAAATTCCAAACTCATGTAATTATTATAAAATGAAAAAAAATTCCTTGTTATTTGTTTTTTTTTGTTGCTGTTGTAATCTGCAGAGAAAAACGAGTCGAAATTGTTGTGCTTAATTATGTATGTCTTCTAGGAGGAGCAATTTATAGTCGGAAAAATGCTAGACCTAACAACAAACATGTGTGCATATAATGGATGAACGTGAGTTGAGTGTGGAAAGATAAAAATGGGTGCGAAAATATTTAATTAAAATAAGGAGAGTACAAAAGAAATATAATAGATAGACTTAGACTATAAAAAAAAAAATGAAATGAGAAACAAGTAAACGAAGAAAAAATAAAAATATTGAACTAACTGAGTAGGATTTACTTAAGAAACGTGTTTTTCAGTCACTTTAAATTCTACATTAACTCCAAGTTAACTGATAAAATATGGTGAGTTACCTCAGGGATCAAAATGAGGGCCATTTCCGTTGTGGCACCATTTTGATGTCGATAGTGAAAGCCGTAAAAAGGTAATGCCACAAGTGTCGATGAATTTTCGACAACTTAAAGATATATGTAGAATTTATCCTCAACGGAAAATCTGTTTCTGAGTTAAATCGGGGTAACTTCATATTCAGGATTCAAACTTTGATTTAACTCTGCACTGAAAAACTGGCCCTAAGAGTCGCAATGGTAAGGCGTGTTCAGATATATAAGATCTCAGCATTTTCATTAGTTTTGCTGGTCAAATGCTAAAGAAAACAAATGTTGTATTCGCTTGCTCACTTTTTGACAAACAAAAATTATTCTTAAAAAAGTTTTTGAATTTATTTAAATGTTTTTTTTTTATTTTTTTTCTGTCAATTGGGGTACTTACTTGTCATTAAAATCACCAACAAACTTGATGGCATTTTTAATCAATTTTAAATTCCAATTAGTTAGGCACCTATTTAGTATGCAACATGCTCTTTGACTCTTCGAAAGTCCCAATGATACCAAAATCCCTTTTTCGTTTTTTTTTTTTCACACATCAGAAGTGTACTTTTAAATTACTTTTTGACAAAAATAAATTTTTATCTCAATGTCATACCAACAGAGATCCCACTCAGTTTACACTTAATGTCATCCCATGTTAAAAAAAAGTAATCTTCCGGTCTAAAGAAATTAATCCCCTAAAGCTGTTTTAACTCACATCACATGGTTAGGTTAAATAAAAATAAATATTTTTATATGATTTAATGTATGCACACACAAATTATAATTTATGTAGAAAACAAAAAAAAAAAAATAATATCAAAACGCTCTTCTGCGGTCGTATAAATTTTATATGTGCAATCCAATATGTGATATAGGAACGCACGACGACGACGGATAAAAGATAATATAGTGAAACATGATTTGAATAATAAATTTAGCTAACTTATAAGCGGGAATGAGAGGGTGGTGAATGAATCTCAACTCTCGAGGAATATAAAGAGATAAATAAATTAACAGGAAATGTATGTATGTATTTAGGTACATCCTACCAATAGGTACTAAGTGAAAATAGTAAATTGAGAATAGTCAGGCAAGCTAGTTAGAATAATAGAATTATATTTAAGGGAGGATTATAAATACCAAGTGAACGCAATCCGATCGATAACCCTGAATGTATGAATGGCTCAATATAGTGCCGGTTGTTTTCATATTTGATAAGGCACAAAATATTTTTGATGAATTATACTACTAGATCCTCATGTTGCGTGTTCAAATTAACCAAAAAAATTAAGATATTAGAGAAATCTTGCCTAGTTAAACTAACTTAATCCGGTATACAGGGATACCCTCCTCATATAACTAATAATCACATCGCTCTTAAGGAAAATCAAATCAATTAAGGTGTATTCGTATATCAAAGAAAAATTGTACTAGTTTCCCTTTATTGATAAAACAAATCAAAGTTAACCACTTATAAGCAATAGAAGCCTTAGAGTTCTTTTTTATTAGAAAAGACATAAGTTTTCGTGAGCAGCAGTTTGCGTGAATAAGGGAGGAATGATGGAAATTTTGGTTGAAAACTGAAAATTAACTCATTATTAAACGACTTATTCTTTAAGACATAAAAGCAACAATAACAATTGATTAACTTCAGAACAATAAGTGACATTTTCATTTTTTTTTGTGCGAATTATTTTTTAATAAAAAAAAATCAATTTTGCCCAAAAAGTGCTATTTCATGTCAAATTTTCATTAATGCATGATATTATTCTTGACTTAATTTCTTTATTGGCAATTGACAGAATTCAAATTTTTGGACCGACTTAAAAAAAAAAAAAATGTACCCAAAGTAAAAATACCACCTTTTGTTCTTACACTTCGTAATTGATTTAAATGTATATACTTAGGGCCAGGTTTTCATTGCCAGATTATTTTTGGTTAAATTCTTGAGTTTAGTCTTGAAACATGCTTTTCAGTCACAATACAAATGATTTTTTTTTTTAATTTTAGAAATAAAAACAAAAATTACATAAAGCCTACAATAGGTACTTAGTTTTATCACCCTATCGAAAATGCTATAATTTTTTGCAAATGGCGGCAAGTGTCAATTTTTCTTTGACATTTTTGAAAAACAAACAGATACCTAATACACGTCAGTAAGACATGAAGCGCTATACTCCTTAAGAACGCGGATTAATTGTTTCAACTTTTTTTTTTTTTTGTGGAATAATTCTTGGAGCATCGTTGAATTTCAGCGTAGATTTCTCGGACGTCCAAAACCAACTGGGCAAACACTGGTTCAAATTTTATGGAAAGGTGGTCTTAAATCTATAAAAAAGGCAACCGATTTGTATTAATACTTTTCAGACAAAATAAAGGACATTTTACTAGTCGCCCACTGACACGCCTACTTTTTGAAAAAAAAGGTCATCTGATAGTTATAGTTGATATAAATTGAAGGTGTGTGTTCTTCAGAAAAGTTGTAGATGATAAGATTTATAATCATTCTTTTACATAAAACTTTTTTCCACGCCCTATTTTGGAGGCGTTTTTAACAAAAAAATTAATTTTGTTTTGACTAATTTCAAAGAAAACAAAAGGAAATGTGATTAATAACACATAGACCAAAAAAAATAATGCAAAATGTTTGCCACGCCCATTTTCCTGGGTATGTATTTGATTTCATTTCTTGTTTTTAAATTTAAAAAAAAAAAATATCGCTAAAGTAAAATGTGTAAGAAATGCCTTGTCAAAAATTAGACTACACAAAGTTTTTTGACTTTTTTGATACGATAGTCTAGGGTCTAGACTTTCAGGCAATAAGAGAATCATTAATTGGATTGGAATTAATAGGGAACATCAACCTTTTTTACTTGAGATATAGGAACTGTAAGGCAAGTTTTGGATTCGTGCAAAAAAATAAAGTTGAGAACACAATCAAACATGACATTACAACAAAAGAGTACACTAAAAAAGTGGGTAGCACAGTTCTGTCTGTCTGTCTCTCTGTCTGTTCGTCTACAGCCTAAACGGCCCGATCGATTTTCTTCAAACTTGACACATATTTTGGTGATTATGCTTACAATTTTTTTTTTTATTTTTCTTAGAACCAAAAATAACGGAACATGCCATACAATTTTTTTTAGCAATTTTACATAATCATGGTATTTTTCTAAGAAACGGCTCGAAAACTTTTTTTTAAAAAGAATCAGTAAATTATTTTTAGTAAAGGTTATTAATGGTACCTCCCTAAAGAACAATTTTTTGAATTTCGATTTTTCAATATTTTTTTTATACAGATGCTTCTAAAAACTATTAATATTTTTGTGCACCTATTTAAATTTAAAAAAAATATTTTTTTTGGATTTTTAAAAAATGTTTCAAAAATTTTTTGAAAATCAAATATTTCGAAAACGATAAAATCTATTTTTTTGAGTTTTGAGTACTCTCTAAAGTATTTTTAGAAAAAAATATATGACAAAATAACGGTAACTTTCATACAAAATTTAAAAAAACCGGAAAGGAAAATATTTTTTTTCCTCAAAAACGACTCCTACGATTTTGATTAAACTTTTTCCATATACTAAAATAATAATTAAATTATAAAATTTTGGACTTAGCAACTAGTAGTAGTACCATACAACGTGTTTCTTAATTTTGAATTTTCTCATTATCGTCTGAACGGATCTAGATACATTTATTTATATACAAATTTCAGATAAGATTAAATAATATTGCATATCAAAATTTTCAAAAAAAAGTTTTTGAATTTTTAAAAACAAATTTCAATTTTGTTTTTTTTTGAAAATTCTATATTTCAAAAACGGGATGACAATTTTTTTTTAATTTTATTTTTATATGCACATAAGTAAATACTAAAGATTTGCATACCAACGGCTTTCCTTAAAAATGTTTTAAGAATTTGATATATAAGAAATTTTTTTTTAAGAAAACCGCTAAAAAGATTTAATTTTTTTTTTCATACAACCACACAATGTTTTATCTTAAACTCTCAACAAAGTTTCTTTAGCTTATTTCAATATCGTATTTCATGCTTTTAAACAATTTTCTCTCATAATATCTATGTCTTTACATATAATTTTCTAAAACCCACAGCACCTTATTTGTCTTAGAAGACCATGAAGTTTTTACCAAACGACGCACAATGGGGCCGAAGGAAAGGAGAGCGTGTTCAAAATGCGAAATTCTGATTAACGGCTTTTTCAAGAAAGTATATTTTGATGCAAAGTTGACATAATTGTCTATCAATCAGTAAAAATTTAAAGGTGGGAGGGGAAGAAGGCTGATAGAAAATAAACGTCAAAGTTGTGTTTAAGGCAAATAGGAAGTTCCTTTGTTCTTAAGTGCTAAGACTTATCGGCGCACTGTGGTCCAGGGGCGGACAAAAATCATTTTATTGACAGTAAAATATTTGGATTTTTGACATTGCAGCTTGAAAAGTAATAGTTGGATCAGGATTTTCATGTGAAATCAGTTTTTTAATAAAAAAATTGTGGACTCAAAAATTTATAAATGAGATTTCAGTGATTTTGGAGCTTAAAATCTATATAAAAAAATAAATATTTTTTAATAATACGATTCTTTTGACTTTTTTTTTTTGTTAATTCTTCTCTATTGCACATTTAAAAACAAATTTAATTTTTGAAAAAAAAGATTTACCTTCTAGTTGTAAATCTGTTTTGCGCGAATTTCTTAAAATTTGAACCATATTTTAAGTCAAATTCAAAATTTAACTACGAAGAAGTTAATGTTTAATGCTCTTCCCCGGTCGCGATTATAATAGGTACATATTTTACACTGAACCAAAAAAAAATTATGTATGTTATTTGTAGAGGCCGATCTTTAAATCGGTGCCATTTTCAGTCCGCTTTGTTAAGAAAATTTTTTAGAGGCCATACAAAATCCAACTTATGACTACCTTAACGCCCTACCATTTACCCTATCATTTACTTAAAAAGAACTCAATTTTTTCAGTTTAAGTAGGAAGTACCTCCCCCAAATTCCACTCTTAAAAGTTGGGTATGACCTATAGTTTTTAAAAGAGAGTATTTTCTAGAAATTTTTTTGTTGATATCTTTTCTCATACTTTTTGAGGAAGCTATTAAAAAAAAATTCGTCAAAAACGTATTCAAGAGCGCAAGTTATGCAATAATTTTGCATCATTTTTTGTTCTTAAACTGTTACTAGGACAATTCGTTCTGTTTTCATAGAAACAAACCAAACAATTTTGTCAAAAACGCCCCCAAAAGTGGGCGTGGAAAAAAATATTGTATGGAGGCATTATAAAAAATTACATTATCTTCACCTTTTCCAAAGAACACACACTCATTCTTTTGAAATTTGACATTCTACTTATTTAAATTAAAATGACTTTTTAGATTTGATTTGTTTTGGTGTCAATGTGAAAAAACTAATTACTATTTCAAGTTGCATAAATTTTAATATTTAATTAAAAATTATACGAATATAAACTTGAAAATAAAAAAAAAAGTAATAGAACAGTTTTTAATGTTTAAATAATTAATCGAATTTATACAGTGCATAGCTTGTTCCGAAAATTTAATGACTTTTTAAACTTATGTTTTCAATTAAAACTTTTAGTGGAAAAAAGTTAGCGAGGATAAATTATAGCTTTAAATATCAATTGAAGACCACTTGGCGTGCAGCTAAGTAGTATAAATTTTAATAATTAAAACAAAAATAGAGAACAATTTTAAACCAGTTAGAGAAGTTTTAAGAATTTAAGTGACTGTAAAATAGTGTTAACTAAGAGGCTATTTTTAAATGATAAGAATTTTGAAAATATAATAAAATAAAATAAGATGCATAACTGGGTCGCAAGTACTTGCTTTTATGTACAATAGGCTTAAAATTAAAAAAAAAAAACCAAATATGAATGCATTCATACATGGATACTATGAGTGCAATATATTTAAAAGCAGGGAGTTTATTATTTTAACTATTAAAAAACAACTCTTTTATTTAAACTATTTGGGTTTCAAAATAGAATTTAATTTTACTTCTTGAAAAATATGAATTTTTGCAAAAATTAAATAACGAATTAAAATAGGTTAATGTAAACATTGAGAGTTATCCGAGAGTGGCTTGTTGATCGACAGTGGCAAAGTGAATGATGTTCTCATGCTTGCAGCCGGCGCACAGTGTTCCGTTTGTTGAGTTTTGGTAACAAAAATCATTTCCCAATTCTTAAAACAAATTAATTAAATCCGGTACACTTGATGTTTTGGGAATGCTGAATTCAGTGGTACTGCCTTTTTTTCTTCTTCAATCACTTCAATCAGGGGCTTCACAATTTTAGTCAGGACATGGTCCTAAATTTTTAATTTTTTAAATTAGGTATTGTCGAAGGCTGAGTGTAGTTTGTGTTTGAAATGTCCTGTAATATGCGCTTAAATGTATACTTTCATATACAAATTACTCTAATACTGATTTGTACAAAATTTAAAAAAAAAGATGGTCCGAATTGTTCCCAAGCAATTTGAAATAAAGGACCATGTTCTGGCTGCTCTGGACCTTTGGCACCTCATACATGGAAAATTTAATATTTAAGAACGCCATCGAATTTGTCAGTAATTGGTCAGAAAAGGTCAACTAGTTCTAGAAATTGATCAGCCCTAGATAACTTGTAATAAAGGATTAAAGTTTCTCAAGGCCACTCAAGGTCGGGAGCGGTTTTTGGCACATCATTTTTGGGAAATTTACAAAAATTGCTTACCATCTGAAAGATCTCTTGATCTACATAAAAGGTCAGTTAGTTTTATTAATTAGTCAGCAGTTGATTTTTTTTAGTGAATTTTGTTTTTAATTTCAAGGTGAAAACAATTTTTGGCACCTCACTAATGGGAATTTGCAAAAAATTGTATAACATCTGAAGGATCTCTAGATCTATATAAAAGGTCAACCAGTTTTAGTAATTGGTTAGCCATAGATTTTTTAAAAGAATTTTTAAATTTCGCTTTAAGGTCATTACGATTTTTGGCATTTCATTTATGGGAAATTTAGAAAAAATTAATACCATCTGAAAGGCCCTAAGATCTTTATTATAGGTCACCCAGTTTCAGTAATTGGTCAGCTATAGATTCTTTTTTACGATTTCTTAAAGGTATTTTTTCAAGGTCACGAAGGTTTCAAGGTTCTATAAAAAAAAAGTTATAAGCTCCGTCATTAAAAAAAGTCAGTTAGTTTCGGTAAATGGTCACCCATAGATTTTTTCTTATGAATTTTTATTTTTATGCCAAAAATCGTTCGCGACCTTGAAAAAAAAAACCTTTGACCTAGAATTTTTTTAAAAAATCATTAAAAAAATCTACTGCTGACTAATTAATAAAACTAACTGACCTTTTATGTAGACCAAGAGATCTTTCAGATGGTAAGCAATTTTTGTAAATTTCCCATAAATGAGGTGCCAAAAATCTACGAGCATGACCTTGTTTTTTTTTTTAAATTTATAAGAAAATATGTAAAATTGACCAACTACCGAAAAAAGCTGACTTTTTATCACCGTGAAGTGGCCTTTCAAATGACATACTTAATTTTTTGGAATGGCCCAAATGAGGTGCTAAAAGTTTTTTTTGACCTTGAAACGAATTTTGAAAATTCATAGAAAAAAACTACTGAAAATAGTTGACTTTTTATTACGATCTAGAAATCTTTCAGTTTTTGTAAATTTCCTATAAATGAGATGCCAAAAATCGCGCGTGACCTTGAGTGACCTTGAGAAACTCTAAAATTATTACCAGTTATCTAAATCTGACCAATTTTAAGGACTAGTTGACCTTTTCTGACCAATTAGATGGCGCTCTCAAATATTAATTAAATTTCCCATATATGAGGTGCCAAAGGTCCATAGTCTAATGTTCTGACCTAAATTGTGAAGCCCTTGTTTTGAAGTTGAAAAAGGGCAAATGAATTCAGCATCCCCCAATCATCGAGTGTATCGAATTCCATTAATTTATTTTAAGAATTGGCGTTGGAAAATATTTTTGTCCCCAATATTTATTAAACGGACAACTGTGTGACGGAGCGCAGCAGTGGTTCAAGGCGGTCTTGAATAATAAACTCAAGTAGTCAACCGATTTAGCTGCAATTTTCAGTCATTATAAAGAATATATCATCATCATATTATTGGAGAAAATTTCTTCCCCCTGACACTCCCACTTTTTAAAATAGGTTATCTAATCGTCGTGATCTCAAAAAAGTTGTAGATAATGTCGTTTGCAATTATTCTTCCAAAGAAATATTTTTCGCACGCCCATTTTTGGGGGCGTTTTTGAAAAAAAAAATAGTTTTTTGACTAATTTCTATTAAATCAAAACAAATTGCTTTCATAACAGGTTAAGAACCACGCCTACATTTTAAAGATGTATTGGATATTTAATGGCCCCAAAACTTTTAACTTAGAAGGTGGATTGAAAATGGTACTAACGCAAAGCTCTAGCTCCACAAATAACATTCACATACGTTTTTCCATAATTTAGGGCAAGGAATTGAAATGTCATACAAAAATGTTTTAAGAAATATTTTAATTTCGGCGGTCTTAGGCTGGGAACGCACTTGCGATTTTCTCTCGCACGATTATTCAGTCACAAAAAATGGAACAAATAAGTTCAAAAGGAAATTAACTCACAAGACACCACTATTTTTGGTCGCTGTGACAGAAAATCGGAAGTGTGTTCCAAGCCTTACTCGTTGCTTTTGAAGGTTCGCAGGTATTGGCAGCAAATTTTTTTTGGTATTCGATACATGATGGTTCAGTGTAAAATATGTCTTATATATCCCACCGAAAGGCTCTGCGCTATTATATTTTTTTCTAATATTAATAAATATATAAAGCATACCTATTTATTCTTATATTCTCCTCAGGTAGTATTTTATTTTTTTCGTTTTTTTTTTTTTATAATCAACCATCAAAAATACATCAACATAAAAATAATTCAATATTAAAGAGTTTTTTGCTTCTCTCAATATTTTATGTGTAACTCACTGGTGAAGTTATGACCACATTAAAAATAAAACCTCCACACAGCAGCTGTCTTCAATTTGCAGTTCCTTTGGTAATTTTTAGCTGCCATCATATTGCACAACGACTGACATGACAGAAAGAACGAACAAAATATTAAAGGAACACACTTTAATATTTAATTTTGTTTCTTGTTGTCGCCTGCGCTGCTATATATTATATACGTGTATATTCTAAGTCGTTAATTTCCTGTCATGAAATTGACGTGTTCGACAGAAATTCTAACGAAATAACATCGATATAAAATGAGCTTTATGTCACCCGTGTAGTAATACACACGTATTAAGAGTGTCCTACAAAGTATATCAATAACAAAAACAGCAAATAAATAAACTTTCTATACATCAAGTGATGTGCTATAAATATAATATTTTATTCAAGAAAATTCAATTTAACTTGAAGGAAATCGATGTTATTTATCGCAAAAAACCTGATTTATAAATGATAAAAAAAAATAAGGTTGACATTTTTCTCCATTATTATAAATGCGAAATGAAAAAACACACAGCAACAACAATATTAACAATAAAGAAAAAAAGTGAAACCAATTCATGTACCTACACATCTAAGGTATATACATTTTTTCAGTCATAAAACTCTTAAATCATTTCACAAGTACCTTGTACATCATCATATAAATGCTTTTTATACACAACCCTATATAAAAATAAAGGTCATATAAGTCTCCTATAAGAAAGAAAAAAAAAATGAGTTCAAGAAACAAATAAAACTTAAACCTTACAGCCTTAGGACAAATGGCAAATGAAAACGAAAGTCAAAGAGAATAAAACACTTAAACCTTTCTTGGGGAATACTCCTATAAGAGGTCAACAATTCCATCCATTTGTTTTGTTGTTTTTGTTTTTTTTTTTTTTTCTATTTCACATTAGCATCTTTTCTTAAGGTTCATTCATACAAAACAATGTGTAATAACAATTTTCGCAAAATCAACTTAATAGTCTGGGCGGTAGCATTGCATTTTGGATTGTTATGTGACAGTGTGGTGATATTTAAAGTTCAATGGTATAAGGCAACGGAAACACTTTTGATTTTCTGTCGCAGCGACTAAAAAAAGTGATCGCAGTTTCGTAGGATTTTTGATGCATGTGCGCTCATACACGCATTTAAGCTCGTGTGTTCTATTTTTAGCGACTGAAAAATCGCGCGACAGAAAATCGCAAGTGCGTTCCTAGCCTTAAACACATGTTGTCCATTATTTGCGACTGAATAATCGTACTACCGAAAATCGCAAGTGGCGTTCCGAGTATCAGCTGATGCTAGACGGAATTTGATTGCGAATTATTTGACACTTAAGCCTTTTAGGTTGTTAGAGTAAATTGTTTTTTGTCAAGAATTCAAAAAGTTTCTTAATGGTAGCTTTATTTTTTCTAAAATGTCAATTTTTTTAAAATAAACAAGCTTTTTGTTGTTTAAATAAACTGACTTTAATATATTTTTTTTTACAACACTAACTCCCAGGCTATAAATTTCTTTATACTCATTGATCCCGTTTTTATTGCTTTCAATTTTATACTGCAATTTCGTCTATCTTTGTCTGGAAAATGTGTAAGAAAAACTGAACTCAAGTAATATCCTAAAAGGAAAAGTTCAGCAATAAAACTTTATGCTTAAAAAAGTGATTTGCAACGAGGACGCCTTTCATATTGAAAAGGGTATAAATGCTTTTGTTCAGAAATTTTATGACATTGCATCTAAAAATTAATCGATATTATTCTATTGTGTACATTTTCTTTATGCCTCTCCCATTAAAGAAGGTTATTTTGGGGTAAATTCGAGGTTTAATCACTAATGATTTCCGAAAATTTTGCGAAAATAATTATAAAATAAATTAAACGAAATAAACTCACAATCTTTCAAACACAAAAAATGTTTAAAAATAATTATGGATATGCCTATTGAGCCCGAAATAACTAACGACGACACCATTGACCTAATACTTCCGGCTGTTATTCACCAAGCACCAGTTAAAACAAAAGTTTATCCAACACCAATTTTAAATTTCTGATCAACAAAATCGGTTATCAAATAATTATCATTCTACGAGTATTTACTAGGGAAATAAAATGCCTGACTGGATCGCACGTACTGGCTCTTGTGTTCGTTCTTTTAATTGTACAACTACTAAAATAGCTTACAGGTCAAACGAAAATTTTAAAATGTTATCTATGTATAAACATTTTAAAAAAAAAGTTTTGGTATGCCAATTTCGAGTATATATAAAAATACGTTTTAAACCTAGTTTCAAAAAAATTCATCAACTCGTTTTTGAAATATTGAATTTTCAAAAAAAAATGCATATTTTTTTGAAAATCTAAATTTTTTTCAAAATTTTGGTATGCAATATTACTAACATTTTAAAAAAGCTTTTGCATAAATTTTTTATTGAAATCGTTTGAGCTGTTAATGAGAAAATCGAAAGTTAGAAAAACAACCGTTAGGGCAGGTACCGTTAATAACGGTTTTCGTTGATTTTTTTCTTATCAAAAAGTACTCCATACCTACAATAATACCCTGATTTTTTTTATCAAAATCGTTAGAGCTGCTCTTGAGATAATAAATATTTTCATTTACGATTGTAGAGAAAGTACCGTTATTTTTGGAGCTAAAAAAAAAATCTATTTCCTCTCTGGATAGTTACAAAAAAAACCTTAAGTTCAAAATTTGAAGAAAACTGCTTCAGTGGTTTAGGCTGTAGGTACTGACAGACAGACAGACTGAATTGTGACACCCACTTTTTTCGTGTTCTTTATCATCGTAATGTTACTCGTATGTTTGATTGTTATCTTGAAATTTTTTGTTTGCACGAATCCAAAACTTGCCCTATAGTATATCGCAAGTAAAAAGGTAAAAAACCTAAAAATATTTTTTTAGCGTGGTATTTTTCAGAGCGAGGGGATAAATGGCCCCCCTTGCTCCACCCCCTCCAGGTGCATATGCCTTAATATAAACCCGGCATGCATTTAAGCGACTGAGAAAATACTTTCTGACATATTTTTAATAAATGTAACGGTTGATTCATTTAGGGTTAGTTTTTCAGTGCTGAGTTAAATTTAAAGCAGAGAAAATATCTGGAGGTTTAATTTTATCTTTCAGCTTTCAAAAATCTATTGAAATCGAAGTGCGAGGCTATGATGGATATCACCCTTTGACACTTTTCACTTTGTATTTGCATTCTAGATGGCGCCTTAATAGAAATCAACTTTCCCAAAAATTTCAATGGTTTTGTCAGAAAAATCTGTTCAAACCATGCACTGAGTTAACTTGCCAAATAGGTACGTTAATTCTGAGATATTTGAGCATTAAAATTGACTGAAACAAACATTTCAGGAGTGAACTCAGTTTTAACCCAGAGACTTAAACCACCTCACACTGAAAAACGGGCTTTTCTCTCAATAGTTTTTTAATTGACAAATCACGCGTTTTTTTGTATGCTGTCACTTTTTTTAGAATTGTTTGACACATAATCATGGAAAAAACTCACACTTCAAGAATGTCTCCAAATTATTCAGCTGTATAAAAAAACAGCGTTTTATGAAAAAAAAATTTCGTGCACATCGAGCTACATCTTATAGGCTTTCTGTCAAAATCTCACCCTTCAATGACATTTTAATGTACATATTTCAGATCAGAAAAATCACTGAACTCAAATATCAATATCTCGTTACTATGTTATGCTTCCTTTTGGCTCTATCAACCAATTTAAAAACATTTTACGATATAAGAATTTCATTTTATTACCTTTTAAACCTCTTTTTGTGTCTTCTAAGCAATTTTTTAAATTGGACATCCCAGGTTTGAAATGAAAGCAGACGATATGGTATTAAAATTCTTATATTTTTTCCTTTTTTTTATGTTGTTACTTAAACCTTAGATTTTGTTCATTGCGTGCTGAACGGAGCCAACTACTACTATATTTGAACGCACCCCAAAACTGAGAATCGATTTCTTTTACGTCCCTAAAAAAATGGTAGACGTCAAACACCAAACGTCAAACCAAAAAATAACTTTGAATGTAAATTGAATGAAGATATTTCAGCATAAAATACAAAATTATAAAAGATGAAATAACTGATATCTAAATTGAATTTAGTTAAGAAAAACAAAAACAAAGGAGTCTTATTTCCTATAATTTGTAAGTTACTTTTTAAATAGTTTGTTCTTGGAATTATATAACGGTCAGAACGTAACCGACAACGGAAAGCACTACCAGAGCTTGATTGATAGCAGAATTTTTGCTGCCCTATTCTGACAAACCTCACTGATACCTTACAAGCCATAACAACCTCATCGGGTGAGGTTAATTTGGTTTTGTGAGGTTCTCGTATTCTGGCAGCAACCTCACAAGTTTTGATCCTCACAAAAACTATCGAAACTGTGATCTTCTTTGGAGGAGGTCACAATTAAAAATAAACACCTGTGATTTCGCATATAACGACATTAATATGTTCGTTTGTATTTATTTCCAATTACTTTCTCTTAAAATAATATAACTCGATGAAAAATAAACATGCATGCATGTATTACTTGATTTTCTCCTACGTATTATTAAAAAAAAAAAAAAACAATCAAAAAAATCATAAGAGTCTTCTGTCGTAGTAAATAGGTGCGTTCAACATAGAAAAAGATCGAGAAAATTATTAAGTTCACTTATATTTCTTTTTATGACAGTCAGCCAATCGGAGCCCGAGAAATAAAAAAATCATGAAAATCTGACATGCTTGAATGTGCCCATTCACAGTGGTGAGTTTGTTGTGAGGTTTCTTGTGCAGATATTCCCAGAATACCGAAAATGTTATCGAATCACAACAAACCTCACAAGGAATACCTCACAAGAGCTTGTGACTTGTGAGACCTCACAACGCCAGAATATAGCTGCAAGATTACGGCATACACACAGCTGGAAACAATGGCTTTATTGATAAATAATTTTGGTAAGGAGATAATTTATAGGAACTGTTACTGTTCGGACGAGTTCAGATGATCAGTTTTTAATAAAATGGAATTATTAAAATGAAAAGAAAAGGTTTAGAAGAACTATACCAAATTACTAAATATTTAGAACATAATTAACTAGTATCATGCTATATTTCATTTCCACCTAACACTATTCTGAGATTTAATAAGATTTACCTCAGATCTTCTTCAAATCTCGAAGGTTTACCATACAAATTTATTTCGTAAATCTTGAAGGGAAAAGTGTATCGCTCTAGAAGTAGAATTTAAAATTTCAAAGTCACTTATCAAACAACTCTCGTTCCTTGTCTAGGTGCAGGTGTTTTATGTGCGCTGACTGTGCAAAACTAAAGAATCTTCTCAAGTTTGATGGCATATTAATTTCACTTCTATTGCATTTCGTATTTATATCTTGCATTGTGAACGAGACACTCCTTCTATAATAAATGTCAATGTCATTAACCTCAAATTTCAATTATTATTATTTATTTTTGCACTTTAAACATAGGCAAGGCAGCCGTCATCATGATGAACAACAATTTTGCATATAATTACAATTATGAGGTGCAATTATCAAATTTGAAATTCAAATCACACTTCCATGTCAACCGGCGGCGCAGCGGACGATGAACGTTTTTGTTTCAGAATAAATTTGATACACCCCGTCTATATCGACGACGAACACCTTACTCAACAACACACACAATATAAATTGAATGCATCCGGAGAGGTTACAATTGGAATTTTAAACATAATATGTCGCGTCTATGTTTTTGTTGTTGGTGGTTTTTGTTTTCGTCAATAGTTTTATAAGCCCGTCCAAAAGCTAATTTTACCACCGGAGACGTTCTTATTTGGATTTCAAGAAAAAAGAACTCATCCAAAAACCATCTAGAATTTCACTTTGACAATTGGAAACTTTGAAATCCGTATCTGTCAATGATAAAAACGGATTCTCGAATTTTTATTATCTGGATGGTCTTCCGTATTTCCGAGCCACCACGTGAGAAGCAATAAAGTGCATTGTGGTCTTTATTTCGATTCATTTCTGAAGAAATCCACTTTGTGTGGTTTTGTTTTCTTCTTTCTGGCGTTTTTCATTGGAAGAACAAGTAAAAACCCATTGTCTGGATGATTGCCATTCAATTAGCTGTCAAATTGTATATAGAGACCAACATCTGACATTTAATTGACACATTATTTTCTCGCTTCACATTCACTTAGTTGGCGGTTGGTATGTGTATTGCCTGCTTGCGTTTGGTGAACGCTTGGTTGATAGACCGCATCCAGTTTAGTAAAAATATTCATTCGTTGTCTTCGTCATCATCGCCCAAACTGAGATTCATGGCAATGGAAAGTCAATGACAAAAAAACTCTTTGTTCACAGCTCTCCCGATCTCGATTGGGTTGTTATATGAGTCAACTATATCTGATTACGGACATGAACGCACGCACGCACATTGTACGGATGCAGTACTATTTTTTTTTTTTTTTTTTGATTCGATTCACTCGACTGTCAGTGATAAACAATGGAGCTCTGTTTGGGTATCATTCGATTGTGCGTAGGTGTTTAGTGAGCTTGTAACAATAATATCAATTTATTCAGATGAAAAGTGATTCTGCTCAATGGCATCTAATTGAATCGCTGAGATTTATATCAAATTAATTAAAACGAAATTGTGAATGTCTTTAATATGAATTTCATTAAATATTTAGGTCACAATATGATAAGTCTCGTGAATAAGGAAACTTTAAAGCTTACACATGGATTTTAAAGCAAAAGTTGGATTTGACGTGAGTAATATTGCGCATACATAATAAGTCTGTTCGTGTACTTCCTATAACTACGAATGTCTGCGAATTTTATTTTTTTTTATATGAGCTTTAACAGAACTTTGGGCTAAATTTGTAGAAATTCGTAGTTTTGGGAGGTACGCGAACAGATATAATTTAAGCATGCACAAAAAATTGTCTAGTAATTTATTCAACGACTTGGCAACGCTAAATTAATTGCCACTGCCTATTTTATTTTTCGGTTAAGAGGGGCCTTGTTGGGTTCATAGCCTGGTAATAAAGGTTTTTTTTTAATAGTTGACGTAAAATTTGGTTTAGAACTTCCAAGTCAAAATTGTCAATTTTTTTTAGATTCGATCAGACAGATTAGGCCTTAAAATAATTTTTTAGTTTTTTTTTTATTAAGAACTAAAATTATTTTTAATCCCTTGGGAAAATTTTTAAACATTTTGGACTAGCTTTTCAAAATTTGGTACAAATTTGTATTTGTATTTTATTTTAAGACATTTCAAACGTTAATTTGACAGAGTTCCTGAGGCAGTGGTTTTTCTTTTATTTTGAAATTTTGAACAAAGTTCTGGCCCAAATTGTGCGCGCTAAACAGTGGTTGAAGTGTATAGAAAGGCAGTCTTAAATTAATAAAATCTGAAGCAGTAAACCGATTAAGATGAGCTTTGAAGACATGATAAAGGATATTATGAGACATCATCAGGGAAAAAGGCCGTCTCGTGATACGCCCACTTTTTGCAATAGCTCACCTATACTCGTAGATAGATGTAGATAATGTGATTTGAAATAATTTTGTACATCCCCTTTTTTGAGAGCGTTTTTGACTAATTTTCTATGAAAATAAAGCCGATTGCTCCAAGCATAGGTTAAGAACAATAGAATGGTGCAAATATTTTTACACGCCCACTTTTGGGGGCGTTTTTGACAAAATATCTTTAGTTTTTAATCGTTTCCTAAAAAATAAACTGTTATTAGATATATCTAGAATAAAATGTGTAGGCAATGCCTTTTTTTAATATTAGGCCATACATAGTTTTTAGCACGCACAGTTTTTGGAGGTTTATTGGAGAAAAGAAGTACCGACTAAAAGCAAAAAGTTTAGCAGTCTATTTTGTAAATGATAGCCATGGGAGTTAAGAAAATATAAATTGTATTTTGTATGACCCGCAAAAAATTTGGGGCGAAAGTGGTACTAATGTGAAGGTCTTTTTGTATAAACAGGTTCTATAATTTTAAAATTTTCCATAATTTAGGGGAAGGATTTCAGATGCCATACTTAAGTCATTAAAAATTGTTTGCCGGGGGTCTTAAGGCATAAACTCGTTGCTTTTGAAGATTCGCAGATATTAGCAGTTAATTTTTTTTTTTTTTTTGAAGCGATACATACCTACATGCGGAAGAACAGAGAACATTAACTTTTTTTTAGTTAATTTGATTTACAAAATGTAAAAAATGTGGCCTCTGTTTGCTACAGAGAATGTTTAAAGGTTTTTTGTAAGACGCTACAAAAGTAGAGCGACAGGGACAGCAAACGACGCAATATTTCTTGCCGCTCTTTTGACATTTCTCTTCAGTAAGGTTTGCCATTTCATGATGGAAAGATATACGAGCCAACAACGAGTCGAAATTATTAAAATTTACTACCGAAATTCGGAGTCAGTGGCCTCAACGTTAAGAGCGCTACGTCCAATTTATGGTCGTCATAATCGTCCTAGTAGATCAACAATTGAGCGTCTAGTGGAAAAATTTGAATCCACAGGCACAGTACAAAATGTTCCCGTGCCCAGTTAGACAAGGAAGTGCCCGTAGTGTCGAGAATATTGCTGCCACTGAGGCTTCAGTTGCAGAAAGCCCAAATGTGTCTCTCACAAGTCGTTCTCAAGCGTTGGGCATCTCTGTGACGTCGTTGTGGCGAATTTTGAGAAAAGATCTTTACAAGATTAATTTGACGTAAGAACTGAAGCCACTTGACCACCAGAAGCGTCGTTTGTTCGTGAATTGGGCTGAGCAACAACTTGAAAATGATTCGGATTTTCATCGAAAAATCATCTTCAGCGATGAAGCTCATTTCTGGCTGAATGGCTTCGTCAATAAACAAAATATGCGGTATTGGTCAGGCAGCAATCCACACGCACTCCATGAGTCATCATTGCATTCCGAAAAAATTACGGTTTGGTGTGGTTTATGGGTCGGCGGGGTCATTGGGCCGTACTTCTTCCGTGATGATCAAGACAGGCACGTTACTGTGAATGGGGATCGCTACCGTTCAATGATAACCGAATATTTTTGGCCCCAATTGGATGATATGGACTTGGAGGACATGTGGTTCCAACAGGATGGCGCCGCAAGCCACACAGCGAATGTCACAATCAATTTATTGGAAACCGAGTTTGGAGAACGTGTTATCTCACGAAATGGTCTAGTCGCTTGGCCGCTTCGGTCGTGCGATTTTACGCCATTAGACTATTTCCTGTGGGGCTACGTCAAGTCTATGGTCTATGCCAACAAGCCAGCGACGATTGATGAACTTCGTACGAATATCGAACGTGAAATTGCAGCAGTATCGGCCGATTTATGCTTGAAAACCGTCGAAAATTGGGTTCATCGTCTGGACTTCTGCAAGCGTGCCCGTGGTGGCCATGAAAAAGAAATCGAGTTCCATACATAATGGCATCGAACGTACTTTTACAGGAATAAAGAATTTCATTGATATCCAAAACCTTTTTTGTTTTATTTACTTTATTAGCGCTCTTATTGAAAACCCCGATATATTTTAACGAACCAAATCAAACTACGTCCCATAGGAGCCGAGAAAATCGCATTTATGTTTTTCAACGCCCTTTTTCAAAAAGTATAATGTAAAGTAATATGACCAAGTTAATGTCATACAAATGTTCCAGAATTTTTTATATAAAAAATATGTTCTCAGCCGGCTTTCAAAATGACACACAGCGCAACATTTCCCATCTGCCATCCTGCTTTAGGGTGAATTTTACGTAATAGTGGTACCTATGTAAAACGCTGATGATGAGCAGCTTGTCTGCATGAAATGCATTTATTATTTTATTAAATTTTACGAATAAAAATTAAGGGCCTTATTGCGAGAGTCTATTCCGAAAAATTCGAATAGAAAATAGTAGATCAGGAATTTCTTGATAGATTTGAAATTTCTATCAAATAGAAAAATATGTACATAAAAATCAATTAGAAAAATATTAACAAATAGACTTTCGCAATACCGATAATCTATTTTGAAATGAATCTCGCAATAATGCCCAACATTTTGTATAAGTTATTTTTAGGTATTTTTTAATAAATGGTTAAAAAAAAAAGAAACCTTATTAAAAAAACAATACCTATTAAAATTGTTTTTTTTTTTGTATGCTTCCTGGAATTGCAAAATTAAAATCTGCCAAACCACCATTAATAAGGAATGACTTAAAAAATCCAGAATAGAGTAATTAAAAGGAATTTTTCAATTTAAATAAAGCTTCGTTGCTCTAAAAAAAAAAATATAGGATTTTTTTGTTAAATTCGAGCCGAACAATAAGCACCTTATACAAACGTAATTAAATTGAAACCTACTCCCAATTATTTTTTTTGTTTGCGTAGGAGCTCATTTTATTTGTATATGGAATTATGTTGATACAAAAATTTCAATCACAATAAGATTTCACAACATTGTGTTTGTGTTTTTGTGTTTTTTTACAGATGCTCATGTCGATTTCCTTTAAATTCGGTTGTATTTAGAGCTCAATTTCATATTTGCCTTTTAAGTCAGGTGCATCACGTATCATAGATGATAGACGGGACTGAAAACGTGTTAAGACAGATATTCATTTATCGACATTTTCTTAAACATCATTCAATTTTATGTTCACACAAACTCCAGTGGAAACTTAACACCAACCACCTTTCTACAAAAAATGATACTATTTATTAAAAAGCCCACCCACATGGCAAGTAGGTTGATATAATCCGTTTTATATTTTAAAACTTTTTAAATGCAATCTCCTCTTACAATAACCAAACACCTGGTGCACGTATTTTCTTCTCATTTCAAATCAAATCTTAAAAGCGAAAATTACATAACTCAACAAAAAAGTAAATTCAACAAAAAAAAAAAAAATATAAAGTAGATAAGGAAGCAATGCCCATAGACAAATTTACCATTTATAGAAATGCAAGATGTTGTTTTTTTTTACATTATCATATTCAGTGTATTGAACTTTCTTGGCAAAGTTCAAAAAAATTTAACATAAGACAAACAAACAAAAAATAACAACAGACTTTATAATATCTGGCACTGGTCTGTTCACATTTCTTGGAACTTGAGTGTCATTTTTTTTCTCTTTTTTTTTCAAGCATTTTGTATGACTAAATCATTTATGTTTATCATCATCATAATTTTTTCATTTAAATCTTTTACCTTTATTAAATAATATTATTTTTATAGCACATTCATCATTTGAACAGTCAATAAAAATTTAACAACTGATTTATAAATAAATAAATGTACAATAACAAATCAAGTTTTTTTTCTTGTCTTTTTATAATGGTCTTAAAAAACAATTTAGTTAAAATTAAATTTATTGATTATCTAATCTAACAACAGCTTGAAACACCTTTAAAAAAAAACAAGTATATATTGTATGCATTTTTGTATTTTTATATTTGTTTTTTAATTTGTGGAGGCAGATGCTCGGAGGTGACTCATATGAGTTTGGAAATAAAATCATTCAAGAAAAAAAAAATCTTATGCAAATGAATGCAAATATTATTTTTATAATAACAAAATTCAATATACCATGATAGTTTCAAGAAATAAATTTTATTTTTAGTTTTCTCAAAGCAGCAACATTAACAATCAAATGGCTAAACTTGATATAAAAGCATAGAGAAATTAAAAATAGAAAACGTTTTAAGCCATTAAGCTCCAATTTATTCATTCTTCATTAATTTAAAAGTTGCAGTTGAAAATTGGAAATTTAATCCATTAGTAAGTACAAGTTTATGAGTTAGTTAAAGTTTATTTAATTTGTTTAAAAGTTAATAAAGATTGAATAATTAGTGGCTATGACTTTGCAGATACGAATCATTAATATTTAAGCACAGTTTAAGAGGGCTTATTTGTTATTTTTTCCGCAGCTATCCCATAATGATAATGTTAAATTCCGATTTTTAAGTTTCGTTTCAGGAATTATTTCTAGGCTTTTATACATAGATTTTATTTTCATCAACTGGGTCGCCTATTTTTTATGTTGAACTCAGTAGAAATACACTAGTCAAAAATATTAAGAGAACAAGATTTTATTAAATTTTGTTTGAGCTATATCTTAGTAATAAGTGGTTGTCGTATTGCGATGAAACAAAAAGCATTTTTTTTTGTTCTGGAGATTTGTTTTGTTATTATGCAACCATCAGAAATTAAACGAGAAGGGTTTCATCTTTAATATTTTCTTAAGAACATCAAATGAAAGGGAAAAACGATACTGGTCAATATTTTTAAAAAGAAACCCACCTGGAAAAATAATCTAGTTTTTAACGAGGCCCTAGAAAGTTTAACATTGTTACTAGCAAGGGTCTAGTAAGGGTAACTATCGATTGTCTTAAGGCCCATGTCCGTTGCCTAGAGAGAAAACAAAATAAAATAAAGTTGACTCGACTGGGATTTGATTCTGCGGTCTTCTGATTACCACTCCAACATGCAATAGCTACTGAGCTGTTTCGCAATACAGTTGGTGTATTGTTGAAAGTGAAAAATTGTATACCTACTATAATTTGTTTCACTTTTGTAAAATGGGTATAATATATTTTTCTATATATGTGGTATTTTTGATGGGATAAAAAGACTCATCTAACAAGTTTTTTTCTAGCGAGGACCTTACTAGTATTTGACAAGTTTTCCTTGTCTAAAATGCTCCTACCAAAACCTTTTAAGAGCCTTAAATTAACTTAATAAAACCTTGCCTTTTTTTCCAGGAGGGAAAACTTAACTTAACTTAACTTACTGATGACATTATGTAGAATTTTATGAGCATACTATCTGATAAAGTTATCTGATAGCTCTCTCTTAAGCCCGCAAAGTAACACACTTCTTAAAAATTTTGTTTAAAGTTTAAAAAAAGGAAAAATTGTGCCTAGACTAAGCGACATGTCAGCCAAACAAATTAAATTTTAAAAACAGTCTAATGTCACACAATTTATTTAAAAATTTCGAAATCTTTAATTTTTAATTTTTTTTATTCGTTTTTATTTTCCTTAAACTTTTTTTTTTAATTTTTCAAACCATCCATTTCGATAGGAAATATAATTTGGAGCAAGAAATTTCGAAAGCTAAAGTGTCAAATTCGTCTTAGTTTCTGAATTATAACAAAAAATATTGAAAAGTGAACAGGGTGACCATTAAGGTGTTCATTATTTTCCAAAATCATTTTTAAATAACAGACACCTTCTGAATCAAAAGTTAATGCTGTACAAAAGAGAACTAAAAAAAGCAAGTACTAAAAAAATAGGTGGATAGTAATTGAGCAAGTACTTAACAAATATTGTTTAGTACTTGAGCAAGTACCTACTTAAAAAAAAAATTAGAACTTGCTATTATTTTTAAGAGGCATTTAAATTGCGTAGAAGAGGATAATGTTTAAAAGCTTGAAATTCGATAATTTAATTCGCTTGAGCTACTGCTTTAATAGTTTGAGGCAAAAAAAAATGCTATCTCATTACTTGATCAAATGCGAGTGTATGGACAAAAATTAGAAAATCGAAAACAAAACTTTCTAAAATGTTTTTTGAAAATTTAAGTATGCAATATTTTTCCAATAATTTGAAATAGTAAATTCAAAATCAAAAAAAAAAAAATGTTCTACTGGTAGTAAGTATAGGTACTATTAAAAGTTGCTTAGTATTAATTTGTTCAATATAGTTTTGGAAACATTTAAAAAAAAGTGTAAGTATGCTTATTTTGAGTACATATATACATATTTAAAGAAATTTATAATCTATCTAGTTTCAAAAAAATTCATGAATCAAAAATATTTTATTTCAAAAAAAAAATTAATATATTTTTAATTTTCAGAATTTTGGTCTGCAACATTATGCCTTTATGCATTTGCATACAAATTTTGACTGAAATCGGTTGAGTCGTTAAAGAGAAAATCAGTAGTCAAAAAATCGCTATATGGCAAGTACCATTAGTAGCAGTTTTTTATAAATTTTCTTTTTACCAAAAAGTACACTACCTATACCTACAGTAATCCACCGATTTTTTATCAAAATCATTTGACCCATTTTTGAAATCAATAAGCTCTTTCTTAACCCACCGTTAAGGAAAAGCTTATTGATCTCACTCAAAAAGGCAAGGACCGTTATTTTGGAGCTAAAAAATCGATTTACTTAAAAACCATAAGTTCAAAATTTGAATAAAATCGATTCAGTGATTTAGACTGTGGGTCAGGGTAGACGGACAGAAAGACGGACAGAGCTGCGTAACCTACTTTTTTCGAGTTCCCTATCATTGTGATGTCATGCCCTATTGTATCAATATCGCAAGTAAAAAAACCGGTGTCAGGTAGGTACGAGTACCAAGTTTTTGTTTTCGGTTCTAAAAAATTGGAAAAAATCCCTTAAAACTATATGTATCAATTTTTAAAAAAAATCGATTAATCCTTTAAGGCTGTAGCTAAGCAGACAGACAGACTGAATAAAGAGACTAACTCTTTTCGTCTTTCCTATCAAGAAAAGTTTCATCAAAATCTCGTGTTCGATTTTTATTACAAATGTATAATTTGCCACATTATATACCTAAGTATAGCAAGTTGCTTTAATTTTTCTGACTAGTGTACCTAATTTATTTAACTAAAAAAAATAAATTGCAATAACTTTGAACATTTTCAGTCTTGAAGGTGTTGCAAACAAAATACATAAATTTTGTTTGTATAGAATAAAATTGCGGCATACCTATTTCCAACTGTATACACAATTATAGAACATTTTCCAGAATATTTTTATTTTGTTATCAAAAAGAAACGTGGTGACCTTATAAATACAGCCTCGGTGGCGCAGTTGGCAGCGCGTAAGTCTCATAATCTTAAGGTCGTGAGTTCAAGCCTCACCCGGGGCATTCCAGTTTTTTTTATATTTAAATATTTTTATTCTCTTGTCTTCAATAAGATTATCTAATTTCAATGATGAGGAGAAGGAAGCTGTTTGTTATTTCATTTTCTCCTACGTAGATATTAAATTTCCTATCAAATTCTCATAAGATATACAAAACAATTTGCAATTAATTGAGCTTTCTAGTAAACACAACAATAATAATAATTCACTTTGTATGGATTTATGACAAATAAATCCAATCAATTGATATAAAATCAAAACAAATTGTGTTTAGATATTCTATATCTATACTGTTTGTGTTAAGATAAATCTTTTTCACTTAAAATAGATGGTTTTGATGATTTTGTGGAAATTTATGTGTAGCAATTCAAATGCTATAAAAGAGAATAATTGTTAAACCAAGAAGAAGTGTATGTTAGGCTAATATTGATTTCTCACATTTTGATTGATTTAATAAGCAAACTAAAAATATGTGAATTTTGAAAATATTAAATATGAGTAGTTAAGTTTTATAATTGAGATTTATAGAAAAAAATTTTCTCATTTTAGATTTGCCTGCAATGAACAAAAAAACGTACATATATATTGAAATTATTCGAAACAAAAAGGCTAAAAATTACTTTTAACTTTTTTTCTTACAATATTTGTTTGGTAGAAGAAAACTATTATAATTTCATAAAATAATTTTCGAATTAAAAAACTTCACACTGAATTTTTTTGTTCGAAACTAAATTTTCCATCGAAATGGATGGTTTAGAAAATTTTAGCAGAAGAAGAAAATCAAAAATTCAAAGATTTTTTTAATATTTTACTAAATTGCACTTTTTTCGGAGCAAATAAAGGCTCAAGACATTCTGTAACAAAATAAAAAGACGCTAAAAGCTTTAATATTACATGTTTAAGACTGACAGATATAATAGCCATTTTTTACGATTCGAATTCTTTTATAACCGAAGTCTTTTTAAAGATTGGACAAAGTTCGACGGGGTCAGCTAGTCATAAATATAAAAACTTCTTTTCAATATAATTATTGATAAATAAAAATACAGTTCAGTATATACATATGTATGTACATTTCTCTCTAAACTAACAGAATTAAAGCTTTCTTTTTTAAAGCCTTCATACTCCAGAAGCACTTAACAGTACAAATTAAAAAAAAAAAAACAATTCTCATTTCTATAATAACGGACACAAGAAACCTAAGATGTAACGGCTTAGATTGTATTACACTTAAGCCAGTCATATTCTTAAGCTCATATAATGGTCATGTCTTAACAACCACTTAACAAACTCTTCACACATATACCTATACATGCATTTTCTCATTTTTTTTTTTTCAAACAAAAGATCTTCAAAATGCAAAGACAACGACAATAATTTCCAACCGATATTATACATATCGAGGAAGTAATAAAGAAGGAGACACTCTGCTTATATATTCTTTGCACATTTATACGAGTATATGTACGTACACATAGATTTATTGTAGTAGAAGAAGTTCCTCTATAGAAAAAAAGTTTTTTTTCATCGAGTATAGGTGGCATAGAACGGAACGCATGAGGATGCATGACAAAACATTGCTAAAGAAAATCCCAGAAAGATACAAACACTTAAATGTTAATGCCATTTGCTTTTACTTCTTGTTGGTTTTCTTGGATAGGGTAAATCTCTCTGATGACAGAGAAAAAAAAATGAGGAAAATTGCACAAAATGAAAATCTAGGTGCAAAAAAAACAAGCAAACACAGGATACCTACCTACATGGTATAAACTTAAACATACATAAAAATCAAATATACACGTCTTCATTTTTTGTGTGTTGTCTGTGGGGACGATGGTTAAGAACAACGACCACAGTGGGATAGAGTAGTCTTAAACTTGGAACTATACATATAAAAGAAACTGAGTTATTATAAGCTTACAGCATTATTAATAAATACATTTTAGAGACTGCGTAAAATTAAAATGCCGATAAACGCGGATATATTATTCATAAAAGTTATTTGCCATTGAATAGAGCCATTTTAAGCTTAATGCGTTTAGAGAGTGAATAGGGAACGCATAAGGATATTGAAGTATAAAATTTAAACGTAATAGATTTCTCCTTTTTGTCCTTTATTTGGCATAAAGGTATTTTAACTAAAATGGGTCGTTAAACGTGTTAATGAATAAAGATTTACACACCGTTGAATAGAGCCTGCTTAACTATTGATCCGTTGAGAGGTGTTTTAACGAGTTCTTATGAATATGAGGGTGTAAATCTTCACAAATGATATGTATTTTTAAAACAAAACACTGAAACCGGCGAATTCATAAAGGCAAACAAAAACATTTATAATATTTAGTCAGAGAGTTATGTAAGTGTGAAATTGATAGTACTAGATTAGAGTTTTCATTTACTCACAAGTTCTTTGCTACCTCCAAAGTAAAACGGCTATTAATAAAACAAAATTGAAGATAACTTACTAGAAAATACTCTTTGATAACAGGAGAGTTCTTGTTAATTGTAGTAGATTATCATTAAGATTTGGTACTTAACGTGGATTAGCATTTTTTATTTTTATTATTATGAAGTTTTATTAAGTCGTGAACTGAATTCTGATCGACATTTTGGTAAATTTGTGAATTTGAACATTTTTGAGCAATTTTTTTTTTTTTTTGATAGAGTTGTGAGTTTTTTTGTACCAATTGTTTTTTTTACATTTTTTAAATTTCAATAGTTAGCAATGCAAGTTACAAACATTAAACAACTTAATGTTTTGTTTAATATTGATAAAAATGCTTAGTTATCTTCTAATTTACAATTTTACAAAAATATAAAATTAGTAAACTACATTTTCTTTAAAATATAAACTGCATGAATTAATATTTCACGCTTAGTACCAAAGCTTTCGGAAAATCTACTACGATTAATTATACTCTATTGGCACCAAACAATTTTAGTAAAAAGGATTTATTTACATTAGTTTTCCTAATAGATCTGAATTTTTGCAACGAACTTTCTCAGGTAATTATTTAGTGATTTGATATTGTAAGAAGCATTTGTGTCACTAGATTATAATTTCTTTTATATCTTGATAGTGGAAAGTAAAGAAGCTCTTTTTAACTTAATTACTGGTTAACTCATACTTACTTGGGTGAACTAGTTTATTTTACTTTATTATTAAGGTTTCAAACTTAAATAACAAAGTTAAAAATAATTCATGTTTCATGTCAAAAAAAAAAAAACGTATTTAAAACAGGCAGAGAGAAACCATTCAAATTTCATAATTTCTAATAATTTTTCGTAGTGCTATTAAATAAGAGACTTCAAATTGGAATAGGGATAACTCGAAATCGCAGCAAAATTTTGACATAATGCTGAAAACTTTTTTTGAAGAGAATAATGTTTGCCATCGAAAGAAAAAGATCTACAATTTTTTTTGTAAATAAAATATGAAAATAAGAAAAATCATACTTTTTAGTATTTTAATTATTTGCTTATAGGTTTTTTTTACCAGCGAAGATAAGTAAGCGCATTGACTTCATATAAAAGAAAGACAATTAGATTTTTCTTTAAAATGATTTTTTCAAAAACATTTTTGGATAAAAATTGACTAAAAAACATTCACTCAAGCTAGGCTGATTTGGTTCTGAAAATAACGGCACTTCCCAAAAAACTGTAAAGAAAATGCTAACTTTTCTTAAAAACATCTTAAATGATTAAAAAAAAAATAAGTAAATGACTTCAGGCAAAATCTACTCTTTGGTGAAAAAAATACCAGAAGCCGCTATCAACCGTTACTTGGTTTTTTAACGTGTTTTAATAAAGGCTTAAAATAGACATAGCAGGGAACTTTTTGAAGAGGGAATCCAAAGAAACTAAACGATTGTCCCTAGCGCACAATCCAGGAAAAGAAACGGGTGAAACTCTCAAAGAAAAACCTTTGTCCAATGAGCTTCTTGATATATGCCTATACTTGGTTGATTTTCTTTTTCGTTCTACAACTGAGGTTTTTTCATGACTTTTAGACATTCTTCATTATTTCATTGGCTTAGGTTTTAAGGCTTATTTTTTTTCAAAAAGCATGTTTTTTTTATTTTAAATATCCTTATTTTATTATATTTCTTTTTTATTCAACATACTGAATTTATGTTTCTTAAAAATTCTTAAAAATCTAACCAAAAAAAGTGTAATTCACTGTTATTACCTGCAATTCGAACAAACACAAATAAGTATTCTTGTTTCAAAAATTAAATTATGATTTCAAGGAACGAGACGATCTGATGGAATAAACTTACTTATGAAATTGTCATGAATTTTGTTCCTTTTAAGAATTTCGTATGTGATTTGATAATTTTTTGGAAATACATTTTTTGTTTTTTGCTTATTTTTTTTATATTTGGGTTTAATTTATGAAAAAATAATTTTTTTTTACTGTAAAAGCATCTTTTTTTCCTGTGAGGCATTTTTTCGTGAAAAGTGGTTGGCAACGCTGCCTGTGGGCAAAAGTGTGTAAAATTAAAGTGAAAATTAAGCGAGTTATTTCTCAAAAATCGATTTTTTTTTTTAAACAAGATGGCGGCAACCTAAAAGGGGTGGGTGGTCGAAAACTTGTTTTCAAACTCCTTATGTCATCCTCCTCTAATGAGTCGAAAAAAACCTATAACTTTTTTGTTTTACTTGAAAAACGTTTATTATGCGTTTTAAATGAGAACAAAATTTTAAAATAGCTTCTTTTTTTTTGATTTAGTCGAAAAATATCAATCGTAGCCAAAAGAAGATTATAACCAAATTTGTAGATAATTTAATTTTAAACAACTTTTGTTAAGTTAATTTTTGGCTCAAAAGTTTAAAATAGGCGAGTTATTTCTAAAAAAACGATTTTCGTAGAATTCAAGATGGCAGCTAACGCAATGGAGTAAGGAAGTCGAAAACTTTTTTTCAGACTCTTAATAAACCCCTCTACCGATTAAGATCACAAAAACACCCCTATCTAATTGTTTGCACTTAAAATGCTATCCCGACTGGGCTAATAAAGCTAGCCCTAAACGACGAACATGCTGGCCGAACTTGTTTGTGCTCGCTATATATTCGTCGTGTAGGGGCTGGTTCGCGAACGGCTCGCTGTTGGCGAAAAATTTCGATTTTGTCGTGTTCGTTGGCTTCAATGCTCGCCATGTAGGGCCATGTTCGCGAACAAACCTCATCTTTGCTGTGAACGCCACCGAGTGCATATCGCACCGAGTGGAATCGCGTTTATATAGGCAGTCTTTCATCCACTTTCTTTTTTTATTTGTTTCGTTCTGTTTTCTATCATATAAATAAATAATCATAAGCGCAACCACTTGCGCTTCTTTATCGCACATGATGTTTACTCTTTGAAGAATCACCACGAAATGAATGTTTGCCAAATGTGTTCGTGGTGTAGGGGATAACTCAACTCTTATTTCCCACATAACAATTCCCCGGTATTTTTTTTTTTTTTTGTTTTTCAAAAAAAAAATTAGGGCAAACATATTTGAAATACTGAAGTTTGAAGAAGGCCTTAGGTCAGTCCCTGGAAATTAAAAGGTTCGCCAAAGGTCAGCTTGTTTTTTGTTCCTGGATTTTAAGACACTAGGCGAAATAGGGGCAAAACAGCTTCAGATTTAAGACCTTTGAAATTATGTAGTGTTTTTCAAGAAAAATCAAGTCTTTGTCCTGGAATTTATTCATTATTTATTTAATTAAGTCCCTCTTAGTTTTGAAAACAAAAGTTCTGAAAGGACAAAATTATGAAAAAAAAAACAAATAATTTTTCAAATGTCAAACTTATGAAGAGACAAAGTCATGAAAGACATACTTAGTTATGAAATGGGAATTAATATTATTTTGACACAGGGTCATTAGTCCTGGAAGTTCGGGCTTAAAATTCAAAATGGACTTGAAAACTATTTTAAAGTTTCAGAAAAAATAATAATATGTCTTTTAACATTTTTAATTATAATAAGCCGAGACTTTTGCTTGAATGTAAATCAATTTATCACCAAAATCATGCTTAATACGGTAAAAATTCTGAAGTAAATTTTCTTAGGAAATTTCCATAGCAGTAAATTGTATAATAAATATAAATTTTTCAATAGAAATGGCCGTTATTTAGTTAAGTAGATATTAACCTTGAGGCATTTTATGAGACCATTGAACCCCATAAGCCATAACATTTTACCAAAAACTATTTTTTTATCATTTTGACATCACGGAGTGTTTTAATTGCTGGCGATTAATCAATCCTATTTAGCGAAATAACCTCCAGCACCAACACCTCCAGCACAGGTTTAATAGAAAATTTAAAATATTTTAAAATTTACGACTCTGTCAAATAAAATAGTCATTTTGCACTACTGTTGCGATGGCGGCTGCCTTGGTTATGTCTTCCGTCTGTCCGGCCATCTATCTCATTCCAATGTGGTTGTGGTGTGTGAAAATAATTGCAGTAGACACTTATAAATGGAAAATGAACAAAAAAAAATAAATTCTAGATGACAGAAGAAGAAGAAGACGAAGCAGCAGTAGCAGAGCAACAGAAGCAAAGACAAAGAAAAAAATACCAAATGAGATACCGTGAAGTGAAGGGGTTTAATGAACTTCACACAGATTTGTATCTTTTATGTCAGAGCAGAGGTTTTACGAGACGAAACGACAATGTTCTTTATAGAACCTAGCTGTCGTCGTCATCGTCGCTCGTCTTCGTTAAAATTACATAACTCTTTAACAGCTCAGACAACACTCTACACACCACTCGCTCTGTTCTGTAACAAGACACACTCGAGTGCAATTGGATGACATTAGGAGTCGATTACACTCCAGCGTCTTAAAAACAAAGTATGTAAATGCAAACGCACTGAAGTTGGCAACAAAAAAGTAGATTTTGTTACTCTTCACGGTTCGTTTTGCTGATTTCTATCTGGCAAATTAGTTGAATGTTATTAATTCAATAGTTATAGCAAATGTACATAATTTGAGCAAACAAAAGATTCATAATGTTACTTCTAGATGCCACCAGAGTGTATACATCTGTTCATGTAGTGTGTGATGAAAGATATGCTTTTGTGTGGACTGATGGTCGACCTATCTTCTTGATGACAGAGAGGTTACTCCTCTTTATGCTTCTTGAAGAAAATTATAGTTGCTCTCTATATGTATCTACGCAGCTTTGAGAAGGCAATTTGTAACAAAGAAGTTGTTAATCTTATCGTTTGTATTCCATATTCATAGGCACTAGTACTAGCACTTTACCGACAATAGAAGGCCATCAGAATGTAGAGAGAGAGAGAGGGAGAGAACATATAAGTGGATAAGATCCGTCATTGTTACAATGCCGCCAAGCATAGTTTTTCTTGTCAATCTTAATTGAAGTCTTCCAAGGCAAGTTCTTTGAACCATCCGTACAGAGTCTTGTGATGGTCGAGAACAATGACGCTGAGCCATTGTTACATTGGTCGACAAGCAATTATGTCTGATGCGAAGGTTTGCTTTTACAAATTATTGCAAAGACTATTTTACGCGATAAATCTTCTTGATAAGGGACAATTGCAATACGAGAAATTTTGTTAATAACGCAAAAAAATTCCGAAAACTGCATAGACGGAACAAGCTTTTCAATTCGTAGACTAATCAGAATTTGTGAGAAAATCGTTAACACTTCTCGCTTGGTTAACTAAGGATTGAGACTGTCGCTAACGAATCGATAAGTTTAACAAAAGAATATCTTTCAAACTGGTAACGAATCAGACAAAGTTGAATTCAGTTGACGTTTCTAAAACCACACACGAACGCCATTTCTTGTTCCTTTCTTCAAAGAAAAAGAAAGCTATAAAAAAAGTTCTTAAGGTGCGTTCGTAAAGCATAAAATATGGGAAGGTAAGGTGTTAAAGAACTGTAAACAAAAAAGGCAATGAATACTGATGCGCCATTGAAGTTCAATACTTCACTGTCAGTCAACCATTATTGCATACATAATCTTGACACTTCAATTCTGTGTCACCGATATAATGCAGACGATACTTCAAGTTTTCAATCAACAGTGATGAAATGACAGCAGCATTGGAATGTCTAGAAAAATATGTTGAATTTAAAGTTTCAGGAACATCAGGAAAGATATGAACTCATCTTAATAAAAAATCAACTATATTTTGGAAGAAAATAAATACTATCTGAAAAAGGACGGAGGGAATTTATTTTGTATAAATGATTATTTTTACTGGTATCTGATGTGGTACTAAAACAATGCCATACTTTATTTTATCATAGCTAAGATTTGTTCACACTTTCAATTGTAGTTAAGAACGAATGTTATAGATGTGAATGATCAAAGATGATTTTTTGATATACTCGTATTTTAGAAGAAGGTATGATCAACTTAGGTAAAGGTATTTTGACACTTCTTGTTAGACAGTTTTTGGTTACTCAAAAATGGCTTTAACTTCACTATTTGAATGAAATTTCAAAGTTTGCTGGTATGAGCAAGTTAATTATTTTAAAAATAAAAAAGAGATTTTAGCTAATTTGGTCTTCGACCACGCCTACTTTTCCAATTTTGTTATTCCTCAGATCTTTAAATTTATATAAGTTTTTCATAGTTTATGAAAAAAATACAACTAAAGAAGTCGTTTCTGTATTCTGTATGTTCTGTATACAGAATTCTGTATGTTCTGTATTCCAAATAAATTCTTGAGAACAATAACGCAAACAATACAAAATTAAAATTTAATGATAAACATTGATAATGTTTGCGTAAACTTACCCACTTAACAAACAAACAAAATATCTAGTACAATTTTTTTCACCGGGCAAAAATCATTCCAAATTAAAAATTTAAATTTGTAAATTTGACTTGAAGTTATGTATTAAAAAAATGCAGTAAAATTATTGTTGACCTTGATGCCACCTGATGTTAATACGATTTGTAATGGGAATTAAAATTAAAGAAAATCATTGTGAGATGCAGAAAATTTATAATTATTTTTTCATAGTTAATTTGAAAAACTCTATGTCAAACAACACTTGAAAACGATGAAGTGCAAAAGTGCTGATAGTAAGTTTTTAACCAGAAAAAAATTGGTTTAATATAAAGCAAAAACTGAATTCCTATCCTAACAGCTTAAAATTGTATTCTATTTCAAGTAAAGTAATTTTTTTAGATGGATATTTATTTAATGGCATAGATAATTGAAAATTAAGTTGAATTTTGTTACTTTTTGTTTATTATTCTGCATTCTAAAATATGTTCACCGTAGGTAGACTTGATTGCTCGCAACGTGAACTGCAATGCCAAACTCATATAATTCAGTCACGTATTGATCGATAACTGATGGGGTAATTTGGCCCCAGATTAATTGATTTAGATGACATTTTCAGATTGTTTCTTGTGAGCGAAAAAAAATTAAAAGGTTTTCAAGCAAACACCATCCACTGACATGCCTACTTTTATTATTTTTTTTTAGAGCTTGTTTTATAAAAACAAACAAAAATTATAAGTAGGTACTATATTTTCAAAATTTTAAATTAACGATGAAGGGAAGTACTAAGAGCCAACGACATAAAAAGTCATTTTCATTTTGTACAAATTTTACGTCGAATTTTACACATGTTCGACACGTGCTTAGGTAGGCAGACAAACGGTTATTTGTTCAACACCTCAAAACCTATTATTGATAGGACTTACAATGTTTCGAGAATGACTTTTTATGTCGTTGGCTCTTAGACTAAACTTCCCTGATGATTGACTTTTTATGTCGATGGCTCTGAGTCTAATATTTCCACCTGTCTTTATGACCAATCAGGGAAGTTCCATATATTTTTGTCGATAAGGGCTCATTTCCTAATTAATTTTGGAAATAAGACCAGAAAACAGCTGTTTCTGAATTTTCTTTAAAGATTAACGTAAAACGGCCAAACATGAAATCACAGTCGGTGGTTTAATTGCAAAAGTTCGGGCTAAATTTTCCAATAAATTTAGGAAATATGCTAAATTTATTTGAAAATTTAGCTCGAACCTTTTCAATTGAACCACCGTTTGGTCGTTTTTCGTTAATCTTAAAAGAAAAAACAATACACAATTCCGCTAAACTTTTTGGGCTTCGTTTCATAGAAAAATAAAATGCACCACTCGGTCGCTCGTACTTGGTCTTTTGTTCAAGACGCTGAGGGTTTAAGACAATATGGAAATTATGAGGGGAAAATGTTTAAAAGCATGAAATACGATATTTCAATTACCTAAAATAACTTCTTTGATTGAATATGATTGTATGGAAAAAAAATTTTAGCCGTTAAAAAATAATTTTTTTTAATATCAAATTCTTAAAACCATGCAAGGAAAATTTGTGCTATGCAAATCTTAAGTATTTATTTATTTTCATATAAAAATAAATTTTCAAAAACTGTCAATTTATTTTTGAGATATCGAATATTCCAAAAAAACAATTGAAACTTTTTTAAAAAATTCAAAAACTTTTATTTTTAAAGTTTTGATATGCAATACATTTTTGAAATTTGTATATAAAAAAATAAATCTAAATGAGAAAATTCAAAATTAAAAAAAAAGTTGTAAGAGTTCTATAAGCAGTACCTATCATTAATAGTTGCTATTTGTAAATATTTATAATTTTTGATAGTATATCGCATTAATTTAAGTATACGGAAAAAAATTAGTAAAAATCGTAGAAGCCGTTTTTACGGTAGGTACCTACACCATTATTGTTTTATAAAAGTAAAATTTTTCTTAAAATAATTTAAAGAGTGTAAAATAATCTTAAAATACCGAATTTTCTAAAAATCGAAACCGAAAATAAAAAAAAAAAACGGTTCTTTGGGAGGTATCATTATGTAATAATAATAACCATTTTTTGAAAAATGGGTTCCCGTCCAAGGGCAGCTTTTAAAAAAAAGAAAATTATTGAATTTTTTTTTAGAAAACTGTGAGCCGTTTTTGAGAAAAACAAGATTTTGTAAAATTACTTTAAAAAAATTGTTGGCAGGTACCGTTAATTTTTAGTTCTAAAAAAAATATGAAAAAACTTGTAGACAGAATCACCAAAAACCACTATAAACCAAGTTTTAATGAACTTAGCCTGTAGCCGAACAGACAGACAGACAGAATTGTGAGACCCAGTTTTTCGTCTTCCCTATCATCGTTATGACAATTTTGATTAAAATCTAAAGTTTAATTTGCATAATTTGCCATATCGTACCTACTAGGGTGGTTCTTAAATTGAACGTAGTCTTGGTTAGCCCTTATTCGATTCAAAATATTGAAAAACAATTTCCCTAATTTTTCACATTTTTTCTCTAAATTTGGCTCAAAACAGAAAAAAAAATATTTAAAAAAACGGAAACACTTACAATGCCACACTTTATTTTTTTTTTAAGCCACGATTTTATCCTAAAAAATTCCTAAATAAAGTTTTTATTATAGATTGTTTCTGAAAAAATAATTTTAATCTTAAAAATTGATTTTTTTTTTTTAATTTTTAAGTTTATTTTGAGAATTATTTTTTCAAAAACTATTTGCAATAAAAACTTTATTAGGAAGAATGGAATCGTGGCTTTAAAAAAAAAATTAAGTTGTGGCATTGTAAGTGTTCCCGTTTTTTTTTTATTATTTTTATTCTGTTTTTGAGAAAATTACCCCTCCCACCTAAACGGGGGAATATAGACCCCCCTCTGATACTCTTTTTTTCTCGTCTAACCCCATAATTAGTACCTTAAAATGAAAATAGGGAGACCAGGGGGGTGAAATAAAAAGCTGAAAAAAACTAGGAACATTTTGTTTTTCAATGTTAAACCATTTGATGCCTATTCATCTCACAATTTCAAAAAGAAACAATATAAGGACCACCCTTGTACCTATATATAGCAACTTAAAAACTTTGGTACAAATTTGTAAACAATTCATTTTTTTCTAATTTTGTATGGTGACAAAACTTTTTATTTTCTTTAAAACTTGTTTTAAAAAATTATAAACAAAATGTAAACATTATAAATGTTAGTTGATTAATGACTCAAAAGTCATCGTGTAACAGTTACCTTAAGTATTTTTTTTAGTGTCTTTTTATGACGTTTTTTTTTTAATAAAAAATACAGTTTTCTTTCTCAAACAATAAACAAAGCAATCGTAAACACCGTACCTCATCGTCGTCTTTACAAAGAATCTTTGTTCAACAGGTACTAATTGTGTTCCTTTCCTAAATCAACAACACCACACTAAAAAATGCCCTCAATTGGTGAACAAAAAAAGTTCAAACACTTTGTATTGTGTTCCACATTCAACTTCTAAAAAAATAATGTTATAAGTTCATAAATGAATGTTAGTCTAGGCATGCATCAGCTTCTAACAGTATTTTTTTGTGTAAATCAACATTCTCTTGCTATCGTATCAGAACCGTATATACGTTCGGGTAAAGAACGTTACTTTTCGTCGTCTACACAAATGAACTTATGTCATAGTTGTAGATACTTTTGTATCTTAACTAAAATACACGATTCCATTGTGGAATCATGATTCATTTCTAAGCTCCGTTATTTGAACTTTTTTTTTTAGAATGAGAACAAAAAAAAAATTAATTAATTTTTTATTTAACTTTACGAGTATATGTACTTGTATATATCCAACCTGTCAGTGGTGAAGAATGGATTCTTTTGTTGTCGTTGATGTTTTGAATCGGTGGCACTTAATGTGGTATTTTCCTGTTAACTTAGCACAGCTTTATTTACCTGCAAATAGAAAGAGAGAGAGAGAGGGAAAATTGTTAGTTATATGTTTTATAGAAGCTGAAATTAATTTACTAAATTAACAGACGATAATATTGTTTAATATGCGAATTCAACTTAAGGCAAAGTAGATATACAAAAGTAGTCTAAAGCCAAGTAACAAAAGAAGGCCAATCGCTAGCTTTATGATTATAAAGATCGTGAGAGCAAATACAAGTTGGGGCTGTGAAATTGGAGCAAAAGTTATAATAATAATAATCATCATCATCATGGATGTAGGTTGCGTGCTGCGCATAAATTCATTATGATTCCATTGTTACAACTTTGCTCTCATCAAAACCATATTTGCTTCCATATGGAGTAGGAACGGACGGATAGGCGGACGGACGTATAGGACTTTGTTTAAGTTTTGAATTAAACTTTAATTGAAGGCTTTTTGTTAAATAGTTGCATTTAGTTACGGCTTAAGAACCACTAAGTGCCTGATGAAAATGCATTCCTAATTTAATATTGACAAGTAGTTGTGGTTGTATGGAATGCGAAATGAACAATTACTATGCGACTCGCTTTGATGGTTTTGAGTATTTACTCAAATAATTTATGGCTAAAGCTACTTTCAGAACGAAGCAAGCATGATGGAGAGTTTAAGTGAGAAAAAGTGAAAGATTTATAGTAAAAGTGGTAGCGTGGGTTTTTGCAGGTTTTTCTTCCACTTTGGGTCGTTTTCTTGAGTCGGTCAAGTTTCAGGCATTTTTAATTTGTTTTGCCGTAAGAAACCCAAATTAAATGCAAATATCTCCATAAATAAATAAAAAAAATACCATTTGGAATTTATGCTTAACGGCAACGCTATAATTTAGTAGCACTTGCTATATTTAAATGTAGGTGAAACCCCTAAGTGTTGGTGTGCGACTTCATCTTGTCTTTTTTCTATCAGTAATTCGTTATTTTCCTATTCGTTGAAGTGTGAAATCATAACACTATTCAAAAATACAAAATAAACCTTCCTAAGCTAAATATATAATTTATTTTTATTTAAATTTTATAATAAATTATCAGATGAAAGATTAACTTAAAAGTTCCATAAAACTGTCGGTTAAAATGTCCAAATCAATTATTTTTCTCTGAACATTTTTTTTTTTTAAATGAGTTTCTATTAATTATAATTTTTCTTTTGTGAATAATTGTCATTTCCTCCATTTTTTTATTTTATAGACAAAGAAAATTTATTATCATCTATTTTCTTAAATTGCTCAATGAACCATATAGACAAAAAGTTATAATTAATAATAATTATAATCACATTCAATATACAGATCCTCGCTATGGCCATGTCGATAAGATACTTTTTTGTCAACTTTGGAGAAAATTAAATTTTTAAACTCCAACTGACAGCTGCTTGACTAATTTATTTGAATTTTTGTTGTTTTTTTTTTTTTAATGAAACTGGTTGAGTGGAGTGTCAAAGTCTTGTGAAATAACAAGAAAAAAAAACAAGAAGATGCGCATTTCTTTGTTTTTCGTTGAGTAGAGTTTGTGGAGCACATACATTGTGCGACACACACTTCAAAATGTTTAATTTAAAAAAAAAAAGTTGGACAAAATAGAAAATGTATAAAAATAGAGGAAGTCAGTCGGAGAATGTGTAATATGAGATTGTTTTGTTCGTTAATGTGTCAACTAGTGTGTTTTGTTTTTTTTTTTTTTTTAATTCGGAAACAATTTGTTCTGTTAATGCAGAGCTAAAGAAAATTGTTTAGGTACGATTTGTTTTTCATTATTTGGGTTAAGACGAAAGTAAGTTAAACAGAAATTAAATAAGATTTTTAAACAAAAATAACAAATATGAAGGTAGTAGGATTTCTGTTTAAAACTGGAGAACAGGTATTGAATTATTTGAATCTACATACATGATGGAATATTTAATTTTTGTTTCGGAGCATTCACCAAATAACTAGGTATTTTAAAGGGTTTTTTAACAGGGACGCTATAAAAGTAGAGCAACAGGGACAGCAAACGACGACATATTTCTTGCCGCTCTTTTGACATTTCTCTTCAGTAAGGTTTGCCATTTCATGATGGAAAGATATACGAGCCAACAACGAGTCGAAATTATTAAAATTTACTAATTCGGAGTCAGTGGCCTCAACGTTAAGAGCGGTACGTCCAATTTATGGTCGTCATAATCGTCCTAGCAGATCAACAATTGAGCGTCTAGTCGAAAAATTTGAATCCACAGGCACAGTACAAAATGTTCCCGTGCCAGTGAGACAAAGAAGTGCCCGTAGTGTCGAGAATATTGCTGCCGCTGAGGCTTCAGTTGCAGAAAGCCCAAATGTGTCTCTCACATGTCGTTCTCAAGCGTTGGGCATCTCTGTGACGTCGTTGTGGCGAATTTTTGGGAAAAGATCTTGGCCTACATTCTTACTAGATTAAATTGACGCAAGAACTGAAGCCGCTTGACCACCAGAAGCGTCGTATGTTCGTGAATTGGGCTGACCAACAACTTGAAAATGATTCGCATTTTCATCGAAAATTCAACTTCAGCGATGAGGCTCATTTCTGGCTAATTGGCTTCGTCAATAAACAAATTATGCGGTATTGGTCAGGCAGCAATCCACATGTACTCCATGAGTCATCATTGCATCCCGAAAAAATCACGGTTTGGTGTGGTTTATGGGCCGGCGGCGTCATTGGGCCGTACTTCTTCCGTGATGATCAAGACCGGCACGTTACTGTGAATGGGAATCGCTACCGTTCAATGATAACCGAATATTTTCGGCCCCAATTGGATGATATGGACTTGGAAGACATGTGGTTCCAACAGGACGGCGCCACAAGCCACACAGCGAATGTCACAATCAATTTATTGGAAATCCAGTTTGGAGAACGTGTTATCTCACGAAATGGTCCAGTCGCTTGGCCGCCTCGGTCGTGCGATTTGACGCCGTTAGACTATTTCCTGTGGGGCTACGTCAAGTCTATGGTCTATGCCAACAAGCCAGCGACTTCTTCGTAAGAATATCGAACGTGAAATTGCAGCAGTATCGGCCGATTTATGCTTGAAAACCCTCGAAAATTGGGTTCAGCGTCTGGACTTCTGCAAGCGTGCCCGTGGTGGCCATGCAAAAGAAATCGAGTTCCATACATAATGGCATCGAACGTACTTTCACATTGAAAAAGCCGATACTGTCACCATCGCAGACAAAAATCATATGAGTTCCTGAAGTGGATTTTATTTTGTATTTTAAGTCGATGTTGTTTTTTACTTTTATATCATTTTATTTAAAATAATACGTCGTTGAGTATAATTTTTACTTGCAACATACAAGGTGATTCACCTAAGGTGCAACAAAAGGTAATGCGTGTAGATAGTTTTGATACAATAAAAACAAATATGGTAGTGGGTGTCTTTTTCCCCTGTTTAAACGAGAGATCCAATTTTCTAAAAAAAAATAATTTAAAAAAAAAGCGAACGGGTCGTTATTCTGTATTCTTAAATTCTGCATATGAATCACAAATTCTTTATGAACATAGGTCTGTATTCCATTATTCTGCTTTTCTATTAATCTGTATTCCATAAGTCTGTAAATCCAGAGTTCTTTATTTCAAAATTCTGTAAGTGCCAAGATTTTGTATTCTTCTGTAAATCTTAAATTCTGTTTTCTAAAATTTATATTTTCCTCCGTAGAAATATTTTTTAGTTCCAGTTGTACAAACGTGGTTCAAATTTTGATCCGTGGTTCAAAAATTTTTACTGGCCGATTTCAGCAGAATTACTCAGGTTTAACGATGGTTCAAGGTTCAAGTATGTTATAGGAGCCAATTTAATGAATAAACTATCTTTGAACCTCAGTAAGGTTGCTGAAGTTAGCGAGTTAAAACTGCTGAACCACGAGTTAAATATTTGTGCAACTGGCCCTTAGTAAGCTAATTGTGGGTAAATCTACATAATCGTTGTTCACTAAAACAGTTTTAAAAAGTAAAAGTTATTTAAGAATAAAATAAAAGACATTTCTGGCTTGAAAAAGAGGTATAACATGTGGTTATAAATGTAACCAATGTCTATTTTAATTTTGTGTTTATCGTGTTTTATTTTTAAATATTTTAGAATTAAAAATAACACTACTTGGCATACAAATTCGTTAAGCAATTTTATAAAATATTTGGTTTATCAAAAAATTGGTCCATGATTTTTCTTAAAAAAATCAATACGAAAACGAATTCTCAAAAAATAAATATTAATGGCACATCCCAAAGATTCAATTTTTTGAAATTTCAATTTTCTTGAAAACGATGCTACTGATTTTAATCATTTTTATTTAATGCAGAAGCTAACATAAATTTTAGATGGGTATTATATGATTTAAATTTTCCAAAACAATTAGTTTTGAATTTAAATTTTTTTTTTTTGACTTAGGTATATTTCAAAAACGACCCAATCGATTTTTGTTTAAATTCGGAATTTAACGGTCTTACAACACTGTTCAATATATTAAAAAAAAATATTTAGCTTTAATGCAAAAATAACAGTAGGTAACTTCGATACAACATGTTAAAAAACTATTGAAGAAAATCTCATTTCTCTTAAAAACGACTCTCACGATTTTGATGAAATTTGAACGGTTTACAATTAAATATAAACAGAAGAAGAGTCAGAACGTAGTGGACTTTTAAATTTAATTAAATTTTAAAGTTTTCTGACTTTCAGTCCATATGCGTTTAGCATTATTCTATTATTTACGCTTTTACTCTTCTTCTTGCATTTTTTGCATGTATACCTGCATTTTTAAGATGTTTACATACTTGAATACAATAGCAAGTGCGTGTGCTTCAGTAATATTTTCTTTTCTTTCTTAACATAAAAACAACGGCACTTGCTATACATTTTTTTGTATTCAATAAATTACTTTAAGCTAAAACCTTAATTTGTGTGGAAACCCATTTTTCAAAAAATGGTTATTAATTGTACTTATAACGGGTGATTTTTTAGCTGGTTTGGTTTTGGCAACACTGGTTTTGACAGCTGACGTGTGTTTAGTACCTTGTGTCACTGTCAAACAGCTTCAGTTTGGTTTGCAATTTAACCATGGATCGTCTTACAAATGAACAACGCTTGCAAATTATTGAATTTTACTATCAAAATTCGTGCTCGGTTCGAAATGTTCATCGCGCGCTGCTTCCATTTTATGGTCGGCATTCTCGACCTTCTGAGCAGTCTATTCGGAAGATTGTGACCAAATTTCGCACCAAATTTACTTTGTGGGACATTAAACCACCAACACGTTTACGTACTGTGCGTAGTGAAGAAAATATTGCGGCCGTATCAGCTAGTGTGACAGAAGACCGCGAAATGTCGATTCGGCGCCGTTCCCAGCAGTTAGGCCTTTGTTACAGCACTACGTGGAAAATTTTGCGGAAGGATTTGGGCGTAAAGCCTTTTAAGATACAGCTGGTGCAAGAACTAAAGCCAGCCAACCTACCACAACGCCGAATTTTTGGTGAATGGGCTCTTGGAAAGCTGGCCGAGGATCCGCTTTTTTATCGAAAAATTGTGTTCAGCGATGAGGCTCATTTTTGGTTGAATGGGTACGTAAATAAGCATAATTGCCGCATTTGGAGTGAAGATCAGCCAGAAGCATTGCAACAGCTACCAATGCATCCCGAAAAAGCCACTGTTTGGTGCGGTTTATGGGCCGGCGGCATTATTGGGCCATATTTCTTCAAAGATGATGCGAATCGCAGCGTTACTGTCAATGGTGAACGCTACCGAGCGATGATAACAAACTTTTTTTTGCCCGAAATGGAAGTTCTTGACTTGCATGATATGTGGTTTCAACAAGACGGTGCCACATGCCACACAGCACGCGAAACAATGGCGCAATTGCGAGGCGAGTTTGGTGAACAGTTAATTTCACGTTTCGGGCCGGTCAATTGGCCGCCTAGATCGTGCGATTTGACACCATTAGATTATTTTTTGTGGGGGTATGTCAAGGCTAATGTCTATAGGGACAAGCCCGCTTCGATTGACGCACTGGAAGCCAACATCCATGCATTCATTCGTGAGATACCGGCCGATATGTGTGAAAGAGTATGCCAAAATTGGACTCAGCGGATGGGCTACCTGAGACGCAGCCGCGGTCAACATTTGCATGAAATTATCTTTAAACATTAAATTGCAAGGTTCGAACTATCGATTCAAATAAATATTTCATTCATTTTTTCGAATTTTTTATGTTTTTTTTTTTTTTTAAAGTTCTAAACCTCTTAAAAAATCACCCGTTATAATAGTTCGACGAATTTTTCTTCAATTCTGCACAGGGTTACTCGAAAATTAGTACAAATAACATTGCATTTTAAAATTGTACAATAATTTTTTTTTAACCAACAAATCAAAGAAGCAATTAATTTTGTTTGTGATTCTTTCAATCTAAAACTTATAATTTTTTTATCATTAATACTATGGCCACTGTGGACTTCAAAAAATAATATTTTTCTTTAAATATTGCAATTTAAAACTCAATACGCAATTTATTAATCCACAGTAATTCTATTCTCTATTAAAAACACCTGTTCCAAAATACGATTAATCTAAACCATAACCAAATTGCCTCTTGTCATACCAACCGACCGACGTACGACGCGACGTAACCAAAGAAGATATTGCAAAAAAAATCCCTTAAATCACAAAGATAAATTAGCCCAAGGAATTATTTAAATGATTAAAAAACCATTACCAAGCAAGTACAGTTGCCAAGCAATAAATCTCTACTCGCCTTGAGTTAATTAATTATTATTCTACTTCTTTTGGAATGGTGCTTGGCCCCCGAACAAAACATAAACAAAAACATCCCCAAAGGAAATTCAATCTAAAACAAACCCAAATATATATATTAGCACCTTTATGGGCGGAGAACCTGTATGTGTAATTAATGTACCAACCAAGTCTATATCAAATACAAAAAAAAAAATCAGCTATTAAATTTTGTTTTTGGAGAGAAAAAAAAATTATGTCTCGTATAAATACACCTATAAAAATTCTTGAGGGAAAAGTAAAACATAAATTACAAATGTTGATTGATAGAAGGGAGAAAAATATGTAGGTACCTACACTGAAATTAAAAATCGAAAAATTCTACTTTAACATTTTTTGTCTCCGTTGAAAAAGTTTTCTATTTCCATTAATTTATATTTCTAGTAATTTTAAAGAATGGTGTTTTAGAATCAAACGCAAATTTTTTTCAATTTTAAAACATGGACACGAACTTATTTTATTAAAATCACAGTCGAAACATTTCCCTCAGTGTATATGTATTTATGTATGCACAGGGAGTCTTGTGTTTTCTTTTTTGGAGTCCCAAGAGGAGTATGTTGATGGGTTTCCCTACAAAAATAATTTATTACTCGTTCGGGAAAAAAATGATGAAATTTATTAAAATAATATCCCAAATAATCTAAACATACACCCATCTTGAAAGGGTGTCAAAAAGGGTTGGTTGCTCATGACGCAAAGTTTGACGTTGTCATTTTCTTGGTGATGGTTATGATCTTGTGTGCAACTAAATAGCTTGGTAAACCTCCTTCTTGGTATTTTGGGGATTTATCAATCAATGTCAAGTACACTTCCTTCCGGGCAAAAGAATAAACTAAAAATGAAAAACCACCGCAAATTTGACAGGCAGACAGTCAGTCTCTGGATAAACTAAGATCCAATTTCAAATTCTGCTTTGACAAGACACAAACAAAAAAAAAAAACTTCCCTTGGATGATATGAAGAATCAAAAAAGGACTAACGCGCGGTTTTTCTTCCTTCGTCGTTTAAGCGAAATCCCTCAGCCATATGCGGCAAAAGGTCATCAAAAATATTAAAAGACAAAAAAAAATATAACAATGTCAACTGCATGAGTGTGTGCGTGCCTAGCAAATGAGAACAAACACACAGCTCACTTGCTCAGAATATATGTTGCCTCATTGTCTAGCTGCGCTCGTGGCGTCTCTTTAGTCTCCTTGATCTAAATGGCAATGGAAATGCTCGAAGGAATGAAAAGGATTCCACACACACACCGCACCGCACCAACGTGTGTTGGCCTGGATAAAAAGTGAAAGACGCTCTGAGCGTAGGCTTCTTCATTGTTTATGACGGAGATTGAAGATGATTTCCAGGGGGATGGATGTGTCGTTAAGTTAATGGCGTTGAATGCAAGGAAATATAAATTAGAAAGTGATATATCTAAAAATTATTTTGTTTAAGGGTTTTGCTAAACTTTATGAGAAATAGAAACAAACTCAAATGAGGTTTGTATTATCAATTAATTTAAAATTTTAAGTTTAAGAACTTAATTTAGATTTATTTAATAACAACTTACTCCACTTTTTATGATGATTGTGACAGTTTAATATGAATAGAGGAAACAACATGAACAGTTATGATGCAAAAATGATAAATTTAAGGTAGAAAAAGCAGGTGTTTACTAGTGGATGCAATAAATTGACATTTACTAATACTGACTATTCAATAAATTCTTATTACATTAAGGGCCAGTTTTTCAGTTCAAAGTTAATTCAATTTTCAAAGATTCAATAACTTTCACGATCAAAACCGAGATGGCTTCAAAGCTAAAATTGCCCTTAATTAAGGATTTAAATTTACTGAAAACAGGTTTCTAGACTTAAGTCAGGTTTAACATTGAGACTAGGATGATTTCGCACTGCAAAAACTGGGCCTAAGTATGAAAAAAAATCAATACGTGTTTAAGTAGAGAAGAATCAAAAAGCCTTTTTTTGTGAACCATAGATCGAATAAGTCCAAACTTTCAGTTTTTGGCCATACAAAATCTACTTTAACTAGAAAAAAGTTTTTTCCATAATCGTTTCTTGTGAAAAAAAAATCCCTCGAACCAAAATCCAAAATTACAAAATCTTACATTTTTCAACAAATATCGCAAATTTATAATTCCTCTTTTCGTATTCTCACAGTCCAAAAATCTGGCTTTTAACAATATCGCATTTACATCTCGCACTTACATATTTGGAAATATTAATCGATATCTCGCAAATTTAAGTATCGTCAAAATCTTGCTTTCGCATTTACATTTCGCACCTATTTTCTATTTCACAATCTCGCATTTGCATCTCACATATAACGGGTGATTTTTTAGCTGGTTTGGTTTTGGCAACACTGGTTTTGACAGCTGACGTGTGTTTAGTACCTTGTGTCACTGTCAAACAGCTTCAGTTTGGTTTGCAATTTAACCATGGATCGTCTTACAAATGAACAACGCTTGCAAATTATTGAATTTTACTATCAAAATTCGTGCTCGGTTCGAAATGTTCATCGCGCGCTGCTTCCATTTTATGGTCGGCATTCTCGACCTTCTGAGCAGTCTATTCGGAAGATTGTGACCAAATTTCGCACCAAATTTACTTTGTTGGACATTAAACCACCAACACGTTTACGTACTGTGCGTAGTGAAGAAAATATTGCGGCCGTATCAGCTAGTGTGACAGAAGACCGCGGAAAATTTTGCGGAAGGATTTGGGCGTAAAGCCTTTTAAGATACAGCTGGTGCAAGAACTAAAGCCAGCCGACCTACCACAACGCCGAATTTTTGGTGAATGGGCTCTTGGAAAGCTGGCCGAGGATCCGCTTTTTTATCGAAAAATTGTGTTCAGCGATGAGGCTCATTTTTGGTTGAATGGGTACGTAAATAAGCATAATTGCCGCATTTGGAGTGAAGATCAGCCAGAAGCATTGCAACAACTACCAATGCATCCCGAAAAAGCCACTGTTTGGTGCGGTTTATGGGCCGGCGGCATTATTGGGCCATATTTCTTCAAAGATGATGCGAATCGCAGCGTTACTGTCAATGGTGAACGCTACCGAGCGATGATAACAAACTTTTTTTTGCCCGAATGGAAGTTCTTGACTTGCATGATATGTGGTTTCAACAAGACGGTGCCACATGCCACACAGCACGCGAAACAATGGCGCAATTGCGAGGCGAGTTTGGTGAACAGTTAATTTCACGTTTCGGGCCGGTCAATTGGCCGCCTAGATCGTGCGATTTGACACCATTAGATTATTTTTTGTGGGGGTATGTCAAGGCTAATGTCTATAGGGACAAGCCCGCTTCGATTGACGCACTGGAAGCCAACATCCATGCATTCATTCGTGAAATACCGGCCGATATGTGTGAAAGAGTATGCCAAAATTGGACTCAGCGGATGGGCTACCTGAGACGCAGCCGCGGTCAACATTTGCATGAAATTATCTTTAAACATTAAATTGCAAGGTTCAAACTATCGATTCAAATAAATATTTCATTCATTTTTTCGAATTTTTTGTGTTTTTTTTTTTTAAGTTCTAAACCTCTTAAAAAATCACCCGTTACTAACCGAAATCTCGCAATTTTAAATATTGCATATCAAAATCTCACTTTAAGCAATCTCGTATTTGCATTTCGCATCAAAATTTTCGCAAATATCAAATTCGCAATTTTAAACATCGCATATCAAAATTTCTCTTTGAACAATGTCGTCATTTACATCTTGCACACAAATGTTCGCAAATATCAACCGAAATCATGAATTTTAAATTTGCCATATCAAAATCTCGTTTTTAACAATCTCGCATTTAGACCTCGCACACAAATTTTCGTAAATATCAACCAAAATCTCGCAAATTTAAATATCGCATATCAATATCTCGTTTTTAACAATCTCGCATTAACATTTTTGGAAATATCAACCGATATTTCGCAATTTTAAATATTGGATATCAAAATTTCTCTTTGAACAATGTCGCATTTACATCTTGCACTAAAATTTTCACAAATATCAACTGAAAAATTGCAAGACTACTTTAAATTTCGCATATCAAAATCTTGTTTAACAATCTCGCATTTAGACTTGCACAAAAATGATCGCAAATATCAACCGAAATCTTGCAATTCTAAATGTCGCATACCAAAATTTCACTTTTAACAATATCGCATTTGCATTTCGCACCAAAATGTTATCAAATATCAGCCAATATTTTGTAAATTTAAGTATCGCACATCAAAATCTCGCTCGTTCAAATTTCGCATTTACAGAAATCTCGCATATCAAAATCATATTTTTAACAATTTCACATTTACATCTTGCACCAAAATTTTCGCACATCAAAATCTCGCAAATTCAAATATTACTTAAAAATAAAGATCCTGCGAGTCCAAAAAAAAAATATTTTAAAAAAACAAAAATAATTATGAATCTGGGTTTTGTATAAAAAAAAAAATAATTAGCTGCAATGCAATTTAGTTTTGCGAGGATTTAAGTTGCATGTTTTTAATTTGCTGGATTTTGTAATTGCGAAATTACGAAAAGCAAGATTTTTTGTTTTTGCACGATTTTGTAATGCAAGATTTCGAAAGCGATATTTTAATTTGCAAGATTTCGTACGCAGGCAATTTTTGAGCCGAAAATATGCCAATTTAACTTTGGTAGCCGAAGAGACGAAAATGGTTCTCATATGAAAAGATGATTTTTTTTAAGCAAAATTGCCGTCAATTTCAATCGGCTTCTAAACTTAAACAGAGAAACGTTAACGAAGTCATTTTTGCTTTAATTGCTGAGTAAATGTACATAACTTCGTAAATAAATACATAATACAAGATATTACCTTCGCTGTTTCTAAAGAGCCTGCGTTCCGGTTTTAAAACCAGAAGCTAGTTGCTTGGCTTTTTTTATTCACTTTCGTATCACAGGTTGTTTTTCTGAGGTGGTTGGTAGCCTAATGTGCTCTCGGCTGCCTCTTTAATTATATCGCGCTACTGAGAACACTGGTTGTTGGGGTCTGTGACAGGTGAATTCTCGCTCAATGAAGAATTTTCGCTCAGGTGCTCTTGATAGACTTTAGCAACTACAGGTATGCTAAGGCAAATTACATCGAATTCCTTCTTGAGGAAGTTGCTTTGTAGTTGCTTTTCATTTAACACTTGAGTTCTTAACCTTGCCGTAACAATTACCTAAATAATCAGAGTCAACGTTTGACCCTTCAAAAGAGCAATATTTTTACATCGTGCTCCAGGCAAGCTCCATAAGCTCTGCACAGGAGGTCATAAAACTCATCCTTAACAGAACTTTCAACTCAATTGTGTGGCTCGTGTGTACAATACAATGTACAAAAGAAACTTTAAAAAAAATTGCAGGTGGTGTACCACAGGGAAGTGTCCTAGGACCAACTCTTTTTTGTTTTACCTAATACTAGAGTTATTCCCTAGATATTGTATATTGATATCGTATTAGGACGTATTTTGAATATTTTAAAAGAATCAAAAGAAATTCTTTTCTCTTTGTATTTTTTCTTTTTTTCTTAGCTTTCAGTTTGATGAATTTTTGATGAAATTTTCTTTTACAAACGATGTCAAACCTTTTGTCGTTTGTTTAAGAATCAATTTCAAATAACAATAAACTAACTTTCTTAACAGGCAATGTATACTTTGATATATGTATTCTATACACAAAAGTATGCAAGGAAATGTTAAACTTAGACCAAGTTGTTTGTATAAAGAAGTCAAACTTTCTTGAAAACATTCTTGAAAATAAAAGAATTGTGAAGAACAAATATTATTTTTTTTTCTTTTTGCTGGACTACATATGTATGTACGTAGAGGTATCAGTTTGAAGAGAGTAGCTTTGGAACAAGCAAAGAATATCAACAAATCAAAAACTAATGCAAACTTATACCTCCCGAACGCAACTTGAACAAGGCTAAAACAAAGAAATTAAAAGTACAAAACAAACAAACAACTTGACATGACCTTTTATCCTTGTTGTTACGCTTCTAAAATATATATATTTTTTTCTTGGTTTTTTTCGAAGGGGAAGTATTGGTGTCATAAAAAATTTTGTAATAATAAAAAATCTGGAGATTTCGAAAATACTCGTATCAACTAAGACAAAAATCCAGCTTGGTAGACTAAGGGCTAGTTTTTCAATTCAAGGTTAACACTGAGTTAATTCAGAGTTAGCTCACCCTGAAAAAAATTAACCCCAAGTCAACTCGGGAACAGTTTTCCAGTTGAGGATTGACTTTATCTTCAGTTGTCAAAAATCTATTGTCATCGATGTGCGACAATATATGGATATCACTCTTCTTCGCCTTTCAAGCATCGAAAAAGAGATTGCATCGAAAAGGGAATTGCACAGTCAATAACGTTCACTATCGAAATCGAGATGGATGGCGCCACAAGCCACAACTAAAAAGCCCCTAAATTTGGCCCCTGAGTTAATTTAGGTAACAAATTAGGTGAATTAAATCGGAGTTAACTTAGGATTTCAATTTATTGGAAATGAAGTTATTGGAGGTAACTCAGGTTCACTAGTATGATTTCGCATTGAAAAACTGATTTCGCATAGAAAAACTGGCCCTTAGCGACTCTAGGGGAGTAGATTCCAGCAACCGAGTCATGTAATTTTTTTTTTCCAAGTAAAAACTGTATTTCATATTTTTTTTTAAGTTAAAGAATGGCTGTTAAGTACCTAAGAAACATAAAGCAAATAATGTATAGGTAGGTAGAAACAACACGTAGGTACCTACTTTTTCATATTTAAATGGACCACCCTCCGCTCATTTTGCATTCGAACAAGAACACAATCCTTAAAAGTCCATCTGCCTTAAGGTCTTTCATAAATTACACCAGGATATTTGTTTTGTCGTCGTGGGTGCAATCATTTTACGTGAACGAGTACACCCTCCTGGTTTCCTACTGTACCCAGGTTGACCTCTATATTTGTTTATTTCCTCGTCCCAGTTTGTGTCTCAAGTTGTGTGTCGTTTTTCTTTCTTTTTTTCTTTGTAATAACTGTCCTCGTCCATCTTCGGAAGTATAACTAAACAAAACGGATACCATCAGGAGTTCTGTTAGTATTTTAACTTGACTTGGTATTTCATCGATTCCTCTGGAACGAAACAACGACCACCCCCAATCCAACCCAAACTGCACCCACTACTATCACATGGGACTGGTGTCCTGGTTTTCTTTTTGCAGGATTTTATCACAGCAGTAGCAGCATCATCATCATCATCATCATCATTTTTTTGCTGCCCTGGTCCCAATGCGCATGTTTGGTGCAAAGAAGAACACCCTGTAATTACCTAGGAACCATGTTTGTACTTCGAAGGACTTTCTATACATAAACCTATACATATGAATACTTGTGTGAGTCTGTGAGTGTATTTGTATGAAAGTGGCTATCTCTCTAGAGTTTGTTTGTTCTCATTTTGCTCCCCAAGGAGGATATTTGCTTTATTGTTTCAGATGTATATCCGGGAATATTGTTTTATTGCCGGACAAGCTAAACATACCGCTGCGGTGTGGGTATAGGTTTGGATGGACCAAATTTAGGCTACCTGCCCACGTATTCACCGTTTTCCAAAACGTCGTAAATAGAAATATAAATCAAAATTATGACCATTAAGCGCGTTTCCAAATTACCCTCAGTTGCAGCTGGGTCATTGTGCAATTTTGGGTCGATTTTTTTTTGTTTGTATGCGGTTGGGTGCTGGGTGGTTATTTTGGGCGTATATGGATGATAAACGGGTTGTGATGTTGGCGATGGAGATGTCAAGGTTGTTTTGTTATCTTTGTTAGCAGCTGTAGCGGTGTGTGTAGCCGTGTTGCCCTACACACTAGGTGACAAGACCTGCAACGATATATGCATTGCACTGCTGCGTTTGAATTATGAAAGAATTCTAATTAGAGGGATTTTATCGTCAAACAGTCAAATCCGCTTATTTGAACTACATGCTTGACAAAAAAAATAGATCAGCTGAAACGAAAAATATCACGCAGAGCAAAAAATAATTTGCTTAGCTGAACACCTGCAGCTTAAATGGAGAAAAACAAAAACAAAAAACTGAATAAGTCCACAAGAAAGGATTATGAAGATAAATCTTAACTTAAGCTTGGCATTACTGCAACTTAGGAAATGCAATGGATAGGATTAAGTATGATGAAAAGAAAAGATTGGGACATTTATTTGAGCGGTGATAAAAGACTGTACATGTTAGGATGCGGCTTCGCGGTGGGAAACCGGTTAACAAGCTAAATTATCTACTTTAGACTGATAAGTAATGACCTGGCTGTCACCCGTTATATGTTCACACACTCTTTACAGTGGAGTTGAAAGCTCTTTAAAGAATGAGTTTTATGACATACTTGACAGACCTTATAAAGGCCTGCCCGGCGTACGACGTAAACATTTTTTGTTCGGGGACCTCAATGCTCAAATTGGAAAGATAGACACATTTGGCAGATTATACTTTTGAGAAGCTTGTTACACGGTGATAAGTAGCACTAGGCTAACACGCCTAAGAATCCATAAAGCAACCTTACACTTGCCAAATGTACGATACGTCAACCAAATCAACCATGCGCTAATCGGCGGAAGACAGACTTTTAAAAGTTTAGACGAGCGTTACTTTTCGAGAAGCAAACTTCTACTCTTTTCATTTCTTTGTTGCGGCAAGGCTAAGAGTTTAACGGTCAAATAAAAAGAAACTAAGAACCACTTGAAAGAAGAAATTTGACGCGCTTTACCATACCTTAGTATAGTCTTCATAGCCTACAAAGAGCACTTGAGTAAGAAACTCTCCGCTGTGCATTCAGCTGCTACGGTTTTCAGTTTTGCGATATCATCAAAGTGACAACCAAAATCATAAAAGGCTTCAAACCACCTCCGAAAAAGGACCCTGTATAATGATGAATGCGTACTTACAGCTGAAGGTGACAGAAGATGCACAATCGCCCATGCGAATATGCTGCTCCGTAAAACAAGAGCAACGAGAGGTGAGCATCGAGCAAGGATAAAAGAGGATGAGAAGACCCTGCGTAGAAAGAAAAGGGCATATACGCAGCTTCCCAGCTCAAGGAGATCGAGAGGAGTCTCACGATCGAAATAGCACCCGGAAGTTTTATAAAAAAGTCAAGAAACTGATTACTGGTTTTAAAACAGGAATGCGAGCTCATCGAAACAGTGAAGGTGACATAGTGACCGAAATTCGTGCATTTCTTGCAGCTGCTGAGTGGACATCAGGTAGAGCAGGAAGAGAACCCACTAACCCACAAGTCAATGAAGACTCAGTTTCACCACCCATTAAGGAAGAGATAGGCTAAGCTTTAAAGAAGCTTAAGAACAACAAGGCCTCCAAATTTGATGGTTCACCAGCAGAGCTCTTCAAGCACGGAGGAGATGTGTTGAAATGATGCATGCATTAACTCATCAACCGAGTTTGGGTGTAAGGAAAAATGCCCACTTGGAAAAAAATTGCATCCTGGGAAAACTGATCCAGTTGTATCGCGAGACATTGGAAAACACGATGCAAAGTGCAACTTGGAAAAAGCCCTTCCGAAATTTTCCAAACATGCACGGGGATTTAGCAAGGAGATGCGCTACCATGTGATCTCTTTCTGGAGCAAATAGTTCGCAGGACAGGCGTTAATACTAAAGGCACTATTTTCAAAAGATCTGTTATATACAACTTCTAGGATATGCAGATGATATCGACATCATTGGCTGCTTTTAACATCCTGTTATAACAGTTTAATGGCAATTGAAGAACAAGTGAAAATATTTAATCTTCAAGTAAAAGAGGATAAGATCAAATACATGTAATTCAACAAACAATAAGAAATCAATTAACCGGCTAGGACGAAAAGTCACTGTTAAAAGCAACAACTTGTAAGCAGTTAAGGAGTTCATCTACCTCGGAGTAAACATTAATTCCACAAACGAAAATTTAGTGGAGATCCGTGGAAGGATTACCCTTACAAACCGTTGGTACTTTTGTTTAGCGCAGCGATGGGTTTAAAACTCCTCACACGAAAATCGAAGTGCACGCTGTCTAAAACCTTTATACTGCCAGTCCTTATGCTTTACGTTTATGGCGCTGAGTGTTTAAGAATAAACAAAAAGGGCTCCATGGAAAGAAAACTTTTTCGATGGATATTTTGTTCTGTGTGCAAAGAGGACAAATGGAAGAGAAGATACAACTTCGAAACCCATGAACTATAGCGAAAAGAGAGAGCTGATACTGGGCGCCTTCTTTCGGCGAGAAGGGCGAATGGAGGAGATGATACTGTATAAACATTAACATAAACACGTGGACTACATTGGCTCGGCCCCATCGAGCGAAGAGAAAGTAATGCTCCAACTAAGAGAGTCTTTGAATAACAGCCCCAAGGTTCGATAGAACGCAGAAGACCGAACCTCCAGTTTAAGGGCCAGGCCATCGCGGATACCAGAATATTTGGTCTAGATGACTGGAAGCAGCGTGCTCGGAAGCGTGTAGGATGGAAGGCTGCCGTGTCTCATCATAAGCTAATCAACATCATTTCAACTGGCTTCCACCGACTTATCAAAAACGTTTCCACTGGCTTTAAGCGGCTTCAGCCGGATTGTCAAAAATATTTCCACTGGCTACAATCAGTTTTTTCGACACGCTTATTAACGGCTTGTATAAGTGAAAAGTAGTCCAATTCGCCCCCACCCTACTCTGTGATTCTATTTTTTTTAGCCGACTCCCCGTCCTAGACAGCTGGAGTAAGAAATTCTATCCTATAGAAAAAATGCTTGTTTAATATCTTTTTACATAAATCATTTTTATTTTGTGAATTTTTAATTATCGAAGTCTCCCAGAACCCTGGTTAAGTGAACACTTTTTTTCAATTTCAAGTTTGTATGTTTTATGTGAAACGCAAAATTTCAGCGCCATTTTTGCAAAATGGTGGACAACGCAACATTTCCTATTCGCTGGACTGTCCCCAAACAAATCTAAGGAGTTTGCTTATTTCAAATAAAAACTTTATCAAAGAGAAAAATAAATGCACAATTTTAGCTTTTGAAAAACATATACTTTTTATTGAATTGAATTGCATTTGGATTTTTGATTGAATGTCAATTGTCATGGAGCTTGATTACATGATTCGTCTTTTCGTTCTTTTGGTTTTCGTCTTATTGACAGGTACGTACCTTCGTGATTACACACAACCAAAAAAGTCCATTCGTTTTTCTGACGTCCAAAAAATATGAGGTTCATTTATTGGAAAATAGACAGTAATAATATTTAAAATATATTTAAATCATTTCTTTTTCAATCTTATAGCCTTTTAATCACGAAAAACAATTTTAAAGCTCATTTTTAAAAGTTTATAAGCATCTCCCGCCTCTACTCGTTTGTCAAATCATAAATGTCAAATTTCAACCAGAAAAAATCTTAAATTTTTCATACGTGCTTTCGTTTTTTCATTCCCCCCACATTTCTACACCCCTCACCCGATGTGTAAAAAAGACGAAACACAAAACGTGTGAAAGAACGAATCGTTTAAACAGGCTCAAGTACAGATAAAATACAGATGATTTGACGTTTGCGAAATTAATGCAACCTTTGCATGTGCTGTTTTTGCAGTTCTACAGTAATTGCTATCTTAATGCTGCGGGAAACACAAGTAAAATGTTAAACTAAATTGTTGCAGATTATTGTTTCTTTTAAGTGGAATCAACTGTTAATATGAGTGTTCATATACTTAATTCCGAATATCCGGAGCCGTCGTTACAAAAAGAATAAAACTCTAAAAAAAAGTAAACCTTCAAGGTTTTTCTTCTAATGAATTCGTGCTGTAAATGAATTCTTTTATTTTTTTGTCTTATACAACAAACATACTCTCGTATGAGTTGAAACCAAAAGAGAAAGAAATGCGGGATTTTACTGCATGCATACTTTTTCCTATTGAATCCCAAATGATATGATATGCCGACAGCCTTTGCTTGCAATTTCTTTACTACTAGTACTAGTTTTTTTTTTAACTGAAGACATATTTACTTACTTGAAATGAAAAAAGACAGAATTTTGACGATTGAATGATTCTTTTCTATGGAAATTCAATGGCACATGCCAGTCAAATGGAAATGAGAAAGAAGAGATATATTTTTTTGTTTTTGTAGTTCTTTAAAAAGCATATTCAACTTGAATGGGTACCTTTTGATTAAGACCTTTTTTACACTATTAAAACAAAGAAAAAAATATGTTGACAGGAAATTTGAAATACAAAAAGTGTTCTGTATCAAAGTATCTATGTTTATTTCATGAGATAGGTACCTATATTCAAAAGCACAGGAACATCATGTTATGAAATTCAATTTTTTTTTTTTCGGTGTCAGGGTAAAACAAATTTCACTTTATTTATCAATTTTATGTGAATGCAATGGCGTTGAATAAAATAGTAATAAATAAATTGAGCAGTTGCTACAAAGTCAGAATCAAAAATTATCAAGTTGTTACCAGCTTTCAAAAAAAAAACCCTACAACTCGCATAATAGTGCATTTGTAAGGTTTTTTTACTTGGCCAAATTTCTAGAGCTATAACTTTTGACTTGTTCATCGCATCATCTACAAAAATATACCAAAAAGTTGCAAATTTGATGCTCTAGAGTTTTTGTGATGGGAAAAATGTACGTAAGCTCATAAGGGAACGAGAAAAGCGAGAAAATATAAAAAAAATAAACGGCAAAACTCGAAAATTCTTTATTTCGTTCCAAGAAAAACAGGATGTTTTCTGTAAGTAGGTACTACAAAGTGCGTATACAAATTAATTTATCGTTCTTAAATTTGGTTTTGATGAACTACAAATATTTACTTTTGCCATTTACTTCTACCATAACCTTATTGAATTTCATAATTTTCCTTGCAGCAAAAAAAAAACTCACGAATTTTTCAATTTAAATTTGACATTTGAACTTTTTGTAAAATATTGCTTTCTAATAATAATTTTCATTTGGTTTGAATATTATATGCATATCAGCTTATGGTTATGTAGCGGCTATGAGGAGGTTGTTCCATTTAAATATTGATTTTTCCCACTCATCTCTCGGCTTCAAAATAAATTTCATTGAAATTTACATTTCAATGAATACAAAGGGACCAAACACCACAGACGTTTCCAATCGGCTCCTGCCTCCTATCAAACACCAAAACCCTACCCTAAGCTTCCCTTTTATTCAAACTTAAAACAAAATTCAATCAATCGATTTAAAGCAAACAATATTAAATGATACATAGCTCCATATTTATATAAATATTTATAAATATATTCAAAGAGAGCAGCAGCAGAATTCTCTCATCCCATTGTTGCAATGACGATGTTTATATTCAACTATCACGGAATAATCGTGTTATCTCGTTTCTGAGAATATATGTTTGCATTTGCATATGATATCAGGCTGGAAGGCTTTACATTTGTATGATACAGTAAGATACGCTTGACTAGACACACTTGACAACAATGATTTATTTCACTTTGTTATAAAACTTCTCAATTCTATTTTAATGGAAATGTTTACTTCTCTAGAAAAAGCTTACAAGTTCAAGGGATGTTCAATGGATTTTCAAAGGAAGTACAAAGGAAGTTTAGGAGAAGTTATATGTAAGTTTAAAGGAAGTTGATAGAAAGTTTGAGAGAATTTTTAAGAAGATTCGATTGATGTTTAAGAAAAATTCAAGGGAAGTTGAAAGGAAGCTAAAAAGAAGTTTGAGGGAGGTTGAAAGGAAGCTAAAAAGAAATTCAAGGAAACTTTAAGTAAGGCTCTAAGGAATTTCAAAAGAAGGTCACAGAACGTTCAAGGGAATTTCAAAGAAAGTACAATTGACGTTGGAGGGATTTCGTGGTTTTCGAACTTAGGAGGTTTAAAGAAAAGTTAAGAGAAAGTCCAAAAGAAGCTTAAGACTAAGGACGTTCAAGTCAAGTTCAAGGGAAGTTCAAGAAAATTCAAAGGAACTTCAAGAAAAGTTCAAAGGAATTTCGAAGGAAGTCCAAAGGATGTTTAAGGGAAGTTTGAGAGAAGTTATATGTAAGTTTAAAGAAAGTTGATGAAAAGTTTGAGGCAATTTTTAAGAAAATTCAACTGATGTTCAAGAAAAATGTAAGGGAAGTTGAAAGGAAGCTGAAAAGAAATTTGAGAAAAGTTGAAAGGAAGCTAAAAACAAATTCAAGGAAACTTTAAGGAAGGCTCTAAGGAAGGCTCTAAGGAATTTCAAAAGTAGGTCACAGAACGTTCAGGGGAATTTCAAAGAAAGTACAATTGACGTTCGAGGGAAGTTTAATGAAAGTTTAAGGGAAGTTAAATGAAAATTGAAGGAAAATTCAAGAGAATTTTAAAGGAAGTTCATCAATTAGACTTTTAAGAAAAGTTTAAGGGTAGTTCAAGAAAAGTTATTCCCTTTAACTTCAAGGGAAGTTAGAAGAATGTTCAAGGAAACTTTAAGGAAGTTCAAAGGACAATTCAGGGGAGTTCAATGAAATTTTAAAGGAAATTCAATTGGCGTTTAAGGGAAGTTCTAGAAGAGTTTAAAAATTTAAGAAAAGTTCAAATAAAGTTTAGGCAATTCTAACTAAACATAATTCTATGCTAAGTGGTAGTTCAATAGAAGTTTTTGGAAGAAATCTAAAGAGAAGTGTAGGGAAACATTAAGGATAGTTCAAAGGAATTGCAAGAAGGGAAGCTCACGGGACGTTCAAATGAAGTTCAAGGTAGTTTTAAGAGAATAGCAATTGACGTTCAACAGAAATTTAAGGGAAGTTAGAGGAAAAATCAAGGGAAATTTAAAAGAAGTTCATCAATTGAACTTTTAGGAAAAGTTAAAGGTAAAACGAAATCCCAAAGGAAGTTCAAGTGACGTTCAATGGAAGTTCTAGAGAATTTTAAGGGAAGTTGAAGACAAGTTAAAGTGAAGTTTAAGGAAAGTATGAGGTAAGTTTAAGGAAAGTTAAAGGAAAATTTAAGGAGAGTTTAAGGAACGTTGAAATAAAGCTAAAGAAAAGTTTAAGGAACGTTGAAATAAAGCTCAAGGAAATTTTAAATGTACATAGTTCAATCGATATTTAAGGAAAGATTAAGGAAAGATCAAAGAAATTTCGAGAGAAATTCAAGAGAAGTCCGAAGGCACTTCAAGGGAATTTCTGGGAAGTCAATGGGAAGTCAATGGGAAGTCAATGGGAAGTTCTTAGGAAGTTGAAGGGAAGTTTAAAGGTAAGTAAAAAGAAAAAGTTAAATTTCAAGGGACAATTCAGGGAATTTCAAAGGAAGTTCAAGAAAAGATCTAGGCTAGACTCTGGTAAAGCCTAATTGAATACTATAAGCTGCAGTTTTTCAGTGCAAGATAATCCTAGTTTCCATTAAACTTCTGAAAATTTTTGTCAGTCAATTTAAATCCCGAATGAACTCCTTATTAAGTCAACAAACTTGTTGTTTTAACTCTAAGCTAACTGAATAGATACATTTGATATATACCAAAACAAGACTTAAAAAAGAATATTATATTAAATAATGTCCGACTATTGGAACCGTACTGTGTACCGAGTTTCCATATTCCCTGTGGGTCTTGGCATTAATGAACATATGTGTGATACATATGGAGAATAGAAAACTCACTTCAATTGTGAATGTTCGTCGTGGTGTCAAAAAAAAAGAGAAACAAAATGCTTTAGAAGATACAAAGATACGACTACATTTTATAATATTACACCCTGTTTCCATATACTTATTTTATTTCTACAGTTTTTCTCCATGAATATAACTGGATGAATGTAGAGATTATGCATTATGACATATACCTATGTACTTATATGCACGCATACTGCATATCCTCATTTTATATAAATTTTTTCACATAATGCACTTAGCGCTGCTAGTTTCCGGAATAACGGTATAAGGATACTTTACGTTATGAACTTAGAAATAAAAAATGTCCTCAAATAAACATCAGTATGTGTTTAAGAGTAGGCATACATATTTATATAATAGAACAATATGCCTTGAAGTTAAAGCGCTAAAATTGAAAAGAATTACTAAAAGTTCGTAGAGCTAGCTATTCAACAAATAAGCGTGTAAAATTCTATTTTTTCAAGACTATCTCATATATTATTCTATTAAAATTTGTAAGAGGTTGTCTAGGTTCGTCAAAGTAGTATAAAAGTAGGTGTCTATTTAGAACTTAAAAAAATACGCCTATCAATCTCAACAAAAAAAACACCAACTCACCAGTCGTCAATGGTCTATTATGTGTCCACCATGTTCAACAACTACAATTACCTGTAATGAGAAAAAAAAGAAAGAAAAAAGTTAATAAAACTTTTATAATGAAATCGTTTTCGATCTTTTTCAACAAAATTTCAATTACTTGTTATTATCATCCATTGAGAGTTCTTTTTGTCAAACTTTGAGATTAAATTGCAAAAACTTTATTTAAATAAAAATTATAAAAAAATAAAAAAAAAAGAAAAAAAAGTATCTTCACTATCCACTAAGCTTAGCATCAAATGAATGTAGTTTCACGGTGTGTGGCTTTACTACTTCCCTTAACTTCAATCACTTGCTGATGATATTGATGTTGATGCATAGGTATGTATGTCTCATTCACTTTGTGTTAAACTCTCTCCCTTCTGCTTCAACTACTAGATACTGGACAGAATGCCAATTTTGATTAAAAATGGAAATAAGTTTTACAATGGCGAACACGTGTAACCGGATGTGACAGTGTTTATAGAGCAAAACCATTCGGTACGTTGCGTTGGCAAAAAAAAAGTAATTTTAAGGCGCCCATAGAGAGCAGTACCAGAGTAGCAGTTGAATAGATGTGTATATATATATATTATGCACAAATACATATGTACATAAATAAAGACTGCACTCATGCTGTTCTCGATTTAGCTGTGTTTTTTTTTGTGGACAGAAAAAAGATAGAAGAGTAAAGTACTTGTAGATACTTTTTCGCACTTTTAATGAGATTATTCTCCCATGGGGAGTATTGACAGTTCCAGTTCTTTGTGTGCCATACATAGCACTGGCCTCGTACTAGGACAGATCGATATATGTAGACATTTTTAATTAAGGTCATCGAGAATATGAAGTTTTCTTATTGGAGGAAAAGAGGATTTGTTTTTATTATGTTTACTCATATAATTATTTTTCTCTTGCTATATTACGCATTTTATCGATTATAGCAGCGTGGTATGTGACGATGAGAAATAAAATTATTTCTTTAGTTCTTTAATTTGTTTTCCATAACAACTGATTCAATAAAATGTGCTAAATGAGTCTTATTCCCGCAGCTGAATTCAGTAATTAGGTAAATTAGCCCAGGAAAAATAGATTGGGTATGCAAAATCTCTCAACTAAAAATTTTGTATTCGAAATCTCGCATAACGCAATTTCACATAGCAAAATCTCGTAATTACAAAATCGCACTTTTCATAATCTCGCAATAACAAAATTTCGCTATTCATAATCTCGCAATAATGAAATTCCGCTTTTCATAATCTCGCAATTACGAAATCCTGCAAAATACAATTAATATTGCAAGAAATATACATTTTTGTAATCAAAATCTCGCAAATTAAAATATCGCGTATGATTTGTAAACCTAGTGCCTACCTTTTTTTAGCCTTAAGAGCCATGTACGATTGTTAGATTTGAATTTGCGAGATTTGAAACTACGATATTTTAGTTGAAGTTTGTGATATTTTTCAATGCAAGATGTAAATGGGAGATTATTAAAAACGAGATTTTGTAATTGCGAGATTATGAAAACAAAATATTTACTTTGCGAGATTTTGATATTCGAGAAATTTTTGAAAAAAATGTGAGATTTCGTTATATGAGATTTTTGGAAAAAGTTCTGCGAAATAAATCAAAGTGAAGGTTTTTAAATGAAATTTTCTTTATTTTGGCATAACGAACCCTCACCGAAAAGGTAAAATGCAAGGTCAAATCCGTATTCACATATTAATTTTAAACGGTGAACCCAACAGAAAAATATTGAACACAAAACTTGTAGATGATAATACGATTTTCTACTGAAAAAGTTGAGGCATTTTTTCACTTCCGTCTGATCGCGTAAAAGATATCACGATTTCAAAAAAGGATAAAATGACGAAAGTATCGGTTTTTGGCATTTAAACTATGAATAATATCGAAAACAACTTAATATACAAACTTTATAAACCATAAAATCGTCTACACAAAAACAAAGAGCAATAATTTGAAAGGTACCATTATTTTAAAAAATGTCGTTACAAACCGAAAAGTTCTAATCTTAAATGACGAAGTTGTAATAGAAGTAAAATAATTGATGCTAATTGAAGGTGGTATAGTATATTGTCTACAAAAAATATTGAAATACTTTTTTCCATAAAAGATATTGCTTTTTCAAAAAGGTGAATTCTTTTCAAGAAAACACTTTCATATACATTTTTTTTTTTAATAGCGATCATTTAAAAGATATTATTACTTCAAAGTTAGTCAAAGTTCAAATAAACTGATGTCCGGCTAGTTAGAATTACTACTTTAAAATTTTTAGAATCCAATAATTCGATTAATGGTCGTAAATTTGTCGTGAAAGAAAAAAGATTTCGCGCTTGTTTTTTGAAAATTAACCCCTAGTAATGCTAAATAGAAAAATAGGGTTAAATGAACTCAAAAAAGAACTAGGAGTATGTATGAATTTATCGTATAAAGAAAGAAAAAAAAAATTCTATAAGAAATCCTTGAATTTAACGAAAAGCCCCAATTTCGTCTGAAACTGAAACGATTTCGGGGCTTTTTTTCAAATTCAAGGAATTTTTTATTAAAAAAATGGTGCCGTGACATAAGGCCAAATTTGAACATTTGGCCTTATGTTGCTTTCGCAAAGTGACATAACGCCAATTTGGCTGTGTCACTTTTACCTGTTGTACCTTGGCATAAGAAAGTATTCAAAGAAATTGCAACAAGCTAAAAACGATTTGAAGTTTACCTGTATGTATTTATATTTATGAGTTTAATTTATTGATTTATTAAAATCTCACTTTGAGGTGTTACTGTCGAATGTTTTAAATGCAAAAGAAACTTTTACATACTCCTAACATTGCACCTACCCCAAATCCTATAGTGAGCCCAAGTAGTAGGGTTGCAGGGCCACAGCATCCCCCCATACATACCTCACTGTTTATAGATACAACGTAATACGTAAGCAAGCAAAAAAAAAAAACAAATACATAGGTATCCCATAAAATAAAATTAATTTCAGAAAAAAAATATTAATTTTCTTAACAAAACATTTATGTTTGGCCTTAAGTCACAAACAAAAATCGACAAAGGCCAAATCTTAAAATTTGGCCTTATGTCGCTTTTGGAAAGTGACATAAGGCCAAACTTTAAAATTTGGCCCTATGTCACGACACAGAAAAAATGGCGTGACAAATTATTTTTTGACACAATTTATTTGAAACATATTACGAAAATTGTTTAAGCAAACTCTTTTGTCAAACTCAAGGAATTTTGTATAGATCTTTTTTTTCTTTCACGATATATTTATAACAAATTTACACATACTCCTTTTTCTTTTTTGAGTTCATTTTATCCTATTTTAAGTGGTGGTAGTGCTAACATGACTCTCAAGTTAGCATTACCAGTGGTTAATTTTAAAAAACAAGGGCCCCAAATTTGTTTGCTTTCACGACAAATTTACGACAGTTAATCCAATAACATTCTTAAAAATTTTAACGTGTTATGTAAACTTGACGGACATAAATTACTTTTTTTTTTTTGCTCTTAAACTCGCATGCTTATTGCATCGATAATAAAATTTTCTAGAAGCAGTGAGAAATTAAAAATGGCACCAAAACGGAAATTACCCTCAGTTAAGTCCCGAAGTCTAAAACTTATTTACAAAAAATCAAAAAGCCATCAATATATATTGAATTAAAAAAAAAACTACCTACTCTATAAAAACTGTTGTTAGTGGTATGCAAATTTTCTTCAACTTCTAAGAAGCTTGAAATCCGGGCAGATTTCAACATTTGCCTTCACTCTAGTCAAAATTCGAGTTTCAAATAAACTCAAAACATGTCCACTTGATACGACGATATAAGCTTTAATGTTAAATTTTATTGAAGTAATATTTACAGGCATGGAGTATTTTTACATTCTACGAGCAGAGGACACAGAAGTAATTTTTTTTATTTGCTTTTTTTTGTCTTCATTTCTGGGTTCATAAAGTTCAAATTTTAAAAATTGTTGTGAATTTTCAAAAAATTGAAAAAACTGCACAACAGTCTAACCGGGATATTCCATTTGAGGTTATGTCCGTCAAGTTAGCATTACCACTTCAAAATTTTTACAATCCAATAGTTGAATTAATTGTCGTAAATTTGTCGTGAAAGAAAAAAAAATTATCGCACCTGTTTTTTTAAAATTAACCCCTGGTAATGCTAAGTTGGCAGTCAAGTTAGCACTACCACCCCTGAAAATAGGGAAACATAAACTGAGAAAAGAAAACAAACTATGTGTGAATCTGTCGTAAATATACCGTAAAAGAAAAAAATTAATAAAAATTCCTTGAATTTGACAATAACCCTTAAAATCGTTGTTTTTTCTGCTTTCTCAAAAAAAAAAGCACTACCATATGAAATCTTTTTATTCAAAATGTTTTTGGTATAGAATTTTTCGTAATATGTCTTTAAATAAGTTGTGTCAAAAAGTAATTTGTCGCGCCATTTTTTCTATGAAAAATTCCGTGAATGGACAGAGCCCCAAAACCGTTGATTTTTTCTGCTATTTCAATTTTCAATAAATCGGATTGTCGATTTTGGGAATTTTTGTCAAATTTAAGGAATTTTGTATAGAAAAAAAGGCGCGAAAAATTATTTTTTGGCACAACTTATTTAAATACATATTACGACAATTGTTTAAACAAATTCCATAGTAAAAAATACATAGGATAAAAAGTTATCATATGGTAGGGCTGGATTTATTGAAAAAGCTGAAAAAACAACGATTTTGAGGGTTAATGTCAAATTCAAGGAATTTTGTATTAATTTTTTTCTTTTACGATATATTTACGACAAATTCACACACGCTCCTTTTTCCTTTTCGAGTCCATTTCACCCTATTTTTTACTTGACTGCCCGACAAATTTTTTCTTTCACGACAAGTTTACGAAAACTTTACGACAGTTAATCCAATTATTGGATTGTAAAAATTTTTAAGTGGTAATGCTAACTTGGCGGACATTTTGAGCTTTTATACTCTGGGTATATACCCGGTATTTACTCAAACCGGTAAATATGAGGCTATTATTATTTTTGTATGTAAAATTTTATAATTTTATTTCAAAAATCGAATGGTTTTCTTAGCGACAGTATTTTAAGACCTTAATAATAAAGGTCCGATATGTAGATCAGGAGCTGTGATTTTTTAAAGAATTCATTTGATCAATTTTCTGATTAAAATCCATTTCATTTGTAATAAAATCATTTAAAAAAAACTCCGGCACCTCTGTTGTGTAAAACACGTTGTAAAATAATTTTAGACGACGAGTGAGATAGTCAAAGTGCGTATTAAGATTTTTAAAATTGTAAAATTTTTCACCAACTTATGAATTTAGAATAAAATAAATCGGCTTTTTTATCCATTTAAAAGGTATGACATTTTTTGGACGTTCTTTATGAATTTTGTACACAATGTAGTTTTTTTGTGTCAGCTTTCTTCAAAGGGCTTAACCTTGAAGATCCGATTAGTGAAACAGGAGCTATGATTTTTTAAAGCCATTCATATAAAATTCTAATAAAAGCATTCGATAACGGGATCCTTCACGCTGCAGGTGGAAGGTCGTGGACAATGGTCCAAGAAGGACGTTTCAATGGAATTTTAGTAATTTTTTGCTTGATTTTAATAACTAAAAAATTGACGCTTGTGTAAGTCGTATAGGATAATAAATGAGGCATCAAAATAATGGAAATTCATTTGACTATTGAATTTAAAGTAAACCCATGAATGGACTGAGAAGTTATGAGCTTTGTTTAGCAACCTCAGTTAAGTTAATTATTTAATTTGAATTTAAATCAAAAATACTTTTCAGATAAGACATTTATCAACAGCTTAAACTCACCCCTTTAAAAGTAATCCCAAAAAACCACCAAAAAGCGTTTAAAAAAAAATTCAGATTGCAATATCTCCGGTTAACTGTTTTTTTTAATTCCAAAATTCACACTCAATATCCAAATCCATAAACTCTTGCAGATTTTAAGATTTCAGATTTTTTGGTTCACTCATTAAAAAGATAAAAGTTAAAAATAACTTTATAATTAAAATACCCGACATAGAGTACGTAGGTACCCATTAATAAATACCTACCGGGTAGGTAAGAAAAACGTGTCCATCAGCGAAATCAAGATAATTGTTAGAATTGGTGTTCTACAAGGCAGCCATTTGGGCCCCTTATTATTTATTTTGTACATAAATGACTTCACTTCGGTTATTTAAAACTCCTCTATTCGATGAAATTAAAATTTCATAAGTATACCTCTATAAGTAGTACCTCGTGGCATAATGGTTAGTGCGCAGGACTGTCATGCCAAAGGTCCCAGACCTTCCATTCCATTCCCGGCCACTGCCACATAAAAACAGAAATGTTTTTTCCGAGGTACTGCCTCTTGCTAAGGACTGACAAATCCTTCAAGAGTATATTATTTGTCATGAATAAGTGCTTCTCATCTAGCCGTTCGGACTCAGCAAAAAATTGTAGGTCCCTTCCATTCCTGCCAACAACACGCACACAGGAATGGTTGAGATTTATCAGTCACTAGGCCCTGGTTCTCCATGAGCTGTTGCGCCACTTAATTTATTTTTTATTTTTATTATTTTCTTCTATAAACGACAATGTTAAAAGTTGTAAATTCAAAGAAATCTTCTTCAACTCGCCATTGTAGTTGACTAGTATTATTTATATTGTAATGTGATGTAAACTAGTTATGTAAGCTTTCGATCGTTAGTTTTTGAAATAAATAAATAAATACATAAAAATAAAGGCCATCAACAGTTATCATCAAGACCAGATTGACCATGTTTGTCATGCATGTTTTTCAAGCATGTTTGTCTAGCATTTTTGTCAACCGTGTTGTCAAGCTGATGATTATGACACATCAATTCTTAGATTGATAAGCATGTTTGTCAAGCATGTGTGTCAAGCTTGTTGTCAGGCATGTTTCTGTTAATTGAACGTAATAACAAGTATGTACGATCCAATCGTGCATTTTAATTTAGTTGGTATTCGTAAGTTCCTTCAGTTCAAATTCCAAATATCCAATTGTAAGGAATATAAACAAACACGTTTTTATCATTATCATAAAAGAAAACATACATTTTTCAAGCAGCTGATTCTCACATTGAAACATGATTCAAACAAGGTCAGGCTATCACTGTGTGAAACATGTTAGGGTTACCTCCGTCTATCCTAGCCCGTTGAGCGTGCTTACTCATATTAAAAAAAAAAAATAACATCACGTATGTATCTTTTATGACACATCAATTCATAGACTTCCCTCTCCACAACTTTTTTCTTTTTAATAAGAAACATATTTTTTTTGTCTACCTATCCTTTTTTCCAACTCTATAAAATTACACCAATTACCCTCATTAGAAATGCATGACTGTTATCTCTTATCAATCCAGACACGCTCTGAGCAGACTGAAAATTAAAATAATTTTCTCGTTTTTATTCTAAAAATTGCAATTAGTTTCCGATGTAAAATAGAAATACCGATCAAAGAACCATATTTAAAACGTTTGCGTTTATTTCAAGATATAATGACCTAAGCACCTTGTCTGGTAGACTTCTATTAATCATCAAAATAATACCTTCCGTACATTTCAGTTGAATATTGCAACAAATACATAAATGATTCCAAAGAAGTCTGTGACTCAATTTCAAAAAAAAAAAAATCTATTCCTGGGAATTGTTAATTCGAATTAGATACTTATGGGAATGCTTTTTGGCAGACTGGTTACCTACAGCTGGTAAGATTGTTTTTCGATAGATTTGCATTTTATTCGTTTTATTGTAATAATAGTCTGGCTGGTAGCGTTGCATTCAATGATGTTTGTTTTCAACCAATTTACTGCCAATTTTATTAAACACATGTAAAATTGAAGATTTGAATATTGCAACCATTTCAAGTCATACAAAAATATTTGAAAGACCCAATTTTATGATTATGCATCAACAGAGAATTTACTATAAAATCATTACAAAAATCAGCCGAAGCTAATGTGACTTTCTATAATTTTCAACTTTATTTCTCAGGGTATATATGGGAATACCTTTTTTATATTGTTGATAACTTACCAAACCAGAATTAACACAACACAACACAACACAGCTGGGTAATGTTACAAAGAAACAAACTCAAACCCAGACCAACTCAACCGGTTCTTTTTTTCTGTGAATATTAATGGCTGCCTTAGAGGATGACTAAGCTTCAATAAATAACCATTTCATTCTCCTGTTTAGGATTTGGGTTGGGAATTAGGATTCAGATGCAGAAATCACAAAGAAACATTTGTAAAGTCTCAACATCAAGTGAGTGGGTTTTTCAATTAGACAAAGCAACTTTTCTGTCATCATTGACAAAAACAAGCAAGAAAGACAAAAAAAAGTATCAGCAACAAAATTACTTTCTAACTTGCAATCAACCAAAAAAGGTCTGAACATGATGACTCAGTTGTATATACTCGAAGTCGTATATCGAAATCTCTATGCGATACGAGTATAAGATAGAAATCTAACTTTGGAAAAGTAGAACTCTATTGGAGATTTCAAGTCTTGCATGTGTGCCTGTTTCGTTACTTTTCTTATTTTTTTTTTTTTTAGCTTTGCAGTGATTCGGATTTGCGATAGAATCCCATATCTATAACCCTGCGCCAGAGAACCTGCTACTTCGACCCGAGTGCAAAATTCAAACAAGAAATATTAAAAAAAAAAAAAAAAAAAAATATTCAAAGAAAATATAACACGATAAACGTGTTTCCGAGGCTTTGGCTACATAAAACTCCATCTAATATAGGTAGGTAGCAATAAGCTCGAAGAAGTAAGAAGTCAAGTTGGCGAGGACAAATTGCGCCAAAGAATAATCAACACAAATGCCTGCTCATATAATCTATATACTACATGAAGATACACACAGTATTTGTTGGGAAATATGTATACACTTATTATACAATCGAATCAATTTGTTCAGAAATTGAATTTATTATTATTATTATTTTTTTCTTATTTTCCAACAAGAAAACGTGATTCTATGTACAGCAACAACATACAAAAAAAAATTGAAAAATCCATGAGTACCTACACTTCGCGTCACTTGATTGTAAGCGACTTTTATGTTTTTTTTTATCTTTCAAACAACCATGAGTTTTTGGAAATAATTTAAAATACAATTTCTGATCGCTGAAAATCCAAAAGAAATATAAGCTATATGCGTGCAATTTTCAATTTTCAAAAAAAAAAATGATGCTGTATTGTGCTCAACTTGTACTTTTAAGAATGAATTTTCTTTGAAATTTTGACACTTCTTGAAAAAGAAAGATAGCTTTTTAGTGCTCAAATTGAGCTGCTAGCAAAACATAAACTTTGAGAAGGGCTGTAGCGTTAAGTTAGCACCACCATTTTGATTTCCAAAAAAAAGGCAAATATGCAAATAAAAACAGCAAATTTGCTAATTTTACGGATAAAGAAACTGAAAATTGTGCTGTTTTGTGCTCAGTTTGTGCTGCCATATGCCGAAGACAATAAAAAATTTTGGATTTTCAAAAAAAAGAGTAATTCTTTATTGCAACTTGTGCTGCCTGTTGCACAAAAAAATGGCAAATTTGCAAATTTTTTTAAATACCTATTGCGATTTCGTAAAAATGAAAGCTGTGCTGTTTTATGCTTAAAAATTCTCGTACTTTACAACTTTTGTGGCAAAGAAAAAACAAACTAAATAAGCTACATTGGGTTCCTGCCTTGTGCTTTAAATATTAAAAATAAATTGCAATTGATTTGCAATTTGTTAAAAATGAAAATTGTGCTTTTTATTGCCATACCCCAAAATGATTAAATAAAACGTCTATTTGCAAACTTTTATTATCTTTATAGCGAAAAAAAACAATTTTGCGAAGTTAGCACTGCCGTTTTCGATTTTCAAAAAAAATTACGCTGAACTTGTTTCGACCTGTGCCGTGAATATTAAAAAAAAAAAAACAAATTTAAAAAAGAGAATTTTTTAAATTTATCAATTTCGTAAAAATGAAAATTAAGCTGCTTCATGCTTAGTTTGTGCTGCCTTATGCCGAAAAGATAAAAAAGTTTCGCATATTTAAAACTTTTACGATCAAAAAAACAATTTTGCGAAGCATTAAATAAGCACCGCCATTTTCGATTTTCAAAAAAAGGTGTTTTTTTTATTGCTACTGTTGCTGTAAATATTTTTTTTAAAAATCGCAAATTTGAAAATAAAAATGAAAGCTGTGCTATTTTATGCTTACAAAATTCTTGTATTTTGCAACTTTCGTGGGAAAAAAAATAAATAATTTTGATAAAAAAGATTCGCATATTTAAAACTTTTACGATCAAAAAAACAATTTTGCGAAGCGTGAAGTTAGCACCACCATTTTTAATTTTCAAAAGTAAATGTGCTTATTGGGCTCATTTTGTGTTGCCTTGTGCTTCAAATATTAAAAAGAAATTGCAATTTCGTAAAAATATGCTTTTATATGCTAAGTTTTTGCTGCCATGATTAAATAATTAAAATAATAGTCTTTTGCAACTTTTATTTATAGCGAAAAAAAATTTGCGACTGCCGTTTTCAATTTTCAAAAACAAAGTTTTTCTATAGTACGGTCAAATTGTGCTGCCCGTTTTTATCAAATTTGCAAATTTTATTGATAAGAACTTATTTTAAATATTAAAGTTGTAAAAATGAAAGTTGTGCTGTTTAATGCTAAGTTTGTGCTGCCATTATGAAAGAAAAGATACAAAAATTCGCATATTTCAATTATTAAGGCCAATTTTGCGAACCTTAAGCACCACCATTTTTGATTTTCAAAAAAGAAAACAAATATGCTATAATCTACTCATTTTTTGCTGCCTTGTCCCGTAAATATTAACAAACAAAAAAGCTAAAGAGAAATTTTTGAAATATTGCCATTCATAAAAATGAAAGTTGCGTTATAGTTCAAAATAATTTTCGTACTTTGCCACTTTTGCGACAAAAAAATAACAATTTTGCGAAGCGCGAAGTAAGCAGCACCATTTTCAATTTTCAGAAACAAATGTGCTATTGGGCTCATTTTGTGCTGCCTTGTAATTTAAATATTTAAAAAACATTGCATTTCTTTGCAATTTTCTAAAAATGAAAGTTGTGCTTTTATATGCTCAGTTTTTGTTGTCATACGACAAAAAGATGAAAAGATACATATATAGCGAAAAATCAATTTTGCGAAGCATATGAAGTTACCACCGCCATTTTCGAATTAAAAAAAATGTATTCTTTTTTATGTTCAACTTTTGTGTCGCCTTTTTTTAGCAAATTTGCAAATTTACTGATAAAAATAGGTACCCAAATTTACATATTTCAACTATTACGGCCAAAAAACAATTTTGCTAAGCGTTAAGTTATTTTGCCCAACTTGTGCCGCTTTTTTTCATTTTTAAAAAATTTTTAGTATTTTTTTTGTTTGCTTCACATATATTTTTTAATATATCCATTAACTAGTCAATGATCCAGAGTGTTTATTTTTAGTGAGAGAAAAAAATTATAATTATGTACGTCTATGATTGATGATAATATGTTTCCATGACGAAGAGTAATAATTTTTTTTTGTGTTGTATACCTGAACGTGCTTTCTTTCATCGGCCCACAAAAAAAAAAGATTAGTGTAATCACTCGATGACTAGGTACATATTTGTTTCTAAAACTTTTCAAATTCCACTTATGAATTTAAACGACGAGAAATATTTATTGCGATAGGCACATTTTCTTCTTAAAATAAACACCTGTGAAGGTAACCAATATACAACTCAGATATCGAAAGAGGAATTTCAACTTTCTTGTTTTGGTAATTTATTTAACATACTCAGTCACATATTTAGGTCGACACATTTGTTTTTTTTTTTTTTATTTTTTATTTTTATTGTTGATCATTAATTCATTATCATCTTCAGTGAAGCTTGCTTTAAAAAAGTGCTCAATACTTTTATTATTGTAAATTGAAAAAAAAAACTGGCTTTAGTTTGACCTGTTTATGTTATTACTGAACTTCATCAGGTGTCGCAGAGAAGAATTGGTTTTCAATGATAATGTGAACACTTTAAAGAATTTTATGGTCGTTTTTGGAATAGCTATGATAGCAGTTTATACTAAATTTATGGGAGCACACTTGATTTGTTGTCGTTTCATCCAAAGTCTAGAATAAATATAATAATAAAATTTATTTTGTTCATCATGTTTGTTAATTTTACCAACGTTTAAACTTTCATAAGAAATATGAGAAGGTTTTTATAATATAAATTCTATATACTACCGAAATATATCAGCCAAAAAGAAGACTTAGCACTAATGATTGGATGTGTTTAGTTATTGATTCAAAATAGCTTTTAATTGCCTTTAGTCCAACAAATTGAAATTGGCGTTTCGTCCGGCTTACTCACTTGGACTCATCAATTTCATAGCCAGACGAAACGCAAATTTGTAGGAATAAAGGCCATTTAAAGCTATTTTGAATCGATTGATAAGAAAGCTCGGTGTCAAAGAGGTTTAAAAGGCAACGGTGAAACTTAGAAAATATTTTCGATTTTTTAGTAGACAGAGTAACTTAAAATAATAGAGTACCTTTTCAAAAGTATGTTTTAAATATTCATTTTAAAAACTTCCTCAAACATAAGACCAAATTTTATTAAAAATGATTTCTGACAAAAGAAATTCATTAAATTAAAGTATCAATAACTGTAAACTATTCGACGTCTATGTCGAACGAGTATTAACACCTAATTATAATTTCATTTTAATACTTTTTAAATCTTTTTTTAATGTCTTCTGAAAAATTTGTCATTTTTGACTCAGGTTGTTTTTAAAAAAAGGGACCGACACATTTCCTTAAAAATTATTTTCTGCTTCAAATAGATATGTTTGCATAAATAGCTCTAAAGATTCAATCTAGAATAATTTAGTACGACTGTGTCCCTTTTAAAAATAAAAATTCACCAAGATTAAAAAAAAAAGTCAAACAAAGACCAACATTGTGAAAGCTAATCCAACTTGTCTATCAAAACGTTCCTTCCACATCACATATAATGCACATTACTCCATCATTGTGTTGCTTCAAGCTCCTCATTTCTCAATATAAGTCATTTTAATCAGATCACTGGGGTGGCAATACCCCATATATATTCGCTGTTCATCAAGAGACACTGCTAAACACACATATATTCAACCTCCACATCATGTCTTGTCTGTGTGTTTTTGTTGACAACGTTCATATATGATGTATCATCAAGTTGCTATTAAGTCTTATTAATATCAATTGAAGCCATCAACAATATATCCAAGTCACTTGACATGTTCAGAGTTTCAAGTACTTGTACTATGTTCTTTCACTTTGCTTCTTCTGTAAGTTTTTTTTTTTTTTTTTGTATGAGATGTTTTATAATTCCCAGTCAGTGACCACACCTTGTTCTGAATTCATTCTATATGAAATAGCTAATTGAGGTAAAAAGAACGAAAGAAAAAGAATCTCAAATCGCATTTCAGACTGCGAAACAACCTTGTGCAGGTCTTGTCCTCGACCACAACTTGGTTTAAAGCCACAATTCTATTATATGTATAAGCTCATCATTGAATGTGTATGGTTTCATTTTTTTGTTTTCTTATTTTTTTTTTGTACTTCAGCATATCACGCACTTAGCGTGAATAAATATGCACAGACCCTTAAAGCTGTGCAGTGTGCATTCGTTCCAACTAACAAACAAAACCTTTGTAGACAGTGTAATCCTCTAATTAAAATCGTTGGTTCCTGATGATGCATCCAATTGTTAACTTCTAACAGATGAAACAAAACGAAGGACTGTGTCATTGAAACTTGCTTTTATACAAGGTATACATAGATGGAAGGTCGAATTTGTGTAAAAATTAAATCAAATTAATGACGTAAAGGGAAAAACTTAGTCGCATGCAGTAGCTCTTGTGACTGACTGTTGATTAAAAGCTTTGAATAATTGTAAATAAATGAAAATATTAATTTTAATTTAACCTTGTTATTAAAATTGAATATCACCACTCCTCAAAATCTTTTTTTATAGTAAAGCTTCTCAATGCACACCCAGGTATGGGGAGTTAACCTAGAAAACCCAATTGAGACGAAAGTCAACTTCAATTCAATTATATGTGCGTCGAATGACTGTGACTAAATGACGAGGGGAAGTATTCGGGACGAAAAAGACTTCACACTACGCAACATCTTAGAAGTTAAAGAAGTTAACCAAAATCCAAACAAGTTATTGCCTCATTGGTCATTTGGAAATAATGGAGAGAATTTTATGCTAACTCTTCGAATGAAGTCGATTTAAATTTCCTTGTCAAAGCCTATAATTTGAATTTTAATATTTGGATCTACATACAACAGTTTATGTTTATATTTGTTAAAATTCCAGAGAAAATAATAGGATATTGTTAAATTACACAATCTAGGGGGCCATTTAAGTCTCCAGTTCGAGAAATCACTAGCCCAGATAATTTGTCACGAAATATAGTAATATTTCACGAGCTGTGAAGAAAGTGGCACCATCATTCTGAAATTTACCGTCAATGACGTCCATAGCATTATTTTCGGTTAAAAATTAAGTTGGATAACCCCAATTCCTGAAATCGTATCCAAATGTGTTTATAGTCAACCTCTCAGCTACAGCAAGTGGCGATATTTTCACCTGACCTTACCAGAGGAAAATTAGTTGGAGTTTTCAAATAACTAACCTGTACGAAACGCTTTAATATATCGACTAAATTCCTTATACCTATATTCTATTTGATTTTTTATCAAACCACTTTCACCAAAAAAGAAGCTTTAAAACCCAGCATTTTTACAGTTGGTGCAAAAAATTCAAATCACAAATACCTTCCATACAACAATAGTGCAAAGCTCCTTTTCAGAGTTTAAATATAAATACACCCCAGGTTCATTGAACCTATCTATTTCAGCTAACACCACCAGGCATTCCAATAATATTAGCCGAATATACATTGCCATCCACTATCGAGGTACTTAACCTACTTTTCGGCTTACGTCGCTCCATTCCAGACACTGAAAACATTATTTAAAGTTCCACAACAGCCGCCTCATTAAATGGACACCCAACAAAATAACAACAACAACAAAATCCCGCATTAACTTTTCCCATAAATTGGCCCAAATTCAATGAAACCAACACGCGATAACAGCCCAATTTGAATTGTGTGCCTCCCGGCAGGGTGTAAAATATAGTGATGTGTGATGGTGGTGTCGGTTGGGCTAGTGATATAGAGCAAGCACATCACTAATAGTGAAGCCTTTTAACTTTACTAAAAGATTGTTTATCCAAACAAGCATTCTTATCGCAATTTCCACTGCGGAAAACAAAAACTACAACAAAAACAACCACACCACTGATGTTTTTATCTCCTACTCTTTAGGGAAAAGTCATTTCCACCAGCTTAACCATGTGCCGATTCCGGATATCCCGCATATATTTAGTGAGTGGTTATTTAAAACTTTACTCGGAAGGTAGTATAACGGTTACACCGTTTATAATATATTTTCGAGCTTAGGAAACTGCTACTGCCATCAAAAAGCCGCAACTTTGGCCACTCACTATTTTGTAAACAAGTTTTGAGACAATGTAAACAATGCGTTAATATTAAAACGGATGAGGCTAAATGACGTAGGGTAAGATTATATGGGGGAGTGGGCCACAAGTTATCAAAGTGTGCTGGTGTTTGTCTCAACTGAATCAACATCAACAACAACCAGAAACCACATGAAAAGAAATGTGGTGTGTACTATAAATTGTTGTTGTTATTTCTTTTTTTTGTATTTTTATTTTTATTCAAATTTATATTATTGTTTATAGAGCAACGTTGAATAAAAACGAGAAGATGAACATAATTGAAGTGTTCCAGTGATGGAAATAAACATTTTATGACCAGCGTTATGGTACAACGGCAATAAAGCGATGGGATGTTAAGAATTTTCTTTTTAGGATTTTTTGTTTTTTGTTTTTATTTAGCAACAGGTACTCCACTGATGGGGGTGTATAAATAAGTTATTAAGGTTTATTTATGACATGAGAATGGAAATCTTATGGTTTTGAGTTTTTGGGTCAATTTTTATATGCACGTGGTGTTAAATGGTGTTTGTATGTAATTTGTATTCCAAAATTTCAAACAACCAGTAGGTACATAGGTACAAGTTCTCCCAAGAATTTCTTTTAAAATTTCGAGGAGGTAATGCTTGCTTGATGGACATCTTATTCGGATATTTTGCGAGTATTTTTACAGCCCCAATTTTCTACATTTTCTTCTTCTATGGGGTTCTTTGAATTTAACAATTTTGTCAAAACATTTTTATAGATGTTGAATAACAGCCCCAAGCGTTCTATACGTTGGTGAATGCCAGTACCTATGAATAAAAAGATCAAATTTATAACATGAATTAGGTATATGAATTTTTTAACAATATAGCAATACCTTATTGTATCCTGAAGGAATTTGAAATATCTTGACAAAACCATCCGAACCACATCCTTTTACCACACCACAATATATCCACCATCAGATTTAAGTTGTGGATTATATTAAAAACCTTAAACCATGTTGGCCTTAAAAACCAATTTCCGTTAGCCTAAATTATAAAAATGTCTCCAAATCGCCAGTAGGAAAAGTAGAGCCCATTCAATTGTGTACACTATACATGGTTGTTTGTATATGTAAGGGAAATTTGACTTGTCTCCATTCCCTTGTCCCAGATTCTCATGGTCATGTCACCAATTCGGGGAAGAAGAACACACAGCTTACTCATGTATATTTATAAAATTTTATATAGCAACTCTTACCAATAGTTCCCGTTGTTGTTGTTGTTCTTGTGGTGGTTTCAATACTGCAGTTGCTTGTGCCACTTTTTTCCCGTTGAAACCAGTTTTTAGACTTTTTCCACATTATTATAAAATAATAATCCTCATATGGATGTATGTGCTGCTGGTGCTGCTGCAGTCTTCCACTTCACAAAATCCCTGACAAGTTGAATAGCACTTGGAACAGAAGCAGCGTCAGCATTATATAGCTTCAGCATTCAGTGTTAGCAGCAGCAGCAGTAGAAAAACGGCAGACGAACGACGACAAACGCCATGCAACTGCATGACTCACATCAGAATTCACTTTAGAATTGAATTCTTGTATTTGTTCTCGAGAAGAAGCATCTCAAATACTCAAAAACAGTTATTTCCTTTTTGCAATTACTTCTTGTTTGCTATTTGGTTTGGTTTGGGTTTCGCAAAGAGTATACGTTCCGTTTCCTGGTTTTATTGTATAACTGTACTTTTCGTGCACATACAATGTCAATTATTTATTTCACGGTCATATTAGAACTTTCATATTATTATAGGTCTTGGTATGTATATTCGGGGTAAAGGAAAAGAAAAAAAGTTCTTTTGTTTTGGCTTTTGTTTGGATGCCAAATGAGTTGCTGTGTTATACTTACTGTTAACCGAACAAAGGATTCCAAGGAACAGTAACGCAGAATAAAAAAAAATATAATAAATGCAAACGAGAACAACGAAAACGAATGAATGCCTTGGTAACGACAAATAAAACATAAATTCCAAATAATTAACTAAGAGACCCATGCAGGAAACTTGCGGGCTTTGTGGTTTTTCGTTGTTGTTTTTGTAATGTTCATTGGAGAACAGGGAATAGTGTGGTTCGTGGGGATAGGGGTTTGTATACGTAAATCGCACACGCAAGGGTTATCTGTCGGGAACACCTTTTTCTCCATTGTATGAGTTCTTTGATAGGCTTTATGCATAGTGCCAAACAAAGACCAAAGGCCGTAATCAAAAAATATTTCAGGTTAGGTTGAGGAAGAGGCCGAAATTCTTACTTAAAATTTTTCAAATCATTCAATTAACTGTTTTGAAAACTTTTTCTAGTTACTGGAATGTAATATGGTTTTTATTCTTTTCCTTTTTATTTTTGAAAGTCAAAAATAAGTTTTGCCAAAGAATCATTTTGGTCTCTAAGCGCTTCAACTTGAACCAAAGTGAAATCTTGCTTGAGTTTCACCCATCATACCAATCACTTTCATTGTTAACGCCAATAACATTTTATAAGCGTGTTATCAAGCCCCCTGGCTACGGCCTTGTACATACCAAAATAATTTTGTCAAAATAAAAGTATATCTTGTATATACGTCTATGTTTGAATGACAATTTAACGAACCTAAAAGAAGTGTGTAGACTGTAGACAAAGATACTTTGGAATAACATCTGTGCTAACTATGAGCACGTGCTGTTGTATTTCACAAGTTTGGAATTGTTTTTTCTCCAAAGGTCAGCTGTTTTTCTTTCTGAAATTGTGTATTATTACTAATTATATTTGTTGTTGGGGAAGTAAAAGCAATTATTCAGGTAACCAAAGGTAGGTGAATTTAATGAATGTTTAGATCGAATCTACCGGATATTCTTGGCAATTTAATTGGGTTTTTGTTTGGTTGTTTACCTACTTTATAACTTGCAGTTTTTTTTTAAATAAACATTGTTGTTTAGTGATGCTTGAAGGTTTAATGGGTAAATACGTTTGTGTTCAACGTCATAATTACTAGGTATGTAAGTACTGGCATGTTTTAAGCTTTGTTTGGCAAAAACTAATGCAAATGACAATGCGCTGCTTTTAATAACGGCAGTAACTGCTATTAATGATCATGCATTAGTCTAAAGGGTGTTTTAAAAGGAAAATAAAATTTTATAATCCCTATTTACACGAATTTATTGGCAGCTTTTATGTAGCTCAACCGAAAGACGAAAGCCTAAGGTACAAGCTGCCAATGGCAAAAAAGGTATTACATAATTACATAAAATAGGTATGTTCAAAAAAATATAAATTAATGGGCATTTTAGATCTTTAAAGGTGGGTTTTTATTTGCGAGCACTCCCAAACTAGGAAAGCTGTCTACCCGTCTGTGAAATAATATCATGACAGTGTCTACTTGCGAGTTTTATTCTCGAAGGTGGACACAGTGATAAAAATTAGCTCCCATAGAAAAAGATAGCTATCCGAGAGTCACTTTCTAGAGTTTTGTTAGTTGGAAGTACTAGCAAGTCGAAACGCACTTTTAAATGTTGAACAATGATCATCATTAAATAACTCAAAAACTTATACAAAGTAATAAAGTGGGGCCATCCGACACTGAGAGTAGCAGTGATAAACTCTCTCAGTACAATATTTAGACGTTAAAAAATTTATCGGTTTCCAATGTTGATTTATATTGAAAAGTCACTTCTAAAGTGAATTCTGTGTTGCTTTAATGCGAATAGGAATTTTGGTCAAAATAATGCACTAGAAAGAAAATTCGTGAAAGATACTAGTTCAGTGAATGTAAGTCGAATATATCCCGTGTTCATGCTGGACATTGAACGGGAGAATATTGCAACCCCTAGAACCAATAACAGTGCGAAAGATCTCAGCAACTGAATATCAGATCGAACTGAGGTAGGATCTTGCATAGAGATCTCAATTAATTGACTCACTCCAGCGTTCAGAATTGAGGGAAATTTTGCAAACAAAAAAATCATGATCTCAGTGGCTACGTAAACAATCGAAATTGCTGCATTTGGAGTATCAGAAAATACACACGAAGTCAAAAAAGCCAAGGAACTCAGAAAGTGGTGACTTTTTGGTGTTGCTTTTGAAGTGGCAGCAATATTGGCCAATTTTACATTCAAGATGATGGATGAGTGAGCGCAACCAAATCATAACGGATTTTGTATGACCAAAGATTGAAAATTTAGACTTATGCTAGTTATGCTATGACTATGGCCGTGCCACAAAGGACATCTTAGAATCAATTTCTGGCACACTAATGTTCATTGTTGAAAAGATTTGATTTTTTTGGGAAAAGATTTGCACTTTTTACATTTTTTCATATTTTATTCAAAAAAAATATGATATCTGAAGACGAAAGACGAGATCTTTCTTGCTTGAGAGATTTGATCTGCATGCACTTATACATGCCAACATTATCCTGTCAAATGACACAATGAAATAGGAAAATTTGTTTGTTTTGTTTTATTTGTGTATGTATGCTATGTGTTTAAAATTAATCTGCTCAAAACTATACCCAGATGTTTTACTCAAGACAGCAATTCCAGATTTTAAAATCAAATCTTTCAGACTTCAATGAAAAACGACATAAGTCTGTCATGTTATAATGGCGTCGCGTGGTGAATGGTGATGTTGCTTGAATCTGTAATTTTACACCGTTGGGCTGAGGTGATTAATGGTATACTAAAAATTTACAATTATTTTCAAGCAACAAAGTTTAAAAAAAAGGAATTGTTGAGAAATAAAACAGGTTCACATATTGGTTTGTAAAATATTTGGCACAAGTTTCTAGACATACTTCTGGGCACTGAGCTCAAATCAGTCATCTATTTTCCGTCATCAATTCGGGTTTTCGGCATATAACCGTTAGAAAAAAATGGAAAAATAAACGTTTTGGAAGGGAGCGGGTCGGAATTCTGGATTTCAAAATTCTGTTTGGTCAAAATCTGCTTTTTTTTAAAAATCTGTCTGGTCAAAATTCTGTTTGGCCAAAATTTTGTATTTCAAAATTCTGTAAATGCGAAATTCTGTACATCAAAGATCTGTATGTGCAAAATTCTGTTTTACCAAATTCTGCTTATGAAAACTAAAATTTTATCTAAAAAGATTCTCGTTTACACAAAACATTTTCAAAAAAAAAACATTCCAAAAAATAATGTCTTGGAGTCCATTCCCAGTTATGGACTGCAAAACTTGGATTTTGGAAATAATCTTCACTGAAACTTTCGACGCCTATATCTATCTATACTTCTTTTTTTGCTATAACTCACACGTAAATTGTGACATACTTACGAAGTTTTAAGTTTTGCTATGTTTACTACGGCTTTACGCTGTTGTATGAATACCCTTAGTAAAACTTAATTTTTTGGTTTTTATATTACCAATATAGATTTGAAGTCGTTTTTTTTTATTACTCAGGCTGTTTGCTTATTTTTTAGAAAACTTTTTTTATGTGCTCCTTTTTTTCTATATTCACCTGCGCTTTTGCCAAAAGAAGATAACTAATTTTCAGGTTTTTGTTCGGCGACTCAAAACATTGATAATGTTTTATGTTCTTGGAAAAACTTCCGTATTTGGATTTTCATCATCAAAAACATACCAAAACGATTTTGCTCTAAGCATACTAAATGGCAGTGCTGATGGCGATAAAATGGGAGAGCACACATTCATTGGCAAGCAAGGTAGCTCTACAATTGACTATGGGCTTATAGGTGGAGATTGGAATTTTTTTCTTCAAGGACTTCAAAGTTCGGAATGCAATATTCTCGGATCACCTCCCAATCACGATAAGTATGGAAAACATATTCTCAGACTCAACAACAGCAGTTTCCGTAACCGAAAACAGGTGCCTCAGGTGGAACAAACGTAAAGAAAATGATTTTCAGGAAAAAATTGACACCATCCTCAATGCAAAAAAATGTGGATTAATAGCAAAATATGTGCCGCTATGTGACCTGGAGGAAATTAATTATTCTGCAGCTAATTTACTACCAAAAAAATCTTCTTTACAAAAAAAACTGAGTGGTACCTACGATTTTGAATGCGAGAATTTACGAAAAAAATGCGAAACTATTAGGCACAGAGCATAAAAATAGAATATGCCGAAGCCAACAAACAATATAAAACGATGTGCAAAGCAAAAAAGGAAGCTCACTTTGAAAATCTCGCATTCCAGTTAAGTCAAAGCAGAGATTCGGCCGAGTTTTGGTAACTAACAAGAAAATTATCTGGAAATTATACCTCAAAAGATACCTACTGCGATAATTCCAGTGGAAAGATTGCGTGAATCCGAATCAGATTAAATGAATGGAACTATGCACAGCCTCTTGTCAAGGACGAAATTCTAGATAAGAATATTGAAATGGAAGAAGTTAAAATTGTACTAAGTTCTCTGAAAGACGGGTCAAACGGAATCCCAGCTGAGTTTTGGAAACACAAACAAAAATTTAACAAAAACACTGAACATGATTTTCAATTTAGGAACTCTACACTTTTATGAAACGTTGATTTTCCCGATATATAAAAAGGGCGACTAACTACAGAGGCATATTATTGCTGAACTTAACGCTAAAAACGTATATAACTTTATTAAACAAGAGAGTGAATGTATCGGTGAATTCTAACAAAAAACTCAGTGAGTTTCAGGCTGGATTTCGTGCTGGTTATTCCATAGTTTATAACATCTTTTGAAAAACAGAATTTTGGTCATGCAGAATTTTGTACAACCAGAATGAATTTTTACATGCAGAATTTTTAAAGCAGAATTATGAATTTCGGCCCCAATTTTTTCGGAAATTTTTGAGGTTATCGAATAATAAGAGGTACCTAATTGTTTTCAATAAAATTAGTAACGATTTCTTCAAAATTTGAACAAAATCTTTTTGTTATCCCCGAGATATCAAGTTAGATGTTAGCCATCATCGTTTTTCACTATTGTTGAGAATAATCAGCCACATCACAAATTCCATCAAAATCGGAAAATGGTTACGAATTCTAAAAAAAAATCTTTCACAGAATCTATCGAAGGAAAAAATCTTACATGAATTGCCTTTTAACGGAAAACAACCTTTTTTTTGAGATTACTTTTACTTTTCAGATTAAATAATGTGAGGTAGGTGAAGACTAACTAAATAAGGATTTCTAGAAGACAAAAACAGATATTGAAGAGATTCAAACTGAATTTTTAAGAAGATTGGGAGCTTCAAAAGTCTTTTCAAGTTTTTTAACAACAATTTAGAGCTTTTTGGATAAACCTTAAAATAACGAAAAACTGCACTTAACGCAAAAATTACTTTAAGAACGAGTAGGTATTAAACTATGTTTTTCGAAGAATGTTTTGGACTTCGTTGTGCTAAAGAGTGTTCGGAAGTGAAATGGTGATATCATGAAAAATATTGTTAAGCGTGTAGGTACTTGTCCGATCAAAACTATTAAGGTGTCTATGGACAGAAAAACTTTTTTCTAGGACATCATTTGAATAAAAAAACTATTTTTTTAAAAAAGAAAATGCGAAAATGGCAGTTTGAAAAACGAAAATAGCTTACACTATAGCATTTTTAACATAAAATTCAATTAGGACCCTATTGAATTAAATGAGATTATTAACACCTTTATTTTCAATTCATAGTGCTAGTAAAAATTTTATTCTATCCCCCAATTCCTTCCAGTAATTGCACGGCACTAATTGAAGGTCCCAATCTTCTTAAGAATTCAGTTTGAATCTTTCCAATATCTGTGTTAATCTTCTTAGTGCCGTGCAATTCAGGTTGTATTTTCTATTTTTTATTTATTAAAAATTAAAAACTAAAAAAAAAATAAACAAACGGCTTAATTTGAAGGGGTTTTAAGTAGGTATGTAGGTGCATAACTACAGTACTGGTCTAAGAGCCGACAGCAAATTTTGGGAGTGGATGTATAACCAAAATCTGAGTATGAGGGTTCATACGCGCATGTATCGTGATATCAAATACCAAAGTCTGGCAAGTTTTTTTAGCCTTTGGGAGGGGCGAGGACTTAAAAATATTTGGTTATACATCCACTCCCAAAATTTGCTGTCGGCTCATTGTCTATACTTAAATACTTGAATTTATTGATGTAGGTATGCGTAGTGATTGTGTAGCCATTTCGGCGTCGCAGAAGATCAGGCTCTTAATTTGCCCTAGACTTTTAAAAAAAAAACACAATTTATGAGATCTAATTGTTTTTGTGTCAGATTTTCGAGGTTGCTGAGGACTGAGTAGCTATTTTTCTAAATTGTGAACCAGAGGTACATTACTAATAAATTACTCAAATATAAGAAATACTGCTTTGCCATTTCAACTCAGGCAACACTTTTCTTAGAACCCCTGATTAATTGAACTCAAGATATTCGAGTAACATTTTGTAGTGAACTATGTATTTGCTTGTAGTTTTGAGACTGAATAGGTACAAAGCAAAAAATCCCCAAATAGCCGATAATAGTTCGCTTAAAAGGATTAGGTCGCTATATGTACGGGTACATAATATGATGTACATTTTCTAATTGTTAGTTATATTGATCGGATCGTCAGATTAAAGTTTTTAGACTTTGGGAAAATGTAAGCATCATTTCATTTTTTTGATGAATAAATTCCAGTGTTTTTTTCCTGACATTAAAATTTAAAATAGCTAAATATGGGTTTTGTATATAAATCGCTTTCGTTTTAAATATAGGAATATATTGGTGACCTCTTCGATTCGTACAGATAAAAGATATTTTATCTGTACGTTTTCGTTTTATTTAAAGTGGAGTTTAAGCACAGACTACCTAAGTTTACGTTTAAAAAATCACTAGGAAAATTGAGGTAGAAATCTCTAAAATAGAGAAAAGAGTACGACAAGTGCTTATAGACTGAGAGCCAACGAGATAAAAAATCAAGTCATTTGCATACTTTTGTAATTTAGATCAATAATAGCCTTTGAGCTATTATTAAATTGCATCTTTACCGAATTCATGAATTTATTTTTTTGCATTTCTCTTCCAAGTAACAAAATTAATGACCTGTTTCACCTGCTTAACTCAACAAACTTGTTCCGACTTGCGGAAGTCCCGTCAAATAAAGGTATACAAATTTAAACAACTGAATTGTCTTATCTAACAAATTTTTTCAACTCACCCACTTACTGACAAACAAAAAAAAAAAAAACATAAACTAGGTCAAGCACTTTTACTTGTTTCCGAACAACAATTCATAAAGTCATAAGATCATAAAAGTCGCTATCTATAAACAGCTGATGATGGAAGTACATAGCTGGTTCCATTACTAACCTGATTTTTTGTGAAATTTCTTAGCCGGAATTTCTTGAATGGTCCGCTCAAGTGATCGCAAAGTGATGATGATAAATCCAATAGCAAATTGTTGTAGTGATACGTTGGCTTCGTTTTTCCTATTCCATACTAAGCCAAGACACTTCTTCACAATTTATTTTTTATCTTATAATTTTATTGAATTTTTTTAATGAATTTTCGTTTACACTCCGCACCAGGATAACATCTAGTTTTACACTTTGTGCTTTCAGCAGAAATTCAACAATATCGCGTGCACACTTCACTTTATCGGAAAACGACGTTGCAACTTGCACCTGATTCACCTGAAAAGCGATAGAAAAAAAGGCCATTTAAGTTCATGTGGACATGGACACCCGACGTCGACAACTCAACAACCCGAAGAGCATCCGCAAACCATAACCGTCACCATCACCAACAACAACACCAACGAAGCAGAGAAATAGATACATTCATCATAGTCGCCGTCTCTCAGCAGCAGATACACAGAATTTTCAGAGCACAAAGGAAAAACTGTGTCCGCCTGCTCCTCTTGAGGATATCCGATGGATTCAGGGATTAAAATTGAATCTCGAACGGGTTAATCAAGAGAAAAGATGAATCCATTCAAGAGATTCGATAATTATTTTCTGTAATTTGCATTTGCATCTGCGATTCGAGACCACCCACTGCCCGGGATGCTGGGTGGTTTTGCAGAGAAAAATCAATGATTTGAGGGGTTTGGTGCATTTGCGGAGACTTTTTGTTGCTCTCCAGTGAAGAAAATCGAGGTTTTCTCAACTTGGATCACAGAAACTGGCATTTTGAAATGATTTTTTTTGTATATTTTTAAGGAAAATTAAAACTTACAAAAAATAAATAAAATAAAACAAAGGAGGAGCCACCACACGATAAGGAAAAATTGATGTGGCTGTTGTTGATTATTGGTGTGGTTTTTCAGGACGGGGGATGCTTCGCACCGTGCTTATGTTTTTTCACAATCAAAAACTCACTTTTTCCGCACGTTCTCGATTATATTTTTGTCACTGATGTTTTTTATGGATTTTTTCAAGTTATCCGACGATTTCATTTATTAGCGCAAGGGGGGCTTCAACGAGACACATACAAATTCCAAAAAAAGCAACGAACGACCACGACACGGCCGAACTAAGCTACTCCACTTCAACTTCTTCGGATTCTTTCTCAAATCTTGTTCGGGTTTGGTAGTTTTCTGATTTCAGTTCCTGTTGACGGTTTTTTTTTGTTTATTTTGACAGTTGCGCGTTTGATGCACAACGAGACTCGTTTGGGTGAATTCACAATTGGTGATAAAATCAATAGTCTTTCTTAGGTAATGCTCACATTTTCCAAATTTATTTTTTTTACCACGTGGCCACACCGGCAAGTACTGGCAAGCAAGTTGGCTACATACACCGCTCGTCAAACGCATAGTTAACATTCCTCTTGCATTCACTTGCTTTCCACCTAAGTACCATTCAAATGAACTGTGAATTGCGAATGGTCGCGAATTTTAAGATTTCTTTCATATGAGTGGTCATAACCGACACAAATTGTGATACAAAATAAAAAAAGTAAAGGCCCTCCCAAATCAACGCGAGTGCGGAGCAATTCGTAGCAAACTATTCAAAATATGTTACTAAGGCCTGGCAATTACATAGTTGCTGGCAACTATTAGTTGCTCAGAGTTGCCGACATCTCCGGGCAACTTTAGGTGCTTGCCACTAGGCAACTTCCGAGCAACTTTTTGGTTTGGTGCATTTGCGGAGACTCTTTGTTGCTCTCCAGTGAAGAAAATCGAGGTTTTCTCAACTTGGATCACAGAAACTGGCATTTTGAAATGATTTTTTAAAAATATTTTTAAGGAAAATTAAAATTTACAACAAAAAAAAAATAATAAAACAAAGGAGGAGCCACCACACGATAAGGAAAAATTGATGTGGCTGTTGTTGATTATTGGTGTGGTTTTTCAGGACGGGAGATGCTTTGCGCCGTGCTTATGTTTTTTTTTACAATCAAAAACTCACTTTTTCCGCACGTTCTCGATTATATTTTTGTCACTGATGTTTTTTATGAATTTTTTCAAGTTATCCGCCGATTTCATTTATTAGCGCAAGGGGGCTTCAACGAGACACAAAAAATTCCAAAAAAGCAACGGACGACCACGACACGGCCGAACTAAGCTACTCCACTTCAACTTCTTCGGATTCTTTCTCAAATCTTGTTCGGGTTTGGTAGTTTTCTGATTTCAGTTCCTGTTGACGGTTTTTTGACGTTTAAGTTTGACTTAAAAATGCTGGCAAAAAGTTCTGCGAGAAAGTTAAAGTTGCTGGCAATAGAGTTGCCTAGTGGGTGGTCTCCCAAATAACCCAACGTAGTTGCAACGGGAGCAACAAAAAGTTGCTAGAGCCTTTGAAATGGTGCTAAATAAATTTGAGGTTAAATTCGATTGAATTTTTCATTCGCTGATTTGTGGAATGCGTCCTCTCATGATGTTGTGGATTGTGACAAATGTTTGAAAATAATTCGCACAAAATATCTATTGGTCGTGTAGAAAATACAAAAATGCTAAATTAAGTAATTTCAACTAATTTAATGCCGTGTTTTCTTTAAAAAAATATATAAATATAGAATAATTTCTTCAGTCTTTGTCGAAAAGTTAAAACAATAATTTGTTGATATAGAGCCAAATGTCAAAATTGAGTCAGATTCCCTCAGCAGCATTCTTTAATCAGTGTGAAAGTTTTGTCTCTTTTCATTAAACTATACTCCATCCATAATCTATCTCAAGTAAAAGTAAGACTTAAGTCTCTCTCAAACCAACGCGAATGCAGCGAATCATTCATGATAGTACAAAATATGACAAATACACAACGCTAAAGAACAACAAAAATTCGTCGTCGCTCCACATTCGCGTTGGTCTGGGAGAGCCTTTAGAGCGTTCTAAGCTTTTGTTTTTGTAGAAAAGTGAAATACTAATTAGCCAGTTTATATTTCAGAGATCTCAGAGAACTCAGAGCGCTTAGAAATATAAACAGGATTCCTCTAAGAAATTCCTCACTTTTTCCTTAAAAACTGAGACTGAATTTTGTTGGACTCGCTTGCTCAATTATTTTTTGTCGCACTAAATTATATAAGAAGAAAAGAAAAAGAGAATTGTTTTGACTTGTATGTGAGGAATTTTGTTTTTATGTTAATCTCCTGCTCTGTCAAAATATTGAAGTAAACTGGCCAACTGTGTGAAAAAGTTATTTAATTATTATTACCCACCTCATATTAATATTTTTCTACAAAAATTCAACAAAACAACGAAGAACTTTTTCCACACATGAATCTTTAATAAAAAATATTACTTTTTATATAAACACCTTTTCAACGATATACATCTTATTGGTATTTGTAAGACCAATTTTCATAGATTTTTTCCATAAATGCATAAACACAAAATAGTGGTTAGCGAATAACTTTTTTTACATAGTGATTTGAATATGCTGCTATAGTGACTATTGTAGCACGTACAAATACCTTTATAACACCATACATCTAGTTGTTATTGGTTCCTTGACAAATTTCCATATACACTTTTGCCTATTGTCTTTTTAGAATTTTTTTGCCTTTGAAGAAACTTGTAGGCGGGTAAAAAAATTACTTTCTGAGGAATACTGTTCACGAGAATAGACATGTTCAGGAAAATGAGACTCAGAGCCCTCAATAATCTCATTCTCATGAACTCAGACCAATTTCTGTCAAATTACAGAGGAGAGAAAATATTGGATTCGCTTGCTCGCTTTTTGACGGATTAAATTTGCTGAGCCCTCCGAGATCTCATTTTCCTGAACACGCCAATTGAGATTACTGGGGGCTCTAAAATCTCATATTCATGAACAGGCCTAATAAAAGTATGTGTCAAAATAGCCAAGTGACAGCAAATGTCACTTATTTTTCAATCAAAACATTTCAGAAAAATCCCAAGTTTTTATAATTTCCATTAATGTTTGCATAAAAAAATATAAAAAAAGAATACATACAAGATGAGTTTTGCAGCTCCGAAGACACCAGTCTCCCAAATCATCCACAACAAGGACAACCAAGATGAACCAAAGAAGAAAACTCGTGAAGATTGGCGTAAAGCAAAAGAACTCGAAGAAGCACGAAAAGCTGGTACGGCACCAGCTGCTGTCGATGAGGAAGGCAGGGACATCAATCCACATATTCCACAGTACATTTCAAGTGCTCCATGGTATTATGGAGCATCTGGTCCGACATTGAAACATCAACGTCCCCAGAAAGACGAAGAAGAGAGTACTGCCTTGCAGACGAAACAGGTTATAAAGGGATTAGACGGTACAAGATTGGTAACGAAGTTTAGGAAGGGTGCCTGTGAAAATTGTGGAGCTATAACTCACAAGAAAAAGGATTGTTTAGAGAGACCAAGGAAATACGGAGCGAAGTACGCAGAATCGTTGGTGGTGCATGACGAACACATTATTGACAGCAATGCCACGGATTACGATGAGAAACGAGACCGCTGGAGTGCCTACGATCCAGCATCACACAAAGACATCGTGGACGAGTTTGAAAAAGTCGAGGAGGCAAAACGACAGTTGAAAGCTGACAAGCTGAAGAACAACCCAGATGCTGAGCTGTCGGACGAGGAGAGCGACGAAGACAAGTATGTAGATGAGGTTGACATGCCTGGAACCAAGGTGGACTCGAAACAGAGAATCACAGTGCGAAATCTTCGAATTCGAGAGGATACCGCTAAGTATCTGAGAAACTTGGATCCCAATTCCGCGTATTATGATCCCAAGACCCGTTCTATGAGGGACAATCCCAATCCTCAGCTCAAGCCCGATGAAGTTGAGTTCGCTGGAGAAAATACAGTTCGATACAGTGGCGATACTACCAAGCATTCCACGGCACAGCTGTTCGCATGGGAGGCGCATCGCAAAGGAGTCGATGTTCACTTGCTGGCTGAGCCAACGAAGTTGGAACTCTTACAAAAGGACTACAATTTGAAGAAAGAGGACTTCAAGTCACAAACCAAGGACCACATCCTAGAAAAGTACGGAGGCGAGGAACATCTTCAAGTTCCCCCGAAGTCGTTATTGCTGGCCCAAAACGAGAACTACATTGAATATTCAAGAAGTGGCAAAGTGGTCAAGGGAATGGAGAAGACTCGAGCCGTTAGTGCATACGAAGAAGATGTCTATCCAAATAACCACAAAACGATCTGGGGTTCGTTCTGGCATAGCGGCCGATGGGGATACAAATGCTGCAAGTCCTTCATCAAGAACTCGTATTGCGTGAGTGCCAACAAAGATCCAATGGAGTCAACTGACGCCGCTGCAGTGGTTACTCATCCCCAGACACAACAACGTGATTTGCAAAAAGTTGCCGAGGAGGAAGTGGTAGAGCAGGAGAATGAAGAAGAAGATGAAGCTGATTCAGAGCCGGAAGGAATTCAAAGTCCAAAGAAATCTTCAAAAAAATCAAAGAAGGACAAGAAGAAGAAAAAGAAGAGCAAACATAAACGAAGAGAAGCAGAAAAGAAAGAAGAAGCAAAGAAGGACGAAAAGATTGAACTGGACGATAGAAAGCGGGCATATAACAGTATGTACGATGTGAAGGCACCGACTGAAGAGGAGATCGAAGAATTTATGATTAAGAGGACGAGAGACGAGGATCCTATGTTACAATTTATGGGAAAATGAAAATCATTGAAAGTAGAAAAATAAAATAAAAGTTTGATCTTAAGGAAGAAACTGGTTTGAATTATCAATTATGTATGAATGCGATTTGTTTTTCAGTTTTTACTTATTATAGAGGTACTTAAGGCAAGTATTGGATTAGTGAAAAAGAGATTAAAAAGAAGATTAATCAACCGTCTGTCTATACCTTGACCTAAAGCCTAAGCCAAAAGCAATTAAAGTTTGAATAAAGAGGTGTTGAGAATCTGAAAGTTTGATTAGCGGTGATTAGGTTAGATTAAAAGTGGTGATAAAACGGCTCACTCACTCCACTCCGATCTCTGCGGATTTATTGCGCTCCCAGGAAAGGAGGAACTTAAGGAGAACTTTAGGTGTGGTAGCTTCTTTGAACCATCCTGAGTTCTGAACGAGTTTTAGGATGACGAAAAAGCATTCTGCTAGGCTGAGGCGTTCACAAAAGAAGTGGGGTGAGTTTTCTTTCGCCTCTTCATCTTAAAACCCCCTACATGAGTCCTATAAGCGGATGCCCACTCTGCTCATGTGCGTTTTCATTGAGCTGTGGCCTGACAGGACTCTTAGGACTAGGAAAGACTAGTCTAAACTAGACTAGAAATTGAGGCTATCTTATCTTGAGTAGGTATGTATTTTTTTCCCTCGAAATATTAGATGCGTTGAGGCCTGACAAGAATGTCGATAGATGACCATCTGAAGCTTCAAGGAAAACCTGGTGGCTTCTGCTTTTTTCTTGCTCCAAGTGCAAAATCAGACTTCGGTTTGGCTCGGATTGGGGAATGACCAGTTTTTGTCCGGCTAACTATATATGAAGATTTTAATATTGTGTAACCTACTTCAAGTGAGGCTTCTCAAGCATTTCCACCTGGCATACACTGCGAACATTTGGAAGTTTTATATTTCTATGTATCTATAGGTGGGTTATCTGAGTAGATGCCTGAGTCTTGACTCAACCTCCTAGAATCTATCTGATTTTCATTCGAGATTTCCTTTGTTGGGATATCTGCAAGAGTTACTAGGCTTAAATTAATATGCGGTGTAACTATTTAGTTCTATAACTGGAGTAATTTTAAATCTTGAAGCACTTTGGTTGCCAACTCTTTCGTAAACAAATCGAGTTGGCTCACTGAAAGAAAAGTTTCTGCCAGCTTCAATAGCAAATGGTTTTGATTATAGGCCACCAGACCATGCATGTGTACTTAAGAATTGGGCTTATTATTGCTGTATACATTCCGATACAAATTTTGTGCTCATCTCGAAAGACAAAATCAAATGAAACAAGTAAATTTTCAGTATTTTATATATATTTATTTCTTTTCTCCTTCACTAATACATATATTCATTTCTTTTGTTTTTTGTTTTAATAAAATATTCTCACAATTCATCCATCTCACAGTTTTGCAAACAAATAAGTTGAACATATTTTGAGTACTTTTCTTTCGAATAATTAACTTTTTCCAGTATAATTATGAAATTTTTCCTTAATTCATTTTTGTCGTTGCTTTAACATCTTGCAAAATAGGTGATCCTCAATATTCTACTTTTTTATTTGTTTTTTGTGTTTTTATATTTTAGATTTAAAATTTAACGGCTAAATTAGTTTTCTTCTGTTTTTTTTTTTCTGGTATTAGAATTTGTGTATTAGTTAGTAGTTTCTGCACAACATGCATACACGACACATGTAATGATTATTCAGGACATTATTTAAGTTTGAATTTTTGTGGAAATTTATTTCTATGGATTTTAATAGGTTTTTTTCTTTTTTTACATTATTTTTAGTAGGTATTGTTCAAAGTAGCAACATTTTGTATCAGCTCTGTTTCTGTTTCTATTTTCATTTCGGTTTTTTTTTTTTTTTTTTGTTTAGTGTTCATTCTTTCGTGATTTTCATCCTTAATTTTCTCATTTCTTTTATACAAAATTATAATATTTCTTACCAATGCAACTATTTCTCTTCTTAATGTATCACTACAATCAATTTAATTTTATTTTTAAATTTATATTCTATTCTATCGTTCATTTCTTTAATTCTAATTTCCTTAAATTTCTTTGGAAAAGTTTTTAATTAATTTAATTTTATTTTATTTTTTCAATAACAAAATGTTTAGTGTTTATTCTTTTTTTTATATTACATACATAATTTACAGACAAAATTAAAGATCACGATGAGCTGTAGATTTTTTGTTATTTTTAAATTTTAAAATTATAATGATTTTTTTTTTGTGTATTATAATAAGGTTTTAATTTACATTTTAGCAATAAAATATTATTATTTCTGGCAGAAATAAGTTTTAAACAAAAGTTCATTTTGCTTTTCTATACAAAAATAAATTGGCAAAGTCTTAAATAACATACAATTAAAAATATTAACAAAGCCCACAATCATGACATAAAAAATTGCATTGGGGTGTGGTAGTGGTGTAGAAAAAATATCTTTATTACTTAGTTTTCGAATGTGTGATGAATAGCACAAAAATGTTCTTTCATTTTTAATTAGAAACAAAAATCAAACAATTTACACACATAATCGGGGGGTGCATGCAAATTCAAATTTTTGTTTTTTTTTTCTTAATCTGGAATATTTTTTTTTAACTTATTTAAATCATAAATAATAACTTATAACTTATAGAAATTAAAAAAAGTGCTTAAATAATAAAACTAGATTTTTTTTGTTTTACATTTTCAAATATTTTACAGAATGTGATGTGGCATCACGGCATATATGAATGTTGCCACTTTGTTTACATTTTTTAATAATTTTTTTTTGTAGTTTTGCATAAATTCCAAAATTCTAAATATGATATTAAAAAAATAAACAAACATATGGGTGTTGTGTTGTTCGATTTAATAAGCATAATTTTTTTCTTCTAATTTTGTGGATTGTTTTTTTTTTTTGTTTTTCAAAATTGTACATAATTTTTGCTAAATTAAAAATTAAATTAGCAATAACAAAAAAAAAATAATAATAAGTAAGTAAAAGAATAAACGTTTTGCTTTTTTTCCTTTTTAAATTATTAACAAGTAAAATTTTTTTTAATTCTAGAAAAAACAAATCTAAAAATACTACAGTTGCGCAGATGAATCTGATCGCATTAATGGAGCTAAGGGACTCGAGGATTTGCGACCACATTCGATTTCATATTGGACATCCAATGAGACTCCTGGAAAAAGTAAAAATAAAAAACAAAAATTTATTATCAATTTGAAAGATTATAGGAAATTAAGAGGCAGAAAGCTGTTTGATGTTTGATCTTATAACCTCACCAAAAGCAGAAGAAAAAGCTGAGATGGAAAGAGAATAACACAATTTTTAGCTATGAAGATTGAGATTGAGATTGAGATTGTTAAAGTCTTTAATAAGATTCTTTTCTTAATTTGGCCCTTTTACCATAGCATATACAATAAATTAGGTAGCCAGACTGAAAACCGGTAAAAAAAATTAAAACGACTCCTGTAAATGAGGGTATCGAATGAAAGCTAAGTCTTCTTTACAAAACCAGGGGTTGTCACTTTGCCACTGTACATATTGAAATGTGAAAGTAAAAACGAATTTTGTATATTGTAAAGGGCTCGTGAGCTCAATTTTTTACGAATGGAAAAAATGACGTTTGTAGGAAATCTCCAAACCATTCTTATGACCTCTTTCTTTTAAGGGAGAAGCGTACCAATGGTCGACCAAAAAAAAAATGTCGACTGGACAAATATAAATATCATCGACTCTTGAAATGTCAAATCGACAATTTTATCGACAATTTTTCAATCGACATTTAAATAGTCGGGTTTTAAACTGTCAATTGGTTTTGTCGACCATTTGTGCGCTTTTCAAAACCAGTGGTTCCATAGTCGAGTAATACCTATAGACTGAATTATGTGAGTTTAGCATTACCGCTCACTTTTCGAGCAATCTCGTATACCATAATTTGAAGTGGGTTCATGTGACAATTGATGGCAATCACTCACTAGGTCACTTAAGCGGTAATTCAGCCTCAGATTATTGTTGGTTGTTGCCACGAGTCCTACTCATAGAGTTTATGTGTGTTAAGCTAAAGCGTTGTGGTATTTTTACACGAAGGAATAACCTCACAGCGTTAATAGCGGTATTCGCATTCATTTTCAAATACATTTTTTTCAACACCAACATGTTGACAGATTTTTGTTATTTGACTACCAGTTGTTGAAAGACTATCGGCATCGGTAGTGACCTAAAACATCATGCAAATCGTTTGTTTTCACGGCGAGTTTAGATTTTGTTTAAAAAAACATGTTTGTGAGAAAATATGAAATGAACCTGCATGTCCAATGTACCCTTATAGAGAATTCAAATTTAAGTTTAAAAAGAATGAAATAATCCAACAAAATAGTCTTTATTACAAGTGTTATTTGTTTCTTGATAAATATTGTCTAAGAGGCCACACGAGGGACTACTTACTGCTCCTCTAGTTTCTCAACAAGAGCGAGATTAGGAGCGAGCTGGTTTGATATAGTTTTCGAATGTGGCTTCAGCGAGTAGAGTCGATCATTGTGATCGAGTTTAATTGCACCGAACTTTGAACAACACTCATAATAAACAAATAAATACGACATTTAAAGTTACTAGTCTGAAGAATTTCCCAAAAGTGTTAAAGTTAATTAGTAAGGATATACAAATTGTTAGTAATAGATACAAGATAAAGAATCATATAAAGTTAGTGGGAGAGGAATTACTTACAGAAAATTAAAACAGGTACAGGGATGGGAATACAAATTAAAAAAAAAAAAACTGCCACGGGAATGATTAACCTGTCATCATCACCCCGTCTAAGCTGTAAATTCTAGAAAATTAAAAAAAAAAAAGAAATGAAAATTAAATGCAGAATTATTTTTTTGTGCAGATCTGATATTTTCTTCGCACCAATGCGTTTTACTTTCATATTTTATTTATAATTATTGAAAATTCTTGATCAAATGTGACAAAAGATTATAAATTTGATTATTTTCCGAAGTGATTTCCCACTTTAAAATTCTTCGTGCAAATTTCAAAATAAGCCTAAGGATTTTGATTAATTGTAGAATTACTTTGTGGATTTTAGGTCAATAAAGTAGCAAGGGAGCCCACAAAGTGATTCCACAATTTATTAAAATACAAAGGTCACTCAAATAATTATTTAAGGATTTTGAACTTTAAGTTTTTTTATCGGTTAGGAGAACCTTTGTAATTGTACAACACCATAGAGTATGCTTTTTATTTTAAATAAAAGTAAATCACAATCATGGATTAATATCAGATCCGTCTAGAATTCACGATAGTAAGTATTAAAAGACTAGTGTCATGAATTTAATATTTAAGATTGGAAAATACTTCAAAACCTAATTTTTCTTTTCAAGATTTTATGTTAATATAGTAACATAAACCTTAAAAGTTTAAAAGTGAAGATATTTTTTTGTTGTTGTTTTTTTTTTTTAACTACTGTTCAACTTACTCTTCTTTTCGCTCGCTGATCTGCTCAAGCTGACATCACTGCGACTTTCTGGTATAAATACAGCTACCATTATGGCACAAACAACCATAAAAGCACCAAATACGAATGGTGGGCCAGGCGCTAATTGTGCGTATGTGTCCGGATGTAAAGTTTCATTTCGAACACCATCTTCACCATTGTGACCTATACTATTGTGTTCATCGTTTAGATCAACGTTAAATAGATAAAATATAACACCGAACATAGCTGGACCGAGCCCATTGCATAGGCCACGCATTCCAGTAACCATTCCTTGGACGGCGCCTAAAATAATTATATATTTTTATGGTATTTTTTTTTGTAATTATAATAAAAATGGAAGAATGTAGATAGTTTACCTTGTCTATCTGCTGTCGAATGGATAGACACAAAAACACTAATCGCTGGATAGGTAACTGAACCTAACGCAGCTAGTATTCCAGCTGCCCACATCATCCTTAAAGAAAAAAAAAAATATATTTTTGAAATAGAGTTTGCAATAATATAAAATCAAATTTGAACTTACCATGTTTGACTACCGAATCCATACCACAGCAATTGCATCATTTCAAAAATAAGACCTAAAATTATTGTACGTTTTGCACCAAGTACCCTAGGAGATAATAAATAGATTTTGGATTACGACAATTTTTTTTTTTTTACAAAAGTATACTTACTGCATTAGAACACCTAAAGTAACTTGAACGATTATACTGAGAATTCCAACCATAGCAATAAATATTGAAACTTCAACTGAATTGAAGCCCATTTTTAATTTCAAATATACAAATATACATGAATACTGCCCAGCTTCGGGAAGATAGGAAAGTAATACAGTAACGCACTGCATTAGAATTGTGTGGTCTGTGCCTACTTTACGAAGGCCCTGAAAATAATAAAAAAAAATATTTAAAATTTTAATTTTGTTTAACCGATTAAAATTGCATTTATTAAAACTAGAATAGTTAACTAATAATAATATAAATCGTCATACTATAGACTCCTAAAAGTTTAATATAAAGAAGCGTTTATAAAAGTAATTTTCAGCAACGAAATTATATACGAGCCTAACAAAGCTTACAAAGAGTGATTTAGTGACATAAGGATCAGAGAACTTCTTTGACGTATCTATGTGGCAACGAAAATAAAGTTCACTATCACAGATAACACCAAGATCACTCAGTGATTCAACCGTAGTGATAGGATTATTGTTAATAAGATTAGTTCTAGAGGGAAGAGGAATGCATTTGTGGGAGAAGGTTATTGCTTGACACTTGTCCAAGAAAATTTTTTTGGCACCAGGTGGAAAATCTGTCAAGATCATTTTGGAGTAGTTGCGGGTCGTCAGGAGAGGATATTTTCCTGTAGATTTTTTTGTCGTCGGCATAGATTGATATCAATGAGTCCTGAATAACACAATCAACGCCATTGATGGTCAAAATAAAAATCAAGAAGCCAAGATGGCTACCCTGTGTAACACCAGACGTAGCTTGGATAGGATCAGATTCGGTGGCTTTAAAGATTACTTTATAAAAGCGGTATTTTAAATAAGATTCAATCTATGTGGCAAATATTGGTTGAAATTCCACGACCTTAAATTGGTGGTCGTTGATTTTTCTTTAATGAAACCATGTTGTTGAAGAGAGACAATTTGTTTACAGTGGAAAATCATAGTATCATAAACAAAACTTTCAAAAAGCTTGAGTGACAGAAAGCTTAACAATAGGGCGGTAGTTGGAGAAATATTTTTTAGGGTCTTTCTTATGGATTGGGATATAAAAGAATTTTTCCATATAGAAGGAAAAACACCTTGCAAAATTAAAAACTGAAATAGGTGTGCTTGAGGTTTGATAAAATTTGAGCTGCAGTTTTTGAGTATTATAGCAGGAATCCTATCAGGGTCTGATGAATAATCATCCTTGAGATTATTAAGTTTTCCTATTGCAGTTGCAGACTATATTATGATCGAGATTAAAGAAGTTTAGGTGCTTGATCTCAGATAAAAGGATGTACCTACCAACAAAAATGCTATTTTCTGTGCTTGAACATTGTAATAGGACCTATTGAGTTTTGAAAGAAAATTGGTTAAAGAAAAACAAAAAAAAATTGGACCAATTTGGCTTTCTTGTGGTACGATTAGTAGAAAAAATGCTAATAATAGAAAATATATTATTTTTTTGTCGACTTTTGAATGAAATTCAAATCTAAAGTTTATTCTGACTATTTGGAATTAACTTTTTTGTTATTTTATTTTTTTAAATAAAATATATAGAGCGCAGAGGCGTGCTCTTTTTTTGGTAAGTTTCTTTGGGTCGTGAACTAGAAATTTAAATAATTTTACCTAAAAAAATCTACAAAACGGTTACAAAATCTAAGTTAAACTAAAATAAAACGCATACCCTTAAGAATTTTATTTCAGGTTTCTCTATTTTTAACAAAAGTGTAACTTTTATTGAAGTTTTGAAGAGAATAACCATAACGTGAGTATGCTAAAGCCAATTTTATTGGCAGAAGGAGAAACCTGAATACGATTTCTCTGCGAGAAGTTAAACGTTAAGTTAAAAAAAAGTAATATCACATTTTTATAAATCTGATTCCCTGTGATTCAAAAGCGAACCCGAAGTCTTTTAGCCTGTATATTGAAAGCAAAAGTGAAGAGTATTGTGGAGAAATTTGGTGAGTTCAAGAAAATGAGATTTCACAAATTTTCCTTCGTCAAAAGCGAATCTTAACTTTTGTTCTCAATAATTTTAATTTTGAAACTGAGGAATTTTGCTGAGGAATCTGTTAATGAGCCTCGAGATTGCTGAAATCTCTAAGATCTTGTTTTCTGAACATGCCTTTGAACTCTAATTCTAAAAATGAGGATATCTATGAGTAGTATAGTCAAATTAGTCTTTAACATAACAATATATAACGCATGTCTCTAATTTCATTTAATACTCACAGCAAATGGATCAGCTTGTTCCCAACTGATTGGTGCGCCCCACGACGACGGTCGCACTTTCTCTGGCAAACTTTCTGGTACCGCAACTAATATGAAGAATACATCCAACACTGCTATAGCGGTAGCTAAAGCTACCACTAATGTGTCACTGTACATTTCCATCAGCATTGCACCCAATGCTGGCGAAATAACCTATAAACAAAAAGCCCAAAAGGTAAATAAAATTCAAAAATTAATTATACGAAAATGTATTTTTAATTAAAAACAAAAAAATGTTTGTGTGTTTATTTACCAAACTTGCGGCAAATGTCGCCGAAACCAGTCCATAAGCCTTCGACCGGTCTTCTACAGTTGTTACATCAGCTACATAGGCGAACACAACCGAAAATGTGACCGCAAATACACCGCTAATTGAGATCATGGCGAAAAACCACCAGGTGTTTATTGTCATCAATGGTATGGGGGCACATGTGAAAAATACTGTTATCAAGAGAAAGAATTTTCTCCCCCATATGTCGGATAGTGCTCCAATTAGTGGTGCACTTAAAAACGATAAAATACCCTTGATTCCCATCACAAGACCGTTCATTAGAAATGTATGATCCGGAAATGTCTGATTAAGGACCTGGAAATATAAACAAAAAAAAAAAAGCGTTGAAATGCCAGGGGTTAGAGGGAATTTGAAAACTAAATAACATTACTTACCGCTATCACGGGCATCGTTAGCAGACCCCATGCGAAAAATTCTAAAAATATCACAACCAAGGCATGGTACACACTAGGCTCTCCGATTCCAGAACTCTGTAAATAAGAAAAGAGACACCAGTTTAATTAGGGTTTTGTGGATATTTTAATTATATAAAGTAGAAACTGTTGGTAACAAGACAAAAAAAAACAAAGAAGGCAGGGTGTTCTAAATAACCACAGGCTTTAGGGTACTGCGCCGCGCCGCGCCGAGAAGAGCTAGATTTAGATTCATTGTTTACAGCAATACCATCATCAACATCATCGTTACAGCCGGTAGGGTTTTTTTTATAGTTGTGTCATAAACTTTTGAGCCACCCACAACGAGAAATACGACGACAACAACGATGTAATAACGAACTTCCCCCATGGCCATGAGTGGGGGTTGATGATGATGATGATGAAGACGATGACAAAGTTGAAAAAAAAACAAACCCCATTGTCTATGAGGGATGAATAATGCCTGACACTGGGCACTCCTAAACTAGGCGCAATCTTGTTTTTTTTTCTTTGTTTATCTCTCTGATGGAATGACCAACTAACCTCAAACCGTTGTAATAACGCCGGAAGGTCATGAATATATTCACCGAGATATTCCATTTAATTTCAAATGTCGACTTAAGGGTGCCACATACTGGGCAACTGGCACACCCTGTTTAGCTTGAATTAAGATGAATGCTTATGTCAATCGAACTGATTTTCTGTTGTGGTGTTTTTTATTGTTTCATACTAGTGAGCGGGCGAGATAAATTTAGAAACTTCTCTAAAACGTGGGTTGCAGTAGCTACAGTAGCACCAGGAGGACGGCTATCGACTATGGTTTAATAGAAGTTTTTTTTCCATTTGACGGATCAATTTAAATAAATTAAACTAACGCACAAGTATAAAAATAGAATCTCAGCTAAATTATATGAAAGCACAAATAGTAGTGACAGCTTGATGATGACATTCGTTATATAGAGATGATATTGGAGATGGGACAACAAATGCAAATAAAAGTGTCATTAGTTTCTGGGAGCGTGTTTTATTATTTACAGTTCAACATCAACAACAATACATCAACAACTTTAAAGCATGAACGCATCCTTTCATGATTATTTGATTGAGCTTTTTGCTTTTTTTTATTAGTAATGAATTGATGATGAAAACATTTTTTGTTGACAAAAAAAAAGAATCCATATTTTCAATGAAAGCTTAACTGAGGTTAATGACTTCTGAAAATGTATACATCAAGAGGTTGTTGAAGTAGTTAGTAGTTAGCTTGATTTTGAAGGATATTTTGTTGTTTTTGTTTCGTTTTCTTAAGATAAATTAGCAAATCTGGGTCAAGATTTTTTCTCAAGAGAGTTGTTTCAAGAGTTTTTTTGAATCAATGCGGCAGGGGTTCTTTTTCTCATCATTTTAATTATAATAAAAGTAAGCAGGGACTTGAAGGAATGTCAGGTATTTAAATGGATAAGTAACTATATTAATGAAGGTACTTTAAACACTTGGGTAATTGATAGTTGTGCAATGCAGTGAAGGATTTTCAACTTTAAGGATTTTATAAAAACTTTAGGGTGTTTGGGAAATGAAAAGTGGTTATAAGAGATTGCTGCTGAGATTGTATTCAATTTGCCAGTCTATATTGTTTTTTTTTCAGTTGATATGATGTGTCGAGACGTTTATATTGGTATTCTTTGGAACGGAATTAAACGATGTATGAAAGATTACATAAACTTCTTATATACCTACAAGCAACGGAACGTGATTAACTGACTTAGAACTAAATGAAATCGAATGATATTTAGGAGGGTGGATGATCTAACCCCTTACTGGGTTAATAAATTTGCTTTGCATCAGTTATCAATTAAAAAAAAAAAGAAAACATTTGCGCTCTCAAATTAATATTTTTAAGGAACTTTATAACCATTAAAATTATAGAAACCCCTCGCACTCGAACGATTTTCACGCACGCCTGGCGTATTGCACTGGCAAACAAAAGGTTCTAGTATTGAATCCCAGGTAGGAAAACTGTTTTATTTTAACTTATTTTTTTTTGTCAAAAATTTCGATATAGCTACCCTCGCTATGCCTTTATTGAATGGAAGGCCACGTTAAGTTAACAACTAGAATTTTTTCATGGTGTTTTCCTAGTTTCTATCAACCTTTTACATATTGAAAAAAAAACTTTGGCGAGACTATAGCGAGACGAAAGCAAGATGACGGCAAAACATACTAAATGTCAAAAACTACGTGTGTACGGCGAGACCATAGCAAGAAAATCACTACAATTTTGGCTATCAAGAAAATCTGGGTTAACCGAGGGTTAAGTTCAGCGGACGAAGCTAATAAGTCTGTTCGTGTTCTCACAACCAATTTTTACAAAATTAAATCTAAATCTGTTCGCGTACGCAACAAAATGTGTAGTTTTGAGCAGAAGAGAAGGCTCATAAGAGAGTAAGGAATTTCCCCTTCCTGACAATTTTTACCAATTTCTGTCCAACAAATTCTAATCTAAGAAAATTTAGGGTTATACGAGTATAACCAAAATCTAAGATTATCAAAGGTTGAGAAAAAAAATCTCGATATCATGAACCTATAAACCCTCATATTCAGATTTTGGTATTACATATTTGTTTGGGGAAAAATTGATTTTAAAAAATTAACTGTTCTTAAATACTTCTTCTGAAAATCTGCACTTATGATTTATTTAACAAAAAAAGCAAATTTTTCGAGACGATTTTTTTGTGTGTCAAATTTTAAATTATTAATATGTCTGTTCGTGCTTCCCAAAACTACGAATTTCTACTAATTTTTTTTTTAATATAAGCTTTAAGAGAACTTTGGCCTTAATTCGTAGAAATTAGAAGTAGGGAGGTACGCGAAGAGATATAATATCTAAGTTTAAACTGGATTTTTTTTACTTTTCATTATTCACATCTCGCTCCCATGCTTTCATTGAAGTGAGGTGTGAATACTGAAAGTCAACAAAATACAGTTTTTCAGTCCAAGACGGTGTTCATATGAGCTTCACGTGAGGCGACTCATTTTGACGTCTCTCTTTTCATCTCATTTCTACTTCTTGAAAAGAAAGAGATGGCGAGATGAGGCAGAAATTTTCAAAAAATTTAAAAACTTCTGATTCACTTTCTTTTCAAGAGATTCACTTTCTTTTGAGAGATGAGAGAGATACCAATAAGGGACGTCAAAATGAGTCGCCTTACGTGAAGCTCGTATGAACACCGTCAATCACATTTTAATTTTTGTTGGCTTTGTTTACTGGGCTTAAAAAGTGGTTCAACACGTTTGTAAGCTTTTGCACAGTTTCTCTTCTTTCAGAGAATATCATCTCAACTCTTAAAAATTTGACAGATTACCAAAGGTAGGCCAAAATGAACACGAACAAACTTAACGTCTGAGCTGATTAGTTTAATCAAAAAGCCCAAGGTAAACAGGTGTGTTTGTAAATTTGAAATTTTCACAAATCCCCTTTCGTTGACTCCAAAAAGTTGCAACTAGAGAACACAATGAAGGAGACAAACCTTCCATCCTTTATTGAAAAGAGTTTCTGCTGTGCTACAGAAATTTATGTGTGCAGGAAGTATTAAAGTGTCAGAACACCCAGCTCCAGCTGTATTGATTTGAAGAAGTGGAGTTTGACGTTTTTTTTTACACAAATGTGGTTAAATCCGTTTAATAACTTTTTTACAAATTTTTTTCATTTTATTTTTCAGAAATTAGCTATATTGAAAGTTCTTGGCTTTTCCTCAGAAACAATTACAAACACAAACACACCTTCATCATGTCACAAGGACAGGCGAAACAATAGGTGTGTTTGGTATATTTTTTCAAAAAAAATGTGTAAAACTTGTCAAAACAGCGAAGCCAGAGGGGATTTCTTAAAAATGGAAAAATCGCAAGCAACTATCGCACTAGCAAGTTTTCCAATGGAGGTGATATTTTTGCATCCTTCATTGTACTTTCTGACTGAAACTTTTTAGAATTTACAGACAAGATTTTGCGTATTTGGGAGAATTTGTAAAAATTTGGAGAATATTTGAACTGAACAAATACACTTTTTTGGAAAGAATTAAAAATACATTATTATACGTTACCTCCAAACACTAGACAGATATTTAATGACATTTTACCTCAAATCTTCTTTAAATTTTGAAGATTGAAAATCTTATTTCGTAAATCTAAAAGATAAGAAATTCATCTAGTAAAAACTTCTAAGGACAAATACTCGTAGTTTTACAAATCGAACTAACCTATTCTTATATGGTACTGAATGATTCATTTGAGGCTAATCCAGTTCTTCATTCTTTGACACAAATGAAAAATTCTGCATCACTTCCACTTTATAAGACGGTATTCACATTTGACTAAAACATTGGATTTTTTTGACGTTTCAGTATCCACATTAATGGATGTGATAAATAAGTAGTGGGAGTGATATATGAATGAATGAAAGTCAAAAAAAAAAATCCCAGTTTTTTAGTCCAATGCGAACACCGTCTAAGAAAAAAAGATACCCCATTTGCTTTTGAAGTATGTTGTCAAAGTTAATCTTCTTTTTAATCTTTTCCTAAGGTGGAAACACCAGTGGAAATGCAGTATATATACCAAAAAAAATTGATACTAATTTTCAGAAGGCAAATTTTGTTTCATTTCTATTTATAAAGTGAAAGTGAGACAGAATAATAAAAGAAACATAAGTAAGCACTTATGTCAAACGAAATAAAACATTGATAAAGCGATAGCGATAATCCAAAAAAATTTCAGATACGTTGAGTTGAGTTTTTGCATCAGCTGTTTCAAGGAATTACAACAACATAAACAAATCCGGATCGCTAAAGATACGCTGTCGAATGCACCCATTCTATTTTCTAATGAATGCATTCAGCGCGAAATGCATAATTGTTAATCTTTTAGCTTATGACGATATAACAAGATTAATTTCTAATCTAGTGAATCTAGTAAATGAGCGCAACAAATATGTATGGTTAACCTTCTAGATTTGCAGAAGATTAAGGATAAATTTAATCAAATTTCGATTTGGTAATCGAAGTTGGTGGAAAAGTAGTATGTGTTTATACAAACAAGAGGCGAATGTGTTAATTTATAACCGGACTAAAGTGGATAAATCATTTGGCCATCATCACTATTAAACTATGAAAACTACATAATTAGCAAACTGAAAATAAATCACATGAAAACCATGTGTTTCATAATAATTAAGAACAATCTTTGATTACCGCACTGAATGTGTGTCAAAAACTAGAAGAGACTAGAGTCAGTTAAATAGTTTTGCATTTAACTGATTTTAATTGGTTTCGTCGCATATATACGTAGCTCATATTCAAGAGCAGTTTAGGCTGTTGCGAAAAGAAAGATTTTCATATTTTATGGAAATTATAAAAAATTGAGTCAGATCACACAATTAACATGATTTTGCTGTTGACAAGCACATATTAGGTACAAAAATAGTATTTGTTTAATTTGAAATGATATCTACATGAATAAAGTGATTATACTGAGCTCGTGATACATCAATTGGAAATAAAAAAGATTTCCAACTTAATGTTTTTTTAGTATTATTTTTTAAGCTAGTAAAAAATGGGACTGGTCACACAATGGAGTTTTAGAAGAGTTTTTTATGCCAAAATAAAGATAATTGCACTTAAAAACTATCACTTGGAATTATTTCTCAGATTGATTTGATACCTTAGTTGATAAAATTAATTGAGCTTAGCGTTGCAAAAGCAACATCTATTATTGAAATTTTAAAAGAATTCAATAAGAAAACAAAAAATTACCTTGAAATGTGTAAAAATCCTTCGTATAAATTCTACAATTCTAATTTTTGGTTTAATTTGAACGACTACGGGAAGCGAATGCGGATGTGGCAATTGGCCATGCGATGCGGACTTTTGACGTTCACATTTGAATCCAGAACACGAACGAATCGAACTCCGCAGAGATAATGCAAATGATCTCTTGCTGCGAATCGAGCAACTCCTAACAATTTCAGAGTCACCCTTCCAGCCTCCAGTTACAGCCGGACTAAGACGTGTGTCAGCTGCTACTTCTGTGCGTAAACTAATATCCTGATCGATATCAACGTCTGTTGTTGTTGTAGCAATTGATTCCGAGAGATTATCATTGTCAGTACAGCCTACGCCTCCGCTATTCTGAAGCATATTACGTTTCGAAGCGGGTAGGGGTATTTTGCGATGAAGAAAACGATTGTCAGGCGGATAGTGTCGATCAATTGGTGCTGTGGACGCAGTTGATGTCGAACCAGATGCTGCTGATGAGGTGCCAGGACTATCTTGAACTGCTACTAATGGAACGCAGGAGGGTATGGTATTGTCACTTGTACAGGCAATTGTTGAGGCTGTTTCACTATTCAAACTACTGCAGGAACATTCGGGCGACAGCGGTTGACATGATTCATCTTCATCGTCAACATCGATGCTGCTATCGCTGATGTCGGTTATGGACGGTGATACATAACTTTCTTCGTTATTTGTCGTCATTTTGTTTGTTTGTTTTTTTTTTTTTAAACGTGTATTTATTGGTTTATTTTTAAATATTTGTATTATGTTTAATTAATTTAATTGCACACATTTGTTTTAAATATGCTTTGAGCTATCACATTCAAAGTCTGCGTACTTTAAGTTTGCATTTATATAAATCTTCGTCAGACATGAATCACAGAAAAAAAAAAAATACTAATATTGTTTTAGAGGAAATTTGGTGTGGTTATTGTGTGTTGCTTTTTGGTTTTGAATTTAAGATCATTTTTATTTGAGTTAATGTTATGACTGTAGGCACTTATCTTATCATCTATCAAATATGCAACATAAGACTGATAACCAAAATAAACACTTTGTTTCATGTTTTTTTATATTTTTGTATCTAGAATTTCATATTTCCTTTGTTATTTGAAATTGTTTTTGTTTAAGATGATTTGAATATCACTCCAGATGTATCGTTTATTTAATATCCATTTAGGTTTGAGACAAAGCGAAATTGTGTTTGTTCAAAACTGAGATCACACTAAGGAAACATTTTAATTTATGTCTTCACTCACTTCAAGCTAAGTTTCACTACCGAGCAAGATTTTTAAAAAATTTTCTTTCTACCAAATTTGAAAAATTAAATATTTGTGCCTATAAAATTACAAACAAAAGAAGTTGATTAAATAAAAAAAAATGTTACTCATGAGCCCTACTAATTTTTTTTGGTTGGTAGTCTTACATCTTACTACTTCTTTATACAAACAATTTCTTGAAATCCGATTGAGTCGTTTAAGCAGAGTTCGGGCAAATAAAATCTATTTATGAATTTTGATTTGAAATATTATTTCTTTTGTGAAAATTGTATGTACATATGTATTAGATGCTGGAAAAATGCTTGTAAATTGTACGAATCGTGTATGCTTTTCTGAGTGCCTATTATTTGGTTTTTGTTAGGTATATATCTTCATCTAGTTTTGGTGACAAAGCTCTTTGTTAACTTCGGAAAATTGATTTCCATTTTTTTCACGGATCACCTTGTTGAAAAATCAGCCTTATTGTGAGTTTCGCGTGAACAACATTCCACATGGAAAAATTGACATTTTACTTTTCGTCCAATTGTGAGTTTCACCCGAAAAACGATAATTCTTCTTTATTGTAAGTACTCATTTCGTAATTATTCGTAATTAAGAGCTTAAAGTGTCACTTATTTTTTGACGGGGACCGAAAGAAAAACAGAGGGTACTGACTGGTGCCTTTGCCCAAATTTTTTTTTTTGTTAATTTTAGGTCAAGTGAAGTACAGGCGAAACTCATAATAGCTTTTAAGATTCCGAGGGAACAAACATTTTGCAGGGGAAATAGGTATTTTCCATGTGAAACTCATAATAAAGAATTTTCATTAAATCGATTTTAGGAGTGAAATTAAGAAAAGAGTTCATTCGCTTATTGATTTGTCCACTTTAAAATTTCGTATTAAACAATTCGAGATAGATTTAAAACGAAATAATAAAAAACTGGATGGACTTTAAGGCTCTCCCAAACCAACGTGAATGCAGAGTGACGACGATTTTTTGTTGTTGTTTAGCGTTGTGTATTTGTCATACTTTGTACTATTGTGAATGATTCGCTGCGAATCACTCCGCATTCCTGTTGGTTTGGGAGAGCATTTAAGCGAAATAAATACAAAACTTATAATAATGAAATATGTATTGTGAAACAATTAAAAAATGAACCTAATACTACGTTTTCACTCGGCCAAATGAGATAATTTCAACCAAATTTGTACGAAATGAGTCTGAAAATTAAGTGAAACGCTTCTTCTTAAATCACAGAAAAGGCGTGTTCATTTGTAGTTTGGTAATTTCGTTTGACAGCTCATTTCATTTTTGAATTTCAACTGGCTGCTAATCGCTTTTTGTTGTTGTGTTTTTCTTTCTACTTCCATTGAGTTTTGACATTTTCATAAAAACCTTTTCAGAGCTCTTCAACCTGTGGTAAATTGGGTGTGTTCAATAGGTTCCAACATAATGTCTGTTCGCGTACCTCCCAAAACTACGAATTTCTACGGATTTTGCGAAAAGTTCTGTCAAAGCTCATGTAATAAATAAAATTCTTAGTTATGAGAAGTACATGAACAGACCTATAATTTCGTGAAAATTTGGTAAAAATTATCTCATTTCGAAATGTGAATTTGTATGAGAAATGAGATGAATACGTATCGAATTTGGAAATTTTCAACGAAATTACCTCATTTGGCCTGATTAAAACGTAGTAAACATAGCAATTAGATATTTGGAAGATTTTAATCTAATTTTCGAAGAAAGTAGTGAGATAACATGAAAGTTGCTCACATTGAACTAAAATACTGGATTTTTTTTTAAGTCTCATTATTCACACCTCGCTCCCACTCCTTCCTTGAGATGTGAATACTGAAACGTCAAAATCAAGTAATTTAGTCCAATGTGAACACTCTGTCATGAGTGGATAATAGGTGTGTTCCAGAACGAGTTTCAAACAGTTTAAAACCGCCAGATTTAGTCATTTTTAGTGCGAAGTCATTCCACAAGTGAAAGTTTGTTCTTTTTCCGACCAAAGAGAGCGCTCATGAGAGAGGAAAAAATTTCCCCTACTTGCCAGATTTGGTCCGAGAAATTTCTAGTGGCTGTTTTGTACTGGATGTCAAATGCCAAGTGTTCGTATGTCAGATTTAAAAAAAAATGTCAGTTTGGAGTTAAATAACCAAACAGAATACAAATAGCTAGGGTTACCCAAGTGTTATTTTTGTTTTTTTTTTTTGTTTTTGGTAGATGTGCATAATTTATTTATTTATTTATTTTTTTATCAATCAAATGATTTTCTTAGAATGCATGTGTCGTGAAGGCAAATCTTTTTTCAAAGAAGAAAATTTAGTAATGAAAATTTGTGTAACTCTTATTTTTTGTAGTTTTCTAACAAATTGGTGTTTCACGATTCGATATGTACTTAAAGAATATTTCTTTGTTTAAGTTTACTCTTTTTTATTCATAATAAAGACTTTGCGACCTTTAGTCCAAGTGCGTTTCGCACAACAGTTGAGCTCATCAGTTAGATGCTGTTGTTTTGTAGGAACTGCCAGATGCAAAATTATTAAGCGAAAATGATTTATTTTATAGAAAAATATTTTGCAAAATTCCCTTATTTGCCTACACAATTATTAAATACACAAATAATTTCAACATGACAGATTAGGAAAAAGATGATTATTATGAATGTTGTGAATAAACGAGAGAGCGATATACCCAAACACATGCAATGCTATTTGGAAAGGCAAATTTGCTGCAAATTGTACTAATAAACTTCACTGCTCTCTTTTTTTTTGATAGGGACGAACTGCAAAGAGTATGACCTATGATAACAATTGTTAAAATTTGCGAGCTGAATATTTCTTTTATGTACACTTTTTTCTTCGACCAATAGGCATTGAAATAAATCGATGTATAAAATGTACGTAAAATTTAACGCCTGTTCGTCGACTTTTGACTGGACCTTTGGCACCTCATACATGGGAAATTTGGGAAGAAAATGCCATCTTATTGGTCAGTAATTGGTCAACTAGTCCTAGAAATTGGTCAGCCCTAGATAACTTGTAATCAAGGCTTAAAATTTCTCAAGGTCACACGAGATTTTATAGGAAATTTAAAAAACAAAAGAGTATATCATCTGAAAGATCTCTAAATCGTGATAAGAGGTCAACTATTTCCAGAAATTGGTCAGCCAGTTTTTTTTTCCACACTTTTTCAAAATTCGTTTCAAGGTAACAAAAAAAACTTTTGGCATCTCCTTTGGGCCATTTGAAAAATAGTATGCCATTTGCAAGGCCACTTCGCGGTCATAAAATATCAGCTATTTTCAGTAATAGGTCAACCAGATATATTTTCTTTTGAATTTTTAATGATTTAAACAAAAAGTTCAAGGTCATAACGATTTTCGGCACCTCATTTATGGGATAGCGATTTTTGGCACCTCATTTATGGGAAATTTGCAAAAATTGTGAACCATCTGAAGGAAAAGGTCAGTTAGTTTAACTATTCGGCCAGCCATAGAATTTTTTAACATGAATTTTAAAATTTGTGTTCAAGGTCATTGCGATTTTGGCACACGATTAATACCATCTGAAAGGCCCTAAAATCATGACAAATTACTGAAACAAATTCAGTAATTGGTCAGCCATAGATTATTTGTTATGAATTTGTATTTGTAATTTTATTAAGAGTGAAGTCATTTTATTTTTGGATTCTTTTTAGCAAACCCTTTCATTTAATGCCGACATCAGGGTTCATGGGATTTCCAAAATTACAAAATGCTTATTTCATAAATAATTCATCCATAAACTAACTCACAAAAACATACCCTACAAAAGCACAGCACACACAATGTTGACGGTTTAGCAGATTAAATTATAAATGAAATTGAGTTAGTTTCCGTTTTGGAGAACATAAAGGCAAAAGTAATAAGATTAATTTTCCATAATGTAACATAACACACACGCTGCTGTCTATCATCTATAAGCTTTTATTTTTATGCCCAAAAAAAAAACACTCATTCGAGTAGGTGCTTTAAAAGAAGTAAAATCTTCAAATCATAAGAGGTTAATGATGGAGAAGTCAATGAACTTCTGGAGTACCTAATTAAGCATCAAGGATATTGTTAGAAACAACCCAAGGATATGATGAATAAGAAATAAGTAATTACTTCCTCTAAAGTATCAACTTTGGATTCATGTGTGGATTAGGTTTTACTTTTCTTTAAAAAAAAAGGAGAGAGATTAACCAGCTTTATATAGTACCAATACATTCATACACAACTTTGGTTGAATGAAAAAAAAAAACAAAAAAAAAACAACTCTATTCAATCTTAATGATAATGGATCCTTATATTACATTAGAAAGAATGCATTGTTAAAAAAAAAAAAAAAACAAAAAAATACTTAATGGATTTCACCTGCGAGTATAGTTCTCTATTTAATTGCAATCATTAAAAGGAAGAACTTGAATGTCGAAAATGTTACCCAATGTCAACGAACTCACATTGTATGTTTCGCATTTGCTTTAATAGTGCTAAAGATGGTGAATATGGGTAAGTTTAAAAAAAAAAAAATATTCTATAGACATTGATTTCCTTAAAATTCCCTTTGGGCCAATTTTTTAACTGTCAATTAAACATCAGTTCTATACCTACTAATTTTTTAAAGGCACGAACTTATTTGAATATATTCCTGTGACAGGTTAACTGAATGTTTAATTGTTGATTGAAAAATGAGATCCTGGTCAACTCATTTGGCATAATTTGATTAAGAACTTTAGATAAATTTTTATGTAGTACCCCATCGCTTAATGATAAGTGTGTTTGACTGATGTCACACTGCCAAAGATCTGGGATCGAATCCCAACCTAACCTATAATTTAGAATTTTTGTTCAAAACTTATATTTTTAGCTCAAATATAAAGGACTTACTTCCACGGTTAAGGGACGTGGCTGACCTTGATGAAGTGAGACATAAGACCGCCCTTAATCCCAACCCATATGATCTAAATAGGGAACAAAAATTATTTTTGTAATGAAAATGTGGTTCATATGTTACCTAATCGGACGGAACATAAAAATGAAAGTCCTCTGTCCCTTTATTTCTTCCAAAAGCACGAACACAGTAATGGTTGAGACCTAAGAGTTTAAAGTTGCTAGGATCTAGTTCTCTACGACCTATCACATCGAATTGTATCCAAATTTATTTTATTTATTAAATGTTCGATTACAATTTCAGCTCTTTTTAATAACATTTCTTAGCTTTTCAGCAAGCTTTTGGGACACTGTTCTAGATTCAAGACAGACGTGTTCCTTATAAACCAGAAAGCATAGTAGTTTCTGCTAATATTGTTGTTCGATGGATTAGAACCAAAAAGTGGTGTCCAACAAGGTTGCATCTTGGGACCGATATTGTTTTAATGAATTCATAGTAATGTTTGGCAATTTAATTTATTGACAAAAACCCGTAATAGTGGGGTTGACCGATAGGTACATGGAATCGTACATTCGGGAGGAAGCATTTGGAGATACTAAGGGTGATGGGACAGGAGGGTCTTGTTCCACGTGTCATAAGTACCAAGAAAATCAATTGACTCATATACACAATCCTTCGCGAATAAAACGGAATTATTGTCTACATTTTAATTTCTTTGTTTGTGTATTTTTTGTTTGACGAATAGATGGACAATTGGAAAAAGAAGCTCATAAAAAATGGCCGCAATAGATTAAGGAGGTCTTATGTCCTTCAAAGTAGTACCGTGTGGCATGATGGTTAGTGCGTTGGACTGTCATGCCGAAGGTCTGGGTTCGATTCCCAGCCGCTGCCACCTAAAAACAGAAAATTTTTTCCTGAGGTACTGCCCTTTTGCTAGGAACTGACAAAACCTTTAAGAGTATACTTTTCATGAATAAGTGATTCTCATCTAGCTGTTCGGACTCGGCAAAAAATTGGAGGTTCCCTCCATTCCTGCCGATAACGAGAACACAGAAATGGTTGCGAGTTGTAAGACACTAGGCCCCGGTTCTCCACGAGCTGTTGCGCCACCAAATTTATTTATGTCCTTCAAAACATTTTTTTGGTCCGGTGGTTATAGCCTGAAACCTCCTCATCAAATACTTCTCTTTCGGTTTCCAGTAGTCTTAAATTGAAACCACATTATTAACTGTTACTGTTATTCTAAGAAAAAAGAAATAAATAATAATTTGGGCGACAAAGGGTTAAGAGAAAGCTACCAAATTTAATCTGATAAAATAAATATGAGAATTATTTTTTTAAGCATACTAATGCTAATCTCACATTTTCCTTATGAATATGAAAAAATATGAATTCTACCATTTTCTAAAATACCCACGCTTCTTCACCACCATCAGAAAACTAGGAAGACAAAATGAAGGAAATTGAGCAAAAGTTAACGTAGGTTTTTTTTGCATTTGCCTTCGGGATCCTGTGAGTGATGCTTTCAGTGGGCAGTTGATGATTACCAGGGTAATGGTTATTCTCTTTACTACACCATTTATGTCGATGGATGGATGAACTTTCTGTTTTTATATAATGAATAATGAAAAAATGATGTACAAACTTTATAATATCAACCACCATAAGTATCAAAACACAGAATTAAAATGTGAAGTAGTAAAAAAAGTAAAGCACAAGTTGCGAGAGTACTCTTCTTGGCTATGTATGCAAATGGATTTATTGAATAATTGGTGAAATTTACTGTCCATTCCTCTGTCTAGACGAGGCAATTTTTCAAAAATTCTACCCACGAAAATTGCAAAAAAAAAAAATAAAAATATAAAACACATTATGTATTATCTAACCAAGAGCCTTTGTGTTTACTTTAAATTGGATGCGCCTTTTTAAGATTATATACAAAAATTTTACAATGTGTTTTGGGAATGGGAGAAAAAAAAAAATATGGAAATTTTCCTTTCGAATGTTCAAGTACTTGAGGTGAATTTACGATGTTTTCAGCTGAAGACTGCGGTAAATTGAAGGGGAAGGATTAGGTTTGAATTACCTAGTCGGTTATACAACAAAAAAAAAGGGCATGATATTATGAGGCTTTTGTTGTAAACGGTTTTATGTATCGAAATATTTTTCTAAAGGGTATAAACCTTAGCACAGTTAAATACATGCGGCACCCGCTTAATAGCCAATATGTGAACATATTTTGAGGTTTTAAATCTATCCTAAGAATATAGCTTTTTATGGAGATTAAGAATATGCTTTTGAACATACTCTGCACTGTGCTTGCTTGCCTTTTTGTGAGTGTGCTGTTGGGTTAATTTGTACATCAAAATATGTTATGTTAACAGATGGAATAATTTGGTTTGTTTGAGGAGAAGCTCATGTGTAATTTGAAGAAATAAAAAATTCAATTAATGGTGGTACCCATTTGAGAGAAAAAAGACTGTAGAGCTCTTGAGCAGCTCTTAAGCAGCTCTCAAGAGTAAAGCTCGCCAGTAGGTACAGTCAAGAAGCTCAGAGAGTGTTAGACAGCTATTTGTAAGTCTCTCTTGAAAGATTTTTAGTGAAGGTACTTTCAAAAACTAAAATATACGAAATTAAATTTTAGCCATGTAAAACTAGATCAATTTTGACCATTATTTTGTATTTTGAAAAAAACCTGATGGCAACCTTTCAACAGTGGCCATCCTGACAGATTTTGTTTTTTTTTTTTTTCAAAAATGGCGCCCAATCTGTGTAAAATAAAAAAAAACACTCATGAATTACCTGGAAAACTTCCATGGTTAAATCAATGGTTGATGTCTTCAAAAATAGGTCTTGAATAGGCGCATCTTCGGGTAAAATGTTAGTGGTACGACTTTTCGGAAAAAATGGTGTCAAAGGGTGAGATCTCCACTTTTTTGATAAAATTTAATATTTTGAACATGAAAAAAGTTGTGCAAATGCTTCCAGATGCCGTATTTCATGTTCCAAATATTAAATATTACCAAAGAAGTGGAGGTACCAACATTTGACATAAAAAAAGTATGTTCCCGAAAAGCGGCAGCACTGACAATGTAACCGAAGGTGCATCTACTCAAAAGCCACCTTTTAAGGCATCAACTGTTATTTCCCAACACGCGTTTGGTATCTGAAATCCACCATTTGAAATTAAAAAATACTGAAATTTTAACCGAAGGTGCGTTCACCCAACATCCACCTTTTAAGGCATCAACTGTTATTTCCTAACAAGCAACTCTTTTCAAATCCCACCGTTTGGCACCAAAAAAAGTATGTTCCAGAAAAGTACCAACACTCCCATTTTACCCGAAGGTGCGTCTACTTAACACCTTTTCGCATTAACCGTTATTTTAATTATGAACGTTTTCCAAGTCAATACGAGTTTATTTTATCATTTGGGCCAGAAAATGGCGTCCAAGCGACTAGAATGTAATAATGGGTCCTAAGCTTAGTTTCATCCTTGGAGTGTTAAAAATAAATTACAAATATAAAAAAAAAAAACAAAGTTCAACCCCCACAAAAAGAGAAGGGATTTCGGTTTTCTGACCGGACTACAGATTGGGCGCCATTTTGAAAAATTTTGAAAAATTTGAAAAAAGCTTTCTGATTAAGGCAAGTAACCCTTATACTTGTATGTTATCTTTCTAACTTTTGCTTCTTCCGGTTGCACAGTTAATTAGATAATTCTTTCATTTTTAAATTAAATTCGTCTTAAAATATTCCAACAAATTGGCGCCCAACGTGAGATTATTTTTTTTTTTTCAAATCCTTTTAATCCTTTGAGTTTTTTTTATACTTTGAAAAATTTTAATTTCTAGCAATCACAATCTAATCAATATCTGAACAAAAAGTCAGTTCGTAGAATCCTTTTCCAGCGTAACTCACAAAAACAACAAAAAGCCATTATTGAATACTCTCTCTATAAACGATGACTATCCTACTTTTCAGCTTCATAAATCCTGCTGGGTAAAAAGCTTAATTTGAAAATACATTTATACACAACAGAACCCATAACACAATGCAGTATCAATGAATCATTTGGCTCCGGTGTGGTGTGCTGTGAAGTGTGGCGTATAGTGTATCATTCTGTTGCGTGGGAGTGTGTTTAATTAAAAATTTTGCAATAAGCTGCAGCGAGAATTTTACCTCTCTCACAGATTTTATGTAAAATTTGATTGCAAAAGTATATTAAGTGTGGTGCGTTTTCAAATGACATCAATATCCTTAATGACTCTTTTTACACACACAAAATTTTATATATTCCTATCTGCAATTTTCCAATGACAAAGTTGTTGTCTCTGACAAAACTACCAAAACCACTCGATGTTCAACACCTGAGAAACGCCTGCCTCCGTATAAACAAGTGGCGCCACCTACATTGCAAAATCTACATAAATGTACAATGGAAAATTTTATTTCACTAAAAAAGTAGGGGGAGTCGTAAAAATAATAATAACGGCAGAGAAATATTTATATCGACAAAGTGTGTTTGTGTGTGAAATGTGTATGTGTATCCTTGCACAACACATGTTGCAATGCAGCCCAAGACCCGACAGAGACACGCCAAGATTGAAAGGAAGATAGAGCAAGCACATTTGGTCCTCTGCCAAACATGGGCTTCACATAGACTTTTACTTTTGTTTCTTTTTTTTTTATTGTTCCTAGCTTTGTTTTGTGGTATATTTCCGGGCTCATAAGTAGTTGACAAAAGTTTTTTTTTTAATTCTTTTTTATTGCATACCTACAGAGGTCCTTGTTTATATAGTTGACTCTCTGTTTTAATCAATAACACAGAAAACCAGTTTTGCATTTAAAGGACAATAGATCATTACCAAGCGAATGAACACACAAGCTGATGCATATATATGCATGCATATATGCAGATATCTTCATAAAATGAAAACACAATAACGACTAAAGGTCAATTATTGGCGCTTGAGCGGATATAGTGTTTAAGTTGGCTCTAGGCACACAAGGACAACCCACTTAGATAGCTTAATGGTGTTGATGATGATAATAATGATGGTGGTGTTGGTGGTATAGGTGGAACGTGATGTATTCAAAGTCATTCGATATAATGTCAAAGTGTCCCTTTGCTAATACTCCTATGCCCTAAGCGATCCCTATTTTTCTGTGGTGTTTCTCTGAATTTCAATTTCCAACGAAAACGCTTAGCATAAACCTATATGTAAGATAAGTGGGAGAAAAGTGTGTTAAGTGGTCTTGTGTGCAAATGCGGGTGAGAAGAGAATACTTCAGACTGTGTGAAGTTATTTCTATAGGCCCACTCAAATGTCGGAAAAGATAAAGCTTTAAGAATGGCAAAAGGTGAATTTAAACTATTTTGTACAAGTACGAGTATATAGTAAGATGAGAATTGATATAAATTAAATTAATAGGTTTGAAATTAAAAATTAATACAACACACGATTTTTTTTTTTGCATGTGGAAGTGTGTCAGGGCAGACATTAAACCGAGGACAAAATGGATAGATACTCGCTTAAAATTTTGCAGGAGGGTCAAATTTTTGAAAAAGGGGACAGAAAGAAATATATATAGCGACCTGGAGGACATGTTGCTTACAAAATTAAGACGACATTTGTCAGATAGGTAATCTTTAAGTATTCTTAGGAAAATAATACACAATAGTACGTAGGGGTAGGATATACACTTTAAGGGAGCCCTACGAAGATGACAGTTTCAAGGATCTAGGAAGTAACTAAAGTGACATTTTTCAAGGGTCGAATGTCTCCAAAACTTTGTATAGTCATAGTCAATAGCTACGTTTTTTTGCATTTCCATATGGACTTTGGCGAAAAAAAACATAGGGACATTTCAACATTTCACCTTGGTCTGCCATTTTGTATTGAACTACCCTACTAACAAACATTTGACATTTCCATATTATTGATAACACAACGAGAATTGTAGTTTGGCAGTTCCGTTTTCATCGGGACAAAAGTTAAATCCACTTAATAATCTGGACATAGCTTACTCTACACGGACATAGTTGTTGTTGTATCTTATATGTAAATTTCACAGCTAATAACGGGTGATTTTTTAGCTGGTTTGGTTTTGGCAACACTGGTTTTGACAGCTGACGTGTGTTTAGTACCTTGTGTCACTGTCAAACAGCTTCAGTTTGGTTTGCAATTTAACCATGGATTGTCTTACAAATGAACAACGTTTGCAAATTATTGAATTTTACTATCAAAATTCGTGCTCGGTTCGAAATGTTCATCGCGCGCTGCTTCCATTTTATGGTCGGCATTCTCGACCTTCTGAGCAGTCTATTCGGAAGATTGTGACCAAATTTCGCACCAAATTTACTTTGTTGGACATTAAACCACCAACACGTTTACGTACTGTGCGTAGTGAAGAAAATATTGCGGCCGTATCAGCTGGTGTGACAGAAGACCGCGAAATGTCGATTCGGCGCCGTTCCCAGCAGTTAGGCCTTTGTTACAGCACTACGTGGAAAATTTTGCAGAAGGATTTGGGCGTAAAGCCTTTTAAAATACAGCTGGTGCAAGAACTAAAGCCAGCCGACCTACCACAACGCCGAATTTTTGGTGAATGGCCTCTTGGAAAGCTGGCCGAGGATCCGCTTTTTTATCGAAAAATTGTGTTCAGCGATGAGGCTCATTTTTGGTTGAATGGGTACGTAAATAAGCATAATTGCCGCATTTGGAGTGAAGATCAGCCAGAAGCATTGCAACAGCTACCAATGCATCCCGAAAAAGCCACTTTTTGGTGCGGTTTATGGGCCGGCGGCATTATTGGGCCATATTTCTTCAAAGATGATGCGAATCGCAGCGTTACTGTCAATGGTGAACGCTACCGAGCGATGATAACAAACTTTTTTTTGCCCGAAATGGAAGTTCTTGACTTGCATGATATGTGGTTTCAACAAGACGGTGCCACATGCCACACAGCACGCGAAACAATGGCGCAATTGCGAGGCGAGTTTGGTGAACAGTTAATTTCACGTTTCGGGCCGGTCAATTGGCCGCCTAGATCGTGCGATTTGACACCATTAGATTATTTTTTGTGGGGGTATGTCAAGGCTAATGTCTATAGGGACAAGCCCGCTTCGATTGACGCACTGGAAGCCAACATCCATGCATTCATTCGTTAGATACCGGCCGATATGTGTGAAAGAGTATGCCAAAATTGGACTCAGCGGATGGGCTACCTGAGACGCAGCCGCGGTCAACATTTGCATGAAATTATCTTTAAACATTAAATTGAAAGGTTCAAACTATCGATTCAAATAAATATTTCATTCATTTTTTCGAATTTTTTGTGTTTTTTTTTTTTTTTAAAGTTCTAAACCTCTTAAAAAATCACCCATTATAAGCGGACAAATTTTAACACAGCTATAGATTATTGGCCAAGGCCTTTCTTTAACTATAACGAATAAACTGCATAAAGTCCCTGACGTTGCAACGGCACACACTGGTCAGTTTGTTGAATTTCGGTGACGAAAATAGTTTTCCAAGCCAATTCTTATTATAAATTAGTTAAATTTGGTACACTTGATGATTTGAGGATGCTGAATTCATTTGAACTAATAATTTCTATTCTACTTTAATCAGGAGCTTCACAATTTTGGTCACAACATGGTCCCAAATTTCAAAATTTTAAATAAGGTATTGTCGAAGTCAGGAACTGAGTGAAGTTTTTATGCGCTTAAAAATATTATTTAATATAAAAATGACTCCAATACTGATTTGTACAAAATTTAAAGAAGATGGTCCAAAATGTTCAAAGATGTTTCCAAAGGATAAGAACTAATTTTAGTGCTTATTTAAAAAAAAAAAAATGTTTTTATTGAAAATAATTTGTAGACCTAATCTGATCGAAATTTGACTAATTTGAAAACTGGAAGTAGCTAATCAATTTTCATGTCAACCACTCAAAAACTCGAAAAAATCAAAAATAATCTGAAGTAATAGTTTTAATATTGTTGATATATTGTTTCTGGTCAAAATATTTTAATGTGACTTCAGGCTGAGAATTCTGGTAGTTGACAGACTAAAAAAAAAATGCTTCTCAAATAATGGAAGCTTAACGGTTTTTTCAACTTTCAACCATCAGAATTCTTAGCTTGATGTCAGATTTAAATAATATAATCAGAAAAACTATCATCATTATTAAAACAATACTATTTCAGATTATTTTTAATTTTTCGAGTTTTTTAATAGTTGAACTAAAATTAGTTTGACAACATCCAACTGTCAAAATTGTCAAATTTCTTTCAGATTCGATCAGATTAGGACTAAAAATAATTTCTTATACACAAAATGTTTACAACTAGCACTTAAATTTGTTCTAACCGCTTGAAAACATTTCTAAACATTTCGGACTATCTTCTTTTTTAAAAATCAATATTGGAGTCATTTTTATATGAAAGTATTCAAGAACATATAAGGACATTTAAAACATAAACTTGACTCATTTTTTAACTTTGACAATACTTTATTTAAAATTTGAAATTTGGTACCATGTTTTTACCAACATTGTAAGGCCCCTGATTAAAGTAGAAACAAATTAGTAGTACAACTAAATTCAGCACCCTCAAATCATCAAGTGTACCAACTTTCATTAATTTGTCTTAAGAGTTGGCATGGGAATTTATTTTTGTCGCCAAAATTCAACAAAGGGACCACTGTGCGAAAGCGCGGTATAAGTTAAAAGTGTCGATATATCGCGTTCGTTTGAATTTTACCAAAAGTATTTGTTGTAATATTCGTTATTAGTGGTCAAAAAGGATATTAAGTTATTTTCTTAAAAAAGTTCTCAAAAAGAAGACATTTTCTTATAAAAGAAGGAGAATTGATATGCAAACGCTTTTGGGCGAAAAGTCACAAAAAAAATTTAAATTTGAATAACTTTTAACAGTCAGTTTTTTTAATGATGTTAATTTTATGACATTCGTAAGCTGTGATTTCTCAAAAAAGTTAACTTTTGGCCAAAAGAAATAGTCCTACAAATTGCCATTTTTTAAAAATATTTGTTTAACACTTTTTGGCTTAAAAGTCATAAGAGCTGTAGTCTGCACAATTATTTTGACATAAAATCGCATGTAATAAACTTTCAAAAAATTATACAAAATAAAAATTTAAGATTAGAGTTTTGAAATAAAAAAAATATATTTAAAATATTTATTGCGGCAAAAGTATTTTAACTAAATTAGACCGGTTAACTTTTTGATGCCGACAGGCAAGAATGCTTCTTAGCTTATTTTTGGGAGCCAAATTAGTATCCGTTACTTTTTTTTCGCCATTAGATTGGATCGGATTCCGTGCATCAAAAAATAATTATTTTCATTTTTAAGGGCTACAATTTATTTGGTAATAAAGGACAAATTATTGACCATAATGGTTTGCTTAGGCCAAGGCAAACATTTTTCGCCTTTAATATTATACAATATTATGCACAGAAAAATTGGAATATTGTTTTGAAAATTTTGATTCTTTTCGCATGAAAAACTGTTACCGATGCTTAACCTTAAAAATTGAAAAAAAAAGAAAAATGGCGCAAAAATTATGACGGATTTGAGTTGAGTTTACCGGTATTTGATAGCCAGTTTTATTTTATTGAAATTCTCACCTGGAAAAATAATCTAGTTTTTACCAAGGCTTTGGAAAGTTTAACATTGATGCTAGCAAGGGTATAGAAAGGTTAACTATCAATTTTCTCTAGGGCCTTGCCGAGTTACGTTAGGTTTCGCCTAGAGAGACAACATAACAAAATGAAAAGTTGTCTCGACTCAGACTCGATCCTACGATCTTCTGAATACCAATCCAACACGCTAGCTACTGAGCTGTTTCGAAATAAATTGTGTAACTTACTATTGTATTATGGGTATAAAATATTTTTTTTTTATATAAAAAGACAAAGATAAAAAGACTCATCCAACATCACTAGTATTTGACAAGTTTTCCTTGTGCAGATTGCCCCTACCGAAGCCTTTTCAGACCTTGACTATGCTTGAAAAAAACTTGTCATTTTTCCAGGCAAGTATACTTTTGCTGACATTTATTTTGATATATAATTTTTTAATCCAAAACTCTAAAATGAATTTTTTTTTAAATATATTTTAAAGCTCATTATAATTTCATTGTGTTTTCTATTTGAACAAATGTTCCAGATCTGTTTCTAACAATAAAAACTAATTCAATAAAGTAAATCTTTTTAGAACGTACAAAAATACGATATCAACTTTGATAATGCGTTTTTTAAAATAAAACTCCTGAAAATATGCAATGCTTTTTATCAATTTATTCTAAGACCGAATTGTAATCTATTTTTTATATATTTATGATTAAAGTTTAAGTAAATATATTGTTTACACATATTTAGTGATAAATTCTGATCAATTTGTATCTAATGATATTTTTTCACATTTAAAGCTTTTTGTGTATTATACTAATTATTAAGTATGCTTTAAATTCTTATTTATATCATTTAATTCCTTGAGAAGTGCTAAATAACTATCATATTTTCACAACAAGATGATATTTTTAACACAGTTTAATGTTAATTTTGTTCAGTGCTAAGCATTTAAGAGACTTTGGTTACAAGCCTACATACAAGCGTCCTTTGATAAATAATTTATTTTCTTATTTATAGCCTGGAATGGTGAGTTAATTTTGTAAGTAACTTGCAGTGATTTTTTTTTTTTTTTAATTTTAACGAACAATCAGTTATCATCATTTCTTTTTTTAACATTATCTCTCAGACTATACATTTATGTTTGTTATTATTGCAAGCCCGAAAGAACTTTTTTGGTTTATTGGTTAATTTTGACTACGGAGTACGTTGTATCCGGAAACATTTTTATCGCAGACGAATCTTCCTCACGAAAGAATAGCTTATGCTGCAAATTGTGTACACATTCAGCTGTGATAACGTAAATAAATAGTAAGAGATAGATAAACAGAAATTCTTTTAGAACTTTTGAGTTAAGATATTTTTTTTTGTTTCTTTTTTTTTTCAATTTGACAAATTCATATGAAAACTTTGTGACTTTTTTGTAGATGATTTTCAGACGTGCTTTTATTTTTATAAATTTTCACTTAGATAAATTTGTACTTTTTCACGTGATGACAAATACCGAACCATCTGATTCAGATGAGCATAACACGACTTTCGGTAAAAATCTGAAATACCAAATCCGAACGGACGAAGACGACAAGCACCGCACTAAAAAAGATACATCTTAACGGAGCGCTAGATAAGTATTCACTGATTGTGAATATGGCCGACATAACATTACGGAGCTTGATGTAGCTCGCTTTTGCTTACATACTACTACAACACCACCTCCGATCCGAACTCCCCCAAAAACAAATCGATTGTTTTGATTCAAAAGAAGAAGACGAGCACCATGTTGACGACATAGAAGGAGGGTTGGCAAATGGAAATAGCCTACGACAACGTGCATATGGCCTGGTGGATGAGCTTTTATACGGTTTATGACCAACGACTGTCGTCGACCGTAATAATAAAGAATCTTCGGATCGGGCCATTGGTTTTTTTTTTTTTGAATGAGAATTAGAATTTATGATCACAAAAGGAGGGGATTTATCTGGTTTGATGAGGACTGGCACTGCACTGGTAAAGAGCTACATGAGCGGCGTAAGTAAGAATGAATTTAATGAATTTTTCTGTTTTTATTAGCTTTTGATTACTTTTGTGTGTGGTGGCTCATATTATGATAGTAAGTAACACTTTCATGATTTGTTTATAACCAGCTGAATGAATGTGTCATTGTTTATGTTCGGTAGAGAGTTTATTGTTTGGAATAGATACTTCCGAATGGTCCTACCTATAAGCCCATGGTTATGACTAGAGGGTTATATAGCTGATTGAATATTACGATAAATTCGAGAATTACGAGTGCAGAATTGAGAGCTAAAAATATGTGTCATGAAAAAGTAAAATTAGAACAAAGGACAATGGGACAGTTTTGTTCTTTTTTTATGGTAGCCCAACTCAAAGGATTGAATTATAAGATATGCAACATATCTCAGGATGTGTGATTGCACCAACACCTTTTATTCGCTTACATAATTAACGTCGAAAAACATTTCCGCTTATGAGCTAAGCTGATATAAAAAGAATTATTATAACTAAAGGGTGTCGCAAAAATAATGAAAGATTTAAATTTTCCGGCATTTTTGTGTTTATAAAAGTGTTGGCAACCCAAAAAAAAAAAAAACTTGACAGCTGACAGTTTAGGGTTAAGCAAAATGAAGCAATTACACCAGAGAACAACTTCTTTTTATTGTTGAAAAATATTTCAAAATAATGAAAGTTGGCGACCACAGTTTGAAAGGGTTTCCCAAAATGTACACAAGATTACAACTAAAAGAAAATACACATTCTTACTGAATGAACAGAATGGAGACGGAGCTGCAACTGGAATAGTTTTTAAAATGTTGAATACGCACAAATCCAATGATACCAACACAACACGACGCAGCTGGACAAGTTGGGCAACTTTTAACTTTTGCATACAGCTTTTTTGACGTTACAAAATTGTGAGCGCAACCAAGTGTTTACATGGGGGTTGAAGAGAGTTTCAAACTCTTTTTATTCTCTGATAACGACGTAAAGTAATTTTAACTTCCATTTTATCAGTATCTATGTTAATTTTTGTTTAAGTTTTTATTTTTGTGTTGAATTAAGTTCGCACAGCAAATTTGAAATGCCAAAAATGTCAGAAAGCTGTACAGCACCTAGTGAGCGATTAAAAAAAAATCACTTACAGCATTTTTTGACAGCTATTCCAGTTGCAGCTGCAGCTCTAGTTGCAGCTGTAGCTCCAGTTCTCTGTGACTCTATTCTGGTCAGGCAGTTTCTTGCCATATACACTAGTAAAGAAAATAGAAAACAAGATTTTTTTTTCAATTTGTTTCAGTGTTTTTTGAAGAGCTTTCTTTAGTGATTGGTCGTATTAGGTTGAAAGAAAAAGCATTCCACAGCTTCATGTTTTTTTGTATTTTTATTACGTTAAAGCAAGAAATGTCACAGGATAGGTACAAATTTTGCTCTTGAAGGTCGTCATATTTTCAGAATTTTTTTTCATTCAAGTAAATTTAATAATCAGGTAACTTTTTAATCAGCTTTAAATATTTTGTTTTGTATGATTTTGTTTAGCAGGTTTATATGACTTTTAATGAAAAAAGATACATTTGTCCTTGAATACCAATATCTCAGCAAATAATGACGTCATACAAAATTCAAGGACAGTTTTAGAAATTTGTATAAGTTTGTGACAAGATTTTTTAAGATTTTGTAAAGATTGTTTTTGTTTAACCTTCACTGTTAGTTTTAAAAAAAAGTATTTGAAACCATGATCTTTCGGTAAACATTCCATGTCTTTGCAAATATTGGTATGCATATTTTTAGATTTTAAAACATCAATATTCCCGTTCATTTTCAAATTGATTCCGTTCAATTCCGTTTTTCCTTACCAAATAGTCAACGTTTTACAAACCAATTTTAGGAACAAATTGTGTTGTTCCTTTACATTGCGTAATCGTCATTAAAATAAAAAAAAAACAATTTTCGTCGACTTTTTCTCGTGTTTCCATTGGTTATATATTTTTTGGACTTGTTAAAAAAACATAAAAAAAAAATTTTAAAAAAAATTTAAAAAAAAATTCAAACAAAAACTTTTCAAAATGTTTGTTTTTATTTTTTTCACCATTAAAAAAAATGATTATTAATAGTTTATTTACCAAAGAGCCATTTTTTTTATTTCGATTTTCTTGAAAACAGTTTGATAGCAATTTGTTGGATTTAAAATTAAAAATTAAATATTTCAAAAACTACAAAATAAAGGGGTTTTCAACAGGGACGCTACAAAAGTAGAGCGATAGGGACAGCAAAAGACGCCATATTTCTTCTCGCTCTTTTGACATTTTTCTTCAGTAAGGTTTGCCATTTCATGATGGAAAGATATACGAGCCAACAACGAGTTGAAATTATTAAAATTTATTACCGAAATTCGGAGTCAGTGGCCTCAACGTTAAGAGCGCTATGTCCAATTTATGGTCGTCATAATCGTCCTAGCAGATCAACAATTGAGCGTCTAGTGAAAAAATTTGAATCCACAGGCACAGTACAAAATGTTTCAGTGCCAGTGAGGCAAAGAAGTGCCCGTAGTGTCGAGAATATTGCTGCCGCTGAGGCTTCAGTTGCAGAAAGCCCAAATGTGTCTCTCACACGTCGTTCTCAAGCGTTGGGCATCTCTGTGACGTCATTGTGGCGAATTTTGTGAAAAGATCTTGGCCTACATCCTTACAAGATTAAATTGATGCAAGAACTGAAGTCGCTTGACCACCAGAAGCGTCGTATGTTCGTGAATTGGACTGAGCAACAACTTGAAAATGATTCGGATTTTCATCGAAAAATCATCTTCAGCGATGAGGCTCATTTCTGGCTGAATGGCTTCGTCATTAAACAAAATATGCGGTATTGGTCAGGCATAAGTCATCATTGCATCCCGAAAAAATTACGGTTTGGTGTGGTTTATGGGCCGGCGGCGTCATTGGGCCGTACTTCTTCCGTGATGGTCAAGACCGGCACTGTGAATGGGGATCGCTACCGTTCAATGATAACCGAATATTTTTGGCACCAATTGGATGATATGGACTTGGAGGACATGTGGTTCCAAAAGGACGACCGGCGCCACAAGCCACACAGCGAATGTCACAATCAATTTATTGGAAACCAAGTTTGGAGAACGTGTTATCTCACGAAATGGTCCAGTCGCTTGGCCGCCTCGGTCGTGCGATTTGACGCCGTTAGACTATTTCCTGTGGGGCTACGTCAAGTCTATGGTCTATGCCAACAAGCCAGCGACGATTGATGAACTTCGTACGAATATCGAACGTGAAATTGCAGCAGTATTGGCCGATTTATGCTTGAAAACCGTCGAAAATTGGGTTCAGCGTCTGGACTTCTGTAAGCGTGCCCGTGGTGGCCATGCAAAAGAAATCGAGTTCCATACATAATGGCATCGAGCGTACTTACGCAGGAATAAAGAATTTCATTGATATCCAAAACCGTTTTTGTTTTATTTAAAAAAACTTTTGTAGCGCTCTTTTTGAAAACCCCGATATTTTGTTCTCTTGTGTAGTTCTCCATTTTTATTAAACTGTCAGCTGTCAAATGAATTTTTTTTAAGGGTTGCCAATACTTTTTTATACAAAAATGACGGATAATTCAAAATTTGCATTCATTTTAGGTCTCTCATTACATGTAGTGAGATTGAAAATCAAAATCATCAGAAACAAGAAACCCTACAGACCATTATAGAAAAGCTAATAATTTGCGATGTATTTTGTCAACAAATCCCTAAAAAAAACTTCAAATGGCAACCGCAATCTATGTATGTAATTAAATTAACGTAATCTCTAACACGAGCCAGTTTATAAACCTAAGATTAACTGCCCATTTCCATGTTTATAGCTTTGTATAATTTTTGCAAATGTCACCGAAAAATTCCCTCGTTGTCGTCTCGCAACTATGATTATAAATTCTAAATTCATATAAATCTTCACCCAAGTTGTCCTCCTTTTTCTGTTCTATTTGTGTTTTTTTTTTTTTTTTGTGTTGTTGTGTTTCTTAAAATACATGTCACTTACTGCACTTATTTACCACTAAGTGACGCAATTCAGTGCCACTTTAATTCTTTTAGGCAGTAATTGTATTTTATGACATTGCGTTTATCATAATATACAACAATCTTCACACAAAATGCTCTTCATATTATGTTCTTCATTTTTTTTTAATGTTTAATGCAACAATAACAATAAAATGCAATGCAAACTTTTGTTGCAGTGCAGTGAAGTTAAAAATATTGTCATTATTATGATGAGTTCATCATCTTCATCATTATATTGTTAGAGACTGAGATTACTATGGACAAGATGATGTGACAAAGACGAAGCCCACTGACTGACTCTTTAAATCGAATTAAATTGTTTTGTTGTTGTTGCTATTTGCTGGTGTACTGAATACGAAAATGCAATTGTGCAGAAATCATTTTAATTAAATTTATTCACAATAAGATGATAATCTACTTTTACTTTGGCTGCTTTCGTCTTTATGTTCATCTTTTAGGTACACATGTTTTACATCCAGATGGGCTATAAACTTTGGCCGACATTAATTAGAGGTGGGATGTTCAAAAGAGTTCGGGGGAGGGGGAGTAGGGGGAGGAAAGTGTGGTTGAAACGATGAATGTATTCTTAAGAAAACAAACTTTTCCCTTTACGCTGCAACAACCCTATAAACAAGATGTCTCCTTCGAACGTGTAAACTGACAGATTTTAATTGGATTTTATAAATTTATATTGAACCCCAAGAGAGTTTCTGGTTTATCTATGTACACCTTACCTTTCCCTTACCTTCCTTATACTTTCTACACGTAACATACATAATGTGTAGGTATATGATGTGTATCCTCATCAATAAACGAACCGAACCACCCTTAATGAACATGGCTCATTTTTAAGCATGTTTGTCATTTGTATATATGGCACTTTGACTATGGTTTACATTAACAACACAACAACTAGATGGCGTTCATGTAGATATTTGATGAGATGTGATAATTAAGAAAGTATCAATAGCACAGTCACATCAGTCGAAAGATTTAATTGCAATGCTTTGACGTTCATTTTTGTTTTTACAATTTTTTTTTTTTAATTAAATATGAAAAATTTTTATTTCCTTGAAAATAATTTATAAATACAATTTTTAATCGAATGGGAAATCAATTTGATTTGATGTAGACATAATTATTGAAGAATTCACCAAATTTGGAATCGTTTCAAAATGAGTTCGATATTCTTGAAAGAGGTCTTCTAATTATAGATTTGTTTGTTGTTGTTGTTTCTTTAAAGTGCTGAATTTGCTGATTTTACTCATACATTAAGTGGATTCGGGGGAGATTCATATCCTCTTAAATGTAGAAGGAAATGACTACTTCAGATATTTTTTTAATATTGAATGAAATGTTTAAAAAAAATCTACTAAAAGTGGATAAAATGTAGATTGTATGATAGAGATACAATATTTTCAAGCTACAAAACAGTAAAGGGATTTGATTGAAAAACAAAAAAAAACTTGAAACAGCTCAGCACTCATTGAAAAATTCTACTCCGAACTTTTAAATATTTTCAAGCGGCTTTTCATGGTAAATATTCATAATTTAAACAGGGAATATAACAACAATGAAAACTTAATCGAAATGGAAGAAAAAAGAAGTCAAAATCTTTTAAATAGCTTGGAAGTTGACTGAAAAGCTCTTCATAGAGTGTTTAATGTTATTATTACTTGCTGTTATTAAGTCTTTAACTTATTGTTATAATTTCAAATTTGTCATAATTAGTCGTTAATTATTATTTGCGACTATTTTAAATTTGTCAATAAAATTTTCTATTTATTCCTTTTTTTTAATCTAATATCAAATTAGAAAAGCACCTTTTCTAAAGAGAAATTTTAAGCTTCTGTTATTTATCTTTTAATTGCTTAGTAATTGATTGCATAATTACATAAGCTACGAGTAATTGTGACGAAATACTAAATTTGTCATTAAATTTTGTGTTTTTTTTTTTGGCTGCGTTTAAAAGTTCTTATAATAAATTGTAGATAGGTAAATAATTTGGATTAAGTAATTCATTGATTAAACACTAATTAGTCCTTAATTATTTAAGACAGTTTCATATTGTTCGTACAAAATTTTTCTGTTTTGTTTGTTGCTTGGTTAATTTGATATAAAAATTCTTTTTACAATTTTATTTTTGTATTTGATTGCTTGTCAAATGCTCTGTCAAAATAAAATACAGAACTTGGTCACTGGTTCTTGGTCTTATGTCCAAACATCTTAGAATTAAAAAAAAAGATACATACGAACATGGATATTAGGGTGGTCCTTATATTGTTTTTTTTTGAAATTCTGAGATGGATAGGCATCAAATGGCTCTACATAGAAAAAAAAAATGTTTTCCTAATTTGTTCAGATTTTTATTTAACCCCCCCCCCCTCTGGTCTCCTTATTTTCACTTTAAGGTAATAACTATGGGGTTAGTGTGATTCTTATAAAACGTGAAAAACAATCTGAGGGTAAAGATTAGATTTAGACGAGAAAAAAATAGTATTTGAGGGGGTTCTATTTTCCCCCGTTTAGGCGGGAGGGGTAATTTTTTCAAAATTTGGATCAAAACAGAAAAAAATTATTTAAAAAAAAAAACGGGAACACTAACAATGCCACTCTTTAGCTTTTCTTAAAACCACGATTCCATTCTATATGTTTCCTAAATAAAGTTCTTATTTCAAATAATTTTTGAAAAAATAATTTTCAAACTTAAAAAAACAAAAAATTATAATTTTTAAGATTAAAATTATTTTTCCAAAAACTATTTAAAACAAAAATTGTATTTAGGAAGCATATTATAGAATGGAATCGTGGCTTTAAAAAAAGCTAAGGCGTTTTTTAAAAAATATTTTTTTTTGTTTTTGGCCAAATTTCTAGAAAATTACCCGCCTGAACGGGGGGAAACAGACCCTCCCTCCAATAAAAATTTTTTCTCATCTGAATTATTTTCGCGTTTTATAAGAATAATCCTTTACCCATAACTACGAGTAGTACTTTAAAGTGAAAATAGGGAGACCAAGGGGGTGAATTAAAAATCTGAAAAAAATTAGGGAAATTATTTTTCAATGTTTTGAATCGAATGAGGATAAGGACCACCCCAATGGATATACTCGTAAGACAGAACAATGTTTAAAAATTGAATTTGTTTTTCTTAAATGCTAAAACAACAGCTAGAGCTAGGTTGGGTGAAGACAAGACAAAAATCGTATGAGATGGGCTTCTATTTCCCCCATTTATGCACGAGTGACAATTGTCTCTAAAAAAATACTTAGAACAGAAAACAAATATTTTTAAAGAACGGTGAAACCTACAATGCCATGCTATATTTTTTTGGAAAGCCAGAAATCTCTTCTTTTATTTGCATTCTAAATAAAGTTGTGTAAATGAATAGTTTTTGAAAAAATAATTTTCAAATACGAAATTTATAGTTTTGAGAAAAATGAGATTTTCTTCTACGGTTCTAAAACATTTGTATCTACCCTAAATACCGTTATTTTTGTATAAAGGAAGTTTTTTTTAATATTTTGGAATTTAAAAAAAAATCGACTGAGTCGTTTTTAAAATATTGAGTTTTCAAAAAAACAAATTGATTAAAAATCCAAATATATATTTTTTTTGAAAATTTTGGTACTCAATACTATTTTGAAAACTTTTTGAACAACAAACAACAACAAAACTGATTAAAAAACTGATTAAAATCAGTCACATCGTTTTTAAGGAATTCGAAAATATAATTAATGTTTTTCCTAGGGGAGATACCATCAATCAGCTTTTTTTTGAAAAATGAGTTTCCGAGCAAATAGATCCTTCACCTAAATTTATTTATTGAATTTTTTTTCAAGAAAAGTAGTTTTTGAGAAAAGTAAGATCTTGTAAGATTGTTAAAAACAATACTAATTTTTGGTTGTAAGAAAAAGTGAAAAAAGTAAACAATTTCAGGCCGGCAACGACGACGTGAAATAAGGCCCAATGAAATAAAGCCAAAAATACAAAATTTGGACTTATTTCGTTTTCAATATGGAAATAACGCCAAATGTTCGATTTGGCTTTATTTCGCTTTTGAGAACGAAATAAGACCAATTTTGCTTTATTTCTTTTTCATGTTTTATTTGCAGGCTGATGGTTCTCTTGAGTAAACAAAATTTTACCAAGCCTTAAAATAAACTGGTTGTTCGAGATGTTATTTACACTTGCCTTGCTTTACAAAAATGGCGCATAAACAGTGAGGTGTGTATGGAAGGGCATGCTGCCCCCCCTGCAATCCCCCTGCTTGGGCTCACTATAGGATTTGGGGTATGTGCAAAGCTGCGTGTACACTTGCGACCCCAAAAAAAGATATATTCGTTTTCCTTGGTGAAGAGGATCACACATAAAAATTACCAAAAGAAAAAGAAAAGATTGTGAAATTAAAAAATTCGAGCGAATTTTTTATTTTCACAATCCTTTTTCTTTGGTAAATTTTTTTGCTGTCATAAAGGAAATCGAATTTGCCTTTTTCTCTAGTTAGTTTTGTTGTTGTTATACTTTTCAGCAAGGGGATGATTTAGGTATTTGGGACAGACGAAAGTGACTCGTTTTCTTCGTAAGTATAAGCTCAAACACGAAACACTATTTTCTTTAACCGGGGACACAATGGAAATAGAAAATAAGCCAAGAAAAATAAACGAAAGTGCCACGATACCTACATTTTGCACTTTAACGGAGCTGTATACGTTAATTCGCACATTTACTAGTAAAGGTGCGAAAACTGCTTATTGAAGTAAAATTTCGCACTTTAACGGGTCGAACCAGTTAATGTGCACATTAACGTATTTCGCACATTAACGGTAACACATACATATTTCTCTTTAAAGACAAAGTTCACAACTGAACTGAATAACCTGGACCCTAAATCACGACACATACCAGTACCAAATAAAGTGTATATGAAATAGTTTTTGTGAAATAGGCCCAAGGTAAAAATTTAACAAGTGTCCTATAAAGTTTATAAAGTACTCATTCCTAAATAGAGATGCAGACAACTCAGAAGCTTGAACTTGTAAATAAAAAGGAAATAGTTAACATTTCGAAAACTCAAAGCTCAGTGAGTTGAATCCAAAATTATATTTTTCACCGAAAATATAAACTAATCTAAAAATAAAACGAAGTAATGATTACCGAAGAAATTATTAACTTTTAACATACATACTTGTATTAATATTCATTATCAAGAAGGAAACCGTTTAGTGAAAATGCTCATCCCGAAACAGATATGATCGCTGTGATCGGAATTAGATTGCTGCGAATACAAGAATTTTTCTTATCAGAATAGGTTGCTAAGTTGGTATTATAGCCTTTGACAAAAAAAAACATAATCGCAGCCTGTAGCTAAATTTAAAAATTCAAGGCAAAAAGCAATAAATATTAATTAATTTTAGTGAATTATATGTTCTGACGTAGTTTAAAAAAATAAATTATAATTTATTTCAGTTATTTATTTTTTTTTTATTTTAGAAGCTAATAAAGTATACAATGTTCAAATAAAATTTGAAGTTGAAATTCCATAAAAGTTTTTTTTTATTAATCACAAAAATAGTTTACATAATATCAAAATCAGACGACAGGGTGACCTTAAAATTATTTTGCTTAATTTTTGACAAACCTACTAAATTTCACCAACTTTCATACCAAAAAGAGCCATTACAGACGTTTTAAAAAAATGAGATCGCATAGATCTCGTGAACATTTATCAACTAAATTTCTCAGTTTTTCTTTCAAATTGCTGATAAAAAAATAAGTTGCAACATTTGCCGAAAACTCTGAGATGTAATTTTTTTGAATATCATATTCAAAAAACTAACGATTTTTTAAAGTCATTTTTTCAAGTTCAAGAACAATTTTTTGCACCTCATTTGGACAATTTTACAAAAAAAAATATTTACTCCCTGATAAGTTACTAAATCATCATAAAAGATCAGTTAGTTTCAGTAATTGGTCAGCTGTAGATTTTATGTTATGAATTTTTATCCTTGTGCCAAAAAACGTTCGTGACCTTGAAAAAAAAAAACTATTAAAAATCGTAACAAAAATTTATAGCTGACCAATTACTAAAACGAGCTGACCTTTTATTTAGATCTAGGGCTCTTTCAGATAGTAAATAATTTTTGCAAATTCATAAAAAAATATGTATGGTTGATCAATAACTAAAAATAGCTGACCTTTTATGACTGTGAAGTGGCCTTTCAATTGGCTACTCCTTTTTTTTTGAATGACCCAAAATGAGGTTCTAATTTTTGTTTTTGTGACCTTGAAACGAAATTTGAAAATTCATAGAAAAAAAACTATGGCTGACCAATTACTGAAAATATTTCACCTTTTATAACGATCTTAAGATCTTTCGGATGGTATACTTTTTTTTTGTTGAAATTTCTCATAAATGAGGTACCACAAATCGTACCGGACTTTGAATGACCTTGAGAAACTTTAATCCTTGATCGAAAGTTGTTGAGGGCTGACCAATTTCTAGGATCAATTGATCTTTTCTGACCAATTACTGACCAATAAGATGGCACTGTCTTTTTTTTTTCAAATTTCCCATACATGGGGTGCTAAAGGTCTAGAGCCCTATAAAATGGCACTCTTGTAACTCGTTTAAAAAACTTTAGATACAAAACTCTTAAAATTTGTGTATCAAAATGTATGGGCCTCAACAGGGAACTACATATTAGGTGTCCCAGCAAGAGGTTTAATTTTAAAATTATTCGAAAACAGCTTTTTGTTTTAAATAAGTCGTGATATTTTTTAATTATATCTTAAGTACAAACTTTGCTGTTAAAAATGGTAAACAATATCTTTTCGGATCTGTATAGAAATGGTGATTGTTTTAATGAAATTTTGCATCAGGTTTTCACATGATTTTGGCTGAATTTCGTGATTGACAGCTTTGACGTTATCCTTTTCTTGGTGGTTTTGGTGGAGCATGATGTTGACTTTATCTTTAACAAATATTGAAAAATTGTACTTTTTTGCTAAACCTTAACATTAGTTTCGTATAAAAAAATTCTTCATATTAAATATTTACCTTATTTTCCAAAAAACAACACGTACCTAACTAACCTTCAGATTCGAATCAAGCAAAAAACTGTTCCTATCATCTTTCCAAACTTTATTATTCGTAATTTAATATTATAATATCATTTTGTTTATCCTATCATTAGTTGTAAGGACATTCAATAACGAACTTAATATTAATCAACATCCTGTCACTTTCATGACCCACTCGAAAGCACCCGCTACCAAAATATCTCATCGTAGTCCTGCCCTGAAAATCGATCCATATAATAACCCAATTACCAAATGTATACGAAAACACCTTCCTTAAGATGTAATACTTCTTATGCCACAACAGATTCATCTCTTTTGCTATCTCTCTCAATTCTGACACCTAGGTTAACGGGCAGGATCAAAACCATGAAAAATGTGTTTTTCCTTCATTTCATTGAAATCAACCTTGAAGGTGAAATTCAAAACACATCCTTTTTTCCTCGAATGACTTTTCCAATGGCAACAACGTGCTAGGAAAATAATATAGTACGCATAGGAAACTTTTGTGGTGTCCTTTAATGGTATAAAGTTGAAGGAAAAAGGTGAAATAAGACTCCTCCCTCACCATCATCATCATTATCTGACCCCTAAGCATCAAGACGAGTTTATTGATTTTTGTTTTGTTCTATCTACAAATTCATCGGAAGGAAATATCAATTATACCATCACACCGCAGCCATGATGGTAAAACATGAAACTTGTCAAGAGTCCTTTAGTTATGGCAAAGAAAAGAAAATCTACGGAAATATAGTGTATAGGGGAGTCATGTGCATTCTATAATAACACACGTCTCAGTCTCTCTCTCTTCATCACTCTTTGACAGGCTTATTTCAAGGACAATGTCAAGGAAGTTGAAGGTCGCTATCTCAAAAAACATCGATGCACGTTGCACTCAAGCTCATCTCAATGACCTTGAGTTCATGCTACTACGCCAATGCCAAGCCTTACCCTACCATACACTCCTATACATTTAATATTCGAGGAACGTTTTTCTATGAAATAATTGTATTCACTCAAAAAAGGGGGCTCATAAATACTGCAGTATTCGAACTTTTGGTGAGAAGCTTAAATAATATAAATATTTTACATATAGCCTTTTGCGGACTAAGGATTCGACTGTGTAATCAAACTGTAAGGTAGATTATTATTATTTCAGTCTATTGTGAATCAAGATGTTTACATTGCAAAAAGTCGTTAGGCTTTATGATGATGAAGATGGGGAAGGTGGTTATTAGGGTTATAGAGCCAGAGTCCATATTGTTTCATTGGAGCATTTGATAAGACTTTACACAATGTCAATATTTATTCCATTAAAATTATTTATGATGTTTACATTTCAAAACAGTTGAGCTATACCTTGATCGACTTGGATCAATGATGAATTTAAAATTTATGTGACATAGGTACTTGTTTGACTTTTCGGTTTTAATTAAAACAAATATTTAATGCTGAGACTTTGAATTTTAATAAATATGGAAGGTTTTCTGTAAATGAGGTGGTTGAGATAATTTACTGTTTATATCTTTTGCTCTTTCTCCCTTCAAGTTTGATGTTTCAAAATCGAGACAAATAACCACATTTACTTCATAAAATGTGATGGAAGCTTGGTCGTAAGAGATTTCTTAAGAATTTTTGAATTGTCATGAGTTAAGGGTACCTGTCGAAGCCTACAAAAATTATCCAGCTCGAAGGACCAAAATGTTTAAAGTTAAAATTATAGTTTTTAAACTAAATCTCAATCCAAATACCTAATATTCAAAATTAAACTCTTAGAAATTATATCCAAGGTTAAACAGAGCTACGGAGTTATATTATTATTTAGCCTTCATATAACCTTTGGTACTAAATTTTGACAGACGTAAGTAAAAGTGATTTAATTTATCGAAATATGTCACAGAGTTATGTGTGGATGGATAGCTAAAATGGAGAAGAAGAATCCAACAAATCGATCTCAAAACAGAATAAATCGTCGGCTTTTTGTTTCAAAACCTCGTACACTGAATTCAAATATTAATGTCTTGTATGCATCATGGCTTTTTTTGGCCAGTTTTTAAGCCTTTATTTAGGATCCAAGAATTTTATATTATTATTTTTTAAATTGGCTTTTTGTGTCTCTTAAAAAATTTTTCATTTTGAACTTACGAGGTTTTGACAGAAATGTGACGAAATATTAATTTATTTTTGACATTCTAAGGACGTTAGCTTAAGAGTCACTGTTATCATCTTTTCGCTTGGACGCCATTTTTAAAAATGGCACCCAATCTGTGGAAACTGGTAAGTAAAAAAAAAAACTCGTAAATTAATTGGAAAATTTCCATGATCCGATTATATTTCGATATAAGGATTGATATCTTGGTAAGAAAAGGTTTTGGGTAGACGCACCTTCGGGTTAAAATTCAGTGTTGTCACTTTTCCGGAATGTACTTTTTTAAATCAACTGGTGGAATCTCCACTTTTTTGATAATTTTTAATATTCTGAACATGAAAAAAGTTGCGGAAACGCTTACAGACCCCAAACGCATGTACGGAAATAAAAATTTGAAAAATCGGTGTTAAAAAGAAGTACTTTCAATTTAAATTTCAATGTTGCCACTTTTGAGAAACATAAACTATGTCAAAATGTTGAACTTGCACTTTTTTAAAAAAAATTTTAATGCGAAAAAGTTGCAGAAATACCTCCAGATGTTAAACGTTTTGGAAAAATAAAGGTTGATGGTTTAAAAGATAAGTATTAAGTAGACGTAGTTTTTGAAAAAATTTTAATGTTGCCACTTTTTGGGGACATATTTTTTGTATATCAAATGGTGGGACTTTCACTTTTTTGATAGTTTTAAATATTTTGAACAAGATATAGGGTTTTGGAAACACCTTCACATGCCAAAGGAGTGTTGGAAAATAAAAATTGAAATTTTGAAAAATTGCTGTTGAGAAGACACACCTTCACCTTTTTGTATGTCAAACTCTGGAATGTCCGCTTTTCTTTTTGGTAGTTTTTAACGTAAACAAAGTTCCGAAAAACACATCCAGATGACAAATGCGTATTTGAAAAACGTTTGACGTTTGCGTTGAGTAGAATCACATTCGGTTGCCACTTTTCAAAATGTTGCCACTTTTCAAAAACATACTTTCTGGTTAATTTTTAAGATTTATAACATGAAAAAAAATCCTTAATACCTTCAGATACCAAACGCATTTTGGGAAACAAATCGGAAGTTTTTTCGTGTTCAAAATATAAAAAATTACCAGTCAGTTAATAATTATGGATCAATATACAAACAAAAGCGTTGAAATAGTACAAATTTACAAAAAAAAATTGTGGAAATATTTCGTAAAATTCATACTACTTTTGTTCACCATCAAGGCCACTGCAGGGAGCGGTACGAAATCCTGCAAACCAAAATCTCAAATTGCGAAATTTCTAAATTTGTTTTCTTAAAAAATTGCGAAAAACGAAAGCTCACATATTAATAATTTTGCTGTTCATAATCTCGCAATACAAAATCTCTCTTTAAACAATCTCGCATCTACCACAAATCTCACAAAATGCAATTACATTTTGCGAGATATTAATTTGCGAGGTTTTAGTTTGGGAGGTTTTAGTTTGTGATTGCGATAATATGAATGGCGGTAAATTAAAATGCCAGATTTCTTTGTCAATCCAAAGCCATCGCATCGTCGTCGAAGTGGCAAGTTGTGGCTAAAGAGTTTAGTTTTTCAGTGAAATTATTTTTTGTTTAAGAGCAAGACTACTTAAAGAAGTTTCTTAGTACTTAAAAATTAATTCTTAACCAATTCCCACGTTTGGTGGTTTTTGTGTGTCGCACTTTTTTGTACGTGGTGCTAAGATAAGAAAAGTTCCCGTGCTTGCCATGTCGCACGAAAATTAACGACAGACAATACATTCCTACCAAAGTTCATTCTTATGGTATTAAGCTATTAAAATATAACTGCCTAAAAGGTCGCACGTGTACAACAACAATTTATTTCAACAGCTGTTCAAGAAAAACGAAGGCGAATTACTGAGCATTTTATTGAATGGAGAAAGTCGAAATGATGACGATTTTTATACGAGCTGTGAATTGTATACAACATGTAAATAAAAGTGTTAAAAATACTATGGACACTGTGGCGTATACGTACTTTTTACTTAAAATATAGCCTATACACAAAAAATACGAAATTCTAAACAAACTTTTTATTCTGGTGATGGTTACTCTGGTGGCGCCCACGAAAAAGTGAGTCCCACAATTCTGTCTGTCTGTCTGTGTGCTTGTCTGTTTGTACCTCGACCTTCAGTCTAAGCCCCTGACGATTTTTTTTTTTTCAAATTTTTACTTAATGTTTTTCGGGGAATCTTTAGAGGGAAAATAGATTTTTTATTTAGCTCTTCATATACAACCGTTAAAGATAAGCTAAACTATCTCAAAAACAGCTTTGACGATTTTGATAAAAAAAGACCAGTTAATTACTGAAAGCATGGTGCACTCTTAGAGATTTTTTGCAATAGAGATTTTTCTTATTCCAGATATCTCAAAATGAATAAAAGTCCAACAGAGCAAATTGGTTTTTTGAGTATTGAAAATAGTACTTAAAAAAAATATTAAAATTCGGGATTTTATCTGAAATGCATTAGGGATTTTTGACATTCTGGATTCTGTTTATTAGGGATTTAGGCATTTGAAATATTGAGCATTCGGAATTTTGGTCATTCGGGATTATGGTATTTTGGATTCTTTTTTTTTTTTAATTTTGGATTTTTTCATTGGGAATTATGTAAGCTTCCTATATAACATATCATAATCATTTTGGATTTGGAAAATTCTCAAAATATGTGCATCAATTGTTTTAATTAACTATTTTGCAAGAACGTTATACGAATAAAAATTCATTTTTAGGGAATCCGCACTAACTATTTAAATTTTGAGTAATGAATTTACATATGGGGCATTCTATGCCAAATCATCGAGTTTTTGGCCCGAGCCTTTCCGATTAAGCTCATTTTTTGATATGTTGTGATATGTATTGAAAACAACTTTCGTTCAGTTAATAGTAGACAAGTAATTAATATCGATATTCTAAAAAGTAGGGTATCATTTTTTTCATCTCTAAATGCAGTTTCATGATAAAAAAATTTAAAAAAAAACATTCGATGTAATTAAAGGGTGATTTTTTAGCTGGTTTGGTTTTTGCAACACTGGTTTTGACAGCTGACGTGTGTTTAGTACCTTGTGTCACTGTCAAACAGCTTCAGTTTGGTTTGCAATTTAACCATGGATCGTCTTACAAATGAACAACGCTTGCAAATTATTGAATTTTACTATCAAAATTCGTGCTCGGTTCGAAATGTTCATCGCGCGCTTTTTATCGAAAAATTGTGTTCAGCGATGAGGCTCATTTTTGGTTGAATGGGTACGTAAATAAGCATAATTGCCGCATTTGGAGTGAAGATCAGCCAGAAGCATTGCAACAGCTACCAATGCATCCCGAAAAAGCCACTGTTTGGTGCGGTTTATGGGCCGGCGGCATTATGGGGCCATATTTCTTCAAAGATGATGCGAATCGCAGCGTTACTGTTAATGGTGAACGCTACCGAGCGATGATAACAAACTTTTTTTTGCCCGAAATGGAAGTTCTTGACTTGCATGATATGTGGTTTCAACAAGACGGTGCCACATGCCACACAGCACGCGAAACAATGGCGCAATTGCGAGGCGAGTTTGGTGAACATTTAATTTCACGTTTCGGGTCGGTCAATTGGCCGCCTAGATCGTGCGATTTGACACCATTAGATTATTTTTTGTGGGGGTATGTCAAGGCTAATGTCTATAGGGACAAGCCCGCTTCGATTGACGCACTGGAAGCCAACATCCATGCATTCATTCGTGAGATACCGGCCGATATGTGTGAAAGAGTATGCAAAAATTGGACTCAGCGGATGGGCTGCCTGAGACGCAGCCGCGGTCAACATTTGCATGAAAATATCTTTAAACATTAAATTGCAAGGTTCAAACTATCGATTCAAATAAATATTTCATTCATTTTTTCGAATTTTTTGCTTTTTTTTTTTTTTAAAGTTCTAAACCTCTTAAAAAATCACCCGTTATAACTCAGTTATTAACGTTAATAAAATTGAATTGTCATTTTCACAAAAAAAAATTCAAAAATTCGGGTTGGGTCATAATTTTGTATGTATTAAAATTCGGATTACAAAATTCTGTATTTCAAAATTCTGTAAATTCAAAATTCGGTAAGTGCCAAAATTCAGTTTCCATAATTCTGGATTTTAAAATTCTGTATTCCAAAAATCTGTAAATCATAAAAGAAAAATATTTTAGATTTTTTTGTTTCCTAGTTTTTACACGAAATGCTTAAAAAAAAAAACTAAAAAAAAAAATACTTTCTTTATCACAATAAAAATTTATCAAGTATGACACGCCATTCATCCAAATGAAAAAATTTATTCGATTACTAGAGTTCCAAAATTTCCAAATATTTTTCAATTCACTTTTGTATTGAGCCACTGGCTGGAGGACATGGACATAGATTCCCCAATATATGCCATCTTAAACATTTTTTTTCAGAAGATTTTTTCAAGAAATCGAGAGATTCTTCAAGAGTTATGAAAAGTATCTATCATCTTGGCTTTTGGGAAAATTGCGCAAAATTGTTAGTTACTTCGATTCCTGCTGACTAACACATGCACACAATAATGGTTGAAAGTATAGTAAGTCACCCACAATAAGCTTATTAAGGGCCAGTTGTTCCTACTAAGGGCCAGCTGTTCAAGTATTTAATCCGTGAGTTAACAATTTTAACTCACCGATCTTGGCAAATTAACTGAGGTTCAACGATTGATGGTTCAAGCGTTAAATTGGTTACTAAAACATACTTGAACCATCGTTGAACTCCAGTTATTCCTCCAAAATCAGACAGTAAAAATTGTTGAACCACGGATGAAAATTTGAACCACGTTTGTACAACTGAAATTAACATTGAAGAAATATTAAAATTTTAGAAAACAGAATTTTAGATTTTCAAAAGAATACAGAATTTTGGCACTTACAAAATTTTAGATTTACAGAATTTTGAATTACATAATTCTGGATTTACAGAATTTTAGAATACAGAGTAATGCTCCTACAGAATTTTTGATTCATATACAAAATTTTGATCACACAGAATAATGACCCGTTCCCCAAAAATTCTACTCTTTACAATTTTTCAATTTTGAAAAATTGGTTAGGGAAATCAATATAATTTAATCAAATCTGTTTACAAAATATCGCACAAAATATATTCACATTTTTATTTAAACCTTAAACCTTTCACTATAGCGGGATTTGAAAACCTTAATTCAAAAAATCCCTTAAGAATTTTGAAAGTGACAGATTAATTAATTTGACTACAAGTATAAATATTCGTTGGTTGTAAAAAAAATATTAAAATCAATTTTAGCATCGTTCTTTGTTAATAAATTTTAAAACATTATTTACTAAAAGAAATAGTCCGGTCCTGGAAAAAAACACCGAGTTCATTTAATCTCTCGCATGATTGTTATGCACTTTGATGAGATGAAAAATTTTAATAGACCAATTGACACAATAATGACTGAATTTCAAATAAATTGACAGACATAACAAAAATCATTTAATATATGTATATAAAATATTTTTTCTCTGTCACACTGCCAACAGATGAACTGAACAAAAAAAAAAAACCAATTAACCAAATTAAAAGTGTCCAATTTAAACCAACGAAATTTTGTATACATAAATTCTAAAGTTGACAATTTAATCAAATGGTTGCTTTTCATATAGGGAATATGAGTTGAATCGATTATGTAAACGGTGCACAGCACATTTTACACCAGAAAAACAAAAAAAAAAGCATTTTCGAATTTAATTTTTCTAAAGTCTTATTTATTTCACTCACAAATAATGACAAAGAAAATAAAAACAAAACAAAAAAAACAACCCTTCCGGTCTAATATTGAGTTTAATCAGTAAGAAAAAAAAAAGTGAAGGTAAAATGAAATCAAACGATGACATTCGAGAATCATTTTGGCAAATATCCAAAATACTGTTAATGGCTCAGTCGCAAAGTTAGAGAAATATAACAATGTTATTTTATAGAATATAAATGTTGTATAAAATACTCTGCTTGGGGGGAGAGGGAACGGGGAAGTCATCAAAAATAATTGTTCTGTCTTTTTGAAATACGAAAAAAAACACTACTTATACTGCGGTAAGTAGGGCGAAGTAATAATTTGTAACAATATTCCATGTTAGATTGGGTTAGATGGAAAATAACCAAACAATTGATTTTCTTTTGATGCAATTTGAAAGTGTAGAATTGGATATTTTAGAATTTCTAAAATTAGTAAAGCAAGTAAAATTGTTCTTCTTATTACAATAAAAAGGAATGATTTTAAGCAAAAATGCAATTTTCATATTTTGATTTCTGGAAGCTTGAAAACAGACATGAAACAACTGTTTGATTAAATTGACAAGGAAATGTTGAAATTTTCTTAGGGTTTTAGCCATACAAAAATACATATTCGCAATACTAAGAGGACGAGCTTGGTGCTCACGAGTAGATACATGAAATTTGGCTTCAGTGAAAAAACTTCAAACACTTAATGAAAAATTGCTCAAATTTAATGAAAAAAAACCTAAACAAAATACTTTTTTTACTGAAGGAAAACAATTAGATTCAAATTTATTTATCCTGATTTTAAGAAGAAAACCGCACTAATTGTGTGAAGGAAATTTGGTATTAAGCAATTAAAACTCAGTAGCTGATAAAATTATTCCCAAATAAGCAGTAAAGTCTGGTCTGCAAAACTTTAATCTTTTGAATTGCACTTACACAATTGCCAGTCACACAAAATCATTCATAACTTTATATTTTGAGAACGGATTTTAATGAAATATATTTTGTTCGCTTACCAATAACTAAACGCTTATTTTGATATACCTTACATAGCTATACAGACCGTTAAGCTGCATAAACCGTTTTGAAGAACAAAGTTCTGAACAATTATCTTAAATGTATTTTTTGGAAAATGGTTGAAAAAGTTCCAAAAAAGGCCTAGAACTTCAGAAATGTTTCCCTTATTTTCATGGATGATGCCAAATTATAGATTATAACGGTAAAATAAATTAATAAACTAGATTAAAATTTGTCTTTGATGTTTTTAGAAGGAAAAACGGATTCAATACAATGTGTGAAAAAAATTTCGTTAATGTTCGTTCAAAACTCATGAACTGACAATATCAATTCTAGATTGGCAATTAAATAAGATCTCCACGTCTCTAAAAGTTTTTTAAATTGTCCTTATTTAAGATTTCTTTTTTTTTTGACACTTAACAAGTCACACAAAATCGTCCATAACTTTATATTTTGTGAACGGATTTCAATTAAATGTATTTATTTAGCTTACCAATAATTAAACGCTTATTTTGATATATCACACATTGTCATGCCAACCGTTAAGGCTTCATGTAACGTCTTCAAGAAAAAAGTTGGAAAAATTATTTTGAATGCTTGTTTTGGAAATTGATTGAGAAAATTCTAAAAATGGCCTAGAACTTCAGAAGATTTTTGTTTATTCATCAAAGATGATGTCAGTTGAAAGCTTGGGAACTAATAGTTTATAAAAAAAATATAAAAATATAAAAATAAATTAAATAAATTTAAATTTTAAAAAAATCTTTATTTTTGATTTTAAGCCATTATATTTCTCATATTGATAAGTCTCGATACAATAAAATATTTTTACACAAGAAACAACGACTATATTCACATAACTGATGCTTGATACGATATTTCGATCCTCTCATTGGCTCTAAGGTAAAAATATTTTATCGTAGCGAAAGTGTATCGATATTGGCACAATAGTGTGGGTGTGGCCTTAATGTTAGAAGAAAAATCTGACTTAAATTAATATATACAGAGCTAAATATTTCAAAAACTGCAGAGGTCCCAAGGTGGCGACGAAGACGTATATGTATGTTTTTACCGGGAGTTCTCTGGACTCACGCTATCTTGCTTTTAATTTTAATTTTTATATTAATAAAATTATATTTTTTTTTATTTTTGAATGTTATATTGTTTGCATTGGTTTCAATAAATTAAAAACAAAAATGATGTGAAAAAATAGAACTAAATTTGTTGCTTTTTTAACAAAATATTAAACCCAAAACAATGAAAATTTTCTGAAATATCTTTGAAATTCTATTTCCGTCGTGTGAACTTTTTTTGCCACAAATTGAAATAAATAATTTTGCTACAGTCATTTAATCTTAATATAGTCATTAAGGACCTGGCAGATATGAAGTAAAACTAAAATCGTTAGAGTGGTTTTTGTGATATAAAAAAATCCTTATATAGGACCTATCCTTTTAAGATGACTTATGACAAAAATACGAATTTTCCTTTAAGTGATTTCATATAAATGATATGTACCAAGTATGCACTACATCGGGCTACCAGTTTAGGTTGTACAGTGCGCTGACTCAGAAACGCACAGACGCACAGACGTACGGACGCACACGCTGGCGGATGGTATGACGAAAACCATTGTTGTGCACTTCTCCACCATCGTAATGATAAGCTTGATTAAAACTTCGGAGTTTTTTACAAGACAAATTCTTATTCAAAAGTCTACAGAGAAAGTAAAAAAAGTACGTATACGCCACAGTACTCATATTATTTTTGTAATGTGAACAAAATGTTCAACATACTTCCAAGCCTCCCCAATTAGTATGAAAAGAAAAAATAATTATACAAATTTCAAGCATTTATGCTTAACGTTTGCAAATCCTGTTTAAACCTTTAAACAAAGAAAGAAAGACGAATCGATAAGAATTCACCCCACCACCCATTTGCCTACAGCCTTGCTCTTGAACAAAAAAAAAAATAAATATAAAATGTTAATGTAGAACACAACTCTCTCACTTGCCACAGCCACAACTTGCTACAACGACTAACGTCAGAAAAGCCTATTCAACCATGACGCCTAACTTTCAATTTCCGCTTTTCATTTTCTTTTCAGCTTTTTGCACCTCAAAAACTTCCTCTGCCTCCACCACCACCACCCAACCAACATACACCCCCACAAACAAAACGCAGTCCGATCGATAAAACAAAAACAAAAAACAAAAATAGAAGAAAAAAAACTGAATGAAAGGAAAATAAAAATTGCTTCACATTCAATTTCGCTGACCAACTAAGCAAACATACAATCACGATTCAGCAGGATTCGGGGCTTAAAGTATATTTCTATCCTCGTTCTTGTGAGAATCAAATATTAAACATTTCGTAATCAAAGAGTCAGTTTGTTTGGATTTACCATGGTTGTGTTTATTTTTTTTTTTGAGTTTTTTTTTTTGGAAATGAATGGAATTTTATATTTTTATTTATTTTTTTTTTTCAAGATTAAGGCCATTTCTAGTGTGTCATTTTTGCTGCATTACCATTAGTCATACTTGTAACAGCGAGCGTTATAATGTGTGGATGATTCTGCGGCACAAGGTAAAAAAAAATTGCACCTTTCCATGACAAATGCGGGAATCCTTGGACTCGTCTAGATTTTTAACATGAGTGCAACTAAGGTAATTTTTGTGATTTATGAAGTTCAAAAAATGAGTGTAAAGAGTGAAAGAGTTAAGTATAATTTTTTTCTTCTTCGCTTTTGAATGGGCAAAAATTTACGTCACAATTTTGTAAGATATATGACAATGTCCTTTTTTTTGAAAACTTAATTGTGGAGGAAGTTTTTGGTGAAAGAGTGTGAAGCGTTATTTATCATTTATGAAAGGAAACCCACAAAACTACGGTATGGTACATCATTTATTTCATTCAAAATCTAAAAAAAAAAAAAACTCTGAACTACAGATTCTATAGTTTATGTTTCATTTAAGGTCTGTTGGGACTTTGGAATACCTCATCATTTGAGATTATTTTCTTCTAAGGGAAGAAGTTGAAGTTTTAACAAAGTGGGCGAAGGATATATCTATAGGATTTTGATTACTGTTTATTTATTTTTTTTTTTTTGGTTAGTGATTTAAATAGAAAGTTTTTGACAAGATTGATTAATTGAGGTAATTTAATGTTACTTACTCACATTTTACCAAAATGCTTGTGTATAGGTTGATGGGAAGTTTTATATAGTTTTATATTTTGAGTTAATTTTCAAAAAAGAAAGAATTGGAAAGTGTCAAAACTAGCTTTAAATGGGGATGATTAGCTTCTTCCTTTTATACAGTTTTTTAATTGCAATAACTAAGTTACTTTATTTCGTAAATTTTGAAAAAAGGGACATTCATAGAACGATGGTGATTTTGTATGTTTTAACACATCCTATATTTGTCTATGGAAGAAAAAAAGATTGGACCGAAAGGTCTTAAAGACTGTACAAAATAATACCGTTTGGCCGAGATGTTATAAAAATATAAAATTGTGTTAAGCCTGATTCACAATGCGACGAGGAAACGAGATGTTGGTTTTTAGACATTTGACCATTGTTTTTTCATAAAAGTAATTTTTGTCTTAAAATACTCAACAAAGTATAAAAAATCTTAAATACCGAGTTTTATAAAAATTTCGAACACACATTTTTGAGAATTTTTTTAAAAATCCAAACAATATTTTCTTGAACATTTTGGCAAGAAAAACTATTAACATTGTTAAGGAGCTTCTTTTGTTAAAAGAATTAATGAAATCAAAACAACTGTTTTGAAGAAAGTCGAAAATAAAAAAAATGTTTTTTTGGGAAGGTACCATTAACAAAAATTTTTTGAAGAATTGTTTTCAATCCAAAGATAGCTTTAACCAAAAGAAATTTATTGAATGTTTTTAAGAAAAGCCGTTTTTGAGAGAAATAAGATTTTGTAAGATTGCTAAAAAAAAATTGTATAGCAGGACTGTTATTTTTGGTTCTAAGAAAAAAAAATAAAAAACGTGTGGTTAGAATCACTAAAAACCACTATGTACCAACTTTTAAGGAAATCGATCGAATCGAAGCTGCAGCCGAACACAGACAGAATTGTAAGACACACTTTTTTTGTTATGTAACAAAAAAATTACAATTTTTTTTAGTAATTTTACTAAATCTTATTTCTTTCAAAAACGGCTGCACATGTTTCCTTAAAAAAGCAATAATTTTTTTGGACGAAAAATTTTTTCAAAAAATGGATAGTAATTACAACCTCCCAATTTTTTGATTTCTTCAAATTAGAGTTGTCTGATTTCAATATTTTTTTATACAGAAGCTTCTTATTGATATAGAAACTTTTTCTTACCAAAATTAAACACAAATCTTTTTGGATTTTTGAAAAATAAAAAAAAGTAGCGGTAGCTGCCGAACAGTTTTTTTTAGCAATTTTACAAAATCTTAATTTTCTCAGAAATAAACCAAAATTAAAAAATACATATATTTTGGATTCAAAAATAAAAATTAAAAATTTTTGTTAAAAACCAAAGAGTTTGAAAACAAAATAATCGCTATTTATAAAATTTAGTATTTCAGATTTTTTTTACATTCTTTGAAGTATTTTAAGAAAACAAAATATTTTTATAAAAAAAAACGGTAGGTACAAATACAAATGTTAAAAACCGTTACGACTACTACAATTTTTATGAAACTTTTTCTGTATGCTAGAATTGTTTTTTTTTTTAAATGATTTATTTTATTTTTATTTTTATTTATTATATTTTACCAAAAATTATAAAAAGCAGCTATTAATAGAACTTCTCATAAAACGTTTTTTACTTCGAATTTTCTCAAAAAAAAAAATTTAAATAAAATTAAAAATTTTCAAATAAAAAGTTTTTGAACTTTTTAGGGAAAGTTTCAAATTTGTTTTTTTGAAAACTTGATATCTCAAATAGGGTCTGACAATTTTCTTGGAAATTTTATTTTTAAATGCATATAAATAAATACTTAAGATTTGCAAACAAAGAGTTTTCTTTAAAAATGTTTTAAAAATTTGATGTATGAAAAATTATTTTTTTTTAAAACTGCACCAACGGTTTAAAATTTGTTCCCATAAAATCATATTCAATCAAGATTTAAGATAGCATTTTTTTAATTTCAAATTCTCAAAGAAGTTGTTTAAGCTATGCAATATTTTGCAATCTTATTTTAAATTTGTTTTTAAAAAGATTAATGTAAGTCCGTTCAGCAGATAATGCGGAGATTCAAAATTAAAAAAAAAAAAACATTCTACGAGTATGAGGGGTACTTTTAAAAGTAGCTATTTGAATTTTTTTTATAATTTTTGGTAGTACTATCGCACTAATTTTAAGAAAAAAAACATTTTCCACAACGGTTTTAACGTTTGTATGGAAGAAACCGTTATTTTTTCATAAAAGTACAAATTTTTTCCTAATATACTTTTAAGAGTAGAAAAAACCTTAAATACCGAGTTTAATAAAAAAAATCAACTATTAGTTTTGAAAATATATGATTTTCAAAAAAACAAAAAATATTTTTTTAAAATCCAAAAAGTATTTATGTATTTGAAAATTTTAGTAAGAAAAACTATTTGCATTGTTTAAAGGCTTCTGTATAAAAAAATTATTGAAATCAGATTTTCCATTTTGAAGAAAATCGAAAATAAAAAATAGTTACTTGGGAGATAACATAAATAAAAATTGGTTTCCCATCCAAAGGATTTTTTTCAACAAAAGTTGTGGAGCCGTTTTTGACAAAAATTAGATTCGAAAAATTGCTAAAAAAATTGTATGGCCGGTACAGTTATTTTAAGTTCTTAAAAAAAAATGAAAAAACCAAAACCAAGTTTTAAGAAAATCAATCCAGCCGTTTAGGCTTTGCTTTAGCCGAACAGACAGACAAATGGACAGATTTGTAAAACCCACTTTTTTCTTCTTCCCTATCATCGTAATGACAACTCTGTTCAAAATCTTGAGTTAAATTTTTTACAAATGCTTTACTTGCCTTAGTACATAGTACCTATATATCACAAGTAAAATATATTAAAATTAATCATATTTTTGAAGAAAATCGATATCTACAAAAAGATTATTTGGCTGAATAGCCTTAAATTTATTTTTAAAATTTACTAAATAAATACTTTAAAAAAAGCAAACAAAATCGGAGAAACACTTTCTTTGTTGATAGCGCCAGCGATAGAAAGATGAATGGCATTTTTGTATTTGACAGTTGACGTTTTCGTTGATTTGACATTTAAAAAGTTATGCAACCTTTACATGGGTGCATTCTCCAGTGGTCCAATGTAGACGGCATGCAGTTTGGACGTTTACACGATAGAAATACTCGTAGTTACTTTTAATAACCATTTTTTGTGAAAAATAATTTTCCACTCAAATTTAAATTTTACTGAAAATACTTTTACTGAAATAATTTTTTGGTAAAAGCTAGCTTTGAGTGAAAAATCATTTTCAATAAAAAATAATGGCTTCAAAAGGAAACTCCCAAAGTCGAATATTTTTTATATTTTGATTTTCTTCAAAAATATATAAAAAATATTGGGGCCATTAAAATTGCCAAAAAAAAAAATATATAGCAAGTACCGATACTTTTGGTTCTTAGTTAATTGTTAAAAAAGCATGTGAAGGCCATGTTTCAAGTTTGAAGAAAATCGACCCAGCCATTAAGGTTGTAGACGAATATTTTCCATATTTCGTGAGACCCAGGACCAGAACAAGGGTTGGTGTATTTCCCTAACTCACCTCCCACACTGTGTTCAATAATTTTAAGAGTAGTCGAAACCAGTTGGTAGTAAACAAAAAAATACAGTTGTTTCCGCAAGTTCAAAAAAAAAAAAATATGAGGGAGTTAAAAGAAAATTAGGAGCTTTTTTCCTTTGAGCTCTTTTTATCGAAAAATTTCAACTGATAGGACATTATTTAATGTTTAAAAGAAATTTCAGAAAGTGCGTATGGATTGTAAAAAAGGGTTCCTTGTTTTTTTGCAATTTGTATTATTATTTTTCCTACTGGCCCTTATTCTTGCAACATTATTTAATTTGAAAAAAATCTTATAACACTACAAACGTTTTATTTCGAGAACTAGTCAAAAGTAAGGTTGTCTTTTCCTTAGAACTTAATTTATTATTGACAGGCGTCATCTTCTTGTTTGTTCAGGCATTTTACATATCAAAATGGGATGGGATTCCATAAGGGAATATTTTTTTTGCAATTTCACTCTTTTATCCAGAATGAACATTACATTCTCTCTGACTAAATATTTATTCAAATGAATAATTTCCTCAAATAGGAAAATCAAGTAAAGGTACACAGAAATTTTACCTACTGCATGTCCTAATTGAAAAGGGTTTCGGTATAATGATTTGCAACATTCGCAGTTGTAGGCTGCAAAGCTATCGAACCATCATATTATTATCATACCGAATGTCCTTATTGTTTGTTTAATATGTCAACAGTTAAAACATTAATAATTCTTCATAGACAAATATGTACACACAAAAGTTTTTTATATGACAATTATATGAGGTGTTAAAATGTTATATTTATTTAATAAATAGTTGGTACACCCAATTACTTTAGCTAATTGAATGAGAAAATATTTATATAATTCATTTCATATGCAAATAGGTGGATACCTGCGATTTTAAACAACCAAATTGCGTGCTTGAATAAATTAACAAAATTCAGAAAATGTTCTGTTCACAGCACAGGTCAATGGATCACGCAGGATGCGTAACTTAAGGAATGGTAGGTACATATGATTTTTTAATGAAAATAGATAAATTACAAGCTTGTAATTTTTGTCGGAGGTATATTGAAGTTTGAAACGAGAGTGTCTGATGGGTTTTTGTAAAACACACAATTTCGTTTTTCATGAACAACACCTTTGGCCATTAATTTAAGATGATTACAGCCTTTAGGAAGGCGTTTGGATGAGGAGTAGAAGAGGCAATTAAAAAAGACCAGTGACGCAATGTGATGCTTAATGAAATTATATTCATTTTCCCATTATAACTATGTAACGAAGTGTTCCAATACAAATCCCTAATTACCAGTTTAATATTTAGCGAGAACTTGTATTTCGTCAAAATATGATTCACATTCACTACAGGTACATGAAATCAAAGAAAAACTAACACAATATTATTTTTTGTATTTATCCTTGATATAGTTCACATTCAATATCTACCGAAAATATAAATAGAGTACCTGCTTGAAACTACTCTTTTGACCATACCAAATGTTATACGGCATACCGCAAAATAGTAAACATGGTTTCATTGATCAGTTTAACTCAGGCCGCAGATGAATCAATTCGTTTTGGTCACCAGGCTTGCCAGATTGGACTTTTTATCGGAAATTGGGCATCTTTTTCCGAAATTCCCGACAACAATTTCAGTATGGCAGCCCAATCATAATTGGGCTACTTGCCCTAATCTAATCATGGGCACCATTTTACTCCATAAACATATTGTTTAAGCATTTCCCTTTTCATTCACTGAGTGGTCTCTATTACACAGGTGATTCTCTGCGTCTAAGATTCGGAAAGAGCAGCACGCAAAAATTGTCGCGTAGTAACCGCACTTCACTTTAAAGTTTAAAATCATTCAGTATCTCTGGTTTTCCCAGAATTTCTATTTAAATTCTTCTTTGTTTCATGAACAAAAAAATTCAATTTATTTTCCGTTGTTTTTTTAAATAAAAATAAATAACATTTTTTTATTGTTTTTGGGCTACTTTTTCGGCTCCGATTTCGGGCTGCAAAAACTTTTAAGTTGGGTTATCGAACTCATTCAAGGCATGATGACCCGTTGGTCTCATTTCTTTTTGGGTTTTCATGGAGCTTCCCCACGTTGTTTGAAAGACCAATTTAGCTAGGAGAGATTGTCTTAGCTATTTCTTACTAAGTTTTTCCCTTCAAGGGTGAGAGCTTAGGGTCTTAGAGGCTTCGGTATCTGCTGATTGAGTTAATTCAGAGCAACTAAGGGTCTTACCTAGAACCTTTTGATTGAGCACCACCAGGGCGGCTGGTATCTACTGATTGAGTTCTACTAGGAGCATAGTTCCCGCTGATTGAGTGCCACCAGGGGCGTGGACCCTGCTGACTAGTGCCATCAGGAGCGTTGAGTTCCATCAGATTGAGTGCCAGGGGCCTTTGTACCTGCTGACTAATTTTCAACAGGGGCCTCAGTAGCTGCTGATCTATCAAAGCTAAAGCCACCAAGGGCAGTTTTCTGATAAGTAGCACCAGGGTCGCAGTTCCTGCTGATTAATTGTCACAGGGGGTTGCTGATTGAGTGTGGCACCAGGGGCGAAGTACTGGTCAATTGCCACTGAGGGGCTTTAATTATTGTTGCTGATCAACTGAGCGAAAGCCTGCCATTTCCAGTGTCATCAGGAGCCTAGTACCTGCTGTAGAGTGCTACTAGGGCCGCAATGCATACTGATTGAATGCTACTAGGGCCAAAGTTCATGCTTATTTAAGTGCCACAGAGGCGTGGTTTTAAGTAATTGAGTGCCACCAAGTGCGTAGCACCTACTGATTGAGGGGCGAAGTTTTTGCTGATAAATACAACTAGGCAGTAGTTCGTGCCATTAAAGTACCACCAGGGACAGTTTCAACTGAAAAGCACCACCAGAGGTGTAGTTCTAGCAGATTGAGTGCCAGCAGGGATGTAGTATCAGCTGATTAAGTACCACCAAGTACTGGCTTGTTGTTTCAAAGTGCATTTTCAATGCAATTCAATTTTTCAATTCTTCAATCCAATTCAATTCAATTCAACTAGTTTTTTCCTTTTGTTCATATCAAGAAGTCAGATTATTCCCAACTTATAATTTGAGAAAAGTTCTCAACCGTCCAATAACCGCTATGTTTGTTATTAGGGTCAAAGGTCACCTTTTTTTTTTAATATCTTGAAAATAGTAAGTTTAAGAAAATAAAAGTTGTTCTACGAACAGGTAGCTAATGGAATTTTCCACAAAAAACTTTCTTTGAATTTTGCTTCTTACATATAACTTAACGAAGCTAAACTGTCATTGAAAGAAAAAGGTTTTGAGATAAATGCATTTTCATAATTTTATTTTTATCGCCATCAAATAAGATAATTTTTTAAAATTTTGAAGAACGTCTTCTTTAAAAAAATATATATTATTTTACTATGCGGACTGATTTCAGTAATTTTGGTGATTGCTTTAAAAAATTAACTTCCTACTTTTAAGCTTAGCATTGCCACATAAATGCAACTTGCTTGAAACTTGCAATGGAATTTGAGTTTGTAGTATTTTAGGCATTAACAGTTGCAAATATGACTTAAGCTTTAAATAAAAATAAGACACTGGAAAAAGGTTCCAAGAATGGCTTTAACTCAATTTTTGAATTTTGGCATTTAAGCCCTTTTTCTTAAGATGGCAGTATAGCACTTCAAAGTTTACCAAGTATATGCACTTTTTCCACTTTTGATTTAGAGGTCGAGTATGAGGTGTGTTTTTTGTTTTGTATTGTGGTTTATAGCTTCTTAATAGATAATGTTACAAAAAAAATCCCTTAACACTACTACTACTACTTCAGCTTTCTGTTTGTTGAACATTTTTTTTCTCTAAAACATAACGTTTTCGAGATATTAGGCAAAACCCCATTTTGTTGACCTTTGACCTCTCATTAGCAAAACGCACATTAAAGCTATTTTTTTTTTACTTCAAACATGATAATTTTTTTTGCGAGTGAGGTAGAAAAATATAAGGAGCTCAAATTTATTTAAATTTTTAAGAAGTCGATATTGGAAAGTCACTCCCAAGGAAATTTAACACTCCACATTGAAAGAATAAATGTGAAGGTACACTTTCGACAGTTGTTCTCTTTTACAAAATAACACAACAAAGTATATTAATCCATTTAGGTAACCGGGTAAAATTGGCAGGACAACACAAAAACTACTACAACAAAAAACAACCATTAATATCACTTTCTTCAAATTTCGATACAAGGCACAAAGAGGTATTTGTATGACTTTGGCAATTAAGCTTAGTTTTATTTGTATCCATTTCTAAATCCCTTAAGCAAATGCAAACGAATGTTGAAAAAAAAAACTAAATCTTACTTTTGTTTCCGTTACCATTGTCACTTATGTATATTTGAAGCTTGTTTTCCAGAATTCTTTTTTATTTTGTTTGTTTTATACTGTCTCGACCGGAAAATTTAATTTCCTTCTTAGGTTTGCCTAAACGAATAAGAAGACAAATAATATGGCTTCTGTTTTGTTGTCTGTGTGTTTTTTTTTTTTTTTTTTTACTTTTTAACACAAAAAATGAGAGAAATTTTGTATTTTTTAACTTAAAATGAAAGTCGTAGCGATTTGGTTGACGACGAATTGAATTGACAACACGTGTAGCCTTCACTTAAAAAAAAAAACAGAAAAAGAAAAACAATTAGATATCCTTCAACAATGAGAAATGAATAAATAATTGAATTCTGTACAAAAAAAAGGTTAAACAAAATAAATGTTAATGGCTTTCCATGGTGCCATCCTTAATAGGGGTTAACAGAAATTTACGATTATATACAACAACAAAAAAAAAACCTTTTATTTTATCTTGGTAATTGATTCAAGCGCTTAAAGTTGTTCATTAAATTGATAGCGATATAAAACAGCCTAATGGTTTAATCAGAGTTCATCACATGCCCAAATTAGTATCGAAATTGATTGTTACTAAGGACATTATTGGACAATAAATTTAGGAAGGAGGGGGTGAACAACATGTATAGGTCTAGTAAAAAAGTTCTAATCACAGCTTTTATGATAGACAAAAATAGATTTTGGTTTATTGAACTCTATCGAATATAGTTGTTTATTAATATTTCGAAAATTAATTACTTCAGAGAAAGTTATACCTACGTGCACTTAAATATTTTTGTTTCGGTTAGATGCGTGTCATAGTAAGAATTAAATTATATTTTGGTTTTTTGAGCTTAAAAGGTAGACAATCAGAGTTGGGAATTAATTATAAAATTTTGAAATTGAATACAGTTTTGATTACAATTACATGCAATTGGAAAAAAGTAATTGAACAAAAAAAGTATGTGAAAAAACATGTACCTAATGATTGCTTTGTTTTGTAATTATTGCACACAAATGTTATTGATTCCACAAAATATCAATTACATTTAACAAGATGTGAAGGAAAAATTTGTTCGTACTACAGATTTGAACAAACTAGGTATATCCTACACATCTTGTTGAATGTAATTGATATTTTGTGTAATCAATTACATTTGGGTGTAATGATAACAAAAGAATGTAATCATAACAATTTTTATTCAATTACTTTTTTTTGTTCAGTTACTTTTTTTCTAATAACATGCAATTAAATAAAGTAATTGTGTTTGTTCAATTACATGTAATTACATGCATTGAATTGAAATTTTCAATTGCAATTACATGTAATTAGTAATTGAAATTTTTCAATAGCAAAATTTTTCAGTCAGTGTAAAATCATTTTATATTAAATTTAAGTGATAAAAACAAATAATTAAATCGTTTCTGGAAAAAGTAAGATTTTTTGATTGACGGGTTTTTTTTTAACACTTTAATGGCGGCACCATTATTTTTGTATATAATGGTAATATAATAATAAACAATAATAATAATAATAATAAAAATTAATAATATTTAAAAAAATTTAAAGTCGTTGGAGCGGTTTTTTTTCTAAACTAATTTTTTTATATAAATTAAATTCTTAAAACAGTTTTAAGAAAAATTTTGTTATGTTAATAGTAAGTTTTTATTTATTTGCATGTTGAGATAAAATTTCAAAAGAAATTGTCAACCCATTTTTGAGATATCGAATTTTCAAAAAAAAATAAAACTTTTTTTAAAAATGCAACATTTTTAATTTTATTTAAATTTTTTTTTAAATAATCCAAATCTGTTCAGCCGATAATGAGAAAACTCAAAATTAAGAAAAACGTTCTATATGAGGTACTTTTACAGTTGCTATTTGTAAATTTTTAAAAATGTTGGTATTTTGTTTTCCATATTTGTATGGAAGGGACCGTTTTTTTCATTAGAGTAGTTTTTTTTTTCGTAAAGTACTTTAGAGAGATTATTTTCAAATATAAATTTTTGAAGATTTTTACAAATTCAAAAAGTTTTTTTTTTGAAAACTTTGCAAAAAAAAAGCTTCTGTATGAAAAAAATTATTGAATTTGGGGAGGTACCATTAATAAATTTTTTTCGAAAAATGGTTTCCCATCCGAAGGTAGCCTTTACTGAAAAAAAATATTGATTTTTTAAGATAAAAAAATTGTAAAATTGGTAAAAAAAAAGTTGTATTGCATGTTAATATTCACAGCGATATAGTCCATACAAATATTTGCTTTTTTTAGCTCGTGATTATATTCAACCACAGATGAATACACCATATCGTGAAGGCATATTCAATTCCATTTGATCAATTTAAGTAATCGATAGAAAATCGGCTAAAGAAACCTCCGGAGTCCAGACGAATTTTTGAGAAAAATGAAATATTTGGCAAAATGGCTTCCTCAGGATCTCAGCCACGGTACCATGAATTATCAAAATTTAAATTGCATGCATGAAAGAATGCCATTATAGCTTTAAAATTTCAGTGCTGCATTTTTAATTTCAAAAATCCAGTGACATTTTTTGTACAATTATGTCAAACTTCCAAATGGATTCCTTACTTCTGAAAAAATGCAGAGGAGTACATAATATGATTGTTTTATCATTTTTAAGGTAACGATTAGGGTTTCAATCTGTTCGAGATCGATTTTTGAATTTAGTTTTTATTTTTAAAATATTTGCTTTAGAAATTGACAAATTTTGTATTTTTCAAATGTAGGTACTTTTAAATATCAAGGAATGAATCAAATTACAGAAAATTTTGTCATAAATATACATACATATTCTAATAAAATAATTCAATAAAAAAAAACAACTTGCAAAAATACTTAAATTTTGTTAGAAATAACACAGTATGTAAAGTTTTATTTTTTCAAATAAAAATTCATTATTTTCAAATTTTTTTTAGTTTTGTTGTTAATCTAATTGCCACGAGATGGCTTTTCTTAGATTTTTTTTATCGAAAATTAACCTCATCAAATCAAGCAAACAAACATTTTTCTTTTTTATTCAAAGATAAAAATTTTCGAATCTGAGCACGAACTTTTGTCCGGAGGCCACTTAGGGCCAAGCACACACTTGTGCTCTTCAGTCGCTGCGATTTAAAAATCGAGATTGCAACATTATTTGTCACAATGATTATACTATCTTAAACAGATACACCATGCATTTAAACGATCAAAAAACAGAACTGGTTTCATTTTTGTGACAGTTGCGATTTCTTTCTTCTTTTGTGCATATGTGTGCATTCTCAACTGCAGCCGGGTGTCTCATTTCTTGCAGCTAAATAATCTTGCAATTAAAGCCAGATATTTTTTATTGCGACTACCATTTTTTAGTCGCAGTATTTTTTTATCGCAAGTCTGAGCACAAGCAAGTTAGTTCATTTGATTAATTTTAATTTGCGACAGTCGCATTGTCAGAAAATGAAATTAATTTCATTCAATTGATCGTCGCAATTCTTTGGTATTATGTACGTTTATTCACTTTTAAGGGCTATCCCCATGAGTGCGACCAACGAACGACAAATAAATGCAACAAAACGGGATTTAAAATGGTAGAAATTTTACTGGCGTTAATTATGGCTTTTAAAAATTGCTAAAATAAGGGAAATTAGAGTAAACAAATTGCCCGTCGCGAATTACACTCTATTTGCGACAGCCAATTTTTGTCTCAAATTTCTTTTTTAGCAAATTTTAGTGATTCAACATTTACGTTAATTCGATGTCTGCCATTTTCTATAGTTCTTTCGAAGAATTTAGGTTTAAAAATGTGTTAAATCCCGTTTTGTTCGTTTATTCATCGTTCTTTGGTCGCTCTCATGTGAATGGCTCTTTAAGCTCACGTGTTCTATTTGTTACAATGGAAATTGCATGTATATAAGCACGCACTTGTGATTCTGTTATTGCAACTAAAAAAGCGTTCGCAACTTAGTATTCATTCGCATTGTCACTCATGTGTTCTAGTTGCGTGTGTTTTATTTTTCACGACTTAATATCGCTTGATTAGAATCACACGAGCTTTTTTAGGTTTAAATCACACTTCCAATTTTTTGTCACACGATTATTAAGGCTAGGAACGCACTTGCGATTTTCTATCGTTGTGTGATTAAAAATTTGATTTCAAATTTGATCGCAGCCCAGTATAATTTCTTGATGTAATATGTATTCATTCTCATATAATCTAATGTGCTCTATTTTTTGTTACTGAATAATTGCGCGACGAAAAATCGCAAGTGTGAAATTCCTAGCTTAACACGATTATTTAATAACACGCTTGCGATTTTCTGTCGCACAATTATTCAGTCGCAAAAAATAGAGCACATTAGATTATATGAGAATGAATACATATTACACCAAGAAATCATACGGGGTTGGTTTTTAGTCGCAACGACAGAAAATCGCAAGTGCGGTCCTAGCTTTGATAAAAAAAAAAAAACAAAAAAAAAAACGAATGAACGAACATGATACCAAGATATTCTACTCTCAATTCCGAACACATTGTAAGCCGTAACGAAAGAATATCGCAGGTGCGTTCATAGCGTAGGACTCATATTTGAATGTATGTATATCAGTTGAGAGTCAGTTAATATGGAAACACCTCCATAAATAATTATGACCCCAACCCACAAAAAAAAAAAGAATAATCAAATCAAAATCAAACAAATTCGTCAAGTCTATAAACAAAAAATATATATAAACGTTTGGAGTCACTATTCAGGTTAACAACCTTTGCAGACGAAAACACTGCTCAACCAATTTTACAGCTTATCGATTTAGCTATAAATTGAAATTACTTTTTCGAACAAACACTCGAGTGATAGAAAAAAAAACTCTCATTTCTAAAAAAAAAAGACGACCTTACTGTATGAAATATTAAAATAAAATACAAAAACAAAAACTAATTGTCCTTGGTCATAAAATATTGCACGAGTACTTCAAAATAACTTGCCCTCATATCAACAAAATATATTCAAGATTTGCAATATAAATAAAATAAAACCCTTTCTTTTTTGCCTCTTCAAGGTTAAATGTGGTACAACAGTAAAAAAAAGCGATTAAATTGTTTTGTGTTGCTCGCACACAAACCATGTCCTTAATCACATACAATTATTTTTATCCAGAAATTAAACTGGTAAATGTATAGTTAGCCTATTACGGGTGGTACACACTACCTACACGTCATGTTGCAGTTAGAGAATTTCAACAATTTAACCTTATTTTCTAAAAGAGAGTGAAGTGAACAAAAACATGTTATTTGATCATCAAGGAAGAAGAAAATGTTGACACATTTATAATTTAACAAATAAAAAAAACTGTCTAATGACCAATGTATAAAAATGTGTCCCTTGGATTCAATGAACTTTCGTAAATGTTTTCACACACAAGTTTTTTTTTCATTTCTCCCAAATAAAAAATAGAAAAAAACAACACAAAACATGTTGTGCTTAATGGAAGGACACCCATTAAGGACAATTATCCTTTTTCGCTGCAAGCCATATAATTTTGCTTCATAAATCGATTTTCGATTTGTGACAAAAAAAATTGTGCTTAGTCCTGATGGCAGATTTTTAGGATGATACTTAGTCTGGAACTGGAGTGATATTCAAGTTGTTCGTTCGTGGCTCCTTAAAAAGAGGTGACAGTGTCCTTATTTTTGTTGCTTTTCATTGATAGGGTTGTTGATTACATAAAACTATATTCGCCTTTGTTTGCATCCAATTGTTCACTCCCGTATTTTTTAAAATTATTTTATTTTGCTTCTCAAAATATAACTACCCATATTTGAGTCATCGAAAAACTTGTTTTACACTTTTTCTATATTATTTACACATTTAACCAAAAATTAAGGAAAATCCGAATTTTCGAAAACCAAAAAAAAAAGTTATCATTCGAAGAACCCGATTTAAATAAAAAACAAAAACTAAAAACCAAAAAAAATGTGGTTTTTCTATTTTAGAAGAAAAATAGAATAAAACGAAACGGCACCACTTTATACACCCGCACCGCACTCGTTAGTCCGTCTGAGAGCAAGGAATCGAAGGGACACAGTTTGTACCTTCGAAAAATAGCTATGCTTTGGCTGTGCTAAATTTTCCCAGTTACAAAATTTTCATAGCTGAGAGCTTTTTTTCCTTCCCCAATAACACACGTTTTGCTTTTCCCTTCAATAATATGGTGGTGGCTGACTGGCGACAAGTGAGAGTTCCGAGTAAAAGTTTGGGTGCGAGAGAGAAAGTATCCGCATCAGTTGATGTAGGTTGGATGGATGGATAGATGTGAAAATGGAAAGCATAAAGCTTTTTTTTTTGCATCTTTCTGATGGCTGTGTACGAGTACATATAACACGAGAGTCGTGAAAATATCACAACAACAACACTTATTAAATGTCTCCCTTGGCAGCCCACTATATGTATTAAAATGGGTTTGAATGAATTTGAATTGGAGGAAGGTAGGAAGAAGGAACGTAACGAAAGTAAACAAACTACGCCAGCACGAGGCACATGAAACCATCAGAGGGTATTGCCAACCTCCATAAAATATTGTGTTGAAAAAAAGTAATTTAATAAAGAAACTACCAAGAATAAAGCCATTTGTCAGTGCAGACTGAGAAACTTTGATTAGATTTTTTTTTAACATTGAAAGCTTAAAATCAGTAGAACTGTTTTGAGAAAATGAAGATAAATTGCAAGAATGGAAAATTGGCACCCAATCTGTAGTCCGGTGAAGAATATGAAATCTCGTCGCTTTTTTTTTGGGGGGGGGGGTGTTTTATTTTTAATATGTTAGAATGAAATTAAGCTTTAAAATCATTGTTATAATCCTGTCTTCTTGAAACCATTTTAAAAATGGCGCCCAATATGGGTCAAATGGTAACATTTTTGGCAAATTTCAATATTTTGAAGGAAGATGAATACCGGACGAGTTTTGTGAAAATAATTGTTGATGTCTTACAAGAGTAAATGCACGATAGATTCAAATGTTAATGTTGCCACTTATTGGGAACATACTTTATTGTATGCAAAACTTTTTTGATAATTTTTTATATTTTGAGTATGAAAAAAGTCGCAGAAATGCGTACTGGAAAAAGAAATTGCTAGTTTTTTCTTGCTCAAAATAATAACAACTTTCAAAAAAGTGGAGGTCTCATCCTTTGACATACAATATAAGTATGTTCACGAAAAGTAGCAGCACTGATGACATTTAACCCGAAGGTGCTAAGTATGTAATTTACGTTTTTTTTTATTTTATCATTTGTCCAAGATGGGGAGCAATATTCATTGACATTATTAGCTTTTTTTGTATTGTAGATTGGTCTCCTTTTTTGTCAATAATTTTTGGTAAGATTCTATGTAGATCGCATAAAGCTCTTACGCATTCACTTCCTTTTTTCTTTTTTGTCGTTTTTGAAGTCAATTTATTTATATGGCAACCCTATCATAAGTGTTAATACTATTCTTCATAAGCAAATTATCAGAAAATTAATATTATTACACGGAATTATCTGAACTCTTGTCCCAGTATGAATGCATGAAACAAAATTGAAAATCGCTAGAGCGCCTTTTATTTAATTTAAAAGAAAAATATTAAAATTTATTGGAGAATTTGTATAAAAAATTATTTATACCCGTTTAGCTAATAATGAAACAATTTAATATGGTTATATGGCAAGAAGTTTAAAAATTCAAATCTAGTAGTATATCGCACTAATTCAAGCATATTCAAAAATTTTATCAAAATCGTCGGTTCCGTTTTTGATACAAAAGTTTTTTTTTAATATTTTATGGAAGGTAGGTACCGTTGTTTTTTTTTCAACAAAATAGTTTTTTTTTCCTAAAATAGAATAAAATAAAATAAAATAAAATAAAATAAAATAAAATAAAATAAAATAAAATAAAATAAAATAAAATAAAATAAAATAAATAAAAGAGTGTTAAAAAACCTTTAAGTATCGAGTTTCAAGAAAATCTATTATATTTTTTTTTAGAAATATTTACTTTTGGAATATTTTTTAAATATCGAAAAAATTTGTTTTGGGAAATTTTTTTTAGAAGTCTAAGGAAATTTTCTTTGAAAGGATTATATATATCATTTAGAAGCCCATGTACTTATAGAAAATAGTTGGGAATCATTTGTACAATTTTGAAAAAAAAAATCGAAAATAAGAATAAATGGTTCTTTGAAGGTACCGTTTTTTGAGTGGTTTTCTAGCCAAAGGTTAAAAGAAATTTATTAGCAGGGGTGCCCAAAAACAACTTTTTACCAAGCTGAAAGAAAATTGATGCAGCCATTTAGGCTGTGGCTTAACAGAAAGGCAGACAGACAGTATTGTGAGACCCAATTATTTTCGTATTCCGTATCATGGTTAGGCAAGCCTGATCGAATTCTAGAGTAAATTTTTTTTAACAAATTCATAACTTATTGCCATAGAGCGTATAGGTTAGGTCAAAACAATAAAAAATACTAACATCAGAAGGGGTTGACTAATAACAGAAAAAAAAAATATTAAAAAACAACGGCAACACTAACAATGACATGTTATACTCTTCTGTTAAGCAAGACTTTGTTTAGTTTTTGGAAATTTAATTTTGAAGCTTAAAATTTTGAAAAAAAAATGGATGTAACCATTTTCAAAATTTTACGTATTTAAGTACTATTTTAATTTTCAAAATTCATCTTCGATTTTTTTTATTATTAAAAATTTGTTATTTTTTACTAAGTTAAATATATTGAAAATTAACTATAAGTCCTACTATTTAAATCACCTATTATCCTAGTGATGAAAAAGGGATATTGTTTTTTTAGTGAACAATTTTTGAAAAATAAATTTTCAAACTTAAAATTTTGAAAAAAAATAAATAATTTTTTACAAAATTTTATGTAGCTGCTATTTTTTTTATCAATTCTTATCCTAAACAAAAAACTTTATCCTGTTTTCATCATTAGCATAAAAATTGAAAAACAAAAAATAGTACGTAAAATTAAAAAAAAAAATTATCTTGAATTTTTTTTCCCAAATTTGAAGTTTGAAAATTTATTTTTCAAAAACTGTTAATTAAAAAACTTAATTGACAAAGAAAATATCTGATTTAAAAAAAAGAGAAATTCAAGCAAGAATAGTTGGAAAAAACTTATTTAAAAAATTCAAATTTTTTAACTTAATTGCGCATAATGTGTTTTGCAGCAAAAATAGGCTCTAGACATTCTCAAATTAAAAAATAATGTAAGGGATCAATATGACATGTTCTTAAAGTCCTTTTTATTCAAAACAGCCAGATGTTGTAAAACCGTTAAAATTTTTTTATTGAAAACTCTCTTTGAAAATCTCGTATTTCTAAATCTCACCAAATTCAATTGCATTGCAACAAATAGGTAACATTTTTTTAACACAATTTCTCAAATTATAGTCTTGCACGAGTTTTTATTTTCCATTTGCAAAATTTTTAATTTTGCAGTGGGAAACCAAGTGTGATATACATTTTTGTGAGATTTGAAATTGCGAGAATATGATTTGCGAAATGTCAAATTGCGAAATTTTAATTTGCAGAATTTTGGTTGAAGTCTGAGATATTTTTCGGTGCGAGATATAAATCCTAGATTGTAATACATTGTTGTTGGTGTTGCCACTTTTTTTATATTTATTTCTTTTCATTTTAATAAATTTTTTTAGGAAGGAAGGAGATAGACTTTCTATAATAAAAATGCAAGTACTTTTTTCCTCTACAAGAATTTATAACCGCACAGTGGTCCATTTTTTTAATTTTGGGCGGCAAAAATCATTTTCCACGCCAGTGTTTTAATACAAAAAAATGTTGAATTAATGATTTGGGGATGCTGAATTCAGTGGTGTTGCCTATTTTTTTCTATTTCAAACAGGGGGCTTCAGAATTTAGGTCAGAATATGGCCTCAAATTTAAAAAATTTCAATAAAATATTGTGGAAATCCTAATATACATATGTTACTAAATGTATACTTTCTTAAACATGACTCCAATACACCAATTCATTTGTGTAAAATTTAAGGAAGAAAGTCCAAAATTTTGAGAAATTGTCCCAATGTAATAAAACAAGTTTTAGTGCTTGTTTTTAAAAAAAAGTTCTAATTAAAATACTAGCGAAATATATGTAGACATGGGATGAGATAAATTTTCCCTCTTTCTATCTTCATGTCCACTTTTTCATGGAAATACCATTTTTTTTCGTTCAGTTTAACAAGAAGCGAGATAAGCGTTAATCAACCATTTTTTTAAAGTTGTATAAGATATTTTAAGCAACAAAATCAAACAAAAGATATTTCTCAATGTCTAATCGGACTCCCATTATTTTCAAAATGGCGGACAACACACGTACAAACAAATCCAACACAGTGTTTTCTGTAGATACAAATATAAAAGGATAATTCACTAAAGTGGGTTTATTTCCAAGTAAGTGAAAAAAGTTCTCTCTAGTGGAGTCTGGACTAACTAAATGGGGATTCACCGGGATCTCATGGTTCCATGGTTTTACGAAAGATTCATTAAAATCATGTGCTATTTTTAGTTATATTGTGCCAAAAAATCAGTTTAAAAGATAAAACAAGAGTAGATCTTGTTATTTGTGTGGACTTTTTTGGAATACTTCATTATCATCAAGAATTAAAAATGTTTTTTTCTATTTTAAAGAGATTTGTTTTGGTGTGTGCCTTAATTTATCATTATGTGTCAGTAAAAACTTGATAGACAACGTTATTTAACTTCGAACTTAAAACTAGAAATAAGAAAAAGAATTTATGGAAATTCATGTACCAGCATATTCTCCACTTATAAGCTGGCAACTCTCTCCTTTGTAAATATACGAGTAGGTACCTACCTATCCATCTACCTACTTATTTACCAGCCTACATCAAAGTATTTACTAAATCGAGAGCTTTTTTATTTTCATATAAAATGAGTTCATTTTATTCTGGGGGACTATTTTATTCCACATACCTAGTATATAAAAGCTTTCATGTTTTCTTTTCTGTTCACTTTTTTTTTTTTTGTAATTTTTAGTGCACTTGTACCAAGGATGTCGACTATTATTTTCAAAATACACATTTTAATGAATGAAGAAGCTTTACTCTACACAAATGTCAAGGGGGGCTTTTTTTTACATAGGCCAAACAAATAAGTAAAATCCATTAAAAATATTTTCTAGCCAAGTACCTGCGCACCGGATAAATTAATTTAAGAGAAAGTATAGACTGCATTTAAGAATTTAAAGAACTGTAATAAGAGTACAGAGAAATATATATAGGTTTCTTTGTTTTATAAATTTTTGAGAGCATACACTGTAAGCCACTCCGTGTCACTTGATTTAAGACGGATTTTTTTAACTGATTTTTCATGATTTCTACTGGAAGGAAATTGATGTATTTTTTTTTATAATTTTTTTTTTTTAATGAACAAAGTTTCATTATAAATATGGACAAAATGAAAAAACATTTTTTTAATAATGCAGACTTTATATGATTAAAAAAAATCACTTCGAAAGCTGTTTTAAAAGAATTTTTTTAGAGAAAAGTGAGAAAGAACTTTTATGACTTGAATCAAGTGAGTCATTTATTAGGAGAACATGGGATGAAATCCTACAACTAATAAAAAAGCATCATATCTCTGCCTTAAAGAGAAAAATCGGTTTAATTTAAAAATTACTTAAAATTTTATTAATAAATAAAAAGAACCAATTTGAAAACTACTTGGGTGAAACGTAAAATGACACACTAGAAGAAGTTCAGCTCGATTTCGGAATCCTATGATACGGTAGGAGTAATACTTAATTTTTACATTTCGCTTTATAGTTAAAATATCAATAATGAGTCCGGCTGTCTCTAATATTCGCAGTTAATTTATCGGATTTTGTACCTAATCGGGGTAAATATATCATTTTACAAAATCATACCAAGCAACGTTTGAACATTACATAAAGGGTTTTTTTTTTAGACGAGTGTTTTTCAATCTGGCAATACTTTTTTCGAAGTTGATCTTTTTGACAGCTGTCACTTGATTTATGCTCAGTTTGGTTTGCCATTTCATAATGAATAGAAAGTTTGAAAATTGTGCAAATTTATTACAAAAATAACGGTTCAGTTAGCGCGACATATCGCGAAACAATCAATTTATTGAAGGAAACTTTTGGTGAGCGCATTATCTCACGTCGTGGGGTTATTTTTTATGGGATAATATAAAGTCGCTTGTCTGCGAAGATGAGCCCGAGACGGTTGACGCCTTGGAAGAGAATATTCGGCTACTCACCAAAAGTTTCCTTCAATAAATTTATTGTTTCACGATGCGTCGCGTGAACCGAACCATTTTGTTGGTAATAAATTTGCACAATTTGCAAATGTTGTTCAGGAGTAAGTCTATTCATTATGGATTGGCAAACCAAACAGAGCATAAATCAAGTGACAGCTGTCAAAAAGACTAACTCCAAAAAAAAGTATTGCCAGATTGAAAACCACACGTCTGAAAAAAACACCCTTCACATTTTTTTTTTCAAGTAAAATTACTCTCAAATGAAAAATATAAAGGAAACCGTTTTTAGTGAAGTTTTGATACTGTTTAATAACAGCTGAATAACGTCAATATTTAATGAGTCCAGTTTTAACATGAGTGTTCAATTTGCCAGGTGTGCCATTTTTGCCCAGATTCCTTTATAATGTTAGTATATATATCAGAGTTTTGTTTAGTGTTTACCAGACTGGGTACAAAATCACGAAAATTAAAATTTCGCATTGAAATCTCGCATAAAGAAATTTTGTAAATACGAAATTTCGTAGTTACGGAATATCACAATTAAAAAATCTCACGTTTCATAATCTCGCTTAAACTGTTAAATAATCACACAATTGCAAAAACTGAATTCAAATCTGGCAAATTAAAATTTCGCAAAATTTAATTGCAATTGCGAAATTTTGCAATTATAAAATCCCGCTTTTAACAATATCTCAATCACGAAAATTTCGCAAACTTAAAACTAGCAAATACAAGTTTCGCAAAATTAAAAAAAAGGTATACTGCCTGTTGCGAAGAACTGACAAATCCTCCAAGAGTATACTTGTCATGAATAAGTGCTTCTTGTCTAGCCGTTCGGACTCGGCAAAAAATTGTAGGTCTCCTCCATTCCTGCCAACAAAACGCACACAAGAATGGTTGAGAGTCGTAAGTCACTAGGCCCTGGCTCTCCATGAGCTATTGCGCCACAAAAAAAAAAAACAAATGTAATCAAAATCAATTTTGCAATCAAATTTTGCGCGATTTCCTAACTTCTGCAAAAATAAATCAAGTTCCTACCTACCTTATTGTTATTCATAATCTTTGTATTTCAATTGTTGTTAAGAGAACGTAAAAATTGTGTACCCAGTCGTAATGCCGGGTAAATTTTATTCCTAAATTTTGATTTGCGTTATTTAAGTTTGAGGAGTGATTGCCATATTTTTAAGAGCAGGGTTTTATAATTGCGAGATTATGAAAACCAATATTTTGTAATTGCGAAATTTTGTTGGTAATTGCGAGATTTCAAGCGCGATATTTTTTTTCGGTGCGAGATGTGAATACGGGATTGTCAAAAGTGAGATTTTATAACTGCGACGTTATGAAAAGCAAAATTATTAATTTGCTAAATTCTTGTGAATCTTATGAATTATGCCTACAAAATCGATATACCTATATTGAGAGAGATTTATAAAAATTCTGTCTCAATCAATTGAAGCTGAGTGTAGAAAATGTTTTCATTTCAAAAATGAATTGTATGCATTGTATATGTAATTAGAACAACAAACAGTGCGTTGTGTGCGTGGGTTGAATGGGTTGAATGGGTTGAATGGGATGGGATGGGACTCCCATGTAGAAGACAAGTCTAGGGAATTTTTGGAAAAATCAAATTAGTGATTGTTTTTGCACACAGAAAATAATTATATACAAAAAAGAATCTATATGGACATAGTTTGATCCGGTTTTGCTGTGTTTCTATTGGAAATGCAAATTCATAAAGAAAAAAAAGAAAAATATTTTTGTTTGTGGTAAATTGTTTTACATTATTCCAGTGGGTGAATAATTAAATGAAAAAAAGTCATAAGGTCAGTTTGTTTAATAAAAGCAATTAAGTAAAGATTATGTCGGTTGGTTAAACAAAGTATATTGGAAGGTATACAACAAAAAAGCAATAAACTGTAATTGTGAAAAAAGCAATGGCTCATTCACTATAATTGTCGATATCAAATTTTGTATAATCAACACTTTTTCAAGCTACGTCAATATGCTGTGGTTTGCACTTGGGTAATCTACCCACATGCTCAGATATTACTCTTAAAATGATGACGCTAGTCTGTCTATTTAACATGGCGAATACTGTTTGCGGAAAAGATTTCTTATCTGTCCCTGGAACTGGGCTCCCAAGGAAGAAAGGTCGAGTAAGGTGATGATACTCGTATATGATGAATCGCATCATTTCAGATCGATCCTTAATTTTGTCAAAAAATAAAAAATAAAAAGAAATTTTCAAGAGTTTTTCTAGATTGAGCAAGGCTAAGGCTAAGCCCTCGATGAAGAGAAAGCATTCAACGGCGTATGGATAGAAGCCTACCTATCAGTAAAAACTCAGTCCTACCAACCAGTCATAGCTACTTTGATTTGAATTTTAAGAAAATGGAGAAGTTGTACATAAATGACAACTTTTTAAACTTTAAACTTTTTCAAAGTCGCGAACGTTAATTTCTCAAAGATGCCAAAATTCAATTATTCTTATGCAGATTTGTTTTCATTTCACAGAAATAACTGATTTATAAACAGCCATCACGTTTATGCCAGCTTTTGTTATACTCCGAGCACTAGGTTTTAGGCTTGAACATTACCACTACTATGATAGAACTTTCGACGTGAATACCGACGAACACGACCGATTTTCGAACCGAGAGCTACTTACGAATTCGAGTTTCAATTTTCGAAGTATTTCTATAGCCAATCGAACCGCTTGAACTTTTGACGAATAAATTTAACGTAGATACTCTCAAAAACTTAACTTTTTAAATATTTCGTTTCTCTTTACTCAAAGAAATTTTTATAAAACAATTTAAAATTTTTTTTGTTTAATGAACCAGAAAAAAAAATACTTCAACAAAGAATTTTAATTTTACCATCACTGAAACACTTCAGTCCAATTAAAATTTGCAGAAAAAGAATCAAATTAATAAAAAAAAAAAACGCAAAAGCACCAAACACAAAGCTAATTACTCAAGAAAAACTGTAAAGCCACAAAGGTAACCTGAAACCTTAACCACATTTTTCATTTTTCATTTTTTATCTTTTCTTTTTTTGCTGTTAAGCAAATTAACCATATGGGTGGGATGAAACACACACCTGTAGTTTTCAGTTTTTCACAAATTATGAAATTTTAAAAGAAGACTTGAAAAAGAAGTAACAGAAAAGTAAAATTCTGTTTATATAGTCAGGGAATTTATGTTTCAAATAAATGTTTTACTTTACAGTTGATGACAACGATAAGGTGTTTTAAAGCAAGGGGAGCATCTGCTATTTTTTGCTACTGTATTTTTCTGTCGTTTGATTACTTACTAAATGCCAAACAATGTTATCATACAGTCACTCACAAAATTCGGAAAAACATTTTTTTTTTCAGCATGATTTTTTTTTATTGTAAGAAAACTTATTGAAAGAAAACGCAAAAATAGATAAACTTAAAATATTTGTTTATGTTTATTTGTTTTGACGTTTTCTACAAAGTATAGAAATCAATTTAAGTTTATCTAATTTTAAGTTTTCTTTCAATAAGTTTTCTTAACAATACAAAAAAAAAGCCATGCTTAAAAAAAAGAAACTTTTTATTCCGAAAACTTTTGAGAGTGCCCGTATACCTTTAAGGCTAGAAACTTACATCGTTGCGATTTTCTATCGCACGATTATTCAGGTAGAAAACCCCATGAGTTTAAATGTGAATGAACGCACGTGATATCGAAAAATCCTACTAAGCTGCGATCACTTATTTTAGTCACTGCGACAAAAAATCGCAACTGCGTTTTTAGCTTTAATGTGATTGCACGCATATGTTTCCCAAAAATTCATAAAATGTAATTTCTTGAGCTACTAGGTTACAAAATCATTTGCTGTTTTATGTTATTGTGATTAAAAACTCGCAATAGCAATAAATTTTGCACCTACTTGACTTCTTGTGAATCTGGATTATTTAACCATACAAAATTAAATTTAATTCTAAAGGTTGTTTTTTTTAGATGTATATAACATTAAGTTGGCAGCACTTTTTTAACTGGCGGCCATTTTTTCAGCTGTCAAATGATTTATTTAAAGTTTGGTTTGACATTTCAACATTAATAGAATGAGGCCTGAACAATGCTTCCAAATTGTGAAAATTGATTTTAAAATTCATGTTTCTGTTCAAAATACATACGTATCGCGCAAATTTGGTTTAGCGATAAAGCTCACTTTTGGTTGAATGGATACGTCAATAAACAAAACTGCCGTATTTGGAGTGATGATAATCCTCAAGTGTATGTTGAGATACCGTTAAATCCCCAAAAATTAACAGTTTGGTGCGCTTTATGGGTTACTTGAATAATTGGTCCGTACTCCTAAAAAAAAACAATGCTAGCCAGAACGTTACAGTCAATGGTGACCGCTATAGAGCCATGATTACTGACTTTTTCGTTCGTCAATTGAACAACCATGATGTGCAGGAGCTATAGTTTCAACAAAACGGCGCGCACCACATGTCACACAGCTCGGGCCACAAATGATTTATTGAAAGAAACGTTTGGTAACCGCAAAGTTTCACGTTACAGACGCTTGAATTGGTCTTCAAGATCGTGCAATTTAACGCCGCTTGACTATTTTCTATGGGGATATGTGAAGTGGCTATAGTCTACGCCGATAAGCCCGAAACAACTGACCACTTAGAGGACAACAAATGTTGGAAAAAATCATCGAAAATTGGACCTCCAGGTTAGACAACCGTCCGAGCCAGCCGTGGCGGTCATATGACAGAACTCATATTTAAATTATAATGCCAGAAGATTTTCTTTCGAATAAAGTAAATTTCATGTCTATTTACAAAAAAAAAATCATCTTTTTTTATTCCATTTCAAAGTTATATACCTCTAAAAAAAACACCCTTTATTTGATTTTTTAAAACACATCAGACTTGGAACTCACCTGCGATTTTCTTTTGTTGCGACTTAAAAACGTGATAACAGTTATTATGTTGGTATCATATACGATTACTTACATGTTTGACTCGTGTGTTTTATTTCTTTGCGATTGAATTCCAGTGTGCGACTCAAAAACGCACGTGCTCTTTCAGCCTAAGAACTAGAACTGGTTTTATTTGTTATTTGTTTCGTTGCTGCGATTTTTAAGTCGCATTTGTTTGAACTGCCAACTGCCTGATATTTTGTGGCTAAAGCTAGAAACGCATTTGCGGTTTTCTGTGGCAGCGACTAAAAAAAGTAATCTAAGCTTGTAAGAATTTGTTTGTGTCATGTGCGTTCATTTATATTTCAAGTCATTTGTTCTATTGTTTGCGACTGAATAATCGTGCGACTGAAAATAGAATATAAATTCTTCTCAATTTTTGCGATATCAAATGAATAAGTTTAAAAATGAACTTCATGAAATCCAACATTATCCCTTGGACTATTGTATATGTACCTTCCTACCTATGTCTGAGCCAGAAGCAAAGTCATACACAAATCTGACACACATAATATCAACAAAGAAATGTTATTATCTAAAGGTATTTTTTTTTTTCTTCAAGAAAAGAAGATAGGTAAAGTCACAATACAATAAAATACACCTCACCCAACCCCGTGGTACAAGATATAGGTTAATTTTCTTTTAAGATTCTTACAAATATTTTTTTTTTTAGTTCAACGAACTACTTTGCCAATGGCTGTAGGTTTTTACGTGACATACAATAGTAGTAGGACAATCTGCAACTTGAACTGATAAACCTGCTGCTGATAACAAAATTGGCAAATTAAGATATACATATTTTTAATTGTAGTTACCTGTAGATTCACAGTTAGAGTTGCGATGTAGATTTTTTTAACTTGTACTCATCTTTTGAGAAAAAGCAAAATGCCGTCCAAAGAAAATAAAACGGGGACATGTCCACGTTTTAGTAGATCGGAAAAAAATTGAATATTTCTTTAAAAATCCAAAATAAATTTTTTTCAAAATTTGAATGTTTAATTTAGAAAATCCTGAAAGTTTTGTAAATTGATTTCTGTACAGAAAAATCAGTAATTTTGATTTCTTAGAAAAATAGATTCTCTACTTTGTTGCTCACTATAAGTCCTTAAACTGAAAAGGTCAAATTCACGCGAATTTAAAAACATTAGAAGGCACAATAATATTTTTTTCGACAGCGCTGGTTCAATTGAAAGCAGCATATGTATGTGTATGTGCAGGATATTCTCTTTGTAGAAAAAATTACACTTGGTTAAGCACTTATAATTGATCAGTTCATGCTAAAGTAAAAGTCCAGAGAGAAATGGAAACAAAATACTTCGGATTTTTAACATTAGTATTTTAAAATCATAAGAATTAGTGGAAGATGACTGTACCAATTCGGTAATTTAAAGTTAAATACATAAAAATAAAATATTTATCGTATGATACACTTACACAAAAATACAAAAATAATTGTCAACCCGTTTTCGAGATATCGAATTTTCAAAAACAAATTGAAACTGTTTTTTTTTTTTAATTTCAAAAACTTTTTTTTTCAACTTTGGTATGCACTATTTTTCAATCTTATTTGATATTTGTTAATAAAAATAATCTAAATCTGTTCAACCGATAGTGAAAAAATTCAAAATAAAAAAAAAAACATTCTATGAGAAGTAGGTACTATTAATAACGGGTGATTTTTTAAGAGGTTTAGAACTTAAAAAAAAAAAAAAAACACAAAAAATTCGTAGCCCATCCGCTGAGTCCAATTTTGGCATACTCTTTCACACATATCGGCCGGTATCTCACGAATGAATGCATGGATGTTGGCTTCCAGTGCGTGAATCGAAGCGGACTTGTCCCTATAGACATTAGCCTTGACATACCCCCACAAAAAATAATCTAATGGTGTCAAATCGCACGATCTAGGCGGCCAATTGACCGGCCCGAAACGTGAAATTAACTGTTCATTAAACTCGCCTAATTGCGCCATTGTTTCGCGTGCTGTGTGGCATGTGGCACCGTCTTGTTGAAACCACATATCATGCAAGTCAAGAACTTCCATTTCGGGCAAAAAAAAGTTTGTTATCATCGCTCGGTAGCGTTCACCATTGACAGTAACGCTGCGATTCGCATCATCTTTGAAGAAATATGGCCCAATAATGCCGCCGGCCCCATAAACCGCACCAAACAGTGGCTTTTTCGGGATGCATTGGTAGCTGTTGCAATGCTTCTGGCTGATCTTCACTCCAAATGCGGCAATTATGCTTATTTACGTACCCATTCAACCAAAAATGAGCCTCATCGCTGAACACAATTTTTCGATAAAAAAGCGGATCCTCGGCCAGCTTTCCAAAAGCCCAAAATTCAATAATTTGCAAGCGTTGTTCATTTGTAAGACGATCCATGGTTAAATTGCAAACTAAACTGAAGCTGTTTGACAGTGACACAAGGTACTAAACACACGTCAGCTGTCAAAACCAGTGTTGCCAAAACCAAACCAGCTAAAAAATCACCCGTTAGTTGGTACCTATTTGTAATTTTTTATAATTTTTGGTAGTACATCGCACTAATTTTAGCAGTCAGAAAAAGTTTAATAAAAATTGTTGAAGTCATTTTTAAGAAAAAAAAAATGTTTTCCTTAATGGGCTTTTAACACTTTTTTGGAAGGTACCAATATACATATTTTCATATAAGTAAAATTTTTTCTTAAAGAACTTTAACAAGTGTAAAAAAGACCTTAAATACAAAGTTTTATAAAAATCGACCATTTAGTTTTCATAATATTTGATTTCTGAAAAAAAAAATTTGAGCATTTTTTAAAACCCAAAAAATTTTTGTTTAGAAGCTTCTTAAGGGTTTTCAACAGGGACGCTACAAAAGTAGAGCGATAGGGATAGCAAACGACGCCATATTTCTTCCCGCTCTTTTGACATTTCTCTTCAGTAAGGTTTGCCATTTCATGATGGAAAGATATACGAGCCAACAACGAGTCGAAATTATTAAAATAAAATTTACTACCGAAATTGGTCGTCATAATCGTCCTAGCAGATCAACAATTGAGCTTCTAGCGGAAAAATTTGAATCCACAAGCACAGTACGAAATGTTCCCGTGCCAGTAAGACAAAGACGTGCCCGAAGTGTCGAGAATATTGCTGCCGCTGAGGCTTCAGTTGCAGAAAGCCCAAATGTGTCTCTCACACGTCGTTCTCAAGCGTTGGGCTTCTCTGTGACGTCGTTGAGGCGAATTTTGCGAAAAGATCTTGGCCTACATCCTTACAAGATTAAATTGACGCAAGAACTGAAGCCGCTTGACCACCAGAAGCGTCGTATGTTCGTGAATTGGGCTGAGCAACAACTTGAAAATGATTAGGATTTTCATCGAAAAATCATCTTCAGCGATGAGGCTCATTTCTGGCTTCGTTAATAAACGAAATATGCGGTATTGGTCTGGCAGCAATCCACACGTACTCCATGAGTCATCATTGCATCCCGAAAAAATTGCGGTTTGGTGTGGTTTATGGGCCGGCGGCGTCGTTGGGCCGTACTTCTTCCGTGATGATCAAGACCGGCACGTTACTGTGAATGGGGATCGCTACCGTTCAATGATAACCGAATATTTTTGGCTCCAATTGGATGATATGGACTTGGAGGACATGTGGTTCCAACAGGCAAGCGCCACACAGCGAATGTCACAATCAATTTATTGGAAACCAAGTTTGGAGAACGTGTTATCTCACGAAATGGTCCAGTCGCTTGGCGGCCTCGGTCATGCGATTTGACGCCGTTAGACTATTTCCTGTGGGGCTACGTCAAGTCTATGGTCTATGCCAACAAGCCAGGGACGATTGATGAACTTCGTAGGAATATCGAACGTAAAATTGCAGCAGTATCGGCCGATTTATGCTTGAAAACCGTCAAAAATTGGGTTGAGCGTCTGGAGCTTCTGCAAGCGTGCCCGTCGTGGCCATGCAAAAGAAATCGAGTTCCATACATAATGGCATCGAACGTACTTTCCCACGAATAAAGAATTTCATTGATATCCAAAACCTATTTTGTTTTATTTAAAAAAAAAAACTTTTGTAGCGCTCTTGAAAAACCCGATACTAAAAAATTAAAAATTTACACGAAGCAACTACTAAAAGTATGTACCTACAGTGAAAATTTTTTTTTTTTAATATTCTCATTATCGGTCTAACGAATTGAAATCAATTTATTTTTAAAAACTCAAAATAAGTAGAAAAATCATTGCATATCAAAATAAAAAACAAAACAAATTTTTTTTATTTATAAAAAAAGTTTCAAAAATATTTTTGTATCAAAAAATGGTTAGTAATTTTTTTTTAAATATTATTTTTATTTGTATGCACATTAATAAGAACTTGTTTTTTTCCTCAAGAATGTTTTAAGAATTTTATAAATAAAAAAACATTTTTTATAAAAAACACTTAAACGATTTTTAAAATTGGTTTTCTATTCTTTTTAACCCCAAATTAGGTAATTCTCTCATAATTACAATGCCTATTGAACATAAGAGCAAGTACGTGCGACCTCAGTCGTTCATTTTTATTTCATATTAAGTTGAAGAGTTTTTACATTCGAAAAAAAAACAAATCACATTCCATCATAAATCATTGGCTTTCCGATTAAAATCAAACTTTTTTGTTGCAGTGACATTAACAACACCCACCCACCACACATCGAGTTAATAACATTCATGTCATTTTAGTACTTAATAAAAAAAAAAAAAACAAATAATTACCTCATGTCACGGTATACAACAGGAAAAGAAAAAAAAATGTTTCTTTTTACTTGCATTAAACGATTTAATTGCATGCAAATGTATGACTGAATACCTACCTACCAAGTTAAGAATTTCTTTTGTAATTTTTGAATCCCGACTAGGTGAACCAACAACAAAACATTGACAAACAAATCGATAAAGTTGAACTCAACATTATTCTTTTTTATGTTTTATTGATTTTGTTTCATACAAAAAAAAGTGTGTCAATCCAAACCAAAGACACTTGTTTGCTTTTGAAGTTGTTGCCTTTACTTTTATTCTAAATCCCTTCGATACATGAACTGCGTGTAATTTGTATGTCAATAAAAAAAAAAGAAAAACAATGAACACAACCCGCCAGCGATTTATTGACCCCATACTCTGATTTGATTTTACAAAAAGGGTGTTTTTTGTTTGATTTTTTTTATTTCATATAAAATAATGTTGGTATCAGTTTAAATGTAAGTCTCCAATTATTTAGAGTTTAAGTGAAGTCACCCTGTATACGATTTCTTGTAATTTTATCTTGCTGTTTGATTTTGGTAATCGATCGATTAATAAACGAATTAACTTGAGACATAAACATTTTCTGTGTGGTTTTTTTTATTTTTTTGTTTTGTCATCCTTAAATTGGGGAAATAATTTGTTAGGAAAGTGAAAAGTGATACTCACAAAGAAACTTGAGGGCGTGACTGACAGAAATATAATTTTGTGCTCTGGATTAAGTCTTAAATAAGAAAAAAAAAAACAAAAATCTAGATTGAAGTTAACCAAGCTTAATAATCTTATCATGAAACCAAAAGAAAAAATACATAATTAGAAAATAAGATTATCTATATTATATACATAATAGACACACTCACTGAATGTGACTCATGTTCGTGACTTTGCAATATATAAACTTAAAGATAACTAAGTACAAATTTGAAGGAGTAACCTTTCAAAAAACCACATTAACACTTTTAAAAGAGTGTCCTCATCATAAAAAGGTGATGACTTCATTGGGCAATTAGGCATCATTCGATGTGTTGACATCATTTGACGTGTTTTTTGTAAACTTATGTAATTAAAATTTTAATGAAATATTTTTGTGGGAAAATTCTGATAAGTAAATTTTGTGTTGAATGTGTTGCATCTGCTTTATATCCAGTAAAAATACAATATTATTGGAATCCCAATGGGAAAAAATAGACTGGTTTTGAATGAGGCCCTAGAAAGTTTAACTTTGATGTTAGCAAGGGTCTAGCAAGGGTAACTATCGATTTGTTCAAGGGCCTTCCTGGTCGAATAACCTTTTGCCTAGAGAGAAAACAAAAAAAAATTAAAATTTCCTCCACTGGGATTCGATCCTGCGATCCTCTGATTACCAATCCACATGCAAACCTCTGAGCTATAGGTATCGCAAAACAGTTGTGTAATGTTGAAAATGAAAACTATATACATACCTACTTTAATTTTTTTAACTAATGAATGATGGGTTTTAAACATTTTTTTTCTTATATATATGTGGGGGATTTGTGATTGGATAAAAAAAGACTCATCCAACAAGTTTGTTCTAGCAAGGGCCTCACTAGTATTTGACAAGTTTTCCTTGTCTAGATTGTACCTAACGCCTTGCCTTTTCAGGGCCTGACTAAACTTGACAGAAACTTGCCATTTTTCCAGGCGGGATGAAAAGCTAAATAATACCAGAAGCATAACTTGTGCTGGTTTAACACGACTGATGGAAAACTGTAAATTATTTTGACAGTCGTTTGGTCATTATACTGCCAGTTTTTCAGTCGTGTAAGTAAATTCAGCATAACCCACCTGGAAAAACAATTTAGTTTTTTGACATGGCACTAGAAAGTTTTTTATTGACCCTAACAAGGGTCTAGAAATGGTAATTCTCGATTTTGTCTTGGGCCTCACCCGTACCCGTTACGTAACCTTTTATCTAAAGAGAAAAAACCAGCGATCTTGTTTACCAGTCCAATAGGCTTACTACTGAGCTATTTCGCAATAGATTTGTGTAATGTTAAAAATGAAAAACTATGTACACTTTAATTTTTCTTACTATTGTATGATGGGTAGGTATAAAATATTTTTTTTTTTTTGGTTTTTTGTTATATATGGGATATTTGTCATGGGATTAAAAGATTGATCCATTAAGTTTTGCCTAGGCTTTCACTAGTTTTTGACAAGTTTTTCTTGTCTAGATTTTCCCTACCGAGCCCTTGTCAAAGGCTTGACTAAACTTGACAAAAAACAGTCATTTTTACAGATGGGGCCACCAGCGAAAGTAAAAGTTTAACATTGATACTAGTAAGGGTAACTATCGATTTTTTTAGGGCCTTGTCTTTTGCGTAGAGACAAAAAAAAAATAAAGAAAGTTGTCTGGACTGGGATCCAATCCTGCAATCTTTTGATTACCAATCCAACATACTAACAAATGCGCTATTTCGTAATACGGTTGTGTAATGTTTGAAATGAATAACTTTAACGTACTTTAATTTTTCTTACTATTGTTTGATTGGTATAATTTTTTTTTGGTTTTGTATTCAACAGGTTTTGTCTATAGAGAGCCTCACTAGTATTTGATAAGTTTTCTTTATTTAGATTGCCCCTACCGAAGTCTTTTCAGGGCCTTGACTGAACTTGTCAAAAACTTGCCATTTTTCGAGGCGGGAGAGGTGAGGCAAAATATATTTACTTTGACGGAAATTTTGCCAGACGGGATTGTAGCATCAATGTAAGACATTCTAGGGCATCGTTAAAAACTAGATAGTTTTTCCAACATCCTATAGAAGACTTATCAAACAAGTTTTTTCTTACATGGACCTCACTAGTATTTGATAGGTTTGCCTTCTCTAAATTGCTCCTACCAAAGCCTTTTTAGGGGCTTGACTAAACTTTTTCAGGCGGAATAGACGAGGCAAAATTTATTATACTTTGGCGGAAATTGTGTACTTCAATCCAGAGAAATGCTCTAAAATCAGATATTTTTGAAGCAGTTAAAAAACTTTAAAAAAATGTGGTTTTGGAGAAGTTTTTTAAATCCATCGACACCGTATAAAATTTGACAGTTGGTGGCTTTACAGGCAGAGGGCGCACTATACTTTGACGGAAATAAAAATAAATAAATTTTGTGGCGTAACAGCTCATGGAGAACCAGGGCCTAGTGACTAACAACTCTCAACCATTCCTGTGTGTGTGTTGTTGGCAGGACCTACAATTTTTTGCCGAGTCCGAACGGCTAATGAGAAGCACTTATTTATGACAAGTATACTCTTGGAGGATTTGTCAGTTCCTTCGCAAGAGGCAGTACCTCGGAAAAAAACATTTCTGTTTTTAGGTGGCAGTGGGCGGGAATCGAACCCAGACCTTTGGCATGACAGTCCTACGCACTAACCATTATGCCACGAGCTACCACACTAGAAATACTGTATTTCAATCCAAATGCCAACCAGAAGAGCTGCTAAACAAATAGCAATATATCACTCTCTCGTTCATTTACAAACGTCAAAATCAGCACTGTGGCGAATTATCATATCGAAATTTGGTGTGGAACTGTTTTTTTCGCTTTGTACTTCGAAATTTGGCACTTCCGCCAGATTGAATGCTGTCTTGAAATTGACAAATTCGTAAAATTCCCTATTGCTCTAAAGTCACTACCTATTTTTCTGGAGCATTAAAAAAATTTCTAGTTTCTTAGAATTTTTGAATCCATCGATATCGTAGATATCTTCAAAAAAAATTTGGTAGCTTATGGTTTGACAGATGAGGGACAAAATATATTTTGAAGGAAAAATTCTAAAACAATTTTTTTTCGGAGCAGTAAAAAACGCCAGCTTCTTAATCATAAGAAACATATAATTTAAAAAATCCGGATTTTTTCTTCAAAAATTATGCAAATTATTTCAAAAATAAAAACTTAACTTCACAGTCGTAGTGAATGGATACTTGAGGAAGAATAATTTTTAGTATGGATTTATTTTTGTATTTTTTCGTGTGAACTTAATTTTTTTCGTTTCGTAAGAAGATCGATATAGAATGACAACGGTTTGTATTTTATGATTAACGAACTCTCCTAATAAAGGTTTGTGTCAAAAGAGGAAGAACATGTTTTACTGATGGCTTTTTCGGTTGGCAGTTCGGAATAACTCTCCAATCCGGAACGCCAATAAAATAAACAGGCCCATGCAGTATGATTCTGAAGTTTTTTCTATTCCTGTATTTGTGCGACTTCCAAAATAGTCCTTTACATTTGGAAACTTGGCGGACACAAACATGGACGAATATGATAATTTTCAATTTAAAGAAAATGGCAAAATTATATTAAAAATATATTAAAATATGTGACATTTACTTATTTTTAACTAAAAATTTACTTTTTGCAATATTCGACAACACTGACATCTGTGTGTTTGAATGTGTGAGTAGTTCTGATTTCGATTCTGCAATGAAATCCAGAATCATTTTGTGTTCTGTTCAGGAGAAGAACTGTCATTTTAAATGCCAATAGAACACTTTTGGATTGCCAATCGAAAATGCCATTTAGGGTGGAGACTTCTCCAATGGATAATCTGTCAAAATTATTATTTTTGCTCGTCGAACTACAGAACAAAAAGTGGAATGAAATTATAATTTTTCGTTTATGATTTTGCTGTCATTGTACTATTGGATTTTTCTTATCGCAGAAGCAGCTAATACAAGGCTTTAAGATTACCCTAAAACCACAATACATTATGCTCTCACTTCGATTCGAACGTTCAAAATAATTAATAAATTAGTCATTTTATTATTTATAGTTGCCAATCAAATATACATATTTTGCTTTGTTTTATGTAATACAAGAATTTGACATGATTTCTAATAAACATTGACATAAATAAGTACATTATTGCCACTTTGTCAAAACTTCAAGATAACAACTCAACAATATGAAATGAAAACAGGTAATAAATTTTGTAGTAGCTACAAATATGCACACTTCTTACCTACAACTTGCAAAGCTTGTTCGCATTGTTTCCGATAAGATATAAAACCTTTGATAAAGAAAATTGTACAATTAAGTTATCAACATATTTAGTCATTAAAATACTAAAAATAAAAACTTATCTTTGAAATCTTTTTTAAAAACAAATAGATTTTAAACGTCAGTGATTGGGGTATGTCTTGAAAAATTTTCAGACTAAGTATATTTAAACAAAGTAATCTCAAGTTATGGAAGATAATTTTTTTTAAATCATTTAACTTAAAACTATTGAAAAGTTTGTATTGAAATTATTATTTTCAGAAAATTATTTTCATATACAAATCCAGTTCTAGCTGCGAAGAATATGTACATCAATTTACATTGAACATTTATTGAATGAACAACAACAACTTGCAAGTACTACCACCAAGTTAGAATTTTAGCTATTTCGCGATATTAAATAAATAAAAAAATAAATTTGGTAGCACAACAGCTCGTGAAGAACCAAGGCCTAGTGACTTACAACTCTCAACCATTCCTGTGTGCGTATTTTGGGCAGGAATAGATATTACAAAAAGTTATTAAATTAATATGAGTATATCAGACTAAGCACCAATAAAGGAGTCTGAAGATCAAATTGCATTCGCAAAATAAGCTATAACTCCAGTCTATAAACTTGGTGATAGCACATTCAGGTTGTTGCTCTTAAATCAAAAATGTTCGATGTAAAAAATAAATTCGTCACCACATCACTTTAATGACAAAGTCCCACTTCATATATTTTTAAATTTTAGAGTCAACTTGTTACTATCGTTTTTAATTAACAGAAAGAGAGAATTTGTTATCTATTTAAATAATATACAAAGTTGAAGAGGTAGTGATTCAAATGAGGTAGTAAAAAGTTGGTATTGTTTCGTTGGAACATACCTGATTTTCAGAAATACCGGTTTTTCAAGCGGCATATTATGTTTCTTTTTCCAAAATTTTGAGTTTGAAATATTTTTTCCAAAAATTACGGATGGAAATTATTTTATTTTAAAATAAAATTAAAAAGAAAAAAATAGACTTTCTGGCGACACGGTACACAGAGTAATGTCTTCCAAAAACCAGTATTTTCGAGATTTGACAGACAGTTTTTAAAGTCGAAATATCTTGGAGCTTTTAAAATCGTTTTAAAATCGTAATATCTTGGAGCTAAGCGCTAGTATGGTAAAAAGTGTAATTTCTTCTAAGATATGTTAATGCTTCTCTGGAAGAGGGCCACATTACTGCTACTGTTTTTTGAGTATTGTTTAAGAAAAAAACAATATTTTCAAAATTTTTCATTTCATATGTGAAAAAAAGATACTTTTTTTGACATTTGACTTTGCATAACTAGATATTGATGCGCACACGATTTGCCAATTGAAGTTCATTGTCGAATGTTCCTAATGCTAAAATATATAATTGGATTTAACAAGCTTCACTTGGATTTTTTAAAAGTAAATTTAGCTTGATTTGCTTTTATTTCTTCTTTCTCTTTTTATAATACCTACTTAAAAGCAAATATTAATTTTTACAATCTCACAATTCAGAAACGATAACGATTCAACAGAAAACCACAAATATAACTATAGAATTTCTAAGTTATTTCCTGATTATCTTGACTTGACGTTATCACTCTTATGCCAGGATAATGTGCAAATTAATTTTTTTTTCGAGGTGGTAAGTTAGTTTTATAAACTCATCGATATTCCATGACATTACAGTACTATCAATGTGCTTGTATCGAAGAAAATAAAATATTTTAAAATATCAGTAGAGCCATTAGTGGATTTAAGGCTCTGTTTTCATCAAGTAAAACTTTCAACTTCTAACATAAGGTGAACCATGTGTCGTTTCGTTTAAGGCGCTTGATTACATTGTCAGTATTATCATTGGTTTCGGTCCAAAAATATTAGGTACCGATTTTCTTTTTCAATTTTTTAAAATATATTTAGAGGTCCAAAGCAGCAAATTAACATTCACCATTGTTGGGTGCCGGGCCATAGGGACATTCTAGGCAATTGTTAAGCTAATGAACTCGCTAGTAGTTGGAACAACATCACCACTTGTATGGCGACAAATCTAGTAATGGTCAAGCCTTGATTTAAAGCACTCCATGTGTTTAATCTCTAAACAAACTGCACATCAGCTCTGTTGTAAGTGTCATAACGGGACACTGTTTAATAGGCAGGCACGCAACGCGGCTTGGCATACTTTCAAACGACTTTTGCAGAAGCTGTATGGACGAGGAGGAGGAAGAAACAATTCCTCACCTTCTGTGCATATGCCCAGCTCATTCCCATAGACTTAGGCTCTAATTAGGTGTTAGGTAACTACTTTAATGATGATCCTAGTGATCTCGCAAACAGTGACATTAATAGTCTCATACGCTTCGTCAGGAGCTCTATGTAGTTTAACGAGTAAGAAAGTAGTTTTCTAGATTCATGTGGTATCACAACGCACCAACTTTGATCTAAGTTAGTTAGTACCAACTGCTGACAGCTACTTCTACCTAACCTAACCTAACCTATAAATCCGCACATCAATTCCAAAACAAACGTTTTCATCATGATAGAGTTTTATTTGATAATTAAAAACTATCAAATTGTTAATAGTAGAATATGAAGAAGATTTAAAAAGCTAATTATTTTGTTTTATAAAATTTAAAATTCTCAGTAGTATTTTTGTCTTAGATGGGTACTAAGTCATCTAACTGATGAATTTAGCTCATTTGAAATTTCAAATTGAATTAAAAATTTTTTCGTTTTTTTTTTTTGTATACAATTGTTGTTTTTTTTATCCAAAAAAAAATCGATTATGTTATTAGTGGAACTTAGTTCCAAAATCGAACTAAAAAAGAAATCATAGCGTTAGCCTTGTTCAAAAAATGAGACCTCATCAGCATATTTCGCTCCCTCAAAAAGTAATCAAGCTGATCCAATATTGTTTTCTTCAGCAATTTGACAGATAAGCTGAGAATTTTTGGAGTCCTGTTCACTCATCTTATTTCTCTGCACATGCTCTGCTATAAAAATTGATTACCAAAACTAGCGAACTTCATTAACAAAACAGCACACTTGTCTACTCAATTTTTGATTTACTCACAATTTGTTTTCTGTCTATGAAAAAAGCACTGAGTGAAACTCTTCTAAATTTAAAATCGAAAAGAATGCCAAAAACCAACGGAAGCTAAACTCCACTTGCTGTAGACAAGATTTACAAAGTAAATTCTTAGGCTTAAATGTTTTAGGCTATAATTTCGGTAAAAGCGATTTTTAGTCGAGCGAATTTGTTCTATTAACTAATCAAGATGCACGAATTCTTTTTGTCGTAGTTTGAGTACATTATTTTTTATTATTTAATTAAGCGATAAAAACGAATTTTAAGTTGAGAAAAAAACGTATTGATTCAAAATAGCTTTTTATGACCCTTTAGTCCTACAAATTAGCGTTTCGCCTCGCTTACACACTTGGACTCGTCAGTGACATAGTGAGGGCCTTACGCAATTTGTATTAAACTCAGTTCTACTTACATACATTTTTTTTTTTACAAAAATCCACTGTAAACTATATCCAACAAGATTAGAAATCTTAATCATTAAGCTGAAAATTTGTTTGTCCGGGGCCTGGCATAGTTTCAACAAGTCCAATCCCTAATGCTAAGTCTTCCACTTGGCTGATTTATGTATTTCAGTAGTATATAGAATTTGAATTATAAAAAAAAAACTTTTTATAATAAAACTTATGTGCAAAAAATAACATTTAAACCAAGACATGAGCTTTATTCTGGCATCTGGCATCAAGGAAAACTTGACTTATTTTCATTTTTAATTCATTTTTAGTTTATGTTTCAAAAACATGTCTAATCAAGTCAATCGATTGATAAGAGTCAAATTTCTTCAATGTTTACGTACACGACATAAAAGATGGAACATCCGTTAGTTACATTTGCTAGGTCCTTGTTAACATCAAACATCACTGTTAACTTTCTAGGACCTCATCAAAATCGAGATTGATTTTCCAGGAGGAAAACGTTTCACAATTAAAAAATTTCCATAACGAGTTTCGGTACATACGAGTTGATAAGTACACATGTACAAAGTACATACATGTGTTTAACTGCAAACCCTTGGAACAAAGTTTCTATCCATATCATAACCCTTATCAACGGTGTTAGTTTCTTTGCTTTTGATGACCTTCTTTAATACTAAACAATCAAATTTTTTTGAAATATTCGTAGGTACATATGTATACATTATTTAGATTTTAGAAACACGGTTCCAGTCAAATAAATATCTGGTTCCGGATTCGTGTGGATAGATAAACATGTATTTATTTAAGACAAATACGTACATACATATACAAGGTTATTTTTTCTTAATTAAAAATAAAACCAATAATAAGTAGAATTGCACGCACTAATTTATAAAATACACAGTTACAATTTTAAAGACCAAAATGTCTATAGCAACAACAAAAAAAATTACTTAAAAAACTCGAACAAAAAAAATATTCGAGTTACCCATTCCATGGCTCTGACTTTTTTGTTTTATTTGCACACGAACTGTTCTCAACTGAATAAATATCAGCTACTCACTACATATACATAATACATACTTTATACCTGGTAAACAATTGCTATTTCTATTTATTAGCGGAAAATATGATATTACGTACAAAATTCATATACATATATAAAGATCCAAGAAAGAAGAATAATAATTGTTGCCCTACTCATAATGGACAGAATTACTTTTAATTTTTCTTTTAAGAAGTTTTGTCTAAACAATAAAAAATAGAACGTGGTATACTTATTAAACAAAATCTATTCATTAATAATTCTATTATAACTTTTATGACTTCTCATTTAATAGGAACAACAAAAATCATTTTTATATCTTTTTTTTTAACTTCAGCTGGAAATACTTAAATATGATAAATAAAATAAAATATTCTTCAAGTTTAAGACAAACTAAAACAGATGAGGATAAACTTTTTCCAATAAAAGAAAAAAAACTTTTGTAAATCGGTTATACATAGGTACGTATTTGTAGTCACTTCTGTTTTTTTTTTTTGCCACAACGTAAGTTGATAGTGGAAAAAGTTGCAAGAGTAATAAGTTGGCTATACCCATGTTCTTCTCAGACTTTAAAGGCATTATGATGTAAGAAAGTATGATATTCGAAACAGATGGTTCAATTTTGTCTTATTTATTCGTTGAGTTCCGTATCTGGAAAAATGAATCTGTAACATACGAGGTAAGTAAACAATAATGGACATGGCAATAAAGTGCAATGCAATAACTTGCCTACTGGTGGCAAATGAGAAATGCAGGTTGAATAAATGTCTATTTGTTTTATTTAAACCTCAATGAAAGGTCCTTTGTGGTGAAACTATTTTTATTAGAACGGACAATTCAGCATTTTAAAGCACTTCCAAATCAACGTGAAACGTTCGGAACGACAACGAAAGACGATTACTAAGAGCAACTACACTGAGATGAGCTTTTATACTTTGGCGACATCTATATCACAGGTCGTTAGATATTTATCAAAATGATTTAACAAAATTTTTTCCAAGTTCAAGAAGCTAGGACTGCAACTGCGTCTTCAAAAATGTCAATTTGCACTAAAATCTTTCGATTTTTTGGGTTTTTAATTTGTATAACTCTTTTCTTCCACAGAAAGCGACGATGTCGAAACCAATTCACTGTCTACTCGACAAGAACTAGAAATGGAAATAGGCAACTTCACAAAACGTCATTCATTCATAATCTCAAACGTCTCATTTTGTCAGACCGGAATCTTAATTGAATCAATTTTGATTTATTGAACATTTCTATTTACAATTGGCTTAAAAATAATTCTAACTAAAAGATACATTGATAAATGAAAGAATTTTGTTAGCACATAGGGGGCCTAACGATACCTTTACATTGAAAAAAAAAAAACCGAATCTTGGCCCACTACAATCATCAACGTTCAATCCGCATTACTTGTGGCACTTCTCCGTGTAGAGTAGGCATTATGTTATGCCATTTGGGTATTGATGAGTCAGAAACACGATTTCCTTCTACTCAAGAACACTTAGGTACTAAGGTAGAACGAAACTACGCCTAAATAGATAAGGAAAGTATCCCAATCATCGCTGGAATTATAAAATTCTAGGAATTTTTATAAGGACTCCAAACATTTTAACAGCTTCGATGTTAAAAAGAAGAATATTTCTCAATGTGTACGACTATCACCATTATGCAATGCTGACGTTCCTAGTCATTTTAGCAGCATAGCAGGACCAAAGCAAGAAACCAATGAAGTTGAAGAAGCTCAAACTCTCGAAACATTGGCAAAACCTATTTTTACTCCACAAGAAATAGCCTAAATTATTCCGAAGGTTTTAGTCGCCCGCAAAATAAACAACAACAACCGTATTTATAAACTTTGTCTAACTTTAGACAGCCGTCTAATTCCAAAAAGTTATTAATATTATTTGTTTTCTATTGTCCTAAAGTTGTCTAATTTGGACAACGGCATCGGATGTCTAAGATTTGTTTAATATTGACATTTTAGTTAGTTACCTAAATAATGCATATGTCCAACTATTAAAGACTTTAAAAAAAAACTGTCTAACTTGTCAACCGCCTAAAAAATCTAATAAATAAGGCTGTAATTGTTTAAAATCGTTGCCGTTCTGTCGGGAAGCTGAGTCGAGTCGAAATTTTTGACGAAAAACTCTGTTCAAGGTGTTGGTTTTACAGATAAAGTACTATGGAATGTTTTTTTTTTGCACGTTTATGTACAAATAGTGTAACTAGGTACTCGCTTACTTAATTTTATTTGTTTTTGCATCGGAATAATATACATTACGTTCCATTAATTTGTTTTTAATTTCAATAACATTTCAACTCGACTTCAAATGGAGCAGTCAACAAGAAGTGATGAATAACCTGAGTGGAAAAACTGATCCTTGTCCAAACCGAAATTTCAACCGTGTTTGTAAACGTGGTTATATTGATATCAATTTTGAAAATTGGTAATAAAAAAAATAGTTAATGTTAAATAAATTTTCATTTATTTCAACTTTGTTTTCAATCCACTTCAAATTAAGTATACTTAAATATAAAATACAGAAAGTAAAGACATCTGTGGCCGTTAATTAACACAAATATGTCTCAGATAATCCAAATAAAAGTTTTTTTTTGTGAAGTGTAAAACAAAAGGTGTTGCAGACGAAAACAAAAACACATCTAGATAGCTAGATTAGGTAACATTTTAAAGGTCAAAAATACAAACGTATTTGTAAACCAAGCTTAGCAGTTTTGGAATTATGTACTTAAACCACTTGCAAGGAACTTAATACTTTTGTTTAAGAAAACTTAAATTAAGCTTATAACGGGTGATTTTTTAGCTGGTTTGGTTTTGGCAACACTGGTTTTGACAGCTGACGTATGTTTAGTACCTTGTGTCACTGTCAAACAGCTTCAGTTTGGTTTGCAATTTAACCATGGAGCGTCTTACAAATGAACAACGCTTGCAAATTATTGAATTTTACTATCAAAATTCGTGCTCGGTTCGAAATGTTCATCGCGCGCTGCTTCCATTTTATGGTCGGCATTCTCGACCTTCTGAGCAGTCTATTCGGAAGATTGTGACCAAATTTCGCACCAAATTTACTTTGTTGGACATTAAACCACCAACACGTTTACGTACTGTGCGTAGTGAAGAAAATATTGCGGCCGTATCAGCTAGTGTGACAGAAGACCGCGAAATGTCGATTTGGCGCCGTTCCCAGCAGTTAGGCCTTTGTTACAGCACTACGTGGAAAATTTTGCGGAAGGATTTGGGCGTAAAGCCTTTTAAGATACAGCTGGTGCAAGAACTAAAGCCAGCCGACCTACCACAACGCCGAATTTTCGGTGAATGGGCTCTTGGAAAGCTGGCCGAGGATCCGCTTTTTTATCGAAAAATTGTGTTCAGCGATGAGGCTCATTTTTGGTTGAATGGGTACGTAAATAAGCATAATTGCCGCATTTGGAGTGAAGATCAGCCAGAAGCATTGCAACAGCTACCAATGCATCCCGAAAAAGCCACTGTTTGGTGCGGTTTATGGGCCGGCGGCATTATTGGGCCATATTTCTTCAAAGATGATGCGAATCGCAGCGTTACTGTCAATGGTGAACGCTACCGAGCGATGATAACAAACTTTTTTTTGCCCGAAATGGAAGTTCTTGACTTGCATGATATGTGGTTTCAACAAGACGGTGCCACATGCCACACAGCACGCGAAACAATGGCGCAATTGCGAGGCGAGTTTGGTGAACAGTTAATTTCACGTTTCGGGCCGGTCAATTGGCCGCCTAGATCGTGCGATTTGACACCATTAGATTATTTTTTGTGGGGGTATGTCAAGGCTAATGTCTATAGGGACAAGCCCGCTTCGATTGACGCACTGGAAGCCAACATCCATGCATTCATTCGTGAGATACCGGCCGATATGTGTGAAAGAGTATGCCAAAATTGGACTCAGCGGATGGGCTACCTGAGACGCAGCCGCGGTCAACATTTGCATGAAATTATCTTTAAACATTAAATTGCAAGGTTCAAACTATCGATTCAAATAAATATTTCATCCATTTTTTCGAATTTTTTGTGTTTTTTTTTTAAAAAGTTCTAAACCTCTTAAAAAATCACCCGTTACATTCAACCGGTAGTACCTATAAAGACGTAAGTGCGAAAATGTTTATTCTTCCGAAAACGCAATCAAACATTTTTAGTTATTTTTTCATTAAAGAAACATAGCATTTGTTTACTGCTTATTGGAAAAGAAGGTACAAAAAATATATTCACCGTTTGGAAACACAATGAGATCTCACAGATTTCAATTATTTCACTCTCATGAAAAGGAAACTAAATTCTTAGTTTTGTTGCAAAATACTGAGACTAAAAATTGGTTTATTGCTAAGTTTTTGGATCAGCAAAATTTTTGGAACATTTTAACTCAGAAATTAAAATTTGTTCATTTACGTCTTTAATGCAACGGAAAAAGTGCGACATTGTTTATTTCCCACAACTTAAGGGCGTGGCCATTTTTTTGTTGAGATACATGACCGTTAACAGCTGCTTATAATAAGCTTATGGGCTTAGTTCAATAAAATAAACTGATAGTATTGTTGTCATGTCTGGTAAAAAAAACTATTCTTCATTAATTTTAATCATTTTAAGAGTCTATTTACTTTTTTTATCGCATATTTTCTCATCTTATTAGTATATTTTATGAGCATAATTTGTAAACATAAAAATCCAAATTCTATTTTTATTATCATATTTAAGCAGTTATGCGGAGCTACAAAGATTAAAGTTCTACCAAAAGCCCAACTTAACGACTTAACGATTATTTTGAATTGAAATTATAACTTGAAATGTGATAATTTTATTTTCACCTGAGGTAGGTTTTGTTTTTTTAACAAAAGCTCCGGAGTTGATGTATTAAGAACATTGACCTTTTTTGTGTTTCTACAATAGAAAATTATTGAGGAAACAAAATATAGGTAAGCAATCTAAATAATGTACCTTCGTTTTTAGTATTTAAATAAATTTTCAAATAATTAGCCTTGTTCTAATCCTATTATTGCAATTTGAACTCATTTACTCCAACTCTGTGTGGTGATGAGTTTTTTTTTTTTCCTAACGTAATTGACTTATTTAGGCCTTTTCCGTTTGTAATTTTTTCCATCCGTTTGTATTCTCAATTATTTGCTTGCAGGACATTTGCACGGAATCAATGTTGTTTCGCCATTATATGTATGTATTTCCTTAGCTGTATACTCTTTCCTTTTTATCAAAGTTGCTGGTAAGTTTGATTATTAAATGATATGTGGATAAGGGTGATTGTTATGTTGTTTTTAATTTTCACATTTGGATGGGACTAAATCAGCTCCAAATGAAGAAAATTTCCTTATTTTTTCAGATTTTTATTTTCATCCCCTATAGTCGCCGAGATGAAATGTAATTTTCTTTTACTTTGTATACTAAGTGATTCGCGAAAAATCTGCAAACAAAATTTAGAGCATGTACCTAGTTTGGAAATAGACAAGAAAAACAATCCCACGGGAGGGAGGTATTATTTATTATTTGACAAAAAAAGTACCAACACTTACAGTATTGTTTGTTTTTTGGAAAGCCAAAATAGGTTCTATTCTTGTGGTTTATTTTCAAATTGAGTTTTTTTGAAGAACTTACTTGGCAATAAAACTTTTTTTTAACTCAACATTTAAAAAAAAATCAATTGAAGTTAAAAGCATTAAAAGAACTTAATTTGAAAAGAAATCATAAATGGACTTCTGGCTTTCCCAAAAGCTACCTACTACTACCCTCCTTTGGGAGGAAGAGGGTAGTATTTCTAACCTACATGCTCTGAATTGTTGGGCTGACTTCACGCGAAGCACCTAGTACGCGAAAATAAAAAATGGGAATTTAAGTAACTCCTACAGCTACTTTAGGCGATTAAAATAAAAATCTTGAAAAATTAGTTTTTTTTTTAATTTAGAGAAGATTAAGGGCCATCCAAGGTGACTTCTTTTAACACCATAATGTAGATAGTCAAACAAAATGGTAGAGTTACAGTCATCTAGTTCGGTGGACTATTTAGAGTTGGAATTTTCCTCATGCGGGTTTTTTGTTTTGTTTACTTTTTTCAAAACCCAATTTTAATTGAAATAATTGTTCAATTACTGAAACTATAAATTTTTTAACAGCATATATTTCCTAAGAAATTTATTAACATTGTCTTAAGTGTAGGTACTCAAATCGATATCTCTAATTTATTTATTTACTGGCTGCAAGAATTTTGTCCGTTAGTTTGTCAAACAGGAAGAGCCTAAAGTTGTGAACTGATTTTCTTGAAATTTGCTCATGCCATCCAGACACTAACTTCATTGGCAAGCAAAAATATTTTATCCACACTTCCTGTATTTTTCAAAATTTATTTACATATTCTAACTGTTTAAAGCCTCTGCTTTGCTAACTGCTGATATAAACACTAAAAAAAAACCTCATTAAAACTTCATTTACTTTCAATAAACTAACGAGATAGCTTGGTATGAAAAAAAAAGTTATTGAATTACTTAACCTTGAACTTCACTTCATATTCATATTGCCTGCGGTCAACTATCAACAGTTGACCGCCAGCAGCAACATGAGTTTTCTTTATGTATTTTTATCTCAGAGCTTAACAAAAAGATAAATAAAACTGTGCAAAATGAAAAATAAACAACAATTTTTAAAAAAGTTGGGTATCACGTGAAATGCAATTAATCGTGCTAAACGTCAACCTTCATGACGTTAGGAGCTTAGCAATTCTATCGTATTGGCTTCAATAGTCTCGCATCGTAAAGAAAAAGCCTCAAACTCAAAGTTGTAATCAAGTTGAATAACCTGTCTTTTGAAATGCGATCTTCTGACAGGCCGCTAGTGGCACTCAGGTGTAATAATAGAGAAAAAAAAACTAATAATAATTATCATCAGACAGAGCCACGCGGAAGAAGACGTAAATAAACAAAAGCTCGATAAGTAGGTAAGTAGTACTACTACTCGACTCGGCTCGTACAACGGTAGACACGTCACACATTGGGATATCTATCGGTTGAGTGAATAACTTTCGATAGCAAGGCGCGATTTAGGTAAACTGGTTCACCAGCAGCGGTCGGAGTCAAATTTAGATACATACGGAGACCAGGGAAAACTCCCAGTCAAGGTCATCATTCAGAGAGTTTACGACTTTCCCTGCTGGCTTTGTAGCTAACTCGTTAAACTGAATACCAAGGTGGGGGAGCTAGTGACACGCCAAGAGGCCAATTTATTCGAATTAATTGGACGACACATCTCGCATCGCTTCGGCGCGGGAAATAAAACCAAATGAAACGCAGGCACAGTCTTTTAATTGATGCTTCATAACAATTGTTGGTTCTTTAATTGGATTGCGTCATTTGTCTAGGAGCAGCGCCTCAACTTAAAAAGGAATTTACTCTCCAATAACCGAAAATAAAAACCCAATATATAATCTAGCTAGCGACAAGTACTTACCGTTATGACAACATCTTTGATGGCATTCCGATTGCGTATGACCATGCCAATTGGCTTCTTCATGTAGATTTTCGGCATTTTGTGGCTGATGATTTCTGATGACCTATAGCCTGGGTTTGGTCGTAATGCGATTTGCTGGGTTTTGTTGATTAGGTGTGCACAACTAGGGTGCTCCGCCAATCAACTGAATCACTCGCGCACGTAACCGAGATGCATATAGGATCCGACAACCACTCCAAGCTACACAGAGACGATACGCACAATTTTAACACCACTTTTCTTCGATCAACTGAGGAATTTTTATGTTTTCCAACACTTTGTAAGGGAATTTGGGTTGTTGATTTTTCTTTCTTCTTTTGAATTTCTTCATTCATCCGTCACACCAACACTGACATTGCGTCGTCCAGAAACGCGAACCGCACTCGCGACTTTTTTTCTTTGCTTTTTTTCCTTCCAGAGACACACAGACACAAAATGAGAAATTTCAATTTCAAAAGATCTGCAAACCACTCGAACTGGGGGCACAAACGATTTGTGATTTTATTTGTTTGTGTTGATTTAAGATGTGAATTAATATTTAATCGAAAGAAAGTGAAATATACGAGCGAGAATTTTGATTTTGATTTGGGTTTTTCTTTTTTCGAGAAGTTGCAAGTTGTATATCTCGCTTTTGTGGCTGATAAAGGGAAATCTGACAGTTGGCAAATGATGAAAGGTTAGTTAGAAAGAGGTGGGTAGTGTGTTTGAAAGAAAGAGATGAGCATATGCATTTTGGCAGGTGGATTCATTAAAGTGATGCCAAGAAGTAAATTTAGAAATCATAGGGTAATAATATTTTGTTTCGGAGTGTTTTTAAAATAATTATTTTTAATAATTCTGAGAACCAATTTATTTCTTCAAGACTCTAGTATGCACCTCAAGTACGTTAAAAACTATAGACATTTTGCTATAAGAGTAAGTAATCACATCAAATAGCTGTTCTCTGAAAAGTTATTTTATGACAATTAATTTAAAAACATGAAGTTCGTAATTCATTGCGTAAAAGCTTTCGTGCAGAGGTCTGTCTCTCAAGAAGATTTGAGATTCAAGTACGGTATGATATGAAACAGTAAGAATACTTTTATAAAATACCCCGAAGTTAGAACTATAATTCTCGGAGGGGTACTGAAGTGGTTAGAAGAAAACAAGCGAATACACGGAAATCATGTGACGCACCTATAAAAGCGGAGTGGGACGTTTCGTTTATTTTTCTTTTGAAATTGAGGCACAATAAGAAGCTGAAATAGGAATCCATAAAAGAGATAGATAAGTACATAAACAAGATGATACGGAAAGCTACTTTTTGTTGGTTCCCGAGATTATCTTAAATGCCCTTCCAAAGTTTATGAAAATAAACGAAAGGAACAAAGTGGAAACCATGGGCTGACCATACACGCTTTTTATTGGCTCTGTTGCTATATAGATGGACGATGATATGTCAGAGCTAAGCACTTTTAAATGAAAAGCCCTTTAGCCCTTGGTGGAATAATAGATCAACATTTTTATTTGAAAAATTGAATGCAAATTTACCGTTATCGCCAGAGTTTGTCCTAAGGGCAGGGTTTATTAGATTTGATTGATTTGAAATCTTCACCTACGAGCCCGGTTAAAGTATTGAATTTTCTCAAAATCCACAATATTTAGCGTTTTTGACTTCTAATCGAGTTACGCATTGAAAATTTGGTTTTTGCTTATTTTGGGTTCAACTTTTACAAATAAGTGATTTTCCTTAAAGAAATTTTTTGGTAGGTAAATTGAAAACAAATTCAACCTGTCATTACCATAACAAATAACTTGATTTTATCTTCTGTGGAAAGGCAAATAAAATAAAAAGGAAGTATACCTAAGCTTTCAGAGTCGTCAAACTCTAAAAATTTTATTTTTCAATTCTTAACTGCATTATTTTTTTATAAAAACTCTTTTTATTCTAATCGCTCTCCTCATCATCATCTTCATCGTCGTCATCATCGTCTTCATCTTCGTCATCATCATCTTCATCGTTTTCATTCTCAATTACTTCCTGTTCATCATCTTCTTCACTTTCTTCATCATCTTCGTCAACCAACCCATTTTCTACTATCTCCGCTCCACTTTCTGTGTCTTCTTCATCGAGATTTGCCATCCCATCGTCTTCGGTTTCATCCTCAGAACCTTGACCATCCTCGTCCTCATCCTCTTCGCCGTCTTCATCACTTGTATCATCGTCCTCTTCTTCATTCTCGGGCACCTCAAGTTCCTTCACTTCCTTGACCTTGTTCTTCTTTTTTCCATCATCGGCACTATCCTTTTTGTCATTCTTTGACTTTTTCGCTGCAGGCTCCTCATCTTCGTCTTTCTTCAATGCAGCTTTCATTTCTAGAACTTTCCTCTTCTGCACCACACCTGCCTTTGTCAACTTGATCATTTTACCCTCCTTTGTCATGGAGAACTTGGTGAGCACCTCGTTGGCTTCACGTCTCAATTTGACCATTCTCTCTTCACGCAGACCAAGCACTGACGGTGTTTCCTCTGGGACTTGAGCCATGCTAATGTAAAGAGGCAGCGACGATGTTCCGGTAAGGCCGATTTTCAGATGAAGGTTACGAATGTTTCCCAATCCACCAGGAAAGTACCTTTTCAGCTGATCCACCACCAGTTCGATGTTTTCTGCAAGTTGATCCGCGCTGAACTTGTGTGATCCCACGGGAATACTCTGCAAATTGCTTTTGTCCAACTGCCTGAAGGCGGTCTTTTTCAGAGACTTCTCGATCTCAGCTTTGATGTCTCTGCCCTCATTGAGTCGGACAGCATGGAAGGTGTTCTTCGTTCTTTGGGCGAGCTTTAAGAGAATTCAGACTAAGTACATGGGATAACTATGTGTTTAACTATGAACTTACCCTTCCGAACATTGATGCCACAAAGCCAACAATACGCCCGTCACACATGAAATACTCATAACTGGCGCAAAGCCGTCTCTTCTGCTCAAAGGAACGGTATTCGCGGCGCAATTGATTCATTGGCATAACTGTAATACCTTCGACTCCCTTCTCCCGTAGCAAATCTTCATAGTGATGCTTTGTAGGCTCATAGTCTATTTTACCACCACGTTTCAAATCAGGAACTACTAGCAGGACATCGTCATCCTTGTCCACCAGCGAGTGCTTGAGGTGCCTGCAATCAAAATCAAGAAATTAAATTTGTATTCTTTTAACATTTTATTTCAAATTAAGCTTTAAAAATAATTTAACTCTTATTAACATAATTGGTTTAGAAAATAAAGAAACTTCTGAGGAAGCCGGGAAAAAACCGGCGAAACGTAGGGTAAACCAACTGATCACTATAGCCCAAATAACTACTCTACATATACTTTGAGTAAATGATCAACATAAAATAACTTATTATAAACCATTGGATTCTGAAGAATCAATCTTAAATACTCACAGTTTGACCATCCTCTTGGGAACATTGGGAATTTTGAAGCTGGCTATTTGAAGGAAATAGCGGTAGTCGTCAAAGATCGACGACTTCTTTTTCTGAACTTCATTTTCAACGATGGATTTGAGGGCTTCGGCGATTTTTTTGATGTTCTTGGTATTGACTATAGCATGGAACTGGTCTTCGTCATAGGGAATCGGATCATAACGGAATGTGGTTCCAACTTCCTTCGACTTCTTCTTTTTTTGAAGTCCGTTTTCCGCAGCCAGCTTTGCCTTTTTGAAGGCAATCTTTAACTTCTTTTTTTCTTGCAACGCGGCTTTAGGTTTTTTAACTTTCTTGATTTTTTCTATTGATTGAGTGGGTTCAGGTTCAGGCTCGGATGCAGCTTTCTTTTTGTTTTTCTGCTTCTTTCCTGGCTTGGCAGGAATCTGAGGAGTAGTGCTCTCAGGCTTTTTCTGTGAAGCAGCAGCCTGTGGTGCAGCTGGAGCAGGAGCGATGCCTCTCTTCTGAGGAGCAGCGCTCTGGGGCTTCTTCTCAACAGCAGCGGCTTCTTGGGCCGCTGGAGCAGGAGCAATTCCTTTCTTCTGGGGAGCAGTACTTTGGGGCTTTTTCTGCACAGAGGCGGCTTGTGGTGCTACTTTAGCAGTAGATATGCCTTTCTTCTGAGGAGCAGCATTCTCAGCCTGTTTTTGCGCTACAGCGGCCTTAGGTTGAACTGGAACAGGTACTACTTTAGCTTTAGTTGGTTTTGCCGCTGCAGCTTTGACTTCCTTTGCTACTTTTGCTGGCTTCTCTGAGACCGGAGGCTTTTCAATCGAAGCAACTTTTTTGTTGGATTTCACAGATACTTCTGTCGATTTGGTTACCTTTTCTACTCCATTTGTAGACACGTTTTTTCCCTTCAAACCATGATTTTTTGTGACTCTGCCAATCTGTTTTTGTTCTGGTGATTCTGGAGGAGCAAGAATCAATGGCTTCTTTATAGCTTTCTTCACACCGTTTAACTCCTTCTTGTTTGGCTTTTTATTGGTGATGACTTCTTTGCTCGGTTTCAGGGAAACTTTAGCCTTCTTCACCGGAGTACTATCGTCCAACAACTTGGTTTTTTTGTTTGTAGTTGCTGATTTTTCCTTTTTCTGTAGTTGTTTCTTTTGTTTTATGGGATTATCTAATTTGGGTTTGTTTGCTAATTTTTTGGGAGCTGGTTTTTGTATTTTCACCATTTTATAATATTGTTATTTTTTTGTAGTCAATTATTAAATAAAATTTATTATTTCAAATAAAATCCAAATTACACGACAAAATGTTGAATCCTCGATGTCAAATTGCACGTGTGTTTAGATTTTGACATTTCGTTTTTTTTTTTTGTTTTCTATAGAGTTCTCTGCACACTGAGCTTTGAATGATGATAGCTATTTTAATTGATGAGTGCATTCAACACATCACACATTAAAAGCGGTGGAAAAATTATTTCTTAAATGCTTTCTTACTTGCGGTTAATTTCTGTAAAATTGAAGACACACAATTTAAAATTTAGAGAAGATTGAGACCGGTCCCACAGAAGTTTCTGGACAAGGGAAGTGAGGAAGTCAGAAACTCCTCACTTCTCTTGACCAGAAAATGACGCGAAACCGGTTTCAATCTTCCCAATCTAAACTGTGTCTTAAATTATCTGCAGATGCCCTCCACATATGATGGGTTCTAATTTCATGTACATCCAGCCTAAGTTTTAGACTAAACCCAATTCTACAAACATGATTTAATATCCATGTTTCAAGCAATTTTTAATCACTCGACGTGTTAACTGAGGTGCAATAATGGTTCAAACATGTAATTAGCTATTTTCACATAACTAAACGTTGAACCATAATTGAACCTTAATATTTTTGATTGAAAATCATTGAGCCACGAATTAATATTTGAACTGTGTTTGTAAGACTGGTCCAGGGGAAAAACGGTAAGAAGAAGGTAATAAAATGTTTTTCTTTAAAATGTGCATAAGAATTCGTTCAAATATAAGCACCCTATCGGGTTTGTGAAACCATGATGTAACTCTGAATGCATTCATTGAAAATGACATTTCTGTTTTCTCAAAACTTCAAACTTTTGTGTTTTCGTAAACAAAAATATAATTTTCTTCATCAAAATGGACAATAAAATTATTATTTATCCTAAAATAAAACCGCTAAGGTAGAATAATTCAATCAAAAAAAGTACCTTATCCCTTAAACTATATCTTCGAATAGCCCCCAAGAACTGATCTCACAGCGTAACATCCCAACTGGATCTCTAAGATGTGGGCTTAAGAAAACAATACCTACAGGAACAGTAGAGGAATCCGAAGAATTAGCCAGAATTTATGGTATTTTAATAAATTTCTCGTTCTATTATTTCTTTAAAACTTTAACGAACTTTGTAGAGGAATTAGAAAAGCAATTGTCAATTCCGAGAATAGACAGATTGGCGGGTAGATCTGCAGGCGAATGGGATTCCGAAAGAAAAGCAGTCAAAGTTCTTCGAAAAGAAGGTAAGTTTAATGTGTTTGGTTATTCGTTAAACGGAGAACTTTATCTGGAACCATACGAAGCTTTATTTCTACTTGAATTAGTAAGTTCAATCATATATATGTAAACACTTTTGAAATTTGATAGAAATTGAAGTTCTTTTAGAATCGCATTGATATATCGTACTGTTCGATGACCATGTCTATGGAGCAGGGTTACACCCTCCTTCTAGGAGAAGAAGAAAATCTGAATTACATAAACTACTTAGTTTATTCATTATTCTCGCGAATCGGCTATATTGTTCAGAAATACCAAAACGTGGTGTTTTCTGAAAAACTTCCAACAGTCGAAGATTGTATTTGGAGTCTTCTCGAGAATTCTGTTCAGAATAAGCCTATTCCAGATCGAATTATAAATTCAGAATATTTTCTTGAAGTTAAAAGATCAATTAGTGATATTCGGGAAAAAATAATGAACCAGCAGGATCAGGATGCAAATGACAAAGACGACCAAACACTCATTTCCTTTGAAAGGAAAATAAAATCATCCGGAAAGAGAAAAGTGGATGTTAACGCCATTGACTACTGGCACCACAAAAGACCCCGATACGACTATGATTCTCCAGCTGAACAAAAAAGTTTCATTGATATGCTGACTATGGAAGAGGAATACAAGAAATTCAAAGAAATATTTCAGAGTTTTGACATAATAAAGCTAAAGCCCCAATTCGAATATGATGAGATGGACTCTAGGGAGCTGGAAATCCAGTTTGATGTTCATCTACATAATGATAACTTCAAAAAGTCCGACCCAAAAGTACCTGAATTCCGTTTGGCTGTTCTACATAAGAATCAAGCTTTTCCGAGTAGATCGATAATTTCGAAATGTTACCACGATCAAGAGCACAAAGTACCTGTGTTGGTTGTGTCCGTAAGTGAATCGAAACAAATCCAGGCGTTTATGTATTATTTTACTTAATAATCAATAAAAAATGCAATTTATAATGAATTTATACTTCTTTTATTTTTGTAGTCATATCTGGTCAAGTTGGAACTTGAATTACCTCTGCGGAGTTTTTCAGTCTTGAAAAAGAAGGGATAGCTTCTAATTAAAAGAGAACTTACGAACCGCAGTAATAGGGTAAGTACTAAGTATATTGCAAAGAAAGGATGCGGAAAACTACTCGCAATGATGCAGCTTCCATGAAAAGAAAAAACTTTGGAAGAATTAGACAACATGTACAGACTGTTCAAATAAAAATTATAACGTCCGACCGTTCGAATATTTTTTTCAAAATATCTCTAATCCAGTTACATACACATGCACACACAAATCGTACCAAATGCCCCAAAATGTTATGTACATTTTATTTGAAAAGGAAACAACCATCGCAAACTGGGACACTTGGATGGAGAGCGTGGTCAAAATGCGAAATGGATAAAGACGGTTTCTTATAAAATTATAATAGCATTGTTTTTTTTTAGTAAATTTTTATCTTCGCTTACAGACACGGAGCATGTTAATTACAACAACAAACTAGTATAATTCCGAATTGTTATTGTATTTAACATGCTACATTTTTCGAAGCAAAGATAAAAAACAAGTGTCGATGTAAGGTGAATTCTATGTATGTATATGACGTGTCGAAAGAGTGCCTACCTATTCTCTACAGTAATAATATAAAATTACTTTCCTTGAAAGTTTGCTAAGATGATTTTAAAAACATAAGAACTTAGTTCTCTATACAAAGTCAATTATGTATTGTGTATATGTACACTATAGGGTGGTCCTTATATTGTTTTTTTTTTTTCGAAATTCTGAGATAGATAGGCATCAAATGGTTCTACATAGAAAAACAAATTTTTCCTAATTTTTTCACATTTTTATTTCTATCCCTATTTTCACTTGTACTACCTATGGGGTTAGGGTGTTTCTTATAAAATGTGAAACAAGCAATCTGAGGGTAAAGATTAGATCTAGACGGGGAAAAAATGGTAATGGAGGGGGTTTATTTTCCGCCGTTTAGTCGGGAGGTGTAATTTTCTCAAAATTTAGCTCAAAACAGAAAAAAAAATTTAAAAAAAAACGGGAACTTTCACAATGTCACGCCGGTTGCTTGTAATTTTAATTTTGTTGTTCTCCAAACCTACAAGATATTTTAAAAACTTGCCAACTTCAGTTAACTTGATCTTTATAGTGCAATAACTCCCTTACCGTCGAGTTTAGGGCAAAATTTTTCATAAATCAATCTTGAATACGATATAAGAGTAGTATTGCCAAACATTTCTAAGAATTACTGAGACGGAACATTCTCAAATCGTGCTTTAAAGGTCTGTGCACACTATTTTCCTATATTTGATTTTTACCTAGACCTTTGACCTATAAAAACTAGAAAAATAATCCGACAAAGCTGATTTTTTGTGGAAACCTTAATTTTGATGTCTTCAGAATGTCCTAATAAATATTTAGTTTCACCCAAGAACTTCTTTGTGAAATGGGGTTTTACTCACGCCTAAGTCAATACAAAAGTTAAAGCTTATGAAATTGCGCTCAAAAACAGCTTTAGCAATTTTTTCCTAGAACCTATCGTTTCGGAGATATTGGCTGGATTATGTCTCAGTCAGAGATTTGGCTTTCACATTCCCTTTATTTGTTATAATAGGGGCGTTAGTGCATGATATGAGGAGTACCTGTCATTTAAACCTAAAGCGTTGGTCTTTAGTATCAAATATTTAATGTCCTAACAGAACTTCAACGAAGTGTTGCCATGGTGGCAGCACTGTCAGCAAGACGAGAAGAGGGTTGCCACTTTCAAGGTTAAAGCTCGAAGAAATTCTGCTTTAGGTTTGTTCGTTGAAGTTAACCCATGGTTGACCCAGGTTTTCTTGACAACGACAAGAATTATCAAGAAAACCTGGGTTTTTCGGTTCTCAAAAAACACCAAACGCCTTTCAATTATTGTGTTGTTGAGATAAGCCTAAAATGAAATTTAATTTAAAAAAAAATACCGTTTCCATTTTCTATTTGTTATTATTTAAATAAATTTGTATATTCCTTGAATTTCCATATCAAAAACAAAAAAATTACCTGCAGCACGTGAATTCTACACAAAAAAATGCTTCAGAGCTCCTGCCACTCTAACATTTTATTTTTAACCTCAACTCGCCTCAGCAAAAAACCTAGTTCTACTTCAGGGCGAGTTCAGGGCGACCCAAGGTTTCAAAAAAGCACAGAATTTTCTCGTCGGGATAAGTTCAAGTTTTTCAAAAAAACAGACAAATTTTACATTCGTAAAAATATTCGAATAGAAGATTTTGATCAAATTAAACGTTGCGATTACAGAGAATATTTAAAAAGTAGGTAAGTCTGCTATTCTGTTTTCTTGCTGTTGTTAAATGCTTCCAGACCAACAGACTGAACGACTGGGCAGATTAATGTAAGACCTGGTACAAGGTGCAAGGAATGTTAATTTTGTCATATTAAAAATTCGCTTTCAGTTGAGAACTGCGCAGTTAGAAATGGTAAAGTTTGAATAGCTGTGTCTCTGTAGGTTAAAAAAAATGTCATATAATTGTCCTGAACCTCTTCTTTATGTTGAGTAAGTACATATATCTTGAACCTATATTTGTTCCGAAAAAACTTTAAAAAAATCTTTAATTCTTGATAACAATTCCTGTTGAAATATTTTTTATTCTTTTTTTAACTATCGATTTTGATTGGAAATTTAATTTTGAATGTTATTGTTCCTTTATCCCCCACATTTTCAAAAGCCTAATATAAGAAGCTTTTAATCTACATATCCGTTCATACTATTTCAAATAAAAGAGTCAATTTTCAGTAGTCAAATATTTAACAACATATTTTTTACGAATTTATAATTCAATGAACACTAAAAACAATTTTACTTTCAATCCTTTTCTAAAAAGTCAATCTTCAATTCAATATAAAATAAATACTGTTCTTTCCATTTTCAAATTTGACTTTTGAAAATAGTAACATGCCAGTACCAACCACGACACTACCTCAGCAACACCTTTTCCCAAACACAATTTCCTCTCCAAAATTCAAACAACAAAAAATTTATCTGCGATTTTCATCACTGAGGCTGCTTCAATCTACAACAACTCCATTGCTCCACGACCCCAATATCATTTTGTGTTTTTTTTTTCTGGTTCTCCTCCTCTGTGCTTTTTTATCATCCGTTCTATCTGCTGCCTCAGTTTTTACTGAGCCGCGATGGAAAAAAGCTGCAAATTTAAAATCGTTAACCAACGGAATTTTGTGAAAATTACAATAACCACCCTGTTTAAAATAAAATCTTAATTAAAATATTCATAAAATGATTGTTTATATCTGTAATGGTTATATTTCGTAAGAAAAATCACATAAAATTGATAAATCATTATCTTTTTCTCTCAAACTTGTTTCCTTTTTTTTCATCTTCCCTAAGTGCGTAGTGAATGTTTGTGTGTGAATAGTGATGTGAGTTAAGTATATAAGTGAACGAAAAATCCAAATTAATTAAATAATTTACAGATGCCACCTTTTGTCCCATGGGATATTTTAGGGCATAATTAGTAGTATCACTTTACTAACGGTAAGTAAGAGATTTTTGTTTCGAATTGAGTGAAGAAAAAACCTATAGAACTTTTCTGTATGATTTTGAAATTTTCCTAGTTTTTTTTCGTGTCGGGGGGGTGATAGGGAGATGGGGCGCAGGACCCACCTAACCAGCTGCTCTACCATAGAGAGTTAAGCCTCTTCTCTCCATCTATATGAGGTTGTTTATTGATTTTGTAACAATCTCTCTCTCTCGGTGTTTTCTCTCGCATCTGTTTGGTCTCACCTCTGAATAATTTTGTTGCGGTCGTGATCTATCATCAGATTACCTGTTTCAGCGTCCACCGCTCTCATCTTCTCATCTAGAGCTGTCAATGCAGCCATTTACTTTTAGCAAACCATTTTATAACTCAAGTCCTTACGTCTTCTCCCAAATGCAGCAGCAGCAGCATCTCAAACTCCATCTCTCTGCTATTGCTCTTCTGCTTGCTGCACTTTATCGTAGATCTTTTTTGCTTATACAGTTAGTGGTGTGATGCGATGCCCCATTCGCTTTGCTTTTGCAGCTCGAAGACTCGTTAACCTTGCTTGTCTCGTTCATATGAGCCAAGTATGGTGCTGTCACCGGGCTGCAAATAAAAAAAAGAACTTGCTTGCAAACTGGCGCCCAGGTAACAATTCTTGGACAGACATACGAGCAAAACTACATAATCTCAATTGTATGCATGTGTATGTGTACATATGGATATTTTACTGTTCTGTTTCTTGTTGTTGTTTTCTTTATTGCTAATGGTCCTTTTTGTGCTTTTTCCTTACCAAATTTGGCATGTTATCGATTTATTCTCTGATGGGCTTGTGGTGCATTTTCAATTGGACTATTGTGAATAGGTGCACAGCAAAGCATCAGAGGTACCTCTATAACTAAACTTCATCGGTATTCGTCTCACGTATAACGGTTGCATTCAAGATTCAAATTGATTTCGATATTTCGAGAATTGCAGGTGGAATATTATACAACACGTTTCAAGACTCTTATTCAATAGAGAAATAATTTCATCGATGATTGGCTGTCAATTTGGTGGGAAACACGTTGGCAGAATGAGAATAAGTTTGTTATAGTTATTGGGTTTTGATAACACACGGATAGGGATGGGGGTTTTCAAATGGTATGTTTTGGTGATATTTTTATGGTGGTTTAATCACTTGAGTTTCTCTTAGTCATATCTATGACAGATGTTGACAATCTAGCTGCTTGTGCATTATTTAGAACACTCATTGATGGTTTAAATTTTCGCAGTTTTTATATATTTTTTTAAGTACATATATGAACGAGTACTCGTATGTATGTAGGGATATTCACGGTTGTTCCAATATTCGGTCGAATTAAATCCGTACGGATTGGAAACAGATTTTGAAAAGATACCCCAATTAAAAACGTCAAAAATGACGGATTGTGAATCCGTTTGTTTTGTTAAAAGTCTATAAATCATCGGCAAAATAAATTGATCTTTGTTGACCGTTTTTCAATCCGTACGGATTCAATTCCACCGAATTTCAGAACAGCCACCATTGTTTTAATTCGATTGCTTAAAAACTTAACTATTGAAATACGTAGATACCTTAATGGGGCGACGAGTACAAAAACTCGACATACCCATGCCAGAAAAACTCGTCACAGCCATGTGTAATTTTTAAATAACTTTTTGATGAAACTTTTTATATAATTCTGCTTTAAACCATAACGAATAGATTAAAAAATCTATGATAAGATAAAAGAAATCATTATCTAAGTACCTATACTTTCATTTTAAAGTTAAACTATTATATTTGGTTATATGGAGGATTTTTCTGATATGGAGTTTTGGTTCTTTGTTACCTCTTGTATAATTAACTTGCTAGTACCTATAGGAACCTTTGTTATACCAAGATCATGTATGATAAAGAAAATGAAAATCGAACTTGCTTATATCTTTTTCAAAAATATCGAACAAATAGTAAGTGGAACTTGCTGTTAATTATATGTGGCAATTTCGAATTTTTCGCTAACTTCACAAATCTCGAAAAGCAGTTAAGACTTCTTATACTTAATGTTATGTGGATTAAAAATTGAAATTAATCGTGCAATGTTTTCTATATTTATTGTGGGTCTTTTGCTATCTTGATATCAAGTTAGCAAAACATCACCTTAAAAAGGGTAAAAACTGATAGTACAGAATGGTTTATGGCTCAATAATTTGTCATTAACTTGTCTTTAATTAGTTGTGACAGTTTTTAATTTGCGTGTAATGTTTTCTACGTTTTTTGAGTTCTTTGCTAACTTGAAATAAAGTCAGCCTATAGAAATACCTTAAAACGGAGTTGCAACTGCTTAAACCATATGGTTTATGGCAAAATAATTCATGTTGAATAAGCCTTTAATAAGTTTTTTTTTCAATTTCAAATCTGTCTTTCTATGTTTTCAATGTTTTTTTTTTCAAAAAGTGGTAAAAACATGTAAAATTTTTGTGTGCGATGTTTTCTACGTATTTTTCAACAAATTTACCTTATTTTACCTAGTGAAAACGTAATAAAGCAATGAACAGTTCAATACAATTAATTTTAAACACTTTGAGAATGTTACTTCATATGTTATAAGGAATTAAAACAAAAAACATAGAAAACATTGCACGATAATGTTGAAATAGTCACATATAATCAATGGTTAAGTAAAGACAAATTATTAATCAATTCAAATTTTAAAATAATAATGTTCTATGAACTTTCCTGGAGCTTTTTGCTGGTTTCATATAAATTTAGGAAAATAAAACAAAAAACATAGAAAACATGGCTCGAAAACATTGAATTTGTCGCAATTAATGAACAACTAATTAACTGCAAATTATTTAGCACTAAAATATTAAAGCTTTGAAGCTTTTACCACTTCTCAACACAAAAAAACATAGAACCGCAAATTCGAAATTGTCACAGCTAATCAATGGCAAACTATGCACCTATCAATTTTTCGATCCGTGAGATATCAAGCTAGCAAAGCACCCAATAAAACATTGAGAACATTGCGCGACAAATATAAAATAGTCTCATTTTGCTAAGTACTTATTAACGGCAAATTATTCACTTAGCCATTTTTCGATTCATCCAAGTTGCTTTTCTAGCTTACCACTCATATATGTGTGTCATTTCAATGGTCACTTAATGGTCATAAAAGCTCAGCTAGTTTTAGTGGTCAGACAAAGATTCCTTTTAGGAATTTCAAAAGTTTTTCTTCCAGCGACAACAAGAATTCCAGAAATAATTTAGGTATATACTGTGACTTTGAAAATAACTTTAGAAATGAAATCTATGCCTGACCAAATACTGTAACTTCAAAATTCACCCTTAAACATAGCTACTCCATTTACAAAAATCTCGCATACTAATATCTTACCTATCAAAATCTCCCAAAACTTTATTGCATTGCAGTAAATATATTCAAAAGCTTGCAAATTAAATCATGCGTGAGATTTCTAATTGGGCGATTCGTCTTCTAATTATATTTTCATTTTTCAGTGTGAAACTCTGAGCGAATGTTATTGTACCGATCTGAAAATGCAGGATTTCGGTTTATTTGCGAAATTCAAATACGAAATTGTTAAAGATGAGATTTTTTAATTGCGAGGTTATTAAGAAAGTGCCAAAGATCGGTATTCAAGATTTTCGTTTGCGGTATTTTGTACGTTTCCTGACTTTTGATACCAATACATTTTTTAAGAATAATCCACAAATAAGATGCACAAAATCGCAGACATAGAAAAACCTTAACTATGACCTTTTTTTTACAATTACACACCATTTATATGTAGGTGGCATAATTTTATTGCGAATATCCCACATATGGGGTGCCAAGATCCCAATACCGCAACCTAGGCAACTAACTTGCGTTCGACTTTTAGTAGGATGTTGGACCCAGTTGCTGGATCCACCCTTGCCGGGAACTATGTTTCAACATTTGCGAAATGCAGTGAGCTCGAAATTTTAAACAAAAATCAGGCTGGGTCACATCACAACTCACAACATGCTTGTTTAGATTAACTTCTGAAGAAAGATGCATTTTCATGTCATTTCACAAAATGTCAGCAAAAATACTTCCAAAATAATGCCGGTCTTAAACGATAGGAAAACTGGCAGTACAATGACAAAAACAAAAACAAAAGAATTTATAAGTTAATTCGTTTTTGTCATTCTATACTGGCTGCTTTCCAGTCGTCGTATAAATCCGGCGCTAGTTGTCTTTGAAGTTCCTTCACAGAGTCAACACTATTCCACAAAGTGCAAAATCGAAAACTTATTGCATAGAAAAAAAAATGTTAATGTAAGTCAAAAATTTTCTGCATTAAAAAAAAAATCTTAATGGAATATGAACATTTTTTGCATAAAAAAGAATGTTAATGCAAACACCAATATTTGTTGCATTAAAAATTTTTAATTAATTTAAATTAAAAATAAACATTTCAATAAAATTTGAAAATGTCTTACATTAAAATAAAAATTTATGAAAAATGTTTGCATTACAAAAAAATTTGAATAAAGTTTTAAAATGTCTTGCATTAAGAAAAAAATGTGAAAAAAATTTAAAATTTTTAGCATTATAATAACATTAATGAATGAATGAATAAATGAATGAAAAATTGTTTGCATATAAAAAAAAATGTGAATACAGTTTGAAAATTTCTTACATTAAACAAAAACTCTGAATAAAATTTGAAAATTTCTTCCATTTAAAAAAATGTATTAAAATATTTAACATTTAAAAAGAAATGCAAGAAAAATATAAAAATAATGAATTTATGAATTTGTTGTTGTTTTCTACTGTCAGTTTTCAAACCATGGTGAGCTGGCAAATATTTTGAATTAAATAAAAATGTATGAAAGATTTTTGTTAAAATTGGTAAACTACTGGGTGTGCGGCAATTCGTCAATAAGATTTAGGAACCTGGTTCGTCTCATATATTTTTTTTAATGCAAGAAATTTTCAAATTTTATTCGCATTTTTCTTAATGCAAAAAAATTTTCATATCGCATTCACATTTTTCTTAATGTAAGGTATTTTCAAATTCTATTGATTTTTTTTTTTAATGCAACAAATATTGGCTTTTGCATTAACATTTTTTTAGTGTTAGCAATTTTCGAGTTAGCATTAACATTTTTTTGAATGAAAAACATTTTCACATTGCATTAAAATTATATTTTTAATAAATAATGTGAACAAAAATGCATTAAGAAAATGCATTTTTAAACTCGACTTGGGAATTGTTGGAATATCAGCTGATAATATTTTTCACTCAACAGAGAGTTGACTTTATTGTTTTTATTTGATTTGTAAAATTTTTTACACGATCCTATATTTCATTTTGTTGGGAAGCGTTCTTTATCAATTACGAAAAAAATGAAAACTCTCTGAAAAGTTTAAAATATTGAAAAATTATAAGTTTCATATGAGATTTGTTAACTTTAATTTGGTAAAGATACTAATTCCAAAATAACTAGGTGTATTCCCGCTTCCAGCTGTCTGGTAGTACTTAAAAAAAAAATTAATTTCGGTACATTCTTCACGATCAAAGAAAGTTAAAAGTTTGAAGTAAAGTTCCAAGTTAGACATTAAAAAAAGTATTTAGTTTTCTTGGTCAAATTTGTGTTCAATGAATGCAAAATAAAGTTGACTGAATATCAAGTTCCTTGGGTTTCGTCTGAACGTAACTGATGAAAGACAAACAATTCGAATGACAAGTGGGAATTGCTTAATTGACAAACGGAATTTCACTTTGTCTTTGAGTGACAGAGAAATTTTCTGGCAACTTGTTCTTTTTTAGCGAAAGACACTAATTTGACAGCTGGTTAAATTCAATTCGAATGTGATTCCGAAAATTTGTTCGGTTTTGTTGTCAAAAATGAAGAGAAATAGGTTAAACTTTGAAATTCGTGACCACAATATAAGCTATCCTTCATCCACTTCCGAAAAAATGCCAACAAAAAATAAAATGAGTCAAAAAGTTAGCTCTGAAAGGACAATGGATATTAAGCAAAATCACTGATAAAAAAAGGTACCAAAATTCGATAGTGTTTAGAATTCAAATTCTTCGTATTAGGTAGGTATAAAATTTTATTGACAGCTGTGAAAATTTGCTCATTGACAATAAGTTAGTGTCACTTCATAAAAGATGAATCAAATTTAAATAGCTGTCAATGAACAAGTGAAAAAGGTGTTTGTCAAAATGTGCTTGTCCTTTAAAAGACCAACGGTTGTGTGTCAACTAAAAACGGTGTTCACGTTGGACTGAAAAACTGTTTTTTTTTTTGACGTTTCAGTATTTACATCTTCATTTATTGAAGAAGAGGGAGCAAGATGTGAATACTGAAGCGTCAAAAAAAATCCAATTTTCAATCCAATGTGAACACCGTCAAAGACACAAGTGGAAATGAATTAACAGTTTTATCGTTCAAAGACCAAATCGTTATCTGTCAAACAGTGTCAATTCAAAGACAGGAACTGGAAAAGGAAACCTACTATAAGTAGATAGTGTACCTATACATGAGATAGTTATCTTCTGACTCGTATTTTATACTTTTTAGCTTATTACTTATTAGAGCTTATATTCAAATTTTTAATGTGAAATTCTGAAATGACAAAAAATTAAAAAAAAAAAATTTCATAGAACTGCATAATATTAATCTTTACTTCTTTGACTTATAATAAGAACTAGAAAGTATAGCGTTTTCTAAATATCAAATATTGACTTTGAACTTAAAACTTCTTTTTACTTCGAACAACTTATGTTCTACTATGTGGATTATATAGTTTTTCTTGTTCATTGAAAAAAAAAACAAAAAAAATTCTTCAATAAAAAATGTGTACACAAAAGAAGACGTAAGCCTCTTTGGTTATGTGTTGATGGTCTCTCATAGAATTCCTTTGAGTTCCTTTTTACCCGCTTGAATAACTAATATTTGCATGTAGGAATTTTGTATTCAAAAAGCCATTGTACGCGCGTTTGCATCACTGGCTGATGTTCGCCTGCATAGCAACCAGTATGCAGCACAAAATACCATCAGCTCAATCTAGCTCCAAGGAAGTTGCTCCAAGGAAGTGATCAAATACAAAAAAACAACATTTTTATTGAGGACGACAAGAGAGTTTCTTTCCCTTTGTCATCATCGATTTTATTTTCCACAAGAAATATCTGCTTCTTCTTATGTGCTCAACAAAAACAACAACAACAACGAGACCAACTCACTAAGGATAATGACATGGATTTTCCCACATAACAAATCAACGTTCTACGGATACTACACGACGACCGACGACGACGACGACGACAATAAAACTGCAACAACAACAAAAAAGAAAAAAAAAATGTAGGAAATTGATGACGACGATGATGATGATGATGACGATGGGTGGTACTGGGTGGTTTCCTGGGAAAATCCTTCACTGGTTAACATGTGCAAAGCTGGCTGCTAGCCCATAGAAGAGTAACCAATGGCAGTGTTTTTTTTTTTTTGTTTAACTTCGTTCTATCACCAACAATAGCACATGCACAAAAGTGTTTTGCTCCACTTAAACAATAAAGGACAAAGGACTTTCGAAGTACTATACTATACCTAGGTTTCGTTCATCAGTAGATACCTACTTGTTTTTTTTTTTTCTTATTTATGATTTTGTTTTGTTTTTGTTTTTGTTTTTCAAGAACTAAGCGCCTTCGGCAACAAATAATTTTTACGACGCAGGATAGAATGATCAGATGAACCAGTCAGTATAGTGATGCTAGAGAAGAGATACAGCGATATAGAAGAACAATGATGTTCTATGATGTGACTATACATCACGATGGTGATGAAGATGCTCTCCTCGTGTTGTTTATATAAACGTTCCACAAGGACTTTTATAATATCCTGTATACGCTTGTTTAGTAGGATATATTCACAACTGAGCTTAAAATACAAAAAAAAATGTCCTTGCTTAGAGGAAAAAAAGTGCTACCGGGTTGCAACAAATGAATGAAATTTAAGTCAAGGGTGATGCAAGAAAAGATTTACTCGTATCTATTGTTGTTTTGCGATTTTTGTCTAATCTTACTATTGACTAGATTTGATCAATGAGGTCAAGGGTTCAAAAACTAATCGGAACAGAGCTTACATTGTTATAAATATATTTGGCAATGAGAGCGAAATGAAATCAGTCTTGATTAAATAGTCTCAACATTAACTTGTGAGTTTTAAGCAAATGCCTTAAAGTACCTTTTACATGAGCTGCGAACAGCGAACTGCGAATTGCGAATGGTCGCGAATTTTGACATTTATTTAACATGGCAAATGGTCACAGACGCGAATTGTCATACAAAATAAATCAGGGAATCAAATAAATCAAGGAATTTTTCATTCGCAGATTTGTGGAATGCGTTGGTATTGCCTAAAAAAATTTATTTGCATTCGCATTTCACGGCTCATGTGAAAGGCACTTTACTAAAAAGAGTGAGAAAATATTTGTCAAGTTGTTGAAGAATTTTGACAGTCACCTTTGTCAGTCCGTTGACAGATTTTTTCACTGACGGTGTTCACATGGGCGGTGTTCACATTAGACTGAAAAACTGGATTTTTTTTTTGACGTTTCAGTATTCACATCTCAATTCACTTGAAGTAGTTGGAGCGAGATATGAATACTGAAAAGAAAAATGTGAACACACCGTCTTTTATGAAACTCATAAGGTTTGTTCCACTTAAATATTGTACTGGCTCGCACTTAAAATGACAAATCTGGCGGTCTGAAAGTGGTTGAAAATCTAAAGAACAGGGCTATTGAGCATTTGTAAATTTTCACAGCTGTCAGTCATCTTCAATGAAATGTGTGTATAAGCGCGAAGAATTATTATTTTTGTCTGCTTTTATAGAATTTATAGTCTGAATCTCAATTATTATCGAATTTTGCTACAAATCTATCAGCGATTTTTGTTCATTTCCATTGTTCACCTCAAAGTTTACTTACTGAATCTTTATCCTAGTTTTTTGTTTTCAGGAATAGTATCTATCATCTTGTGAAATATGAGGAGGATAGCTTATGTGTTGAGTTCACTAATTTCTCAGTCTTATTTTTAAATTTTTGTATTCACTTTTGATAATTGGCCAGTTTATATTTCTTAAGCGCTCAGTATTTTTCCTCAATTTTTTGACAAAGCAGGAGGAAGAATTATAAACAGTATTCCTCACATAGAAATCAAAATAACTCTCTTTTTCTTTTCGTCTTATGTAATTTACTGCGACAAAAAATAATTGAGCAAGCGACTCCAAAAAAATGTCAGTTTCAGTTTTTAAGGGGAAAAGTGAAGAATTTTTGAGAGAAATCCTGTTAATATTTCTGAGCGCTCTGAGTCCTCTGAGAGCTCAGAAATATAAACTGGCTAAATAAAATCGAACAAACTTTCGAAATCGCACTAAAATTGCATTAGATCAGCTGTCAAATTGAAATAGAATAAAAGACGTCACAAATTTGTTTTGCCTGTTAAAAACGGTTTTCACATTGGACTGAAAAACTGGTTTTTTTTGACGTTTCAGTATTTACATCTTCCTTTACTGAAGAAGTGGGAGCGAGATGTGAATACTGAAACGTCAAAAAAAATACAGTTTTTCAGTCCAATGTGAACACCGTCAAAGACAAACTGATATTTCGTTTGTCAATTGTGCTATTTCCAATTAGGTGTGTTCCAGAACGAGTTTCAAACAGTTTGAAACTGCCAGATTTAGTAATTTTTAGTGCGAATTCGTTTGTACTTTTTCGGACCAAGGAGAGCGCTCACGAGAGAGACAAAATTTTCCCCTCCTTACCGGATTTGCTCCGAGCAATTTCTGGTGGCTGTTTCGTACTGGATGTCAAATGCCAGTATGTCAGATTTGAAAAAAAATATCGGTTTGAATTTAAATAACAAAACAGAATACAAATAGCTAGAATTACCCAAGTGTTACTTTTTCTGTTTCATTTTTGGTGGATGTATTAATTTTTTATCTTTTTATAAATTAAAGGATTTTCGTAATAAAATACATGTGTCGCTAAGCAAATCTTTTGCGTAGAAGAAAATTTTGTTATGAAAATTTGTGTACTTTTTGTTTATTGTAGTTTTTGTTCTTTTTAAACAAATTTAAGTTTTATGATTTAATATGTATGTTAGTAAAGAATATTTCTTTGCTTAAGGTAAATCATTTTTACACGTGTACCTTTCTTTTTTCTTAACATTCAATTTCTTGTAGATTGATTGACTTTTGATTGGCTTTTGATTATCCTACGGCAGTTTTAGTCAAATATTTCTTTTGACGTGGTGCAAATTAAAGTCCAAACCGTTTCCGACATTTTGACAGTTTTTCTTCTCTCTGAGAGTATTTCATCCCCACCTGTCACAATTTGACATTAAGTTAAGTGTGTGTGAACACACCTAATAACCCTGTTCCCTAAATTTTTCTAACCAGTTTCAAACAGCTTCAGACCGCCAGATTTAGTGCGGGCCAATACAAAATTTCACTTGTGGAACGGGTTCGCACTAAATCTGGCGGTTTCAAACAGTTTGAAACTCATTGTGGAACACACTCTGTTGTCTTCCATTGACAAACAGTGTTTGACAGTTCAAAGAAAACCAATTTTGAAGTATTTTTAATCGCCATTTTGTGAAACGGCACAAAAATACGTCTTCCGTCAGTGAAACCTAGAATTATTACACTCGCTTGGTTACCTAATTAGCGTTGAAGTGCACCGTTTTGATACCATAACTCATTTTACCTGGGCATCCACTTTGGATTAGAGTATAATTGCTTATGGACATACCCTCTGAGAATCGTCTTTCACATCTTGAGTTTAACAACAAAACGCCAGGCTAGGTGATTTTTGGTTTTTTTTTTTAGTCGAATTCTACCCCGAAACCAACTATTCATTATGCTAAAATATTAAGCTATAGTAGAATAACACTTGAATGAATACATCAACTATTCCATGTACATCAGAAACTACGTTACTTTCGCTGCTTCGAAAAGCCTGCCTAGAAAATTTTAATAAGCAGTGAGTTGTATAACTTTTTTATAAAACCTCCTGATATTGCTTTGATGTTGAGACTCATCGATATCCTTGAGCTGGGAGACTGCGTGTACCATCTTCTTCAAAAAGTTAATACTAGGAAAAATGTACTTTCACTGCGGAAAAATTCCAAATTTTTATTTTTGCATAAGGAGCACACATGCAAAAGTCTACAAACGAATCTGGCTTGCGTTAAAAAGTAATTTAGGATTAAATGTTGAAAATGCTTACTTTTCACGCATAACTTTGAAACGGTAACGTGGAATTAAAAAGTAATGCACACAAAACTTGCAGATAATGTGATTCTCTACGAAAAATGTCATGACACTTTTTTCTCCGATTGATCGTTAAGTATAAATCGGTGTTTCAAAAAACATAAATTGACAAAAATATCCTTTTTTGCGAATAACTCGACGAAGAACGAAAATATTTGTATAAGAAGTTTTTGCATTATGTTACCCTCCATATTTCTTTTTTTTTTTTATTTTTTTTAAGAGTGTTAATTTTAAAGACATAATTGTTTAAAAAAAAAACGCGTCAAAAACCCAAATTTCCAGAGAAAATATATTTAAACACAATTTGTAGTTTATTCAACTTTCTACAAGAAAATACAATTCTTTTTCAGTTAGTGGTCATTAAAAAGATATTATTTTTTATATAAAATAGACAAAAGTCAAAAATAATTGTTTTTTGCATTTTTCTCTTAAGTGAAGTTTTTGAATAATAATTTATTCTCATTCTATCGAATATAATAATTTCTAAAAAAACTTTTATGGAGACTTTTTCGATACGAGGTTCTAGTTAGAAGATATTCAAAAAGAGTCGGGCCCATAATTCATTTTTCTATATAACGAATACTCATGCAAAAGTCTATACTTACAAATTAAGCTTGCGTATAATATTGAATAACTTTTATTCAAGGTCGTTTGTAGACTTTTGCATGTGTATTTCTTATGCAAAAATAAAGATAATTGCATTTAAAAATCTTCACTTAGATTTTTTACGCGGATTGGCGTTTTTTTTTTCATTTCCTGGGATACATACTATTTGATTTCATGTTGATACGTGGAGACTACTGATTGTTGGCTTCTGTGGTGTGCTTAAAAGTGGAAAACTTCTCGATCAGGTATTCTTTGTAAATCACAAGTCGCCTATATTACACGATGAATCTTTCTAACTGACGTGCGATGAAGGAATCAGTTTTCTCCTTTACACTCATGGAAACTCCAAAAGAGTCAGATGGAAAGAATGTTCGTGTAACAGGGGAGTAGGAGATGGTTAAATTAATTAAAAAATTGGATTTCTAAAGTTCAATTTCTCTGCTAAAAATTAGCAGAAAAATTTGCGTTTGGCAGTGTTTTCTGATATCAGCTAATAGGTTCTAAAAGAAACTTTCTTTAGGAGTTTATTTGTTCTTTTTATAAACAAGACGAAAGTAAAAAATGCAGAAACTAAATTGAAAAATCCATCTGAACTAAAAACAAATTATTTCCTGCTGATTCACATTAATAGGCCCGGAAAGTCTTTGGCCCCAACCCCGTAAGAAATGGAAAAAAAAAGAAAATATAAAACCCAACTTGGAAACTTATTTTTGACAACTAAACAGACACTCATTAAACCATTTTAACTATATAAATACATCAAGTACTATTATAGCCAAAACTCCTTTGAATATATTATATTATTTGCATCCTGAAAGAAAGTCAACTTTACACACGTTTTCGTGATGAATAACTCGCGAAAAACCCATTTGCTTTACAAACAAGTTCTTCCAATGCCACCATAACATCTTATAATAGACGAACGCCAAAATACCTACAGTCAAAAACTTAAACAAATAAATCTTAAAAGAACATTAAAATTATCAAAGTAAATTATCACACTCCTTTTTGTCGTAACGCGATACTCTGTATACCAAATTACTTTTGTATAGATTATTCAAAGGACTCTCCTTGTTTTTAGTTTTTATTACAGAGTCTTATAGGAAATTAGTTTTTCCTTACCGACTACCGAGTACTTCAAAAACTCGATTATATTTTTGTACCTCTACCTATGTATCTATATAGAGGAAAATTCACTTTAATAGTTCCTTACCTTTTTAACATGGGATAAAACATGCCACCCTTTATACGAAATGTATACATAGAACTTGGCTACCTACCCGTTTATAGGATTGGCGGTGGACTATTGTAGATAATATCCTTTTCTCACGCAAAACAAGTAAAGTTAGCAAAACTATATAATGACTTGAATTCCCCAAAGAAATTTATTAAGTGTGTCTAAAGTTCTTTTTTCACGGACACAAAATATACCTAAACTAACAATTTTAAAATTGCATTACATTTTATAAATTCAGACATGTTTTTTTTTTTTTTTGAAAATACAATAAATACACCGAATTGTATAGGGCGCATAATCTTCTAATCCCATTCTCCTATATCAGCTGTAACAATAATTTTGCAGCTTCCTTCGTTAAGTTCTGCAATCACAGGAGAGCAGATCTGCTTCAATCTCTCCACCAGAGCTCTCTCTCTCTTATTTCGACATAAAATTTAACGATTATTTTAAAAGCTTTTATTTCTTTCCTTCCGTAACCTCATCATCCCCATTTTGATTATTTCATAATCAACGTTGTCCTTGCCCCAATTTTTAAAGAATATAGCATTCATATACTCGTACATACACACTTAGAATGTGACATCCTATGTGGCTCTGACTATATTTTCGTATTTGTGTGAAGGAATGTTGCAAACTCCATTAGAAATGCCGTTAGATAGAGACAACAACAATTACCACAATAAGACTGTGGTGTCGAAGCCGAAGGATTTGAGTTCTGTGAAGGTAGGGGGGGAGGGGGGATACTTATTCTCATTCTCATGGTTGTATACTTTAGTAGACATTTGAAAAAGGATGCAAGGATCCTTTCTTGAATTAATGATTTTGCACAGCCACCATGCCACGTTGGTCGGTCGGTGGCCATGTTAATTCTCTGGAGAATGAGAGAATTGTATGTATGTCATGTACGGAGATGTATGTGCTGTGTATGACGTAATAATAGTAGGTATGACGTTGTGCCAAGTTTTATAGTTTGCTGTTATTATCCTTGTTGCTGGGCAATATTGTTTGTGCTACAAAGGTTTGTTGTTTTTTTTTTAAATACTTTTGGTGTTGTTTTTGCATTGCATATAAAAATTGACATCGTGACCTGTTTGAGCTTGAGAGTGTCACAACGTCCTTAAGGACGTTTGTGCAATGAAGAAAAATCACGTTTATGTGCTACAGGTTAAAGCGTGTGTGGAAAGTAGGTGGGAAAGGATTTAATTTAACATTTAAGACTTAAGACGTCACAAATAGAATTGATGCTTGGAACTCATGTATCAGCTACGTATTTGTGCCTGAAACATCTTCTTTTGAAATGTGTATAGTCAAATAATGACATTATAGACTCACGTTGGGCGCCATTTTGTAGACTTACTTCTACGTACTTGTTCGTGGAATTTTTTAAATGTTACAGTAGTTAAAATGTGTGACATTTTGAAATAAATAATAAGGAAACATCCTACGATTTACATTTTCTTTTTTATAAGGGAGTATCCCCTATCCCTGCTACTACTACTACTACTTGCTGGTTTTTGAAATAATTTCAATTTCACGGCTGCTTATGCTTTTGACATAATAAGTTGTTGGTTTTTCTTCTAAGGGGTGAATAAAAATATGAGTGACAAAGAAAAATTACCAAAGAAATGAAAACGTTATAATATTGTGTGTCGTTTTAGCAAATATATTTTCGCAGAATATGAACTTTTTACCAGTAATTTGCCTTACAAGTAGAGACAAATTGAGCTTGTTATAAAACTGTCGACTGGTTTTGATTTTGGAGGGTTCTAGTACGTGAAATGAACATCAATCACTTTAAAATCTAATTTAAAGTAGTTTTTTATAAAAAGATACCTGTTAGAAACATGTGTTTCCACACAGTTTGACTTATTATGTGTGGAGGGTTATAAATGCTACTACGCCATCTTAAGGCACTTTCTGAGGGATTTTGTGCAGTATATATCTACTTACATATGCGTACATGTGTGTATTTAAATGAATGGTGATTTGTGTATCTAGGTAAATTGAACCTTATAACTGATGGATTTAGCCTACGAGAAGACCTTTTTCATATTCTTAATGTCAATTATTACGAATTAAGAACTTTTGATTGACTTAAAGTGCACACGAGGATTTATATTTGTTTTTTTTTTTGCGTATGTAGAGTTTCTCACGTGTTGTGACCTTTTCTTAAGGTAAATCAATATTGCTCAATATTTTTTGCAACAAACAAAATTATTTTGGATAACTAACTAAGGGAAGGATGCCTTTCTTGAATTTGCAAAAACAGCTATTATAAAGGGTGTCCTAACTATTGAGCACTATTTAAATTCTGGAAGTATGTGCTTGAAATAAACACTCGCCATTTTCATTTTTGTTAAAATAAGATTCTGCTGTTTTTGATTGTTTTGATTGTTTCCAAATTTTGTGCCATATGCTCCAATTTTTTTTTAAACAAAATCGTATTAAGGGTATGATTTTTAGAGGGTTGCCATTTTCATGAGTGAAGCTTGCACCGCCATTTTTGATTTTCAAAAAAAGTTGAGTTGTATTGTGCTCAATTTGTGCTGCCAAGTACGATATATTTTTTTTTTAATTTTAACATAAGCTTAGTTTTTGCTGTCATGCGCCGAAAAGATAAAAAAAAATCGCATAATTGCAACTGTTACGGCCAAAATATTTTGCGAAGGGAAAAATTAGAACCCCTCAACTTGTGATGTGATGTGCCATAAATTTGAAAAAGAAAATCGCATATTTGTAGGTTTTGGATCCACTTTGAGCTGCCATATTCCGAAAGAATAGAAAATAGGGTGAGGGTTTAAGAAAATTGTATATAAAGACATTAAAATAAAGAGAGAAAAATGTTTAAAATCATTAAATACGATATTTAAATTATGTGTGACCAACTCTTTTAATTGTTTGAGGTGAAAAAAATGCCATCTGAATTCTTGATCAAAAACCTTTTATTTTATAGGAAAAAAAATTTAAATCGTTGGAGCGGTTTTAAAAAATATTTTTTTTTAAAGAAACATTTTGGTATGAACATTTTAAGTATTTACTTATATGCATCTAAAAATAACCATAATAAGACCAGAGAAAATTTTCGTTTCATTTCAGCAGCGTACTAGGCTTAAGCATTAACCGCAAAAACCGACAAACCGACAAATTTATATGTGATAGATAAATATGTAAATTTTGCTTTTTATATACTAGAATCATCTCTCTCTGTTTTATTTTTTCCATTCTTTAGACGTTTGTGAAGCCGTACGACGGAAATAAAGTATAAAATTCGCAAAGAAAATGATGACAGACAAACAAATGAGAATAGAATACATTATTAGAACAGCTGTTTGAAATCAGTCAGTAACGTAACTAAAGCCAATTACATACTTCCTCGTGAAGTGAACAATCGCCAGTGAAGAAAGTGATTTTTTGACATTTATCACTGGTACAGACTTGCGAATGAGTTGTGAACGTTTGACGTTTAAAACCACAATGCCTCAAATGACTAGTAATCAAACTGTCAACTGTTCACCAAGAGTTCCCGTACATTTTGCACGGGAATTGCTCGTGAACGAAAACTCTCCACACAGCTTCATGAGCATATTAGTGGGTGAATACAAATACAAATTTTTTATGGATTCACAGATAAGAAAAAAATATTTTTTTTCGATAAAAAAAATTAAATTGATTTCCAAACCAAGTTGGAATCAGAAAATTGAGTTGGTAAATTCAATTGGATTTCTAGAGCAGTAGGAAGCTGTGAACATTTCTCATTGTGGGAGGGTTTTTTCCTCCATCGACATCACATGGATGGATTCTTCAATGGAATTTTATAGGTGACAGATTGTCAGATAATGGAAAAAAACTATATTTTGATCAAAATAATATCCAATTGCTCTAAAATCACAATTTTCCGGAGAAGTATGAAAACTTCGAAAATTTCGAAATTTGTAGAGGTTTTTTAATCGATCGACATCATAGACGGTGTTCATATTGGACTGAAAAATTGGATTTTTTTTGACCTTTCAGTATTCACATCTCGCTCCCACTTCTTCAGTAAAGGAAGATGTAAATACTGAAATGTCAAAAAAAATCCAGTTTTTCAGTCCAATTTGAACATCGTCATAGACATCAATGGAATTTGACAGTTGATAGCTAGAAAAATGAAAGAAAAATCATATTTTTATGGAAAAAGTGTTATCAAATTGTCCTTAAATTCTTAAAAATTTCAGAATTCTTAGAGGTATTTTTGGGGTTTGAGTCATAGTTTTGTATGTGTCAATGGAAGTTATGGTGTTGCGTGCTCAGTTTGTGCTGTCTGAAAAAATAACAAAAAAAAATTGCCATAATTGCAACTGTTACGGCCAAAAAACAATTTTGGGAAGTGTGCTGCCATGTGCCAAACGAATACAAACAATTTGACGATTTTACTTTGTAAAAAAATCAATTTCTAATTAAAAAACTTTTAAAAGCTAATAATTTTTGCAAAAAAAGTTATCGAAAACCAATAAAATAAAATCGAAAAATCAATATGTCTAAATTTTTAACTTAATTGCGAATACCTTTTTTCGGAGCAAAGATGAGGTCAAGTGTCAAGACATGCTCAAGATTTGAATATGAAATGTGCCAAAATTCAATTTTATGAAAAAAATAGCGAAATTGTTAAATTCGGCTTAGTTTCCGAGTTATACCAAACATATTGAAAAGTGGGGTGTTTGTCCATTTTCTTCGAAACTCAAATATAAATTTTGTAGTGTTTCCGGACTTAAGCATGCTTTATCCCCAATGATAAGTTGTCAAAAAAATCCCATCCTATTAAAAAGTATAAAAAAAACATGAGTAGGTACTTTAACCCCAAAAGTAAACATCTGGTTTTGGGTTTTTTTTTTTAAATCATCCTCATCAAATACAAAGAAGAGACCCACAAAAGTATTAATTCCAATATTTTGTCAACATTTTCTTTCTATAGAACAAGAATATCCAGAATTAATGCATCTTATACATATTTAATGCCCTGCAACTTATGCAAACTCATTTTTCTTCTATGTATATTCTTTTTTTTTACAAAATTATAGAATTTTTAGTTCTCTTAAGCAAACGAACTGTCATTGGAGCATTTATCACGAATAGAATAGAACGTGACTTTACTTTAATATTTGTTCTGTAATATTTGTATGTCTTTTGTGTTGGCAAGAAGTAAATTTTTTTTTATATAGATATGCATTAATTTGAACAGCAGTTTCTCATCAAACATTAATATTGTCAAACTCTGTTGGAGAAGACCAATAGTTAGTTGTCAATATTAGGTAAGGAGAAGAAGATGACAACAAGGTAAGGTAATGTTTTGTTGATTCAAATGAGAACTGTTTCAATTTATTGAAGGCTTGTGATATATTATTTTCCTGAAGTGATGTTAAATGTCATTGTTGTTATGCCATTAGGTATTTTAGATCAATAAGAAATGTAGTTGTTGTTGTTGAATTTTTAATCTATTAATACAAACCCGGAATTCATCAAGATGAATTTCTTAGAAATAATGACATCTTCTCTTTGAAAAGGACAACAATTGAAGTTCAATAGAGTAATTAAATGTAGAGTAAAAAAATACTAAAACATCAATATGTAGAATTTTATTAAAACACAGAAATAATATGGCACTATGGTAATTTCTTAGACAAATCTGATACATTTTAGAAAAACTTATTACTTCTTATTTCAAGAAGTCAACCCTATACAGAATAGCCTAGACATTGAATATAAAGTAATTAATTTTTAACATCCTCTTCTTATATTGAGAGTTAGTCTAGTGGAAGAGTATTCGGCTACAGTGTGGTCCTGGGTCAAAATTTTATAAAATACAAACGGTTGGTTTAAATTAAATTAAGATTTTCTGCATTTTGGGATAAAAAGAAAGAATCTGGATAACCCCTAATTGGGAACTCTTCCCATTTTCTTTACTGCCTTAAAATTTAGAGCTTAGCTGTCAAATGAAAAGAATCTACGAACCGCCCTAAAGAAGACATTCGATGTTGACCGCCTTAGCATACCTAGAGTCACCAGAGCCTACAGTGCTGAGCAACTGCGCGAAAAGCCCTCCGCTGTGCATTCACCTGTCCCGAACGCCAACAACCAGTGGTCGCAGTATACCGATGATATTAAAGAGGTAGTTTGAAACTACAAAAAAAACGTAAAATGCGTTGATTGAAGAAAGCGTACGTAGACACGCAGCTCAAAAAGATCAAAAGTCTCGTGATTGAAACAACTCCCAGAAGTTTTATAAAAAAAGCCAAATAATTCAATGATGGCTTTAAAATAGGAACGTAGGCTCTTCGAAACAGTGAAGGTAACCTTGTCACTGAAGCATAGGGAATAGTAGATGTATTTTAGCAGTATTTCCACCTGCTGCTAAATAGGCTTCAGGTGAATCAAGAAATAGGAAAAGAAGGGAACCCGTCTCCAGTCAATAAAAACTCAGTACCACCACTCGGTAAGGAAAAGGTCGACTGAGCTATAAGGAAGCTTAAAATCAACAAGGCCGCTGGATCTAATAGTTTACCAGTGGAGCTCTTCAAGCACGGAAAGGTTGTGTTGAAAGTGTACATGTATCAACTCATCAATCATGTTTCAGTCATCAATCAAGTATCAGTATGGCTTCCGTCCAGGCAGATCAGAAATACGCTCTCAGTAAAATCTTGAAACAGACATATATAAATTCGAGACTCACCATCTGTGTTCATCCATCATTAGAGTAGCAAATTTAGCCTTTACCATAAAGGCTAAATTTGTGATCCCGGGAAAACTGATCCAATTGTGTCGCGTGACATTAGAAAATTGCAATATGCAACTAGGGAAAAGCTCTTTCCAATTATTCTGAGCTTTCATGTGATTTCTTCAATCTCGTTCTGGAGCTAATAGAGACCAGGACAGGCGTTAAAACTGAGGGTACTATTTTCAACTTTTAGACTCTAGAGTATCATTATAAGCTGCAATTGAAGAATAGTCAAAACACAAGATCAAATACAGTACATATGTGCCATCATAAAAGAATGAAAGATCTGTCAACCAGCTAGGACAAAATGTCACTGTTAATAGCAACAAACTTCAAAGTAGTCAAGGAGTCCATCTATACCTTGGAATAATCATTAATTTAACGAACGAATTCTTATTCTTAGTGATGATCCAACGAAGAATTTCCCCATAGGAAACTGTTTGGTGCAAAAAATGGATTCAACAGTCGTCGCACATTGGACAAAGTGCACGCTCTATATAACCTTTTGACTGCCAGTCTTGTACTATGGCTCCGAGTGATGGGCGATAAGCAGAAAAGGAGAAATATGATTCTGGGAATTTTTAAAGAAAAATATTTCGACCGATATTTGGTTCTGTGGTCCAGGTGGGAAAATGGAGGAGAAGAAATAACTGCATACTCTACTAGCTGTATTAAGATGTGAATGTTGTCCAGAAAGGCAGGGATCGTAGAGACTCCCATGTCTTAGGCTGTGACCCTTCAGGGATTAGGAGCCAGGTAAGAAAGTAAGTAAGAACATTGTCTTGGTGGACTAACGTTCTGAGAGCAACAACTGGTAAATGCTAGGGCAAGTTCGTCTACCTGTCTCTTCTGGTGTGGGGAATCTTCTATTTGTCCAGATAGTTGTTGGCTATTGCTTAAAAACGAAGAATGGTGCTATTAATCTCATAGTTGGTTAAGTTGCTAATTGCTTATACTGGAGACTTCCAGGAGGTATTCTCCCTCTTCTGAATGGAATCTTCTCCAGTTCATTTTTTCGTATCTAATCTTGAAATCTAGAACATGTTGTTCCACTGTTCTGGAACTCTGGAACCATGTTCATGAAGATGGAAGTCACTAAAGAAGAAGTCCAGGATTGACGGAGTACAATGTGAACCTTGGTTGTGATATAACAAGTAGAGAGTGACGTTCACAGTTGTCTCACAGCCAGTCAAAATCACCCTACCTTGTTAAGATTTCCTGTTTTCTAGCTAGAGTGGGTGCCGTGAATTGAAGTCACCTTCAAGAACACAAAAGGTGTGTGGTTTGACAGATTTTTGATGGCGTGAAGATCATGTAGGATATCACAACTTGTTGCATTACACTCTTGTTGTATACTGAGACCAGTTGAAGCAGCTTCTCAGTCTCGATCATATTGAGTACTTCAGCTGTTGTTTACACGCAGCTAAGACCATGTTATCATTTCGTATTCGCTTCTAAGCGTCTGATGTCTGCCATCTGATGTCTTGTCTGGCCCTGGTCCGACCCGGATTGTAGCGCCATCGATTTTCTTTAAATTTTGAATAAACATATTTTTTAAGAATATCTTTAAATTCGTAAATATTCCAAAGCTTGATAAAACGTGATCTGAAAGACCCAAACTATTTGTGTTAGTTTTCATGTTTCTTTCAAATTTCACAGAAAAAGTTTTCAATAAAACTAAAGCGATAGTAAGTCATTTTGTCAAACGATAAAATATTAATACAACCAACTTATCATAATAAAAATATTCTATCCGTGTTCCCTAAAATATTTTACATTCCTTCACCTTTCGCCCCATCTAAAGCTCTTTATTGCTATGCAATTTACATAACGCTATACAAAGAAAAAGATTATAGATACTCACGTTTATTAAAATTCTTTGTTCTGAAATGTTGTATTCCTTTCATGATAATTTTCCTAACAAGATTCCAAGCATTACACCCTGATAATACTTTTTTTTTTAATAAAGACTCATCATTTCTATATATGTGAGCATTAAGAATAATAACCAACAAACATGCATTCTATTAAACTGCCACATAACATTCTATTACTTTTATAATGACGTTCCTTTTAAGGAGTGAATGAGTGAACAGGCCAAAACCATGTTTACCAAAGAAAAGTGGTCGGTTGATGGTAAACACACGCCTTAAATATGCTTGGTAAGTCTAACTAAAGTTAATCCACCACCAGAGCGAATATAGAAAAAAAAGTCTGGTTGGTATCACTGGAATTGCTTCCCAATGTTATCCTTCAAATAAAAGAAATTGCAAAAAAAAAAATTATATAGCACGAGAGCAATGTACACAAAAACAAGAGGCAAACAAAAAACTTACTCTTTATAGAAAACTTCTTCCTTCCACAGAGATCCCTAGAAACCTATCAGCAGGACTCCGGCGAGACCTATATTGATTTTGGAAATAAAAAAAATAAAAATTTACTTTTTGTTCATTCCCTATCACCTGCAGCCCAACAAACCCGACCATTCTTACAATATCTATAAGGTTCATACACACCACCCACCGCGCCACCCACCGCACCATCTCATTTCATTCTAGGTATTTTTCAGACCGAGAAATATTATCGCCCGGCCGCCGCCCACAATTAATGGGTGCCAGGGGAGCTTTATGAAAAACCCAACGAGTAGCCTCGAGTCGGCAGAGTACCTACATACCTTTATAGAAAAGGAATAAGGAACCTACACCAACGAACCACCTATACAATATTATTTCCGCGCTCGTGAACGTCAATAGATGCACACATCCCTCCGCAGTCCTGTTCATATTCCCTTCCATAACTGTAGCACACGACACTACGTCAAAGCTATACAGTTAGTGGGTGAGTTCGTTGACATTTTCAAATAAATTGTTGGTCTGTTTGTGAAGTGTATGTGTGTGTGTTTGGTTGTGTGAGGACTGATATAAGGGTATCAGAGAAAAGGGCATAAAACCCACCATACCCATCACTCCACTCAATCCAACGACGAAGTTTCCTCTGAAAACGGAAAAGGTATCTTCAAACGGTTTTTCATGCTCATCTTCACTGGAGGGAATAAGTTTTCTATCCGTTTCATTTTACCTCCCTTTAGCCTCATTTCACGATTTAATTCTCCTCCATCTATGCTCTGCTCACATTTGCCATTAGAGATGGTTTTTTTTGTCGTTTTTTTTTTTTGCGCTTTTTGTTTTTAATCACAAATTTGAAGTGCTGGTCTCTGTGGCGCCATATGGAATGAAAGTGGGCTACCCAGCCATTACTGATAAGAAAATGGCGCGAGTCACTGTTACGAAAAAAAGGTCATTGGACAATTAACACTCAATTAGTATGAATGGAAATACAGTTCGCGTGCCATATTAATTTTTGATATATTTATTTTTCGTTGAACGTTGAAGTGTTGCATATTTAAAGGGTGTACATGGTTCCTACACGTAAAAGTGTGACATATGGAGGTTATTTTCTGGTTGTTAAGTAAGTCTAAGAAGTTAAGCTAAGTTTTTTTTAAATAGGATAAACTTTCTCATATAGCTTCTAGGAGTTTGTCTATCACAAGGAAGCCCTAGAATATTTACTTAAGTAAAACCAACCGAAATGCTGTAGGAACTTAATGTTCTAAAGAAGCACAACAAATACGGAAGTGTTCTAGGTATATGATGGTATTATAGGAGACAATCACTTTCTGGGATTCCTTCTTAGTAAGAATTTTCTACATATTTAAGTCGGAGGGATCGGATCTTTAAAGAAATATTATGTTTCTAAGAAGATACATTACAATCTGAATTCGCGAGTATATTGCACTTAACTTGGATCTTGTTAATATAACCAAAGGAGAAGGAGGTGGAACTAGTAAACAGAAATGACCTGAAACTGGAAGTTTTAGATCATCTTCCAATATCTTTCAATATGCATTGGGGAGTTCGTTTTTTACCACTTTTTTTTCCCATTTTTGTATTTCCTATACGTAGAGAGATGATCAGTTGAATTACACTTAGACCTAGTTTTTAAGTCTTGAGATAAATATCAGGGATAGTAAGGGCCAGTTATGCAAACGTTGTTGAACGATTTGAGTTTAAGTAACGAGTGAAAGTAACGATTCAAAAAACGTTTTGACTGATCCAGTGTGTGTTCACCCCTATGCTAAAATGAAACCACAAGACTGTCTAATTTGTAAAATTTCTGCCACAAACCTGGCCACTTCAATGAAAAAAAATCATTAGTTTCTACGAAGTCATAAACGGTGCTCTCAATATGCTGGGAATTTGCCAGAAAAGAATGATGAAGTTGGTAATTTTCCTTGTATGTTTTCTTAATTTGGAAAATGATGTTGGCATCAATAACTACCTGATGGCATAATGGTCAGTGCGTTGGAGGGTCATGCACAAGGTTCGATTCCCAGCCGCTGCCACCTAAAACCGAAGTACGGCCTCTTGGGAAAAACTGTCATATCCTCCAAGAATATACTTGTCACGAATAAGTGCTTCTCACCTACCCGCTCGGATTCGGCAAAAAATTGTAGGTCGCCTCTATTCCTGCCAACAACACGCACACAGGAATGGTTGGGAGTTGTAAGTGGCTAGGCCTTGGTTGTCCACGAGCTGTTGCGCCACCAAATATATTTATTTAGAAATAACTGCTCGGTGCAAGTACCTTAAATATACAGTGTATTTTATGTACGAAAGGGTTTTCAAAAAAAAAATAGTTTTCGTCATAAAATTTGGCTTGGAAAAAATCCGTTTATTTGCGTTTATTATTTGTTTCGAGACAATTTTGTCCCTCCTTGTCGCTAAAATAATTGTATTTAGTTTTTGACAGTTTTTTACGACTAGGAAAAAACGATTTTCTTATATGAAAAATACACATGTAATACATCGTGCCTTGATGGTTGGTGCTTTGGACTATCGTGCCGAAGATCTGGATTTGATACCCATTCACTGCCACCTAAAAACAAAAATATTTTTCCCGAGGAATTGACAAATCCTCCAAGAGTATTCTTGTCATGGATAAGTACTTCTCATCTTGCCGTTCAGACTCGGCAAAAAATTTAGGTGCCCTTCATTCCTGCCAACAACACACACACAGGAATGGTTGAGAGTTTTAAGTCACTAGGCCCTGGTTCTCCAATCTCCATGAGCTGTTGTGCCACCAAATTTATTTATTTATTTACCCTTCGTATGGATGTATAACCAAGCTTTAGTCGTTATTCGTTAGCCGTTTGTTGATAATCGTTAGTCGCTAGTTGTTAGTCGTTAGACGTTAGTTGTTAGTTGTTATTCGTTGGTCATTAGTCGTTAGTCATTAGTCGGAATTCATTTGTCGTTAATCGTTTCTCGTTTAATTTTATTTAAATTTTCAGAGATGTTAAATGCCATTAAAGGACAGTATACAAAATTATCACAATAAACGCCCACACAAAAATTTATTTAATTAACCTCGTGGAATCGTTATTTGGATCCTATAGTTCATTACCTTTGTAAATACTGGAGGTTCAAGTTTATCGATTTTATTTTGTTTATATTTTCGCTTCTATGATAGTTAATCTGGTGAACAAACTGTCTTTAAAACTCAAATTGGTCTTAATTATCGAAGGTAAAAAAATTTTGTTGGGAAACAAACAACTTTTATTTTCTTCTTTCCAATGAGTTGATACAGAATAAAGATAATAATCTCATATTTTTCATTATAAAAACTAAACAAATCATAAGCAATTATTCCCTTTGAATGAAAGACGGGCTATTATAAGTTTGAGTTCCTGTCTACTCAAGTGGGTTAGTAGGGTTTTCTTAAGAATAATTGCTTATGATTTGTGCTTTTTTTTTGCCAACCTCAAGAGTGTGCAATTTCCTAACCCACATACATTTTCCCTATAAGTAATGAAATGAGATTGTGTTTTTCCTTAGCCATGTTCGTTTTTATATCAACGAGTTAGGTACTTTCAATTTAAGCAATTTGCTCGACTCAAGCAAAAATATATATTCTTAAATAAAAAAAAAATATATCTATCTATAATAGCTACCGGTGGCGGTACACACCATAAGAACATATTGCATTGAATAAAAACAACGAGCGTTGCGTGCAATCGAAATAATGCTGATTCTTCCACATGTGCGGGCACACTTGCAATAAATTTAGCGTACGTAAAACGTAAGTAGCTCGCTCGCTATAAGTAGTACTTACAGCATTGAAATAAACCAATTGGTAAGCTGACTTCTGTATTGAACCAAGCAAACCAGCCTACAGCCTCATGTGGTTTTGGAAAAGTATCTAGATTAGATGCAACGATCTGGAAGCATGAGAACTATGCCACAACCAGCATAAACTGACTGCAACCAAGGTACAACATGGGAACACTCCTCCATAAGCTTCTTGTGTTTAAAATCTCTTCTTTATATATCTTTCTATCTATGCGACACGACAATTGAAGAAATAAAAATTTAAGCTTGCTTCAACGCCCTCGCCCTTGCCCTTACCACCATATACAACTAGACGATATGACAAGAATTTTTTTTCGGTGGGCCTATGTTCTCGAAGAGAAACTGAGGCTTTTTAAATTCTAGAAATTGCATGTGGGGTCTTTCGAATTGAAGGAACAAAACAAAAATGGTCAGCTGTATACCACATTCTAGCTAGAATGATATGAATCTAATCAAGAAGAGATAGAACGACATTATGGGTTTAAGAAGTCCCATCTTCTGTCTTAATGGTTACTGTTACTTTGGACGTGATACCTTTGGAGCAAGAGATTCATAAAACCGACTAACGAGGCAACGATAGGGTCATTTAAAAAGAATACACTTACACTTTTTCCTCAAAGAACCTTAATGAAGTCTTTTAAATGATGCTTCTAGACTTTAAAACCCTCCTGGAAAAAAGTATAAATGCCAGGCAAAAGATATCTATCAGATAGAAATCAAAAGGAATAAGTAACAAAACAAAAACAAGAAAACATACTAAGGTTCTTTGAAAATTCATAGACAAGAAAAAACTGACCAACTGACAACCGTCACAGCCGACAAAGGGCCCTTAATAAACAACAACAACAAAGACAAAAAAGGTTTGAAAGTTATAATAATAATTGTGTTTACATTATTCAGGTAGTCAGTCTGTTTTTTTTGTTAATGTGCTTTAATGTGACGACATAGTTTTCTGTCATCGTTTTTAAACTAGCTGAAGGTAATGTGTGCGCTAATGTTCAAGTAATTAATCTAATTGAACCGTGAGACAGGAGAGCTCAACTAAGACATGGTTCTATTTTGTATGTTTTATAAATTTATGAACACAGATTTGGCATTTAAAAACTAAAAAAAAAAATGTAAGTTGTTATCGAAAGGGAACAAGATTTTGGGGGACTATAGTCTTTAACAAAGGTTGGATTTGTAATAGTTTTTAAATTATGTAGGGAAATATCAAATTAAATTAGGTAACTAAATGTTAAGTGAAAATTTTATGCGTAATAGGTAAAAGTGTGTATTATTTTCCTGGAATCGTCACAGCAAAAGGGTTTCTTCTTATTTTTTACTGTAAATTGAACTTCAACACTGAACACCAATAATCTTATTTTAAGAAAATATTGCGTTGCAAAATAGAGAAGGTTAAATTTGCAAAGATGACGTTTGTCCCCTTAAGGGATTTGTAATAAAAAAAGTTCTGAGGGTAATGTCTTCATAAAACTTCTAATAATTTTCTTATTTTGGAGCATTTCCTGATATTTTCTTAAAGAAAATTTTTTCAAAAAAAAAATGGCACCTGAATTTGACGTCTAAAAAATGGCGCCCAATCTGTAGTCAGGTCAGGAAACTGGTGCATTTTTGTGGGGGTAAACTTATTTTTATACTTGTAAATTGTTTTTAACATGCTGTTTGCTAAGAATGAAAATTAGCTTAGGAGTCATCTTACAATCTTGTCGCTTGAACGCCATTTCCGACAATGGCGCCCAATCTGGGCCAAAAGGGTAAAATAATAAAAAAAATCTTACGTGGAAAATTTCCATGGTCGAGATAACTGTTGCTATCTTAAAAAATTGGTGTTGATTAGATGCACCTCCAAGTCAAATGTCAGTGTTGCCACTATTCGAGAACATACTTTTTCTATTCGAAAGGGTTGGTCATTAATTTTTTTTTAAATAATTTTTAATATTTGAACATGAAAAAGTTTCGTGAACACATCCGGATTGCAAACTTACATTGGTTAATGTCTTTAAAAAAAATAGGTGTTAAGTAAACGCAGCTTCAGTTAAAATATCAATGTTGCCACTTTTCGGAAATTTACTTCTTTTGATGTTAAACATTTTTCTGGAAATTTTTAATATTTTGAACGTGAAAACAGTTGCAGAAGCTCTCTCAGGCCCAAAAAGTGCATTGAAGAAATAAATGTAGATAAATTGAAATATAGGTGTGTTAAGTAGACGCACCTTCGGTAAAAATGACAGTGTCCCCACTTTACGAAAATATACTTTTTTGTTTTTTCAAAAAAAAGAAACGACCATTTTTTTTTTGGTAATTTTTAATATTTTGAACAACGGTATAACGATATTACGGTATCGCTCAAAGCTCCAAATTTTGTATGCACTTCAAGCATAAGTTCAGTTCATATTTAGAAGTTCAAATTCGAAATGAACTTATTCGAAATTCAAAAAATGTTAGTTTTGCATTTCATTGTGGAGTTATTGGTTTAGTCTTTATTATATTTTTTTGTCTTCAAATTTTGCCATTAAAATTTGAACTGGGTTTTTCTTGAAATGCCTACAAGCTACAAATTTTGAATTAAACTGGATCCTTACAGGAAATTTCTAGTAACCTCTGTTGTTTTGAAAACGAATTTTTTGTTTTTTTTTTTCAAATTAGGACTTCAAAATTTGGACCTTAGTATTTCCTAAAATGTATAAGAACTGCTAATTTTGGGCCTTTTTGCAAATATCTACTAACTCCGTTGCTGATAAAACGACTCGACTGCATACTAACTTCACAGTAAAGTGAATTTTTTAATTTTTTTGTCAGACTTGGACTACAGAAAAAATGCTAAATCCGACATATTGATCAGCATGACAGATCTGTCGTGGGTCTCATAATACTGGCTATCTGTTCGTTCAGCTACAACCTAAGCCCGGGTATCCCAAACTGTGCTCCGCGGATCACTTGGGTAAATCGAAGTGCTTCGCAGAAAGATCGAAAAAAAACCAAAATTTCATTTCACTATTTTGTGCTTCTGAACTTAACAATTTTAGATATTTGGCATGTTTAGAAAAATAAGATCTCAGCGAGAGACCTAAGCAATTTTTGTTCTATCAAAAAGTTATCAAATGGATCCAATATTTTGTTCCAGTAGTTTGACAGCAAATATGAGAAATTTAGCTGGTTAATCCTGTTCACGAAACTAAGATTGCTGATGGAGGTCCAAACACAAGGCTGTACGTAAGGGCCAGAGAGGAGTGCCTTATCCTCCCATTCTATATACTTTTTCATAAATTTTATAATTTTTCTTCTTTTGAGTGCATCTCAAAGCTAGTTTTATATACCAAACTAATTTTCGAATTAATTTATCCCCCCGATCGATATCCAGCGTACGCCCTTGTCTAAATATGTCAATTTATTTGAAAGAAATCAATCCATATTAGACCACAAGAATTTAAAAACTAAAATTGCTTACTTAGTACGAGCGAGACCAAGTAATTATTTGTTTTTATTTGTCGTAACCTAAATGTGACGTTTTGATTTTTCCCACCCACCAACCAACCAATTTTCCAGTACTGACTGGAAAGATTATTGGAATATCTGATGGCAGCGTTCAGTGTTGCAGAAAATTATAATAAGTAGCTCATATAATAATAAGTAGCTCATATAATAATAAGTAGCTCAGTTTGATAAATAATATTAAAGGCTCTTGAGTTTCGAGGGCTGGACGTACTAGTAAATATTAATATCCCTACAAAATTATTGGTATCTTATAGATATAAAACAGTGATACCTACTATATTTAAAGTGAGTCTTAAATAATAGAAATAATAGAAAAGACTTTTCCACTAATATGAGCAATCAAATAATTGATGATTTCTTAAAATGAAACGATAATAACTATCAAACAAAAATGCAATTTAAAAATTCTTATAAATATCATCTAGCTTTGATAGACTATTATTGATTGAGCTAGAAATAAAGTTCGTTCAACTTCATCAAAATGAATAATTATTATTATGATCAAAGTATGGAAATTCACACACAAGCCATCATAGCCACTGTAAAAAACCATGCCATCAAATGCGATATTGAAATGTTAATTTCACATTCATTTGCGAACAGCAGTAGTAGTCGATTGGATTTGGTTAGACGGACCAATTTATGGTCTCTCTATCTGTCTATCCTGATTTGATGGTCTGGTCAGTTAACTGAAACAGAAGTTTAAACGAATATGGATGATATAGAAAACTATCTACTATGCGAAGAAGTTGTATGCTCAAAAAGAACATGGTGTATAAGTATAGTATAGTGTGGAGTATGGGTTCTTTTATGATATTTTTTTTTTCCATTTGGGTATCATCAATAAATCATTTGACAAATAGGTCGTATCGTACGGAAGATATCATCTGCGAAGGCATGGAAATTAATCTTCTTTGAATTCAGAGATAGTTTTTAGCTACTTGAAACTACTTTTATCACAAGAATATTATTTGCATAGGTTTTTTGTGTTTTCTTTTTTTTTTTTTATTCGTATCTTTCTATATGCAGACTATATAGGAACCCTAAGCTGGTTAAAGGTTTGCCTTTTTTATCATCAGAATTGAGTAATATGCCATTCTTTGTTTGTAAACATAAAACAAAAATGACAGATAAATTAATAATCTCAGATGATGGTTAAAGTCATGTTTCTTTTTATTTAAACATATCACAAACATGGAAATTGGATTTTGCAAGAACGAAGATTATTATTTGACAACATTTATAATATGAAACAGATTGTGGTTATTTAGTTCTTTAGTTGAATAAAAATGACATTCCATATCTACTAAACTAAAAATATATTCATAAATAGCTTTTCAAAATAAAACTCTCCACTATCAGTGGAGACAATTGTCGTATCACCGTCGTAATAGACTCGTACAAAAGTAATGTTTTCTTCTCCACCATAAAATTATCGTTTCATACGAATTATACAATGAATTTACATACATCTTAAACATCTCATACAAATTTATTAAACAAAAATAATAAAATAAAGACACCACCACTCACTATATCACCCGCTCTTGACAGTCTGCCATTATAATTGTTTTGAATGAAAAGTAAATAAGATTTCACTTCAACATCTGCATTTTATCATCTGCGACAGGATGCGGGTAGTGTAGTGAGCCCCAGGAGTAGACAGTCAATGCACAAAATAGATTGCTTGCCATACTCGTACGAATCTATTAATACCAAATACATCTTTGGCTCACTTCAATTATATTAAAAAAAAAAAAATGAAGATGCACAAACAAAAAATGAAAAGGAAATGTCCTTGTGTGTGGAGAGTATAACTCCATTGACTCCGACCGACGACGACGACGACGACGACGTCGGACGGGATGTACGTCGACAGCCACAATCCTCATGCAAGAGATTTCTCTAGAAATACTTACAGATGTTGGAAAACCCAGGGAGTTTGTTGTTCTGATAGAGAAAATGACTAGCCAAAGGATATAATATGTATGAACGGTACGTACTTACATACAATATGCAATCACTTTGTTGAATAATGCTTTTGACAATCAACCACCGCACCGCCCTGGAATGTCTGTTATATGGGTTCATGGATAAACCTCAAGTGACTTATTGGGATTTGCTGGTTGTTGTTTTCCTGATTTGAAAGTATTCCTAGCTATATCCCTTTGAAATGCTAACCGATTTAAAAACAAAAATTAATAAAACTGAAGAAAAGGAGTTCTTATATTTCTGTTGTCTGAGTTATAAGGTTTTTGTTGGCTGTTCAGATAAGGTTTTGAGGGGCGTTGAACATCTTAACAAATCAGATTTTTAAAAATTAGATATTTAACATTGTCTGTTGAAGAGTACATCTTTGGATAAAGAAACATACATAGAACGTGAAAAGTCGTCGTTATGAGAAAAGTTAGTTTTGTGAGTACTATTTTGACCTATAGGTGTAAAATTGCAAGTACCTACATACAAGTACCAGCACCAGTACTAGTACCGGGACTTATACGAGTACTTGTACTGGTAGTTGAAAAAGCTAAGAACCAGTAGTTTTCAAGTACTTCGTCTCAAGTTAAAAGTATTGCGTACATTAGTACTTTAACATCAGTACTTCCAAGTACTTGACCAGAACCTTGTAGTACTAGTTCAGTACTTTAAGGTACTTGACTAGTATTTTTAAGTACCTTGAAGTACTTTGAAGTATTTTGAAGTACTTTCAACGAAATGATCAGTTCTGTGATACAAACAAAAAATATTTGTAGTCAGCAAATGGATAAGCTTCACTTCGCATGCATGCCGGCTCGATGGTTTTAAAGTTTTATTTCTCGGTTAAATATAATTGAACTTACGGTTTCTAGTCTTCTCATCAAGAAAATACTTTCTTTATCTGAAATACATAGCATAAATATTTTATAAATATGCAAAAGTACTATGGGTCTTTAAGTGCTTGGTACTTGTAACCAAACAAACTGGTACCTGCATTCATTTTTCAAGTACCTTTACCAGGATACTAAAATACAAATACCAAGTACTTCTTCTTAAGAGAAATACTTAATTACTTTACAGGTCAGTTTTAACTTCATAGCATTATTTTTTCCCCTAGACTAGAATTAGTGTCTTTTCGAAACCGCATGTATCAGATTCTATCGGAAAAACCTATAGTTGCTACGCGGTGTACATCAGGTTCTTTTACTTGCTGTTCTCATTAATAGTTCATAGCTTCTGGGATACGCAAAATGCTCTTTAGCAACTCCTTCTTTTCAAGATTTTGTTACCTAAATGTTTTGTAAGTTTTCAGAAGTAGGAGAAAGTAGCAGACCAACGTAGTCCAGATTGTTGTGCAGCAAAAAAAAATCTTACAACTCAAAAACGGTTTCATCGGCTAGACTAACTCATGATCTGAGAACTAAGAGTCACTTAAGAAACATTCTTTTCCATGATTAATCGTTATTGCATGTTTTATGGAAAGAAGCCCGGACCTAAGCGAGCATATAGAAGTCCTATCGTTTCAAAGTCAAATCTGGTTGATTCCTGCCTAAGTGAGTTAAAACGAAAAAAAAATTAAGTCATTCCGCAATACCGTGACTTTTTGGGAAATGAAATGGCCAAAAATATTTCATCACTAAATTCAAAAAACCAGGGCCTAGTGACTTACAACTCTCAACCATTCCTGTGTATGTGGTGTTGGCAGGAATGGAGGGGCTAGATGAGAAGCACTTATTCATGACAAGTATACTCTTGGAAGATTTATCGGTTCCTCAGGAGAGGCAGTACCTCGGGAAAAACTTTTTTGTTTTTAGGTGGCAGTGGTTGAGAATCGATACCCAGGCCTTCGGCATGACAGTCCAATGCACTCACCATTATGCTACGAGATACTACGTAGGTATTTATAAACAGATTTCAAATATCTATCTTAGCTGGAGGGAAGAAACCTCATACCAAACACCTCTACCTACTCTTTCCTCTTACTTTTCCTTAGACCTACTACTATACATCACTTACTTACTGAAGAGATCCGAGTGGTGTTATGTCCATAAGTGGGCAATTCCTTTTTTCTTTTACTCATACTCATGCTCCTGAGTATTTGGAAACTGCTCATGCTCATGAGCGAAATATGAACAGATACCAAACAATAAGTAATTATGGTCATTAGGGATCATTTATGTACCTTCCTTAAAACTATACGAATTCTGGAACTGTTATCCAAATTGCTTGAGCCATTTACGAAAAACCAAGTCATAAACAGGAGCTTGGCGGTGAGGAGATTTAACTACATGTTCTCTTCTTAACCTATTTTTTTCTTTCTTAACCTAATTTTCTAATAACGGGTGATTTTTTAGCTGGTTTGGTTTTGGCAACACTGGTTTTGACAGCTGACGTGTGTTTAGTACCTTGTGTCACTGTCAAACAGCTTCAGTTTGGTTTGCAAATTAACCATGGATCGTCTTACAAATGAACAACGCTTGCAAATTATTGAATTTTACTATCAAAATTCGTGCTCGGTTCGAAATGTTCATCGCGCGCTGCTTCCATTTTATGGTCGGCATTCTCGACCTTCTGAGCAGTCTATTCGGAAGATTGTGACCAAATTTCGCACCAAATTTACTTTGTTGGACATTAAACCACCAACACGTTTACGTACTGTGCGTAGTGAAGAAAATATTGCGGCCGTATCAGCTAGTGTGACAGAATATCGCGAAATGTCGATTCGGCGCCGTTCCCAGCAGTTAGGCCTTTGTTACAGCACTACGTGGAAAATTTTGCGGAAGGATTTGGGCGTAAAGCCTTTTAAGATACAGCTGGTGCAAGAACTAAAGCCAGCCGACCTACCACAACGCCGAATTTTTGGTGAATGGCCTCTTGGAAAGCTGGCCGAGGATCCGATTTTTTATCGAAAAATTGTGTTCAGCGATGAGGCTCATTTTTGGTTGAATGGGTACGTAAATAAGCATAATTGCCGCATTTGGAGTGAAGATCAGCCAGAAGCATTGCAACAGCTACCAATGCATCCCGAAAAAGCCACTGTTTGGTGCGGTTTATGGGCCGGCGGCATTATTGGGCCATATTTCTTCAAAGATGATGCGAATCGCAGCGTTACTGTCAATGGTGAACGCTACCGAGCGATGATAACAAACTTTTTTTTGCCCGAAATGGAAGTTCTTGACTTGCATGATATGTGGTTTTAACAAGACGGTACCACATGCCACACAGCACGCGAAACAATGGCGCAATTGCGAGGCGAGTTTGGTGAACAGTTAATTTCACGTTTCGGGCCGGTCAATTGGCCGCCTAGATCGTGCGATTTGACACCATTAGATTATTTTTTGTGGGGGTATGTCAAGGCTAATGTCTATAAGGACAAACTTGCTTCGATTGACGCACTGGAAGCCAACATCCATGCATTCATTCGTGAGATACCGGCCGATATGTGTGAAAGAGTATGCCAAAATTGGACTCAGCGGATGGGCTACCTGAGACGCAGCCGCGGTCAACATTTGCATGAAATTATTTTTAAACATTAAATTGCAAGGTTCAAACTATCGATTCAAATAAATATTTCATTCATTTTTTCGAATTTGTTGTGTTTTTTTTTTTAAAGTTCTAAACCTCTTAAAAAATCACCCGTTACTAACTACTTTCTATATATTCTCAAAATTTTATTCAAATCGTTCGAGTCGTTATGAGAAACCAAGTTAAAAGATAAATTCTTCCGCTTAACTGCCTGACCAGAATAGAGTGCTGCAACTGGTTGCTGCAGCTGCAACTGCAATAGCTGTCAAAAAATGCTGTAATTGATTTTTGTACTCGCCCACAATATGCTGTACAGCTTTCTGATATTTTTGGCACTCGAAATCAGCAGTGCGAATTTAATTAAACACAAAAATAAAAATTAAAACAAAAACAAAAGTGGATAGTGATCAAATCGAAGCTTAAATTACTTTAAGTCTTTATCAGAGATTAAAAAGAGTTTGAAACTCTCTTCAACCCCCATGTAAACACTTGGTTGCGCTCACAATTTTGAAACGTCAAAAAAGCTGCATGCAAAAGTTAAAAGTTGGCCAACTTGCCCAGTTGCTTCTGGAGCTCCGTCTGCAGCTGCGTCGTGTTCTGTTCTTATCTATGGATGTGTGTGTATTCAAAATTTTGACAGCTATTCCAGTTGCAGCTCCAGATACAGCTTCGTCTCCATTCTGTCCAGGCAGTAAAGCTACCAATTCTGAATTTTTTATCTACATAAATCCTTTGTGCTGTTTCCCAAAACCCTAAAATTAGGCGTGGTAGGGGGTGGATTTTACCTAATTTTTTTATTTAACCTTCCCCTTCTGAAAAAAAAACCAGCTCTGAAAATTAGATCCCTGCCTTTAAGTCTATTCTGAGGAACCAAGACATAAGTAAAATGCGGGTGGCAGACCTTATCACTTCGTGATTACCTCATTCCCTCCAAAAATTCCAAGCAGTTAGTAAGAAAAAGCTTGAAATAATAATTATATGTGGTAAGAGTTTTTCCTATTTTGTGTGTCGAGACCAAATGAACCTGCCCATGGTCTCAGTTATTTTCCGTCCATGAAAATATGTTCTCGACTTAGCATCGGTATTGATGTTTTAGGGCAGGTATTTTCTTTGCCTTATCTTGTTTTCCAAGGCTGACACCAAATTATACCAAGCCTATCTTGTTTCTGGTCTCGTCGCCAGCCCTTCTTCTTTCAGATTGCTACTGGGTAAAAATACTAGCCAATAGTCTCCCACGATGTAGGGCCTAAACTTTAACTACAACCTACTTCTGTTTGTAATTTAAAACTTATTATCACCACCTTCCGTATTTATATAAACATTGTATAACTTAATTTCTTTTTAAAACATTTTGGTAAAAAGGACCAGAAGTTTTTGAAAGACAAGCCTTTTTGTTCTTAACTTTTTTAACCTCACTTTCGCCAACCATTAAAAAAGGAGTCAAATAAAACGCACTTTTAAAACAACTGACCACGACCTTATGCAAATTTCTTTTCAAAACTATTTTTAATTTAAACATAGAGGTCGAATCTCAGCGTTTAAAGAATAAAAACTCCAACCCCCACCAACTACGCAAAATTTTCTTACCAAAATAATATAAATAGGTAACCATGATAAATTGTATTTCTAATGTTTATGTTGTTCGTTTTTGATTGTTAACAAGTTCATCTGTTCAAAAGTTGTTGAATCTTCACTTTTTCGCCTACTAATTTTCATATTTTCGCCTACTAATTATCTTATTTACGTTGTATTTTATTTTGTTGACCGTCAGTTGGGCGCCATTTAAAAAATATCGCTGCGTTTACATTTAAATTTTCATCAATTTAACTTCATTTTTCTTCCATAAAAATTTATCTCATGATATCACACATGCTAGTTTTTGTTTTGTCTCATGCAATCGTATTTTTGCCTTTTTGTTTATTTTTCCCCCATTTTATCAGTGTCTCCCCATTTCTCATTCTCTTTTTTTTTCATTAGTACGGAGATTTTTTGTTTGTTTTGTTATTTTTTTTTTTTTCATTTTACATTCATCGTTCATGCAATTTTATTTTCCGCTTATTATCACATTTCCATTGCACCACTCCATTCCAACTCATTCTGCATCCACAACGAATAACGAATCAAGTGAGGTGTAGACGACATATCGTCTGACTGGTACTGGTGCTGGTGCAGGGCTGCATTGACTTTGGTTTGGTTTGGTATCGTTGCTGTTTTTGCTGGAGCCAAAGAAGTCGATACGCAACGAATACATAATTTATTTTGTATATTCCGTCTAAACTTAACTACTCGTACTCGTACTCGTATACGGCGAAAGTATCTGTAGCACTATTACAAAAATATATCTGAATCTGAAGCTGAATAACACACGACGAACACGATAGATAGATTCTGTGCGAACGAGCCCACAGAGTGAGTAGTTGGGTTGGTCGTTTCGTTGGTCGTTGGTGCTGTTTTTCAGTTGTTGAACCGCATTCGAGTTGGAAACAAGTGTTTACGGAATATTAAAATACATACGGCGCAGTTGTTCCGAATCACGGATACAGGGCAGGGAGTAGAGCTTAACCCGGTTTCGTATTTCGACTTTTTTTTTACTTCTCCTATTCGTAATATGTAAGGCTCCCAAAATCGAGTTTTAATTTTTTTTGTTATGTTGTTCGATTTGTTACAAACATACTTTGTTTTCGGGGAGTTGTCCCAGTGAATTTTGTTTGAAATTGGTTTAATGAGCTAAATTTTTAGCAAAAAAAAATTACAAAAAAAACAACTGGAGAAGAAAAATCTTCGTGAATATGGAAAAAAAGTGAGAAGTGGCAGAGCGAAAAATATAACAGTGTCATATACAGAGACACAACAATCCATTAATCCCATTTGTTTTATTTGGTTATTCAATATTAAGCTCTTTACCTGATATGTGTTTTTGTGGTTTAATTAACGAAAACAAAAACATTAAAAAAAATATTTTAAAGTTAACCTAACCACTTCATTGGATTATAACCAGTTCAATAGCTTCGGCTATATTATACAACTTCAAAGCATCGCATCCTCTGTATCTTCTTCGAATTTAAGGATTCTTCTTTTTTTTATTGGTGAGTCTCCTTAGATAAATAATAAATAAAGTCATAAAAATAGCAACAGGTACCTACCGTTGTGATTTTGATTTAACTACTTAAGGTCTTTAACTGTTCGCAAGGGTTGTGCGGAATGAAACGCCAATAGTAAAAATAATTTATTGATCTTTTCTTTGATAGTTTTATGGGAGTAAAGTGTTTGTGAGTTCTTTAAGGTTTAAGATTTAATTGGAATTGAGGCGTTATGAATATCAAGACTAATGTTAGGAATTAGGTATCTACTCCATTTTTGCGTATAGATTTCTTAGATTTGTTCTTTTGAAATCGTCTAAATTTATCATCAAGTGTCTTCGGAGTATCGAATTAAGATTTTATTGATTGATGATTTTATTACTTTTTTATGAGACTTTTCATAGACTATGTGTATTTTTGAAAATATAAATATAACGGAAAACGAATATTTTAATGCAGATACTTTTTTAAATAAACTTTGGCATTCATTTTGTTTTTCAAAAATTTACAATAAATTTTAAGAATGTCGATTTTGAGTATAATATCCAGCCCTGGAAAAATTACAAGTTTTTGTTAAGTTTAGTCAAGACCCTGAAAAGGCTTCGGTAAGTGCAATCCAGAAGAGGAAAACTTGTCAAATACTAGTGAGGGCCTCGCTAGAAAAAATCTTGTTGGATGGATTCCATTCACAAATACCCTTTAAAATATACATTTGTCCATCATAAAATGGTAAGAAAAATTAAAGTAGGTATATAGTTTTTTATTTTCAACATTACACAACTGTATTGCAAAATAGCTCAGTAGCTAAAGTGTGTTGGACTGGTAATCAAGAAATCACAGGATCGAATCCAAGTTGAGACAATTTTTTTTTTTGTTATCTCTAGGCAAAAGGTTACTTAACGGGTAAGGCCCTAGAGAAAATTGATAGTTACCCTTGCTAGGCCCTTGCTAGCATCAATGTTAAGACCTTAAGGGCTTCGTTAAAAATTAAATTATTTTTCCAGGTGGGATGTAATTACCTAGTAGCAATTTCTCGAATATAAAAAAACAACCATCATATTCTGCAAAAAAAATCTGACTTTCTAATACCGACCTACTTAAGTGAATTAAACAAAAAAGTTGACGCTTTGACTCAAAATTAAAAATTTTATTTTAAAACTTAGTTGAGTTGAGCTAGTACAAAATTTTTAAATAATAAAATTTGATCTCAATCGGTAAACAGAATATTGAATGAGTCAGAAAATTAGGGGAAGAAATAAATATAATCACTTTCAATGCTGATAAAGTCATCTTTGTGTTCCTGAGAGATTGGTCACATTGGTCAGTTTTAAATACATTTGGTATGACTCGGAAACTAAGCCGATTTTGACAGTTGAATGAATGAATAAGTTTAAGGGTATAAGTACACTGCGAACTTAAGATCTAAATATTTTGTCCCTTAATAGAGCTTGATGAGGCTTCTCAGCTTCTACAGTTCATCCTTAAAATCTGCATATGGCACTGTTTTCTAGGCTGAGAATATGGAAGTGTCTCCTTAGCTTGCAGTGGCCTCTGAGAAATTCTGTCATTTTGACAGTTAAATACCTAAGGCTTTAGGTATGTATAAAATAAAGTTTTCTACCGAAATGGATGGTTTAAAAAATTTGATTAAAAAAAAACTAAGCAAGAAAAAGCTCAAAACCCGATCTCAGAATATGTGATTCCATTGGCACCGTTCATTGGGAAAAATTCTTTTCGTAAAATATTCTACAAAGTGTTAAGAACCAAGTTTCAAAAATATCGATTATATAATTTTCAAAATATTTTATTTTCAAGAAGAAAAGATTGTTTTAAGATTGAAAAAAATTTTTTTGGAAGACTTTAGTATAAATTTGTTTATATTTTTAAGAAGTTTCTGTAAAAAAAAATTTTTGAGGCATATTTTCCTATCCAAAGGTAGCCTTTACTGAAAGAATTTTTTTTTTTTAAGAAAAGTTGTGTAGCCGCTTTTTAAAAAAAAGGACTGTAAAATTGCTAAACAAAATTTGTATGGCAGGTGCCGTTATATTTAGTTCTAAATAAAATGAAAAAAACTTGTGGAAATAATTACCAAAAACCACTTGTACTAAGTTCTAAGAAAATCAATTCAAACGTTTAGACTTTAGCCGAACAGATAAACGGACAGAATTGTGAGACCCACTTTTTTCAACTTCCCTATAATCGTAATGATAAGTCTGAAGTCTCATCAAAAGCTCGAATTCAATTTTTGTTTCAAATACATAACTTGCCACTTAGTACCTACATATATATCGCAAGTAAAAATGTAGTAATTAACCGAGTTTTTAAAACACGTACAGCAACGTCCACATCGACTTCCAAAAATGTGACACATTGTCAGCCAGTTTGAAAAGTAGCAAAAAATTTTAGGTCCCCTACATTCCTGCCAGCAACACGCACACAGCAATGCTTGAGAGTTGTAAGTCACTAAGCCCTGGTTCTTCGCGAGCTGTTGCGCTACCAAATTTATTTTATTTATTAAATGTCAGAAACGTCTGAAATAAATACCACAAAAAAAAAACAAATGACACTTTTTCGCACACAAAAGCTATGTTCCCTACCGAGTTTCCAACAGTTACAGACCGCAAACCCATTCCACAAGTGACATTTTGTACTGTCCCGCACTAAAAATTTGGGGGCATGAAACTGATGTGAAACCAAAAATCCCATACGAAAAAGAAACAACGAAATCATAAACGAAAAATTTAATGCTACTTTTCGTTTTGCAGTACCTACGCATTGATTGGAGAGCGAAATTGATAATTGTAGCAGATTATTTGGAGAAGTCTATACACTCTTTTTTCGCACACAATTAATTATCCAGATCATTTATTGTGTATGATTTCGTTATGTCATTTTTGTTGGGATTTTGCGTTTCGCATCAGCAACATGTGCATGCCAGTATTTATTTCACTTTTGCTATGGACTTGCACTGAATCTGGCGGACTGAAAATGTTTGAAACTCGCTAGGGAACATAACTTGTGTGTGGGAAAAAATTAAATCTGTTTTTTTTTTCTTCGTATTTATTTTTGACGTTTCTCTCATTTCAGCATGGCTGTCGGTAATTTTTCTTACATTTCTTATTTGTTTTAATTTTTTGAATATGTGCAACTTTCAATGAATATTTTAACGGGTTCGTTTTCGTAAGCATTTCGTTGTCTTGTTAGAGACCAACTACAAATTTCTTTTCGTATCAGTATCAGCAGTGCACTAAATCACCTGACACTAATCTGAGATTAAATAAGATTTACCTCAAATCTTCTACAAATCTCAAAGATTTACCATACCAATTTATTTCGTAGATCTTCAAGATTAGAAATTAATCTTGGTAAATCTTCCTATGACAAATACTTTTACGAATCGAACTAACCTATTCTCAAAGGGTGCTGAACGATTCATTTATGGCTGAATTCAGTCCTTCTCTTATGAAACATTCCATCTCTTTTCCACTTCATAAAAAAAAATGAAACACCATTTGCATTATTAAAGGTGCTGTCAAAATAAATCTGTTTTAAATCTTTTTGTGTGGCGGAAACACCAAATAGATTTATTAAATCTGAACTGAGATAAACCATAGGTGGAAATATAGCATTAACATGAATAAATCAGCAAAGACATTAGACCTGTTTGTGAACGAACTTTTTTTGGCCGGCAAATTCTAGACCTTTCAAACTTTCAACAGTGAATATTGAACATCTGAATGTCAGTTCTTCTTTTCACTTTTAATGACAAACAAAAATAATGGCACATTTTAAACTATAAATATATTAATACAGTGAAAATGAGTATTAAATAAATTTAAAAATTCAACATCCTTCAACGATTAAGAAGAAACAGTCGAAAAAATTTGATAACTTTATAATAATTTGAATCTATGCCATGAGAATGTTTTAAAAATATCAACTACTATTTTACTAATACATTAATACTCATTTTAATCCAACAAAAATGAAACATTTTTTACCAAATACAATCTTAAAGATATTACATTTCCATCTCAAATCGATAAAAATACCTTTCGTAGATACATATATCCATATGCATACATAGGTAGTTAACTTTTCCCCCGAAAAAGGTCTTCGATGGAAATTAGGAAAATACTTTTAAATAAACTGTATGGTATAGCAAAAGTCAACCAACTTGAACCAATCACTTGCCCTTTTACTATCCGCTTTGCATAATTCCAAATTGTATGTAAGATGCGTATGTGTAAAAAAGTGGAAGTCATTGTTTTTGTTTTTTGTTTTATGGTTCAGGTTCAGTGAGAAAGAGTAGAAAGTAAATGATCGGTTGCTACTGTTGTTGCTGTTCTGGACTTTGGAGTAGACATCATTGAATAAACAAAACAATTCCAAAAATCAATGTAAATTTGTGAAAAAAAATAACAATAAACTTGTTTTCCATATTATTGGAGTTTTTTTTTTTTATTATAATTTTCACCCATCACCGTGCTTAAATTTTATATTCAATACGTGCCCATTTTACCTATTGTTAAATTCCAATTTTCTGATGTTGCAACTTGACGATGCACCGTGTAAATTGAATTTTTTCTCTTCAACACAATCACTTAACGTATAATGTCATCGTCGTCGTGGTTTAGTTGTTCAATAAAACTGTAAAACAGCCAAAGCATGCATGAAGCGGTGACTGCAAAAATGCTTCATTTTTTTTTCCTAAATGAATTCAACCAAAGCCGGCAGGTGAGTTTACATTTCTCTTTTTTTCTCTTTGTTTTTGCAACAAATCAGGGCTGTTTTAAGCAAAAACGTTATGTTTACATTTGCGCATGCGCCCATGAAAGTATTCTCTCTGGGAGAAAAGTAACAATACAAAATTGCGAGCCGCCATTATCAGTCGTCGTCATCGTCCGTCACCACACCACTAGCACACGTATTATGTGATATTGTTGGTGATCGTGTTTGTTGTTCCGAGTGACTGACCCGTTATAACGTGGTAACAAACGTGTCTGTCGTTATTGTTTTTGTTTTGCTTTACTAAAAAGCATAAAAAGTATATAAAAGCAATGTCATAATTGAATTCTAACGGTATTTGCGGTAAGTTGTTGTAAATATGAGGAAGAGGCGTGTTGCATGGTGGTAGGTAATCGCAGTTGCGGTTGTTTCCAGTCATATTTACAATGAAGGGTACATGACTGTCTGATTAACATCATAGTTACACAGTTTCAAGTGGTTTTGGTGAAGCTTTGATTTTTTTAATCATCAAACTTAAGCTGTCGTCGTTAGTGTCTAGTTTCTTCATTTATTAAATTTTCTTTATTTCTTACTATCCCCATCGATGAAACCATATACAGATGGTATGAGGAGAACCTTGTACAGTTATAGTTATAGAACATTTTAGCGTAAGTAAAGGTCTTTTCTATAGAGTACACAATTTAATTAACTGGCGCCCAACGTGAGTTTTCATCTCTTTATTTCTATTCAATGGAAAATTGTCATCTTAAGGTTTCATAAAAGGAATCTATTTAAATAAAAATAAGTTATGAAAGTACATGCAACAAACATCAATTAACTTCAATTATTCAATTTAGAAAAAAATATTAAGTTAAACGAAATTCCACAAAAAAGTTTACATTTTGCCTATTCATTTCATTCAATGGTTTTCATAAAGAAGAAAAAAAAACATTCAAACCAATTGAAAGTCCACACAAATAAAAGCCAAAAGATACACAAATCCACTTGGTTCTATTATGCTTTTATAGATTAAATTAGACGCCTACCCATTTGGCTGCTGCGTTGCAAAATAAACTGAAGGCGTTAACTTATTGGCGCCTTTATAACTTTTTGCGTTGTGTAAAAACCAACAAAAAAGAATACATTTTAAATAAATATATGTAAAAGACATAGTTTTGTGCTCATTTTTTTATATTTAATTCTTTCTTTTTCTTTCTGAATGTGAAAAAAGACATGGAGTCATCGTCCGCATTTGCCAACCACCCGCCACGCTGTCCACTGAACAAATATGGTTTAGAAAAAATATTTAAAAAAAAAAATCATTGTAAAACACTTGAAATGATTTATTTTTGTGATGAATTCGTGCATTCGAGTGAACTAAATTTACATTCATTTGCATAATGATGAAGGTCTCAAATGGATAGTTTTAAGTTGAAGTGTTCAAATGACTGCAGCTGAAATAGTCTGAGAGTGAGAGTTCATTTTAAGGTTGAAATAGTAATTCTTCACAAATTGAATTTTACATAAATTCAAAGAACCTAAAAACGTAGAAAATGACTCCGCTGTTTTAGATATCAGCTGTCAACTATCAAATTTTTGTGTCATTTTAGAGGTAATAATTTACAAATACATTTTTTTATAAGAAATCAGTTGAGAAAGCTAGGAATATCTAATTAAGTAGTGTGTTTGTGTAAACTCACATCCGTTTTAAGGAACCAGGGCTAATAAGAACCATACTGGAGCTGATTAAAACCGCACGAAAAACTTTGGAGGTTGGCAGTATTTGGGACTCCCAAAAAATACTAATTACTCACTTATTAAAGAAGGTGCTACAATCTGACTTCAATCAACTAGTATCAGGACTACAAAAAAATAAATAAACTTGGCGGCTCGTAGAGAACCAAGGCCTAGTGTCTTAAAACTCTCAACCATTCCTGTGTGCGTATTTTGGCAGGAATGGAGGGGACCTACAATATTTTGCCAAGTCCGAACGGCTAGATGAGAAAACACTTATTCATGACAAGTAAACTCTTGGAGGATTTGTCAGCTCCTCGCAAGAGGCTCGGAATAAAACATTTCTGTTTTTAGGTGGCAGCGGCTGGGAATCGAACCCAGACCTTTGGCATGACAGTCCTACGCACTAACCACCATGCCACGAGGCACTACTATCGGGAGTACAAGGAACTCTAAAAAAAATAAACACTTATTACACACTTACTTAAGAAGGCACTACGGTCTGGTTTTAATCAACAAGCATCTTCCTTTAAAGGTAGGGAGTACATGAAACTCTCAAAACCACACTTAATACTCACATAATGAAGAAAGTGCCACAGTCAAGCCTCAACCACCAAGCAACAACCTTGGGTGGTCGGGAGTATCTGAACTTCTCTAAAACCACAATTATTACTGTCTTTATTCAGAAGGAAATACAATCCGCCTTAACCAACTCCTATCTACCTTTGAAAGTTGGCAGTGTCAATCTCAAAAACATACTGTTTCCTCATTTACTTAAGAAGGCGCTATAGTTCACCCTTAACCAACAAACATTTATACTGGGAGTTCGGAAGTTTCTTGAACTCCTAAAAACACATCAATTACTCACTTTCTTAAAAGAGACCCCACATTTTGTATATGACCAGCAAGCATCCATTTTGTTTGGGTGATAGTATCTGGAACTCTCAAAAACACATCAATTGCTCAACTACTTCAGAAGGCACCACAGTCTAGCTTCAACCAACAAGCATCTTCCTGGGAGGTGGGGAGTACATGGAATTCTCAAAAACACACTTATTGCTTAGGAGAGTGCCAAAGTTCAAGCTCAACCAACAAGGGTCTACCTTAGGATGGCGGGAGTATTTGGAACTCTCAAAGAGCACACTAGTTACTCACTTACTTGAGAAGGTTCTACAGTCTGGCTTCAACTAATAAGCATCTTCCTTTGGATAGTGGGAGAATTGGAAATTAGATAAAATACACCAATTACTCACCTTCATAAAAAAGCACCATCAGTCTGCCTTAAATCAGCAATCATCCTCCGTTAGAGTTCGCAAGTATCTGAAACTTTCAAATACATATCAATTACATACACACTTGGAAAGATGCTGCAGTCCAGCCGCAAACAGTAAGCATTTTCCTTGGAGGGTCGGGAGTATTTGGAACTCTTAAAAAACACACTGCATAATTACTCACATAGTAAAGAAAGAACTTAAGTCTAGCCGCTACGAACAAGCTTAAAAAAAATTCCTTGAGGATAACTGCTTAAACATGTTTTTAAGTCAATTAAGATTCCAAGTAACTTATTAACATACTCTCGACCCATTAGCATTCCAGTTTTGATAATCTTGAAGTTCAACGCCACCTCTCCGACTATAAGACTTTCATCAGTTACTAACTGTGAATAAATTTTACAAATGAGAAGTCAATCAAAAAGTTATTAAAAAAAAGATGAAACAGAGTTAAGTTGAGATGAATTTTAAATTAAAATAAAAGAAAACTCCTTCACTTTTTTAATTAAATTTGCACTATTCCTATAAAAAAAAAAATAAAGTTTCAAGCCACAAAACTTGAATGAAAAGTTTTTCAAGTTAAAAATTCACTTCCACTTGAATTTTTGCAAAAAAAAATCATTCTAAGTATTTGTTTATTCCATAAAACTAGTGTGGTATATGTGGTTTTTACGAAATTAAAATGGTTAAGCAATCAAAGTTAAATCAAACAAAGTTATAAAATTTTATCTGAGTTCTTCGGTATATTTAAAACTGTCGGAATATCATATTACTTTGTAACTTTTATATCAACTATCGTGTGGTTTAAGATAAGTAATAATAGTTATGTGCAGTACCAAGAGAACGGCAATAATACTACCTGTACCATTGATATAGACCGCAAGCATCTTGTGGGCACATTCAATCTGTCTAAAAAGCCGTTTAGAAGGTCAAACATTTGAATCGTTCGAGTTGAATAGATGATGAAAATTGGAAATGATGGATAGGTAGCTACTAGTTATCGAATGTATTTTGTATTGTAGGCAGTTAAGGTGAGCGACGTGTAATATGTAGATATATAAGTAAACAGATAGGTGTAGGCCCTTAGGTTTGAAAAATAGAATGCTAAACAGGAAAGCCTTGCAGCATGATAAATCTGATGCTTTTGGAAGCTGTGTAAATAAAATATTACATCATTGCAGCACTCTAAAATTAATTGAGATTTAATATTAACTTTAAAAAATATTTAAGCTTAGAAAAGACAAATAGCTGGAATAGTGTGTAATAAAACAAATCTATAACGGAATTGGAACAATGCCCGACTGTTTTTAATATTCAGTTCAAAGTTAAACAAAATGGCGGATGACGATATATTATTTCTGCTTGGCCTTGGGTGGAAAACAGAATGAGAAACAATGTGGGCTTAAACAAATATAAAATGGTGGATAGTGCTTTCTCATTGGTCAACTATGAATACAAGAATGTACGTGCTTCAAATTACTTATACTATATTATTAATATAAAAACCAAAATATTGTTATCATTTCGGATAATCAGGCCGCACTCAAAGTATTAAGCTCATATAGCATCAGCTCTAAACTGGTATAGGAGTGTGTAGGCAGGCTAAACGAACTGGGCAAACATAGCTCTGTCACACTGTATTAGGTCCCTGGCCACGTCAGCATACAGGGGAACGTAGAGGCAGACTCCTTAGCAAAAATAGGAGCAATGATACCCCTAACGGACCAGAGCCTTATTGCCGAATAGGAGAAAACGTGATAAAACAGAAAATCAAAACAGAAGAGGAGGTAAAAAGATCAAAAATCTGGAACGAACTCCCTAAGCTAAGACAGGCTAAACTTCTACTTGGGTCTCACAACCAAGAACGATACCAGCTTAAATAGGAACAAACTTAGAATAATAACTGGCCTCCTCACAGGCCACTGTAAGCTTAGGAGACACCTCCACATTCTTGGCTTAGAAAACAGCGCCACGTGCAGATTCTGCAATGCTTGTGAGGAGACACCGGAACAGCTACTAGGTAGATGTGATGCCCTCGTGCATCAAATACACACGTATTTTGGAAATCACCAGATAGAGAAGAACGAACTACCCTCCTTAAAAACACTCCAAATACTCAAGTTCCTCAAGGAAAGAAAATTTGGAGGACGTGCTGTAGTATGAGCAACCTCATCCAGCTCTAGACGGGCCACAATAGATTTTAATGGTCGCAGTGCACTTATACCCCAAATCCTTCATTCATTCATTCATGTATTATAGTTTTTCAAGGCGGGTAAAATATTTAGAATAAAGGTACCTACTATTGTTTTGTATTTTGTCAGATTTATCTTAATTCTTGGTTCTAGGTAAACTCGATGCAAATTATATGAAAAACTGAGTTTCGAAAACCTAAACGAAGATATTTGGGAGAAAAGCAGAGTAAACTTATAAAAACTTAAATTTTTCTTTCGTGAAGATCAAAAAAGCTTAATTGAAAATGTTGTTGCCAAGATGTATGTTTAGCCTATTGAATAGACGTTTAAAAAGGAACAATTACGTGCAAGGGTTTTAATTATTGAATATGTTTGTTTGGCCCATTAGCATGCTCAAAATCGAAAATTTAGTTTGCAATTTGTTTTTCGGTTTTATTTAGGTTGGTTTTAGATAACTTTTCCTGCATACATTTTTCTTATATAAAATTTTTAAAACCATCAATTTCGATACCAAATCTAATTTTGAGCTAAATATTTTATGTGTAAATTAGTCAAATTCAATAATCTTACACTTCACTATCCCGCAATAACAAAATCTCGCAAATACCATCCAAAATTTCGCAATTTAAAATCTCTCTCGCAAATCAAAATTTTAGTAATATCGCTCCTAGTTTAGCATTAAAAAATTTAAATTATGTGAATCAAAACAATAAAGCTTAAAAACGAAAAACTTTTTCTTTGACTTTTATTGTTTTAATATTTTATAACAATTATAAAAACCTACCTTCCCAAAATTAAAACTGGCTATACAATTTCTGAGTTTTCCTTTTTAATTTTAACAACAAAGAACTTGATTATTATTTATTTTATTATTTAGCAGACGTTAGGAATCCTCGCAAAACCTAATTGCTTCGGAATAAATTATTATTTTAATTTTTTTTAAATCGCCCAAATTCAAATCTCTCTTGAGTTTTTTTTTGCAATGCAATTCAATTTGGCGAAATTTCAAGCTGTGAGTTTTTTGTTTGTGTGATTTTATATTTGCGAGAATATTAAAACCGAGTTTTTGTTTTTGCTAAAATTTACGAAGGGCAAGATTTTGTAATTGCGAGATTATGTAATGCGAGATTTCAATTTGGGAGATTTCGTACCCAACCCCCATTAGGGACTGATTTTATGCTTTTTGGATTTGTATAGGTATAATCTTCAGTTAAAAGTAAATACTTCACAATGAAATTATTTCTGAGGTATTAGTGATATTTAATTTTTCATTAGATATTTTTTATTTATTTTGAATTTTTAAATTACTTCATGTAATTAGTTTTCAAATTAAATGACAAGAAAAACCGGTCAAAGTCGTTACTCAAAACACGCCATATCGTAGTGAGTGAAAAGCAGCTAGCTCCTATTTTGCATTCTATATTTAAGAAAAAAGTGTTTGCATTACTTGAATAAAACCAAAATTACTCAAAATATTTTTCAACACTCGTTATTGCTAAACTCGGTGAAATTGAAACGATTTGTTAGATTTTTAGATTTGTTAGCAATTTTTGAAGTGGTCTGTAATGGTAAAGAAAAATATGGAGTTAGCCGCTTCACACTATAAGCCGACGATATATTCGCACACAAATAATTGTGATGTTCCAAGAGTTTGTCAATCTCATTTAAAAAATTGTACTACCATTTTTTGCGGATTTCAAATTTCATCTACCAAAAAAAAAAGGATAAAGTTAGTATAGCTTTAAAGTATTTTTCAATTATTTATATCAAACTAGTGCCTAAACGGGTAAATTTTAAACACAATTTTTCAAAGAACTTGGTCATAAATATTCCTTTCAAGATAGACGTAGAGAGTTATCATGTTTCTTTTAAACACCACAGCCTCCTAAAATTTACCGGTATAACTTATAGTTTTTCAGCAACACTTATAAAGGACTGAAATATTTTGTTTTCATAATAAATTTTTAGCATTTTGCAAGAAATTTCAAAATCATCCAAGAATATTTCTTGTTATAATTAATTAATTCTCATTGCAATCGTTTGAATTTGACTAACAAAATTAAAGGAACCATTCATTTCTGTAAAAGAAAATAACACCACAAACAGGAATGGTTTAGATAGTTTTTTAGTTTAGCTAGTTCCTCTAATGGGTGCCACGAAACAAAAATGTATTTTTAATCCATCAAGAAATATGAACTTCTGAATAAAAAGTCAATTTAAGCTATTTTTTTTTTGCAATTCATGCAGATTTTGATGATTTGCGTTTTATTGGGACTTACTACAAACGAAAACCTTTTATTGTTGTTCTCATTAAGGCACTCTTTTATTTTTGTATTCTTGTCTGTAGTTGAATGCTTACTGTGTGGCTGAGATCTTAGTAAGCAGTTTTCATTAAAAATACTTCAAAAACAATGATTCACCTAGGCGTATACGTATTTTTTTCGTAATTTTAATTTTTTTTAATTTTATTCGTTTGGCTTACTTTGATTCCTGAATATCATTTTTCATCCTCAATTCGTGATGAGAAAAAGAAAGCCTTAAGGTGAGACCAAATTAAAAAAAAATCTTATTTTGTTCTTTGCTCTTGGGACATCTATGCTCTTAGATATCACTTTTTCCCCCGAACGTTACTGCTATACAAAACTTTATTGTATTAGAATCTAAAAATATTTTTTTATTAAAAATTGTGTTTTCTTATTAAAACAAATTATTGAATTATAAATCTTTGAGCATATTTTTGTTGAGTTTTCAATGTCAAAGTAAATTGGTCATGTTCAAATTGCTTTCAGATTTACCTCGAATTGATTCGATTTGATTTACTGAATGACTACTATCTAAACATCGTCAATGATTGAATTTTATTTATCAAATCCATAATTCCGTTCCGCACTTAGCATTTCATTGAATTTTAGTCCAAAAGCATTTTCGTATTCAAACAAGTTAGTAGCTTTTCAAAAACAGAACCCTGGCGAAAGAACTAAAATAAAATTAGTTTATTTTTTCACAATTTTGACATATTTTGAAGAGAATTTTCCTCCTATACTCTTCAAAATTTCACATTTCATTTATGTGTAATAAGTTTGTTTTTGATTTTGAGATAGTGGTTGGTTTGTCAGGAATTTAAATTCTGTACTGCATTTTCTTTTGAGCTCAAAAAATCTCATTTCTTTTTTTTTTCGAAAAAAAGTTTAACAAAACAAAAATTTAGACATCTGCATAAAATTTGCATTCCTTAATTTCCTTTGACTTTAACTTTGATATTTAAATATATTTTTTTCATAATAAACTGGCGCCGAATTACCGCATCAGTAATCGAGCAATACGTGACTTAATTATGTGAGTTTGGTATTGCTCACATTTCGAACAATCTTATATACCAAAATTTTGAGTTGTTACTAATTTATTCGATCACTGATATTAGTTACCCCCCTCCCCAATTTGTTGCAATTAAGTTTGACATAATTTTCAGATAAATTTCATGAATAGGCATGTTTAAGAAAATGAGATCTGAAAGATCTCAGCAAACTCATTCTTGTGATTCCACATCATAATTTATGAGTTTTGCTCACAAATTGTTGACGCAAAAAATTGATTCCGCTTGCTCACTAACTGGAGTCTCACTTCCCTGAACATGCCTTATGTTTGGTGACAAAATAAATATGTTACTTTAAAAATGTCAACTTGAACAAATTTCAGGTCTGTTGTATTTTAACGCAGTGCTGAATTTGACACCATTTGTGTAGTTTCTTTTCTACGAGGGTTGACAAACTATTTCAAACTCGCAAATGACTGTTTGGTGTGGAATTTGCAGTTGAAAACTACCTAATTGACCTTTATTTATCTGTGGAAGCCGACAGCACTCACCATAAAAGACAGACTTTTCTTTTGTAAGTAAATACTAGTAACTACATAAATAAGGTCTTAAAAACTGTCTGTTTAAGCACAAGTAATAACCTTTCACATTGGGCAACAATGGGCGCTTTTTTCTTTAGTTCCGAGTAGATCCCAAGTTGTCAAACATTAATTTGTATTTATGTATTTTTTGCTCAAAGAGTTCAGAGCTTTAAGTGCAATAAGAGGTCAGAATAAATAAATAGGCATCACACAGTGTTGAATTTGATAAACAATATTGATAGGGTATATGATTTCCGTCAAGTAAGCATTACCACTTAAAAATTTTTAGAATCCAATAATTGGATTAATTGTCGTAAATTTGTGGTAAATTTTAACGCTTGTTTTTTTTTAAATTTACCCCTGGTAGTGCTAACTTGACAGCCAAGTTAGCACTACGACCCCTCAAAATAGGGTAAAATGAACTCAAAAAGGAAAAAGGAGTACATGTGAATCTGTCGTAAAATTGTTGTAAAGATATCATAAAGGAAAAAAATTAGGAAAAAATTCTTTTGCTTTTTCAATAAAAAAAAAAAACAATTAAACAATTGGCGTTATTTGTCTTTAAATAAGTTGTATCAAAAATAATTTGTCGTGCCATTTTTTCTATAAGAAAATCCTTGAATTTGTCATAAATTCCCATAATCAATTTTTTGTTTTTGATAAATCCAACAGATTCCATCCCAAAACATCTGGAAAAAAATTTATATATGGTAGTGCTGGATTTATTGAAAAAGCTGAAAAAAAACAACAATTTTGGGCTTTTTGTCAAATTTAAAGAATTTTTTATTAATTTTTTTATCTTTTACGATATATTTACGAAAAATTTACGACAAATTCACACTTACTCCTTTTTCCTTTTTGAGTTCATTTTACCCTATTTTGAGGCGTGGAAGTGCTAACTTGACTGTGAAGTTAGCATTACCAGGGGTTAATTTAAAAAAAAACAAGTGCGACGATTTTTTTTCTTGCACTTTGAAACGCCCTGAAATGAGCACAAATTTGCATCAATTCAGGAGAGGTTGTCGCAATTAAAAGAGATATTTTTTGAATGTCATAAACTTTAAACTTTCAGATAAACTTTTTGTGACAGCAGAACATATTTTTGTTTTTATTTCTTTCAATATAACAGCCAATTCACATTATGAGATTTTATTTTACCCCACCTTATAAAATACACAATTTCTCAAAAAAACGTCCAAATGAACTATATTTAAAACCAGCTCCTACCCATCTATCTACCTTTCTAAACAAAACGAAACATTTAAGTAACAAAACCCTTCACACAATGACGTAAACAAACCTTTCGATGACAGCTGTCACTACAATAATTCTATCACAATTCTCGGATGTGTACAAGAAAAAAAAATTGTAAAAATATAAAATATAAGTCTTTCAAGAAAAAAAAAAACGGAAACCCCCACATGATGAACTTCTAGCATACCGTATCGTTGTGAAACGTGATTTGAATTCGTTCATTCATATACAGCACTTCTTCAACACACCATATAGAGCGTCAGTATCATTGATAACTTTGGACTACGACTTAGCTCACATTGTGTGCAAAGACAGACAAAGTCATTCGGAATTGTGACATACAAACAACATAGTCAAGTCATAGAACTCGAGTGTGTCAAAAAATGACTCTCGGAATACATAATATGAACACAGAATACAACTAGAAAAAAAAGGGCTTCTTTTCCTTATATATCGTGTTTGACATGTTCATTTACATAATTTGTTGGAGGTCATGGAATATATACAGCTACACGACAACTGCGGTTTATGGCGTTCAAAAAAAAATGCAGCAATGCATACGGGGGTTAAGTTGGAATAAAGTTTTAGCTTTAAATGATTTCAAGTTTTGTCGGATTACAGAGGAGAGGGCGCTGCACTGTGTTGTACAACAAACCATCGCTAATGACATTAAGTCTTAACATCCACTAACTGTAATCCTTAAATTAAATTTGAATGACATAAGTGCCCTTAAGGTTCAACCACATCGCACACTGCTGCTTCTGTCACATATATAACACACTTAAGACATAAATATGAACGAGTTTGTTCGGCTTTGTGCATCATGCTTCAGCAACTAATGGCTTCTAGTTGAAGAGGATACTCGCTGAGATCTATACGAATTGTATGGAAAAGAAGCAAAATCCTAGATAGACAAGGGTCCTAAAAATTCATTCACCCATTAGTAGAAGGATATACATATACAAATACCTACATATTCACTCACACATAAATAGATTTGCATAAGCTTTTCTTTAATAGGCGAAAGCAAACCGGTAGCAAATGCTATTCCTCCAGTTTTTGGTATTGTTATTGTCGGGCAAACAAGATCCATCCATAAAATGCACATCACCATCATTATCGTTGTCATCGTCGTTGTCGTTGTCCCGCAGGAAGAACAACTAACGTAAAGAAACTGAATGTGACACAATGTTCCATTCGAATGGAATAAAATTCTCGTTGTCCTAATTTTTCCGTCTTTATTTTTTTTGTTTGCTTCTCTTTCTTTTTATTAAAAGCCTTCTTCTTGCTGTTGTTGTTGTTGTCTTTTCTGGCTTGCTCTAAGAGTTGTTATAGACTGGGATGGGATGAATAGCAAGATGGCACTACAATGCGTCTTACCAAGCACAAGTAGGCACAACAAAAGCATCATCCTTTTTTTTTACTTTTTTGTTCATTTAAACAAAATACATAACGTAAATGGAGTACAGTAGCGTCCATATCTTTATGCAATCTTCTCACGTCTCCTGTGCATACATACAGTTGTTTTTTTTTTTTATAAATTGTATGCCATTGTTGTCCTCCTGGATGTATAAGTGGTGAATCAGCACTTGATCTACAACCCACATACTCCAAACTTAGCCCCAGAATCAACCCTCAGGACTTCCAACTTCAGAGTCCTCTATAGCTACCATTCTTTTCATAGTGATGGAGACTAGACTGTACACTGAAGAAACCTAAAACAGCAACAATATTTGTGTCCTTATTAAAGTGATGGAAGCACGGTTCCATTGGTTTCGTGATTTTCTTCCTTTTTTCCTGTCTTGGAAAGTATACAGGACCTCCCCACTATCCTGTCGTGTCTCTCTTGTGTGTGATTATATTTTCTAGAGCATGATTGCTATACTGATTTGAATTATAAAAATGAAAGATGGCATTCCTGGGTCCTCTCTCCATTTTCGACGAACGAGTATGACTCTACATGGAAGGTTGGATGGACGACTCTTCTGGTTTGATAAGTTGTCCCTTTTACCTACCGTCAAAGATGTCCTACATGGATAATATTTGCATTTTTTTGTTCTGTTTGTATGTTAAATCAGTCCGTTGGTCGATCCTGTATACATATATGGTGCGGTTACGGGTTGAGTTTCTTTCTTTTTTTTTTGTATTGTGTGCTAAAGGAGCAAGATGCTTATCAAAAAAGTTATTCACGTACTCTCAGGTGGAATTAAGTTTTATCAGTATTAATTCAGGTGGAAACTTTTTCCATACAAGGTATGTGTGTACATATGTAGGTACAATGCGTCCTCAAAATGCATTCAAGCGTTTACACTTTGTCGATTTTTGTTGTAAGGTAGGAACTTAAAGAAATGGTTATGCAATTTGTCAATTTTAATATGAAGGAATACATAAACTATCAGTTCGATATATATGCATGTAGTCAGTTGGCGGTGAAATGATTTTTTCGTGAGTCAAAAATGTCATATTGTTAAGATTTCAAATGTTTAGTTTACTTCACTTCTTTCATTTTGCTTTATTTAGTTTTAAATATTTTTGTCGTTGAATATCCTATCCTTGTCACGAATGTAGTAGCCTGGGCCGTCCAGTTCATTCTGTTCGACGGATATCCTAGGACTGAAAAATTGTATATTCTGTCAAGTCAAAATATATAAAATCTACAAACCTTTACTGACAGTGGCAGGTCATTACCAGAGATTATCAATATAATGATGGCAAGCCTTCGTATGTTTACCCTCCAAAGCCCATTTGCTTACATTTTTGTATATGTAGTTTCTTTTTGTGTCGAAGAATAAATATTAACTGCAACAACAAAAAGAACTGTGCTGAATGACGAGTTGATTCTATGTATGCGTGTTTCACTAATTTTCACCAATACTTTGCAAATCTAATGAATCCAGCTGTTTGTTTCAGCTTGTAGGCAAATCATATTAACAGCTGAGCATTGCCATCTTTATTTGATAATCTCTGGTCACTACATCTTATATTTGACGTATTAAAAAATATCTAGAAAGAAATGTCATTAAAACAATAAATTGTACAGGTATAAGTTAATAAGTTCAGACAATCCTGACATGAGGTGACTCATTTTGATCTCTTTCATTTTTATCTCACTTCTACCTCTCGTAAGGAAAGAGATGACCAAAAGAGGAAGCAGTTTTTAAATTTTTTTGAAAACAAATGGCTTACCTGGTCATCTCCTTTTCATTTAGAAAAATGAGTGAGATAAAAAAGTAGACGTCAATTAACATAAAAGCCTTGAGTGATTTTGGTTAATTTCCATTGTCCACTTCAGAATTGACTTTCTGAATCTTTTTATTTTTTGTACTGTCAGGATGTTGTGGGAACTCCTTTTATTCTTACTTGCGATATAGTTTAGGGTAGTACTATATGCCTAGGCTATGTGCGTAAAGTTAGCACCGCAATTTTGGATTTTTAAAAAAGAAAGGGTGCGCTGTAATGTGCCCCACTTGTGCTGCCATGTCTAGTAAACAAAAAATTCTGTTAAGGGTTTTATTTTTAGAGGGTACCCATTTTTTTTAGCGTGAATTAAGCACCGCCATTTTTGATTTTTGAAAAACAAAGTTGTGCTGTATTGTGCTCAACTTGTGCTGGCTTGTGCCGTAAATGTTTTGAAAAATTCGTAAATTTGCAAATGTTATGACACGAGTGAAATTTTTGTAAAACATCAAAATTTCTTTTAAAAAAGTTGTGCTGCTTTGTGCTCAAAAAATGCTGCTAAGAACCAAAAAAAAAAATAAAACAAATCTCATAATTGCAACTTTTATGGCCAAAACAAAACATTGCGAAGGGCTGAAGCGTGAAGTAAGCACCGCAATTTTCTAATAAAAAAAAAAAAATTATGCTGTATTGTGCTTAATTTGTGCCGTATATATTTAAAAACAATTGGAAATTTAAAAATTTTGCGAATGAACATTTTTCAAATTTTGAAAATTTGGAAAAAATTAAAGTTGTCCTAGCTTTGTGCTGCCATATTCCGAAAAGATAAAAAAATTCGCATATTTGTAACAAAACAGCACAACTTTCAATTTTTAGTAATAACAATATTTAAACAAAACTTATTCGTAAAATTTGCGATTTTTTTTTTAATATTTACGGCACAAGTTGAGAACAATGCACAAAACATTTTTTTTATCCAAATTGGCGGTGCAAACTTCACGCTACAGCCCTTCGCAAAGTTTTGTTTTGGCCATAAAAGTTGCAATTTTAGGATTTGTTTTATTTTTATTTTGGGTTCTTGGTAGTATTTTTTGAGCAAAAATACTAGTACCTTTCATACAAATATTAAGAGACTTTTTTAGAATATCTCATTTTTTAATAACGACTCACACTATTTAGCAGATTTTGCCGAATTCAAACTTAAAGCTTTCAAGTCTAATATTTTGAACTCAATTTTAATTACACTGGTCAACAAGGTTTTGTTACCGGCAAGCATACTTTTCTATAAGTTTTTGGGGTTTTGAACACGACTGTGAGCTCAGAAATATTCCATCATATCACGTTTATGAGATATTTCTGTCCGGAAATCAAAAAATCGTCTGCACTTATGATCTTTCCTTCTGTATTTTGACCATAACCATTATCATTCTTTTTCAAATCGTTCCATATTTGGATTGGTTTCTTCTGAAAAACCTGTGAAAAATTGTATATACTCATAGTAAAATATTTTTTTAAATTTTGTTTGGTATTTTATTCGATGAGGCCACACACGTCAAATAGTTTCTTCACCCTTTCACACCTTAAAATAAAATTCCTAGTTTTTGTGCCTAGAATATGAAGCGTTTCAACTATGTTTTCACTTCAATTTCTGACTTTCAGGCTTTATTAAAAACTAATTTCTTATAATTTCTTAAAGAACCTACATAATATATTGCAACTTGAAAATCTCGTTGGGACTTTACTTAAAGGCCCTGTCGAGGTTACCGGCACACACCTGCAAGAAACCTTCAAAAGAAAAATGAGGTAACGTTTTCGCTTTCAAATCTTATTACAAAAAAAACATGTGCTGTGCATTGAATTAAAAGCAATTTTAATTTTTGTTATATTCATGTGCATAACTAAGGCACTGTCCTTCCAACATTGAAAACATAAAATCAATAAAATAAAATTATAAAAGCATAGTGTTAGAATGACCACCCTTTATACTTAAAACATAAACAAAAATTGCTGGGTGTGAAACCTGAATTCATTGAAGCTTATTTTATATTTTATTTTCCCCTACCTTCCATTATTCTTATTTTAAGCCTCTTTTTCACGTGACAGTTTAGGGTAAAAGTGATTTATTGATAGTTTTTATTTTAATAATTAGTTACACAAAACAAACAGGGTGTACATATTAAAAAAAAAAAAAATACAAGGTGTATTACTATGTCGTTTTCGATTGGACGTTCGGCGTACTCCTTTTCCACTCTTTTTTGATTCCTACTGCTCCAAAAGCCTTCAATTGGCTGTTCCAAGTAATGTTTTCGGAGTCTTTTTCTGTGCCCGATTTCAAAAAGAAGTAGATTTTGAACACACGTAAACATATAAAGTTTTTCGTCGGACTACTTGTGAAAATTGATAAATGCTTGAAGAAGCCATTTTGTAAAATGGCGTCATTCAGTAGTGAGTGTGTAAATTTGACAGCATGATGTTTTCATATTCGATTGGATTCAAAAAGGAGTAGAACAAATTTTCGTCAAGAATATTGTGTCGGACAGTTAATTATGTGTGAAAAATAAGTGGAGACTTGGTTATAGAAATCTACTACCGTTTTTTTTTTTAATTGACATTTCACTATCCAACTCCGTACTACATAAAAAAATCACAACGATATTTTTCATTTGTGATTTCGTTGTGTCATTTTCTGTATGGAAATTTTTATTTTCCTTCAGATATTGTAATCATTGAAAACGATGTGTAGACCGTTGAGATTTGCAAAGCATATAATTAACTTCCAATTAATAATTGGTTAGTTTTTTAACAATTGACTTTTGAAATTCCATAGTTAAATGTTTATCAATTATCAAATTGATAATTGATGATCATAATTATGGTGAATGTCTATTTCTAAATTTGTTGTGATAATGTCATGAGGCCAAAGCAAGCATAGGTCACAAGCCATACAAAACTATTTGATTTCCTTGAAAGTTCTAAAACAGTACGAAGAAAGTATTAAAATTTGGAATTCAATCGCAAACGTATTTGGGATTGTTTATCATTCGGGATTTTGTGCATTCGGGATTTTGGCATTCGGGATTTTGGGCATTCTGGGTACTCGGTACATTTTTGGGTGCACGGGATTTTGAGATTTTGTCCATTTGAGATTTAGGTATTTAGGATTTCGGGATTTTAGCATTTGTGATTTTGTCCATTAGGGATTTTGGCATTCGGGATTTAGGCATTTGGGATTTTGTATATTCGGGATTTTGGCTTCGCAATTTTGGGTATTCTCAATTTTTGCCCCTAAAAATACAAAAATATGAAAAATGAAAATACATGGTTTTGCTAAGTAATATTTAACAGAAATTCTATCCAACTGGATCCAACCCCACTTGGCTTATCTAAGAGTTTAAAAAGACGTTTAATTACGTACTATCAACTCGGTTTTATTTGAAATTTCTTAAAGAGAAAACTATTTTTTGTTGGCTTTTACTTCATTTCTTTAACCTAACTGTTAACTTTATGGTTATGAAAACTTAAAAAATTGAACTGTAAAACACCAATCCAAACGTTTTATTCTGACTTATAAAGGAAAAAGGCACAACAAACAGGCGAAACACGTTTCCTTGACTTATATAAATCAAAAACGTTTTGACTTATCTAGTTTGCTTTCAGCCTTATGCTGAATTTACAAGGCCATGACCTTCAAGATTTTCATAATTTCTTCCACAAAAACTGCCACATCTTTTCTAAATGTTATTAATTTTTAAAGTCATAAATAGCGCTTACTGAGCAATGAACAAGTTACAATTATAAGTTTTGTATTTTGTAGTAATTTACACAACAGTGTCAGTACAATATTAACACGGTGCAAGTATAATGGAGCAAAATTATATATATTTTAGTTGTACAAAGAAGAAGAAGAAAACCACAAACAATAAGAGAATTATCATTTTTGTTTTTGTTTTTTTTTTGTACTTTACTGAAATTCTATTCATGTTTAAGGATTTTTATGAACTCTGATGAGCCCAACTGTCTTGCCTGGGCGAAACGCAATTGGAATAAAAGGTCATACAAATCTTTAAATATTTTAGTAGTAGGTAGTTAGTAGTAAACAACGAAATAATCTCACTTCTGAACATGTGTAGTATTACCAATTTTTTTTTCATCAACCATATGTTTGAGAGATTATTATAGTGTTAATTAAATTCTTTCTACATTATTTTTTTAATCAAAAAATTTAAGTTTGAAGCTTGTTTTTTTGAGCTCCTTCTAAAATGCATTTTAAAAAACATAAGTACATTAAGTGTATTTTTAAAATGTTAATTCTAACAACAATACCAAACCTACTGGCTTTGGTCGGGTTCGAACTTAAAAGTTGAGAATAACCAAAAAATAAAGTATTTTTCACATAAGGCTACTCGAAGAGTAACATAAGAACATTATTATGTGATATCTTGTTGGTTCTCACATATAGATTACCTGACAAAAACAACTACCAACAAAAAAATAAACTGAATCAGCTTTTCCCATTAGCGAATGAAATAGTGAATCAGTTTAACCTTTGCTATAAATCGTACACTCCGATGTGGATAAGTCTTTTAGTCTTTTCTTAGGTTTTCCTTACCTTCAACTCGTACTCGTTCGTTATTAGAAAAGAAGCCACACGTCAGGTTCTTATAAAACGTCTTTCAAATCTTTTTTTAAGATATTTTTTTTAAATTTATATATCTACACAAATCCAAATGCAATAGTAAGGTAAATGTGTTTGTTAACAAAAGCAACCTCCACTATTCTTAAAAAAAAAGCAAATCTGCAAAACAAAAAAAAAAAAATAAACAAAAAAGAGAAAAATAAGAAGCGGTAAGAAAAAACTGAATGAAAGGTATAAACGTACAATCGGAAACTAAAAACGTCCGGAAGCGAAAAAGTCCGTAGATTAAAATTTCTACAAAACGTTTTGCCAACCCCACCCTACTACAACTATACACTTTTCCAACAACAACAACTATACCGAATCCATGGTTAAAAAAAGAAGCATTGAATTTTGTGGATAAATTCGTTGAAGTAGAAATGTGTGTGTTTATGCAGCTTCGTTCATTTTGTGGGTGCAGTTCTTTTTTGTATATACTTTGGGTTTTGCATTGAATACTAGTACGGGTGCTATTGCCGGTGGATCTATCTCTGGCTACTTCTACCAAGAGGCAGGTTTTTGCACTGAGAAGCCAGTAGCTATAAAGTGAATCTCATATTTCACTGCATGCTTCATGTTAAGCTTGCATGTTGTCTTCATCAGCTTTATTACAAAAAAAAAAAATAACGACGACGACGACGACGTTGTCAGGGACATTGCCCAAAGAAATCATAGCGCCACTAGCGGCAACTCGGTAAGAATGGTTGGTTGCTAGCACATTGGCGTAGGGAGGAATTCGTGAACAGGGTGAATTGGTGGCGGTAGGCATTCATCGAGTGGAAATAAAAAATTTCGTCGTTTTTGATTGGATTTCTGACTGTTTCACTCGTTTTTGAATCAAATTGAATACGAAAGCACCGTTTTGTCATATTTGCCCACACAGTACCAAATGACGCCATTTGAAGAAAAATGGCTTCTTCAAGCATTTATTACTTTTTTGACAAAATGCGACGAAAAATGTGTCTTTCTTTTAAATTTATACTCTTTCTTGAAGTCGGAAATTAAAAAAGACTCCTAAAGCCTTCTTAGCAATAGCCAATCAGGGGCTTTTGGAATAGTAGGGATGAAAATAGAGTGTATAAGAAGTACTCCGAACATCCAATCGAAAATGACATTTATTTCGCAAAATCCTTCTTTCGAATTGTACTTTTTCTGCAGGATGAATAAAAATGCTTTTTCTGAACAAGATGATGATGATAACCATTATGTATGATGAGTTTATTAATACAAATTTAGTTTTGGTGTCCAAAAAGGCATTGACTTCCTTCTCAAATTCACGAAGCACGCCAATGACATTCAATATTGGCTTGGTAGTGCTGTGATTTAATATACACAGACACACGATGTTCTGCATTTGTGCTCTCCATATTCACTTTTCGGCATTAATACCAGTGTGATCGCACCTTTATGTGATTCACATATTGCATGCCGACAAGATGGGGTATTAAATAACTTTTACGAAACGTTAAGATCATTATGCTCAACATTCAAGAGTATTCTATCGTTTCGAGGTGAATACCTCGTTTGCGAAAAAAAAAATAGAAAAGAAGAAGAAGAATGGAAACTTAAGGCTTTTCTTAAGCTCTCTTTCGTGAAATATGGAAATAGTAGCAGTAGAGATTATAAATAGGAGCAATAACCAGGTAATTGCATTTACTACTATTTTATTTTTATAGTTCTTTATTGAAGAGGAAGTAAATTGATACACCTATGTAATGGAGCTATGGAGCTTCTTTGAGGATATTTGCAAATGTAATATATTGTCAAGAAGGTTTAACTATTAACCATTTTACTATTTTAAGAAAAGACATTGATATGCATTTACCTAACTGCGGATATAGAAAACTTATATTTGGATATTCGGATAGAGCATAATAAATTTAGAAGAAGATTTCACTTTTTAACTGTTTGGAAGAGTTCAATGTTCCAATACAATATTGCATGTCTTAAAGGACTTACTTGTGAGATAAATGAAGGCCATATGTAATAATTGGATTATGAATGGGTCTGAGGATAGGAGTTAAAATGAAAATGTAAGATTTAAGTCTTATACGAGTATATATGTACATCAGAGCCTAAAAAAACTTTGCGATATTCTTAAGTTTAGTTTTAAGTTAAAAATTATAAAAACAAAAGAGTTGACGTTCGAACTGTATTCAAATATTGACACCGCATAATTCAGGACATAAATGTTTTTCAAACACTGCTGTCTGATAAGGTCAATTATTTATTCTTAAATTGAGCATAAATTGAGATTTCTCTTTATCTTTAAAGCCGGACGTTTTACAGATTTCCGTATTTTATTGTGTTGAAAAGAATTCAACACAATTCATTATTAAGACGAATATCTTGAAGGATTCTTAAAATCCCTTTTGCAGCTAGGAGATGATGAGTGACTATTGTGATATGTAAAGCATGGTTATATAGTATGAAAAATGTTAAAAAGCATGAAATTAGATGATAAAATTTTATAAAACAACTCCTTTGATAGTTTGAGGTAAAAAAATGCTGATTATCACTTGATCAAATAATGCCGTGAGTGCAAAAGTAGTGTAACCCTTTTTTGGACAAAATTTAAACTCTGTCAAAATTTTAAGTTCTAAGCTAAGTGTGGCTTTTTTGCCTTGAGTCTTAAATTAAAGAGTTTTTAAAATCAATTAAAGATGAAAAACATGAAATGAGTTACACAACTTTTGCATTCACAGCCTCAAAAATTGATGTATGCAAACAAAAAATTAAAAAATCGTTGGGTTTTTTTTTAAATTTAAACTTTTTTAAAATACAAAAAAAAAATTTTTGAATGGTTTTGAAAGTTTTGATTCGCAATATTTATTCAATTTATTTGAATTTTTTTATAAAAAAATGAATTTAAATCTGTTCAGCAGATAATAAGAAGATTCAAAATAAAACAACCGATTTTATGGGACGTACACACCTAGTGGCTACAACATACATTCCTACATATGTACATATTAATATTTGGAAAGTGTAAATTATCGACTTTGTTTTATTTTTTTTATTTTCATTTCATAACTGACTATTATGACATTTTGTAAATTTTTTTCAGGAACTGTTATTGATTTATGTAGGTGAATTCAACTTAAATTTGTTAAAAATAGTCCTTATATTAAACTAACTTTGGAGTATTTACAGTTCAGGAAATGTTAGAGAACTGCATCTAAAATAGTCAAATAGTCTTTAATTTTGACCTACTAAGTTTTCAAAAAAAAAAGGAATATTTTTTTAGAAATAGAAAAAATATTTGTTTGTAAATGTTGGTACAAAATATTATTTAAATTTTATAAAGCTATGATTTAATATAAAACTGCGTAACAAGGTCTACCAGCGTTATTCTTCTTTTGTTTGGTTCCAAATAAAAATTTTAAATTCCTGTGGGTGAGAAAAAATTATTCTTTTTGTTTTGGTTCTTGATAAAAATTGAAAAAAACTTTGGGAGAAATTAACCAAAATTGCTGTGCATCATGTTTGAAGAAATTTGAATAAGACGTTTAGGCTGTAGCTCTGTCTGATAGACACACAGAATTGTGGGACTCACTCACTGCAGGGTGTCTCCTAATTCATGCTGGATATTTTGGGGGGAAATTTCTGGGATCATTCTCAGTAAAAAGTGGCAGGGAGGGAAATCATATCCATCCCCCCAATTCAAATTCAGAAAAAAATGACTTTAAATGGAAAAAGATTATAACAAATAAACCAAAGCACATACAATAATAGGCTCTTGGAAATTATTTAAGGTTTTCTTTTGGGTAAAAAAGCCCCGAAAATTTTCTGGAATATGTTTTGGGAATTGTTCCAGATCCTTGAAAAAAAGACCAGTGTGACCAGTGTGGCAGTGAAATGGAAATAAGGCCAGGAAAACTCCGGACTACTCTCCTTATATATATTATATGCAGAAATTACACCAGAAATAGACAAATGCTTTTCTGATTCGAAAAGTTTCCGGAAAAAAAAACATTTTCCGGCCTTATTTCAACCAATTACAATGGAAATAATACCGTTAAAAGGACCATCCCATCGTAAATACGATGAAAGCACAAGAGCGGTTCGACAGGGTTTCCAATTGCGGTGACCTTTATATCAACTTGATATTGTAATTTCTTAAATAAAGCCAGATAACATTTCTGTTTTTAAAATATCAGTTCGAACACTAATTTTAGCATCATTTTATTTTTGGTTGATTAGACGTTTAAGTTATGGAAAAAATTGTAGATTTTTTTGCAGGCGGCTTTTCTTTTTTCTATTATGGAAAAAAGGAGAAATGTTTCCTTTTTTCGTTTTGAAAATATGCCCGAAAATTTTTTCTGAGGTTTTTCCTTTTTTGATTTTGTTCAAGGGAAAACAATTACAAAAAGTATAGAGTAATTCTTGTAAGGCCAAATTCTGTGAGTCCAATAATTGGATTCACTATTTTTGTTGAAGCAAATATTCCATTATTTTGTTGTTTTTTTTTATTAAATTTTAAGTTTTAAAGTAATTAAATTTCAAGGTCAAAATTTTTGAAAAAAAAAATATATACATATGTATTTTTTTTTAAAGTTGATTTTTTTTCAAAATTTATTTGACTAAAAATTGATAACAGCAAGGCACAATTTAAAAAAAAAAATTAAAACATTAACTTTGAAAATTAATTTCTCAAAAACTATTCATTTAAGTTCTTTTGTTGACAAAAAAAATAAACTCGAAGGTTAAAAAAAAAATTGTAAAATTTTTATTTGACAAATTTCAAGGATTTTTGTCTCACCTCCCGTGGTGTAAAACAAGTTTTTTATTCATCGTCAGCTTATAGTTTGCAAAAAAAATCCGAATGAAACTGTTTTTAATTTAATAGAAATTGTTTTTATGCAAAAGCAACAACAAATGCCAAACGTTATTTTTTCCTTAAATAAATGTGAGTGACATTGTTTTGCGTGAAAAAAAATAACAACCGTGGTGAGTATAAAATTTATTTTCTTTGGACTAGTTCACAGTTTGATACAAGAATTTAAACGTCATAGTTTTTTTTTCTGCAAAAATCAGGCCCATTTTTATGCATTTTTTTTTTTGTCAAATAACTGTATGCTTTGCCTTAAACAACTTGATTTTAAAAACAAATAAAAATGAAATATAATTGGTAATAATTTTGTTTTGGAGGAAAATGACGGATGTCATGGATATAACACAATAACTTAGAATTTGAAATAGCTCTTTGGTGATTTTAACTTAAGTACAACTTTAAGAGAAAATATGATACTAAAATCGTTTAAAATTAGCAAAATCCTCTTTTAAAGTTTAAAATTTTACTCGTATACTTTTACATACCTCATGAATGCCCTAGTTTAGTAAAAAAATAATACAAAGCAATATATTTGCATGCAAACGAACTCTTAATTATTTACCTTCCCTCATTTTAAACACTTTATTAAAGATCTTTCTTGCAAACCCCATCTCTTCTTATCAAAGCTGAAACTTAATCAATCCATTCATTTCAAATCAAGCTTTCTACAAATCACAAACATAGATTTACCTTAATTTATATGCACCACCTGGTTCTGGTTATCACTGATTCTAAACAAGCAAATCACTGCAGGCCTCCACTCTCTGTTTCGGTAAAGGCGCCTTATCAATACCCATTTATATGTGTGTGTCGGTTGGGCAGGCATATTGACCGACCATTATATGACCGCCCTTCTACTAAAGAGAATATTGCAAGTAATATACACATTTGTAGTTGTTGTTGTTGTTGTTTTTGTTGGGATGTCCAATGTCCATGTCATATTCAATTGAGGAATTCATGTAAATTGGGTCAACCGCACAAGTACCGCACAGATGGTATCCAGTGGATAAATGTGTCGTTTCGTATTTTATCTGTCATTTAAAAGCATCACGCAGAACACACTTCTCATATCATACTCTTACCCGCACCGGTACTACGGTACCATGATGCATGAATAGTATATGTGTATGTAGCTGCCCTGAATTGGAAGACCTACTTTGCAACTTAATAGGCAACACATTAAGGCTTGGAAATAATTGTTCTCTTGCTGTAAGTACGCCCCAACGAGTGTGTTTGGTTTGGCGGATGCGCGTGCAATTGTCAGACACGAGGGCGATGATGTGATCATCATCATCATCATCATACGTATGTCATAGGATGCCCTTTTCATTCCCTAATCATTTTATGCTCGAACTGATTCTTCGTTGATGGAACTTCAGCCTCACGGACACAAGGGTGAAATTTATAGCACTCTCAATTGATGTCATTGACCAGCAATTAATCACTTTGAATCTAAATGCTTTTTATTCTCAGAAATCTTAAATTCTGTTTTTGTTTTGTTTCATGAATTGCGATGCGCAGTAAGTCAAGAATTGTTTGTATATACGTAAATTAAACGAACGACCATCTTGATTTATTTTTTTTTTTGTTTTTTAAGTTTCAATTGAGACACTTTACGCAGATAAATGGCTTCAATTGAACCAAATTGCTCAAACATAATATAAGTTGGGTAAGAAAAACAATCTTAATGATGGTGTGATTTTGTGCGGGCACATTTTAATAATCACGATCAATTGATTGGAGTATTAAAATAGCTTTTTATGAAGTTCCATGTTTGAAAGTAATCAAATATAAACACTTTAATTTCAAAAAATGCCTCATGAACTATCCCACCACCTGTAGTTAGTTTCTAGAAGGAATTTAATGTTTATAGTTTCATGTAGAGTAACATTTATTTTGTAGTAGGTTATTACTGGCGCCCAACGTGAGAAAATATCAAATAAATTCTGACGCTTAGATACATATCATGTTATAAATCTGTGAAAGAATATATTTATGTTAGTGTTTTTCCTTAAACTACTCTGGCCCAACTTTACATTCAAAAACTAGCGCCCAACATGGTGACAAATCGAATTGTTTACGCCAATTTCAAGTGTTTTGCATAAATGTTTACTTCATTATAAGAAAGATGAAAGACAATCCTTCCCATGGACAAATTGTTTGACATTTTTCTTCTTGTGAAGAGTATTATTGATTCTTTACAAGTTAAAAACTGGCGCCCAGCGTGGGAATAATATTTTGAAAAATCAGAAATTCAAACTTACATACTAATACTATTTGTGAACGTTTACCCACAAAGAACGGTTGAATAGCTTTCCCCAGAAAAAAAATGGTGCCCAACACGAGGACAAATCGATTTGTTTAAGACTATAATTAATATTTGGTGTGAATATAGACTTTATAAACAAAACCCAAGTCTTCCCATTGACGAAACGTTTGATGTTTTTCTCCTGAGGGCGCCCAACGTGACAATTATATAAAAAAATCCTATATTCCAGCTCATATACTGATATAAAATTATTTTATTATATTTTAAGATAACGCTGGAACAACTTTTAACTCCAAAAAATGGCACCCAGCATGAGGATAAATAAAACTGGGCAGGACTATGGCTTATGTTTTGCGAAACTGTTGAATTAATAATTTAATAAATTTGGCATTCCCATTGACACCTTTTTTGACATTTTTCTTCTATGAAGAGTGTTTTTAATGTTTGACTTTATAGTTAGTTAATGGTGCCCAACGGGAGAATAGAATTAAAAACTAATACTCAAAATAATATACTGGTATTTTATTTCTTAACATTATTCTTCGACAATTGATCGCGAACCACTTAAAAAAATGGCGCCCAACAATATGACGAATCGAATTGTTTAAGGCTATTATTAATGGTTTTTTTTATAAAATTCGACTTCATAATCTTTCTGTTGACAACATTTTTGACATTTTTACTCTGTGGGATGTTTTATTGAATTTAATCTGGGTAACTATTGGCACCAAACCTGAGAATCACTTAAAAAAAAATGCATATTCAATCTTATGTACTGATATCATATAAATTTCCATTATTTTTGGATAATTTTCCACACTTGAATAGCTTTCCACTGAAAAAATGGGGCCCAACATTAGGAAAAATCTAATTTTTACTGGCACTCAACTTGAGAATTATATGAAGAATATCCAATATTCAAACTCATATACTGATAATTGATAATACATTGTTTTGTATTAGTTTTGGATGATTGTCCACGAACCACCCTTTAATAGCTTTTTTCTAAAATAAAATGGCGCCAAACAGAAGACAAATCGAACTGTTTTAGTTTATTAATAATATTTTCTATAAGACTTGACTTTATAAACAAAACAGTAAACCTTCCTACTGACAAAATGTTAGACATTTTTATTCTGTGAAGTTTTCTGGTTGAATACTGGCGCCCAACGTGAGAATAATTGAAAATAAAAATCATATCCAAACTTATATATTGATATTATATAATTTTCCATTATTTAGGAACCGCTTTCTACTAACTAATCTTATTTTTATTTTGTATTATTTTTGGATAACTGCCCACGAATGATGCTTGTAGCTTTTTACTCAAAAAATGGTGCTCAACGTGGGGAAAAATCGATCTGTTTGTGTTTAATAATTATATTTTATGTGATTTTATCTGGTTAACTACTTTCGCCCAACGTGAGAACAATTTAAAAAAATAAACGATTATAAGAGTTTATATTATTTGTGGTTGGTTATCCTCCATGCTTGAAAAAGCTTTTAACTTAAAAAAATTGCGCCCAACATGAACTAAATTCATTAAGAGGTGCTGTGCATAGAACGCTCTGTTAGAAGGTACCTAAAGCAATAATAAAGTAACAACTTGAAACAACGAAAAAATATGTTTTAGCTTGTAGATAAAATACAAATAAAATATTTTTAATTGATTTCATATGGCAAGTGCTATGTAGATTAAGAATGGCGCCCAACATCAGCCCAACTAAATTTTTTTTTAGTATTTTCTTAGTTTTGGAACTGTCTATACTAGCTCACTTCTACTGTTTTATAAAACGAGACATGAAAGTTTATTTCTTACTATAAACCAATTTTCAGACAAAAAGAACACAAAATGGCGCCCAATGTACCGAATTCATAATATGTTAAAATCAAAACATGAATTCTTAAAACCTTTCATAAGTCAATTCCTTTGAATTTCATCTCACTACAATCAGCTTTTGAAGAGCTCTTATAGTCTTAACATAGTTCCTACCCGTACGAATTGTATACCTTTATAGTCAAAGTGCAACAGACCATAAAAGAGATGAAGAACAATATACTCGCCTCGTATAGACGTGATTAGAAATTCGGGGCACTATATATTTCAAGTTATCAAAATTTAAAATCGTTACCAAATAAACAATAGGAAACAACTCGAAAGATTATTCAACTGCAAATTCGACTAACTATCAACAGGGGAATTCCCTATTTTCCCATTCCCGAAAATACTCGCGTAATCAATTGAAAGACCAAAACCGAAACTTATTTTTTTTTTGTTTCTCATTGGTGCAACAACCAGGTAAGCTTCCATCCCAATTACCGGATGCCTTGCTGCTTGAATATAAATAGTGAAATCAGCTGGTGCAAATGCAAACTGCATCACATAGAGCTTCCCTTTGCGCCCTTTTGCGCGGCACGATCCGACTGCACACTGTGGGTTGCTGGCTGCTGTAGTATGCAGTTTTATTTTATTTTATGTTAGTGGCAACCTACTTTTGCCACTTCAATGAACTCCACAATATGATGCAATTGCTGTGGTTTGCCATTCTATGACTACAATTTGTGCGTCATTCACAGAGAAAGAAAGAACCTGGATGAAGCTCTGGAGCTAAAGGCACTTGTGGAAGTGGCGTTGGTGGTGGCAATGTGGCACTACTCTTGATGGTGATGCTCCAATTATGCACATAGTGCACAGCCTAAAAACCCACCGCCACTAATTGAAGGGCTCTTTTGCTCTTCTTGTGGGTACTTTTTCCGTGGATTTTGTGGCAGATTCTGCCTTACGAGGAAGTGTGCAAATAATAAACAATTTCATTTTGTATCGCGCTGCATATACTTCTGAGATGCCAAAGGAGTAATATATGCCCATTATTTGTGAGTGGCGTGTTTGTATTTGTGTGTGTGTGTGTGTTAGAATTGTGTCTGTATTAGAGAAGTCACCTTGTGGATATGGAACTAGCATGGCATGGCATATAGCGTGCGAAGAACCATACGATTACTTTGAATTTATATAATCGACTAATTACGAGTATCTAGAAACTGGATCTACTATTTCAATTGCTGCTGGCATCGTTCTTAATGTGAGGCAAGCTCACTATAGAGTATACATTCAACCGACAATGACGATGGAACGGAAGAAACAAGTCAAACTAATTAGTAAGCCAAAGCAATATGTTGGCAAGTTGGGCCAGAAGGAAGCCAGAAATGATGTGTGTAGGTTTGCAAAACTTGGACTCAAAATGTAGCAAATGTTGCTTTTTTTTCTTGTATCTTAAAAATCTGCAGAGGCGTTGGCAGTTGGCGTTCGTTTGAAGTGGTTAGAAAATAAGGTATTTAATTTACTTTTGAATTGAATTTGTTTTCAGGCAATATAGTTGTGTTTAATAAAAGGGATTATGAAGAGCAGCATAGTTTATATATAAAACATTGGATGACTGGAGTAACAAGCAAGAACAAAAAAATCAATGTCTGTGTATTCTACGAGTATTTTCTATGAGAGAATCACCTAAATTAGTTAAAGATTTTTCAATTTTTAGTGATTTCTTTTTGATACAAATTAAAAAATATTTCGATTTGAAGAGAAAATGTTTATAGGTTACTGTGGTGGCTTATTTAAAAATATAGCTGTATCTTCTATCAGTGTTTCCTGTCTATTTGATTATTGAATGGCGCCCAATGTGAGGTAGACTTATAAGCAATGGAATAAACTGTTTGGAAATGAGAATGATGGGCTCGCAGGCATGTTTAAGGACAGTAGTATTGGCAACCGTAACGACAATGGTGAACATTTTTGTTAATTTTAGCAATGCCAATTGTCTTGTAATAGGAAGGACTATTTTTGAACACAACACGGTCCGTAAAATCAGTTGGATTTTAAAAGAAAGACAAGTAATTTTTGACCGAATTGATCAGTTTACTATCAGCCTGCAATTCAGAAGCAGTCACCAGGACGCCTTTAATGGAAAGTGTGCACTCATGGGGATGGCCCGGAACCACTTTCTGACGGCTGATATCGTAAGATTACGTACAGCTTTGGCTTAGAGATCCTAGATAACGCCCTAATACCTCAATTTAATACCGAAAGACTAACATAGTCCGACAACAACTAGGGGACCACCTTCCACAGGGATTGAGAGCAATCAGTAGCACAGAACCCACCTCTATCAAAAACCATTGTGTCCTTTTGAAAATGTGTTCATATCCGGTGCTTGAAGTAAAGTTGGTCAGTTGCAAGGAATGTATAATGCTTTGGCTTTCTTAAAAATTTCGAAGAAAGAAAATATCACAAAAGTTTGCTTTGCAGCCACTCCATCAGCAAAAAAAAACAAGCTAGAGTGAAGTGGGGTGCACCTTGGTGTGCCATTAGGACCATCTACCGGATCAGCAAAAAGCTCACACGTTCCCAAATCAAGTCTATACAATACTTAGTAAAAGACACAAACGGATTTCTGCTGATTTCGGAACAGCTTGAAGATGGATGGAGCACTAAACTGTGGCTTTAAACTGCGTTTTTGCAAGTGAACCCAAACTTCCTCTGGAAAATTCCCCCAAAGCAACCTGTTACCACCAATAGAGAAAAAATCATTACTCTAATTAAAGCACTGAAGATCAATATCATATCAATATCTTGTAGTTCATGATTACCGAACCGTAACCCCATTGATGAACTTTATGTGGAAAAAGGTCAAGAACCTATTGACTCTGTCGTACGAAAGCGTAAGTAGCTGTGGATAAGGCATTAACTTCGAAAATGTGATGAGTGCGTTGTGGATCAAGCGATGCAATGGAACCCGCTTGCATAGCGGGTAGCAATAAGTAGTTCAAAATCTACAACCAATGGGTTTAATCCAATATTTTAACAAATGGCGCCCAACGGAAGGTGAATTGCATTAACTTACCTACACTTTTCATGCTTTACAAAATATTTCGTGCCAACTTCAGTTTCATAATCAATTTCCAAATCGCACAGAGGTGAACAAGCGTCAAAAGTGACAACTTCATTGAGAAGGTTGATGGCGAATGTAGTGTTCAACGGCCATCAAGCTCCTGATTTCAAAGGGCACATACTTTTCTCTTCAAAGTACTGAAATCAGATAGCAGCTGTACTGAGACAAGGAGCTCAACGTGTAACAATCCCATATCAAATGGTGTCGCAACCAGCCGTTTCGCAGGAGTCACTCTAATTAACCTCTTAGAGACAGAAATGAAGTACGTCTATGAGAAACAGACGTAAGTAAGAAGGGGCTTAGGAGCTCACAAAACAGAAATGGTAAGATCTTTGAAGCTCGGGAAGCAAATGATGGTTTAACAGCGAGGCTTATAAGGAACGTAACTGAGAGTGGAATGACTGGAAACACGTTGAGATAAATTACTACGTCACTCAATTACTCATCTGACACGGATTCTTCAAAGTCTTTCTCCACCGCCTGCTGGTACAGGTACGCCCAAGAAGACGAGGTTCACCATACCTTCTTTGCCTGCAGCAGATGGGAAGTCGAAAGAGGAGAATTTGAAAGAAATATCGGTGAAATCAATCCAGACAAAATAAAAGTAAAGATAATGGCCAGTGAGCGAAATTGGAACCAAATCTACACTTATGCCTAACTAGAAGAAATAAAAAAGAAGAATATCTGTCCAAAGAGACAAAAATATGGGCACACTTGGATGGTCAACGCTAAAAATAAAATAAATAAATAAACAAAAACAAAACAAGAACAAAAAATATGTATAAAAACGAAAAAACAAAAACAAAATTTTTAACAGAAACAAAATCAAAAAAAAAATTAAAATAAAAATAAAAACCAGAAAGAAACAAAAACAAAACAAAAACAAAAACAAAAACAAAAACAAAAACAAAAACAAAAACAAAAACAAAAACAAAAACAAAAACAAAAACAAAAACAAAAACAAAAACAAAAACAAAAACAAAAACAAAAACAAAAACAAAAACAAAAACAAAAACAAAAACAAAAACAAAAACAAAAACAAAAACAAAAACAAAAACAAAAACAAAAACAAAAACAAAAACAAAAACAAAAACAAAAACAAAAACAAAAACAAAAACAAAAACAAAAACAAAAACAAAAACAAAAACAAAAACAAAAACAAAAACAAAAACAAAAACAAAAACAAAAACAAAAACAAAAACAAAAACAAAAACAAAAACAAAAACAAAAACAAAAACAAAAACAAAAACAAAAACAAAAACAAAAACAAAAACAAAAACAAAAACAAAAACAAAAACAAAAACAAAAACAAAAACAAAAACAAAAACAAAAACAAAAACAAAAACAAAAACAAAAACAAAAACAAAAACAAGAACAAAAACAAAAACAAAAACAAAAACAAAAATAAAAACAAAAACAAAAACAAAAACAAAAACAAAAACAAAAACAAAAACAAAAACAAAAACAAAAACAAAAACAAAAACAAAAACAAAAACAAAAACAAAAACAAAAACAAAAACAAAAACAAAAACAAAAACAAAAACAAAAACAAAAACAAAAACAAAAACAAAAACAAAAACAAAAACAAAAACAAAAACAAAAACAAAAACAAAAACAAAAACAAAAACAAAAACAAAAACAAAAACAAAAACAAAAACAAAAACAAAAACAAAAACAAAAACAAAAACAAAAACAAAAACAAAAACAAAAACAAAAACAAAAACAAAAACAAAAACAAAAACAAAAACAAAAACAAAAACAAAAACAAAAACAAAAACAAAAACAAAAACAAAAACAAAAACAAAAACAAAAACAAAAACAAAAACAAAAACAAAAACAAAAACAAAAACAAAAACAAAAACAAAAACAAAAACAAAAACGAAAACAAAAACAAAATAAAACAAAAACAAAAACAAAAACAAAAACAAAAACAACAATACACATCTTTTAGAAACACATCATTTAGAAAACACATTGCGTGCCCTGTCTCTTGTAAAACTCTGCTAGCCTCAATAATTTTTCGATTGCCTATTCTCTCGGTTGATTGCCCACCTTCTCTGCCGGTATTCATTAGACCAATTAAGATTAATTGAGTTCTCGGAAATTCCCCTCTATACAATCACTTTATTGTGGAACAAATATTACAATAACAAACCATTTAAAATTTAAAAACATAACTAAGCAAGAATACTAAATGTATCAATAATTCGATTCCCTTCAAGTGCCAATTAAAAAATCAAAACGATACAAAATCAATTCATCCGTTACGAACAGAATCTTGGCCGTATCGTATTAGCAAACCTTGTTCCACATTTTATTTTGTATTCCCCACTTAATGATGGGCAAATAACAATGCACACTTTCAATAAAATCTTAAATTTTTTTTAGCATTGAAATGCCATTAATATAATAATCTTGAAAAGTGAAACAAAAAAAGTATTAATTTCGAAACTGATGATTTCATTATCACATTTCGATATACGGAAATGAACAAAGCAAAAATATGAAATAGCAATCAACTAATGGTTGGTTGGTTAGCTTCCATGGAACATTAAACATTTCAACAATCTTCTAATTCTTTTTCGTGCTATTTTGTAAACAAAACAAAAACAAAAAAAAACTAATCAAATGAAACCAAGTTTTAACTCATTACGTATCTTTATTATTATGTTTTGTTCGAAAAATTAATTATTAAATCGTTAACAATGTCGGTACTCTGGCGGGTATACAGGAAAATCCTCCTTAACTCATTTACAACTCGTTACGAAACACTTTTCTTCTTCTTCTACTATGTCTGTCTGATGGTTTGTGCACTGAATAATGTTATACCTTTACTTACCTAGATGCCAAGGAGTAATCAAATCACGACAAACTTCCTTCTTCCTGTGATGTTAAAGAAAAGATTCTATTTTGCTTGGAATGAGACAGAGTGATTATGTAACAGTGGGGTAGTATACCATAGAACATGAAAAAAATCAAATTTAGTACAGAGTCATTTTATGATGGCAGCAAAATATATTCAAAGCACATGGACATTTCAATCGAAAATAAACTTCCATTGATGAAACTCGACAAAAACTTCTATAAAACATATTTTGTCTTTAGGTATGTTTTCACGGAACACAAAAACTAAACACAATTTTATGTTTTTCTGGCTAAAAATTTCTTAACCTGCAAAACTCATTATTGGTCATAATTTATTGGAAAAGGTTCACTTAATCGTTATCAAACAATTCTCAAAAAATTATTTCATGTCAAACTGTATAACAAAACAACCCACTGTATCTAATGTTAGGTACATTACGTACCATCCTCCCAACGATTTGCCAAAGGGCAAAATAGGAAGTTTATATCATATCTATAGATATTGAATTGATGTGCAATTTTATCGATTAAAACTTCATCTAGAGCTCATTATAATTCTTATTTGTTAATTTATCTATCGCTGAGGTATCTGTTTACCTTTCAGGTAATATTATTTGATTATGATTAATATGCTATGCTCATACTTCTTATCTCACTCATCTCCTGCTCCATAGTCAAATGCATTTATGACTCAAACGAAACGCATCTTTGAAGTTATTATAATTAACATCCGTTCTAGAATCATCAATTTGTTTGACAAATCAATTAGGGATCCACTTGGTGTTTGGTGTATTATAGAGATGCCTTTTATTGATTAATAATAATTATTTTGTTCTACAATGGAATACAACAAATATGTATAATTTTGTTTTCTTTTCAGAAATGCAGCGACGACGATTGAATATAATTTAAATCGATGTGAACATCGTTGTTGAAAGTTTTGGTAAGTACTTTTTTTGATAAATTTATGCTGTTAAATATAATGGCGCCAGTGGGTATATAGGGGTTCCTTATCACTTTTAAATTTTTTTACATTAGGGGTGCTTGCCTTGTTATTTGATATTAAATAAAGAGAGAAAGACTTTTACCAACTAAGACAAATGAATAAATTCAAATAAAGAATGAAAAGATATAGTATGCAGTTCATGAAATATAGGTATATAGACCAAGTCATCTAATTGTTGACACATTTATTTTATTCTAAAGATATGTTCAACAAATTCAAACTCAATTTTTTAAAGTAAAGAGTCTTTTTTCAGCGGTACAGAACCTAAAGTTGGCAGCACTATTTAACTGGCGGCCATTTTATCAGCTGTCAAGTGATTTATTTTCAGTTTGGTTTGACATTTCAATTATTTTGAAAATCATGGTTCTGTTCGATATACGTATCGCGTGAATTTTATTTAGCGTTGAAGCTCACTTTTGGTTGAATGGATACGTCAAAAAAAAATGCTGCCATATTTGGAGTGATTATAATCCTCAAGTGTATGTTGAGACACCGTTACATTCACAAAAACTGATTGCTTAGTGTACTTTATGTGTTGGTGGAATAATTGGTCCGTACTTCTTGAAGAACGATGCTAGCCAGAACATTACAGTCAATTGTGACCACTTTAGAGCCATGATTACTAACTTTTTCGTTCATTAATTGAGCAACCATGATGAGCAAGAGCTGTGGTTTCAACAAGACGGAGCAACATGTCACGCAGCTCGTGCCACAATTGTTTGATTGGAGGAAATGTTTGGTAACCGCATAGTTTTACGTTACGGATCCATGAATTGGCCTCCAGGATCGTGCGATTTAACTCTACTTGATTATTTTCTGTGAGGATATTTGAAATCACCGATAAGTCCGAAACGATTGACGATTTGGAGGAAAATATTCACTACGTTATTGCCGGTATACGGCCACAAATTTTGAAAAAAAAAACATCGAAAATTGGAATAGAAATTAGAATACATCCAAAAAGATTGCCTTCCAAATAAAGTAAATTTCATGTCAATTTTAAAAACAATCTTCTCTATTTTATTCCATTTCAAAGTTCTATACCTTTCAAAAAAACACCCTTTTCATTCTTAACGAAAGTTAAATTTAAAATCCTGAGGTCTAATTTTCAAGTTCAGTTAGTAAGTAAGTAAGTTACTCACTTTCTTACTTACCTACTTACTTACTTACTTTTTTATTTACTTACTTACTAACTTAATTACTTACTTACTTACTTACTTACTTACTTACTTACTTACTTACTTACTTACCTACTTACTTACTTATTTCCTTACTTACTTGCTTACTTACTTACTTACTTTTCTTATTTACTTACTTACTAACTTGATTACTTACTTACTTACTTATTTGCTTACTTACTTACTTGCTTACTTGATTACTTACTTACTTACTTACTTACTTACTTACTTACTTACTTACTTACTTACTTACCTAATTACTTAGGGTAGCGCTCAACCAACAAGATTCTTTCCGCCGGCTCGTTTTCTAGCTAAATTTTCTCCAGATTTGCACGCCAAGTTTGTTGAGGCCCTTGCGTGTGACACGTGTAACGCTGTCCACTTTAAATGTGCCGTCCTACGGGGTTCGATTCAAAGACCTTTCGGGCCGGAACATTGATGTCCATTCATTCCATCTCAGTCGATGGTCTTCACTTTTGTAGCCCCTTCAGTTCGTAATTGTATCTTCTATTCTAATCCCCATTTATGCAGATGCAGGTGGAACCAAAATTGTGCAACTTAAGAGAACTGGGGCCCTTCTCACTATTCTAAACATGCACTGAGTTTCAGCAATAGGATGCACTGCCATGTGATATCTTCAATTTTTTTCAGGAGCAGATTTTGCTCAGGGCAAGTGTTATCATGGAAAAGACACTTTCTTCAACAGAATTGTTTAATCACTAGGCGGTTCCCAACGTTCCATTAAGGAGTCCTTCACTGTGATTACAGAACAAGCAAAAGTTGTTTGTATTGAAGTAAATAAGAACAAGGCCACGAACCTGTCATAAATAAATAAACAAGCAGCAGTGCACCACCTAGGACATAACTTCAGTATTGATAAGGAGTTCATTTTCCTTGAAGTAAACATTAACTCGACTAACCACCAGGGGCCGCAAATGTGAATAATTTTCCGTGTGCACATTCCGTTCACGCCCAAAACTATTGCGAATAAATTTGACTGATTGTGCACACGTTATCTGTCAAAAATCAAAAATTTGAAACTCACTTTTGCTCAATCGCAAAAATCGATGTGTACACAATTTTCTGTGTACAGAGAAAAAACTCACTTTGACGGAATTGGGCCCATTTTAAAAAAAAATATGTAGCCCAAAATCGGAGCCTAAAAAGTAGCCCAAATAGCAGCTCAATACCAATACATTTTTCTCATAAAAATGAAAACTCTGGCAAAACCTGATAAACTGAATGATATTATTTAAGTGAAGATTGTTGCGGTTGATTTGAAATGTCAGAACCAATGAGTATATTCAGTGAATAAAAAAGATTGCCAAATTTTGAAATGCGTTACACCCCGACTCCACATGAAATATCCAATAGAGCCACTCCGTTTCATCTCTTGTTGGGATGTCAGAGATATCTCTCCGCGATAATATCTTGACAGAGATCTCTGACATGAGTTTTGACAGATGAAGATATTTTTGCTTTGTGACTATAAATTTCTTTTTTTGTCTCATTATCTTGTATTCTTATACTAGTGTTGATGTTAATCTCTGCATTTGTGTGTGGTAATGAAGTTTTTGTATATTATTTTGTGTAATTTTCGAAGAAGACAATGTTAGATATAAATACATATCTGATATTTAGTTGGAGAGAAATTATCTCCTATGGAGTCGGGGTGTTAAAGACAAATTTAGTGAAAGAAAAGTAGATTTTAATATAAATTATTTATATGAACAAAATATGGCCCAACATTTGCTATGAATAGCCCATTTACTTAAATTGTTCTCAATAATTTTGAAAAAACTATAACCCAATTTCCGATAAATAGCCCAATCTGGCAGACCTGCTAACACCACTTTAGGAAATCACTGCGAAACAAATGGGTTAAAAACTCATCACACGTAGCCAAAGTGCACTTTTTACAAAAGTCACAACGAGTGCTCTTCAGAAAAAAATCTATTTATTTTTGTGACTTTATATTATTCAATCGTTCTTGTTTAACGTTCAAGATTTTGCTGCACTGCTTATATATTTATATTTTAAAACGCTATCTTCTTGGAGCGTGTAGTAAGTTTCTTTAATTATCCTCATAAACACATCGAAATTAAATGCTTTCATACAAACCAATTAAGAAAAATACAAAAAACTCTTAACTACTGTAGATTTTGTTTATCTATTCATCTCGTCTAGGCTCATTCTATTAATACACCCACCCATCGTCCATAGAACAAACCAACATACACCATCAGTGTAGCTTCACCCTTATTTGTCAAATTGCGATGCCAGACATATCAATTAAATTTTTAATCTCATGCCAATTTTCCAGTCGAATGCCACGTCCGTTCGTTCTATCATTAAGATGATGCAAGGCACACATCAAACACTAACCCAATGTAGCATACAACCGCATCTGCCACATCTGTTTTTATAAAATATCTGATAAAAAAATATATTTGTATATTTATAAAAAGCCATTAAACCCATGGAACAAACATGTGTTTAACGTTACATATTTTGCCTACAAGTTGTCCCTTCATTATCGACCAAAAAGTTAAAACCAAAAATAAAAAAAAAAACCTTTGACATTTTATGAGCTGCAAATTCACATGGGACCACTTGCTTATAAAGTGCACGAACTCCGATGCGATAATGTTCTCCGTGAATAGTGCATTTACCATGTCGACATTAAATTTGAGTTTGTTTGCAGTCGGAGATCGGAGTTGGAGTTTCAATAAATTTTCAGATTAAATTTATCCACCAATAAATCTTTCCATCATGTTGTGGATATGTTTTTGATGCTTCGCGGTTTCTTTTGAAAGTCCACACATCACTTACGCAACCAAATAGACTTTGTGACTCTGAAGAGAAATTAAAAGAGCTATAGGATTCTTTTAGAACTCAATAATTATGTCAAAAATTCATCATCGTCAACATCAATAGCACAAAAGTGGTCTTGCACAACGACAGAACCACAATTCTCATTCCCGAAATAATATTATCATCTCCTAGATGCCTGATGCTCTTGTCTATAATGATTGCTCGTGTGAACAAACAGCATTATTTATTAGATGTGGCAAAATCTGGAAGGAACACTCGTTGACATTAATGAAGAAATACCTTAAACAACATAGTCCACGACCACGAGGCCATTTGTGGCAACATTATGGAGCAAAGTGCTCTCTGGCGACGACGACGACGAGGCAAACCAAAGACCAGAGCAAAGCCACTTTCGACAACATCTAGTAATCGTGGTCGTGACCAAATCTCAAGTAGTACAAAATGTCGAAGGTGAGCTAAAGTGTAGTGATGTGGTGGCTTAACCAATACCAGAGGAATTGTGTGAGAAAAGGTGAAACACTTTAAAAGGCATCAACCAAAATGTAATTTGGTCAAAAAAATGTGACAAGATAAATTTTAATAAATTGTTGTTAATTGTTTCTTATGTAATGCTCAATTACGAATTTGTTTATCGTTAATATTATTTTGAGTGATGACAGTTCTTAGCAAATTAACAGTTGCTTTTGTAAAGTGTTAACTTATTGTCTGTGGTAAGTAAGGTGAAGCCTAAGGGCCAGTTTGTTCAGACTAAGTTAAGTTTTTTTTATTATGACTAGCACAGATTCACATTTAATGTCGATAGCTAACCAAACTTGGCCGACTGGTGCTTTCTATGATTAACACTAAGCTATAGATCCATTGATGAAAATTTGGAATAAGTTGTACACATTTGGTGATCTACCAGTGGCAATAATCATTGATTAAAGATGATTGACTGTTAACAAATCAGTCCTGATAGCATTGGAACTAATGGCTTTTTTGATTGGTAAACCAGAAGCGTTCAAAATGCATGTAAACCCTTCTGAAACTGTTTTTTTTTTTTGACATTCAGAACGCCAGTTCTTTTCCTGAAAAGAAGAGAAGAAGATTATGGATTTGATTTCAGAATTGAAACCAGAACTACTCACAAAACACATAGTTGTCATACTGTTGTCAAATGCTACTGAAACCCTAAATTTTTAACTTAAAATAAGAAAATTTCTTTAAGTTTCATGTTTTTTAGAACAATTTTCCATATTTTGGAACTCTCCGGATCGGAGAATTCTTCCGAATTGCCAATCAAAAAGGTCATTAGGGTTCATATATAAAGAATCTTTAATGTCGTTTTCGATTGGAGTTTCTGACTGTTTATTCCAATCGAATATCAAAACATCAAATTTACACACACACTACCGAATAATGCCATTTTACAAAATGGCTTCATTTACCATTTGTAAAGTTGTATAGTATACGTGTGTTCCAAATCTACTCCTTCTTGAAGTCATAGAGTACCTATATTATCTAGAGAACCGACTTCAAGGCTTTTTCTCTTTCACCCTACAAACTGCACTGTGAGTATTTCCTCGACATGGCTGAGCATGTGTTAGCTGCCCAATGCATTTTAAATGGAACCTCACCAATACAATGACAACTTAATGGATTTTTGGCTCATAAGACTGAAAACAACAAAAAATTGAATCGAAAAATTGAAAACGTCACATTTAGAGCTATCACACGTATTCACGGACAGGGAATTTAAGAGAATTTACTCTTAATGTGCTCAGATAAAATTTGCGGGTGTTTTAGGCAAGAGAGGGGTACGAGTCGGTTCTTTAGATAGTTTAGGTACTCTATGCTTGAAGTCGGGGACAGAAAAAAACTCTCAAAACAGTAATCCGAACAGCCAATCGAATGATGGAGTATTCGAAGCAAAAATGGAGTAAAAAAAGAGTACTCCGAACTTCCATTCGAAAACGACATAGTAATATAGTATATAGTATATTATTGATCCGTTGTGGAACCTATGTTATCACCTGAGTGTCTTTCAAATAAGCTGCGAATTACGAATGGGCGCAAATTTTGACATTTCTTTCACATGAAACCAATAGAAAGAGTGCTAAAAAAGTTTTAGGTTAAATTCGAGCGAATTTTTCATTCGCAGATTTGTGGAATGCACCCTGATGTTGTGGATTACGATTAAGTGTTTGACAATTCACGGAAAATAACTCGTTGGTTGCGTATAATAAATATAAAAATGCTAAGTTCAAGAGTTTAAATTAATTTAAGGCCGAGTTTTCTTTTAAAAAATTGTAGATATGATCGTTAATTCAGTTTGTTGAAAAGTAAAAACAAGAATTTGCTGAAATTTGAGCCTGGAATTTTCTAAACAAATTTATTCGCATTCGAAGTGCGCGGCTAATGTGAAAGGCACTTTTATTAACAGCAAATTTATAAATATAGGTAGAAATGTCATTATTGACATTTTGGTGTCATCATTTTGATTACTTCAATTTATGGAAAAAAATCTTAGTTTGATGGATTGTGTTGCCTCATAAATAGATAGGTCTTTCGATGATCATTGTATTAACGTATCGAAAAAATACTATTCGTTAATTTCTGCTTCAAACTATTCCCAATCTCTTGGCCAGAAAATTTTAGTCGATTCGGCCAATTTTTGTTTTCATCAACAAAATTTTCAGGACTAGATTTTCAGAAATCTTAATTTTAAGAGCTTCTAATTGGCTAGCTGTCATAAAAATTCAATTGACGCCTAGTGACATTTAGTTACGTTTGCTTGCGTTTTTTTTCTGAATTTTCAGGTAAAAATTTTCATTTGAAAATTCAGATGACAGCGTGTTTTTTTAGACGTGTGGTTTTCAATTTGGCAAACCTTTTATTTTTGGAGTTGTCTTTTTGATAGCTGTCACTTGATTTATGCTCAGTTTGGTGTTCATTTCATAATTGGCCAGTTTATATCTTGAGCGATCAGTATTTTTCCCCAATTTTTAGACAGAGCAGGAGAATAAAATAAAAACACTATTACTAACATAGAAGTCAAAACAACTCTCTTTTTCTTTTCTTCTTATGCAATTTACAAAAAATTTCAGTCTCAGTTTTTAAGGGGAAACGTGAAGAATTTTCAGGAGGAATCCTATTTATATTTCTGAGCGCTCTGAGTCCTCTGAGATCTCAGAAATACATGAAATGTATGAACACACTTACTCCTGAACAAAGTTTATAAATCGTGCAAATTTATTACCAAAATAATGCGAAACAATCAATTAATTATATGAAACTTTTGGTGAGGCTTATCTGCGCAGACAAGCGATTTCACATAACTCCACAAAAATAACCCCACGGCGCGAGATAATGCGCTCACCAAAAGTGTCCTTCAATAAAAAATGCCAAACCAAACTGAGCATAAATCAAGTGACAGCTGTCAAAAAAACCAACTCCGAAGAAAGTATTGCCAGATTGAAAGCCACATGTCTAAAAAAACACTCTTTACAAATAAAAAAGCGGGATGAAATTTTCTGTTTATGATTGCTTTGTCTTTTTTGTATGATATTTTTAGTTACGAATTACTGGTGTTTTTCCTATTAATTAATATTATTATGTCTTGCACTTCAAGACAAACAAAAAACTTTTTGTCAAACTAAGACTAGGGAAGCAAATTTGTAACGTGACTTATTCGTAAATCTGCAAAAATTATAAACGTACATTACGTACGCATAAGTAGGTAAATATTGAAAACAGCGCACGCCTAGACGTTGTTTTCTCTTTTCCGGAACGTGCCATTGAAATATATACAAACAATTTCTGCCAGTTCGCTGGGGTAATATTGAGTCATTCTTAAACATTTATTGGCTTTTCATATGTTCGTACATTTTTTTTGTTAATTTTTTTAATAATTTATCAATTCTCACGCTCTCAGGTAGAAATTCCTGCTCTTGCACAAATGGGCTTGGATGAAAAAAAGACGTCGCGGCTAAGCATTTACATTTTATATGCAACAACAACTAAGCCCCTTTGGGCTTAGCTAAATACAGAGATTTTTCGGGGCTTAGCTTTAGTAGTAGTAGCTTGTAATCGATTATTTATATGGAATCTCCGTTTTTTCTGTGATTGAATCATTAAGCCATTCTTTTGGTTCTATTCCCCTGGGGCTTGCAAAAAAAAAACAAAACTTATGTTCATTTTCATTAAGACGGTTCCAATATTGTATAACCTCAAAAAAATGACGCATTTTATGGTTTAAATTTTCAGGAAGTTCGATAACTTTACTCTTTCTTCTTAGAAACTTATGAAAATTTTGAACAAATCCGAATAGGGTGGACAAATGTCTACAAATTTTACGATCTTGTTCTCCACCATTCAACAATCGAAGCAATTTTCAAGTATCTCAAGTTTCAACTCAAGCATTGATTTAAAACACAAAATAACATAATTTCCTTTTTTTATAATTTTTGTATTAATAAAAAAAACTCCAGTGACTTCCAATCTACCCACTATAGCTTCGGCCTTTGGAACTATACTTCAGATTTCTTGTTCTTTAAACAGTGCTCTGTCAGGATGACAAGTTCATTAAGTGTCATTTGATACGTACATACTTTAATACAAAAAAAAAATAACCTTAAAACATCTGGTAAAATGTTGGTTGCTTCGTTAATTTTGATGTTAATGATGATGATGCACTTTTTGCGGAACTGGAAATGTGTGTGCAGTGGTGCACTCTATAAAACAATTAAATAATTCGCACACGCAATTAATTTTCTTAGTTTTTTCGCAATAAAAAAAAAAAACAAACAAACAAAACCCTAACTTATTTAATTGTTTCACTTTACAAAAAAAAAATAAAAGCGAAAGTGACAGCAAATATAATTTAAGTTAAGTTGTTCATTGAACTTCTTTTCGCTTTTTTTTTATATTTTTTACGCAATGGTGCAGTTTTTTTCTGTTTTGTTGAAAGACAATGGAACAACTTGAACACAATTAATTGGATTAAATATTTTTCCATCTTCAGTTAAGCAATCAAAGTTGAAAATAAAGGGAAAAAAAATAAATTATAAAAATAGAAAATATGTACGAGTATATAATTGCAAAAAGTTCACAAAATTTTATTCAAGATAATTGAATGAAATAAAACGATAGACGTCGACCAGTAAGAAGAAGAAAACATATTTTCTGCAATTTTTTTTTCATTTAAGGCAACGAACTGTTTCAAGAAACTTGGTTCTCTGAAAAAAAGGAAACAAAGATAGTGCAGATAGTCTACTCTACTGGCTTTTGTATAATTGGATCGATTAAGTATTTGTAATTATGAGATTATTCGTCTTTATGAAAAAGCCATCATCTTAATTGGAGAGTAATCGAGTGTGCCCTCTTTGGACATGGACAATGGACGACGATCTATCAATGAAAGATGACCTTTTCATCCCAGACCGATAAATAGTTATCTTGAGATTCTTGAGACTTTGTTTGTTTTGCACTTTAATGCATATTCGAATTACAAAAGGTCCCGTTAAGCCTATTGGATTATATCGATGCACCAAAGATAAAAGTCTGCTTTTAAACCGAAAGTGAGAGTTGTAAATATTTTGGTACCTTTAACAATGGATTCTTATACTGAGTATATTATAGTTATGTTAGGTCCACTCTTTCAACAGAAAAAATAATTAATAGTTTATTGTTGTTTAATTCTTATAATTTTCGATTTTTTTTAATTTTCTTGCTCACAAAAGTTTTTGAGGTTTTCATCTTTTTTGAAGAACAACTTCTGGCATTTACGTTAAAATTTTAAAATATTTGTTTTTTGTTTTTAATTTACAATGACATTTATTTTAAAATAATCATGTCTTTTTGTTTGTTCTTTTATTTGTTTTTTTTTTTTATATTTTCTGAGCTTATGACCCTAAAAGATTACTCGTATAGGGGTATAGGAAGTCGATGGCAGGGTATTGATTTGATTGTGTGGTGTGCACTGCACACAAGCAGTAAATTGTAAGTCCAATGCATTTCCAGTAGGGTTACATTTTTCTTCTTTTTTTTTTAAATCACCTATTACTGATAAATATAATGCGATTGACCGTTAATATTCTCATTAAATGATAAAAACTACTAGGAGGTAGGAACAATATTTAATGTTTACATAAATAACAAAAAAATATTTTAGAAATTAAAATTATTTTAATCTGTGATTGATGAAAGGTTTATTAGAAAAATAAAAAGACCGATATAGATAAAGGTGATCAATCAGTAGTTGCACTCAATTAATTTTATTGATGAAAACAGGAGATTCGTTTTAAATATAGTTTTATGACTTATAAAATATTTTTTTTTTTATTTAAACATAAATTGGAATTTCTTATCAAACATTTTAAAATTAAATCTTTGAATGCAATAAAACTAAATAAAAGCAGAGCGACGATTGTAAACAGCTATAGAGTGGAAAGTTTTTTATTTACTAATTGATTCCAAAGTGAGGAGGAGGAGCGATCTTTATTTAATTAACAAAAGTGGTAAAGTGATGTCAGAAATCCGTGCAAAAGCGCATGATGAACCATTTGAATTGAACCGACGCATTTGCTATTTGGCAAATGTAGGCAGTATGGCGAAGCTTAGGTTAGAAACGTTGAAATAAAAAATTTCGAGATAATAATCAAACATGACATTACGATGATATAGAACACGGAAAAATTGGGTGGAACAATTCTATCTGTTTGTCTGTCTGTCTGCTTGGTATCTTAATCTACAGTCTAAAGTTTAACCAATGAAGCGTTCTCAAATTTTGCACATAAGGTTTTTTAATGATTCTCCAGAGAGGAAATTGAAAATTTGTCACCTCCAAAAATAACGGTACCTACTTGCCACATGCATTTAGGAAGAATTTATAATCTTAAAAACGGCTCTAATAATTTTGATAAAAAAAATCAATGTTGTTTTTTTTATGATATAATTTTTTTTACCGAAAACCGTTATAAACCGTACCTGCCATAAAACAGTTTTTCGATTTTCTCATTTACGATTCAACCGGTTGCAGTCAAAACTTATGCAAAAGCTCCTTTTAAATGCCTCTTAAAGTGCATACCAAAATTTTTAGATAAATAAATTTCAGATTTAAAAAATCATTAAATTTTTTTTGTATTCACTATTTCGATAACTAGTTGATGAATTTCTTAAAACAAGATTTAAAAATGTGTTTAAATAAATAAAGGGTTTTTCAACAGGGACGCTACAAAAGCGACAGGGACAGCAAACGACGCCATATTTCTTGCCGCTCTTTTGACATTTCTCTTCAGTAAGGTTTGCCATTTCATGATGGAAAGATATACAAGCCAACAACGAGTCGAAATTATTAAAATTTACTACCGATATTCGGAGTCAGTAGCCTCAACGTTAAGAGCGCTACGTCCAATTTATGGTCGTCATAATCGTCCTAGCAGATCAACAATTGAGCGTCTAGTGGAAAAATTTGAACCCACAGGCACAGTACAAAATGTTCCCGTGCCAATGAGACAAAGAAGTGCTCGTAGTGTCGAGAATATTGCTGCCGCTGGGGCTTCAGTTGCAGAAAGCCCAAATGTGTCTCTCACACGTTGTTCTCAAGCATTTTGCATCTCTGTGACGTCGTTGTGGCAAATTTTGAGAAAAGATCTTGGCCTACATCCTTACAAGATTAAATTGACGCAAGAACTGAAGCTGCTTGACCATCAGAAGCGTCGTATGTTCGTGAATTGGCGCTGAGCGACAACTTGAAAATGATTCGTATTTTCATCGAAAAATCATCTTCAGCAAAGAGGCTCATTTCTGGCTGAATGGCTTCGTCAATAAACAAAATATGCGGTATTGGTCAGGCAGTAATCCACCCGTACTCTATGAGTCATCATTGCATCCCGAAAAAATTACGGTTTGGTGTGGTTTATTGGCCGGCGGCGTCATTGGGCCGTACTTCTTCCTTGATGATCAAGACCGGCACGTTACTGTGAATGGGGATCGCTACCGTGCAATGATAACCGAATATTTTTGGCCCCAATTGGATGATATGGACTTGGAGGACATTTGGTTCCAACAAGACGGCGCCACAACCACACAGCAAATGTCACAATCAATTTATTCGAAACCAAGTTGGGAGAACGTTTTATCTCACGAAATGGTCCAGTCGCTTGGCCGCCTCGGTCGAGCGATTTGAGGCCGTTAGACTATTTCCTGTGGGGCTACGTCAAATCTATGGTCTATGCCAACAAGCCAGCGATGATTGATGAACTTCGTACGAATATTGAACGTGAAATTGCAGCAGTATCGGCCGATTTATGGTTGAAAACCGTCGAAAATTGGGTTCAGCGTCTGGACTTCTGCAAGCTTACCCGTGGTGGCCATGCAAAAGAAATCAAGTTCCATACATAATGGCATCGAACGTACTTTCACAGGAATAAAGAATTTCAATTTTTTGGATATCAGGCAACACTAACTTTTTGTCTGTTGCGTTTTGAATTTAATTTTTAATTTTAATAATTCGCGCAACAAAAATTTCCAGCTATCATTTTTATAAGTGACCGTAACCAGCGATAAAGTCAAAATTTTTGCCAGATTAGATACGCCCTACCTAATTCGATCGCTGCCCTACTTTAAATTCTACTCTAGATACGGCCATGTGTAGTACCTCGTGGCATGATGGCTAGTGCGTAGGACTGTCACATCTAGGGCACATGTAGTATTTGGGATAGGTGCGAGGTTGGGTGTATGCGAAGTTTCTTTTACATTTAAAGAATATAGAATAAAAGAAATTTTGAATTTGAAACAGAAAATAACCAAATCTCGAAAACTCTAGATTTTAATTTTTTTTATTTTTAATTTTTGAGATTCTTTCCTTTGAGATTTTGGTGCGTTCGAGATTTTGTCACTTTTATTTTTTTCGAGATTTTGTCCATGTCCATTTGAGATTTTTTTCATTCGAGATAATGATTCGGGATAAAGATCAAACAAATGGTTCTATGAGAGATTCGATTTATAATAATTTTTCGAAAAAAAAGTTACTCACCAAAATGCAATTTTTACTGAAAGTAATTTATTTATTTTTTTTTTTAGAAAAATCTGAAGAGTCGTTTTTGAGAAAAATAACACTTTGTTAGAGTGATAAACCAATTTGGTAACGTTATTTTTGGTTCTTAGACAAATTGAAATAAAAGTGTTGGGGAATGAACCAAACACGTTTCGTAAAAAAAATAAAAAAAATTGGGCTGTAACTGAACAGAAAGAACAGATACTGCTTTGATTACTCTATATCAAGTAAGCGAAGTAAGTTTGTTTAGTTTCGATTAGTTGTTAAAGTTTAAATTTCGTCGTGCAATTATGTTTTGCTCCTCGCCTCATATCAAGTGAGCAAATCAGCAAAGAAAACACAATAGGCGTGTTTTATTATCATCGGGATCCGGATCTGGATTAACTTTTAACACGTACTACAAAAACAATTTTGAAAACTTCCCACTACTTTGTTATTGTATTACGTGTTAAAGTTAATCCAGATCCAGATCCGGATCCCGATAGAAGATAATAAAACACGGCCAATAATAACCAACATTGAACGACAAATTCCAAGTTGCCACAACTACTAACCACTTTTCTATATCGTTGAATGCTGCTTCGCTAACTTGACCACTCATCCATTCCTTATTAAAGAAGCTTGTATGTTGCTTTGTTTTAAATATTCCATCGCAGGCTGTCTTCATTCACTTAATGTAAATTGGTTTAATTATACTTCTGATTGAATGGAAAACTTCATCACATCATAAATGCACACACGAGAATTAGTTCCCAATTACCATGTCATAATTCCATTATCTCTTAATCCAAGTAGGTACTTACATCAACAAAACAAATCTAGACGAAGTGCACTTACCCTCATCCCTCCCCCAAATCCCTTTTATCTTGTTAACTATATTCCACGGCCGGCGCGGCAGTTCTTTGGACATAGAAACTACACTAGAGACTAGAAAGTTCTGGACTAGGGACAGCGGTTGTGATGGGAGATGAACGCTAAGCCTCTTGGCTTGTTCCAGATTCGTTTGACTCTAGCGCACATTATCCTCTATCACCCTTCCGCATTTGAATCCATAATCAAATTCGCTTATTATTTGGCACAGCAACAAAATTAATCTGCCCTTTCAGCGTTAGGTATTATGTAGATGTTGTGAAGTGAATTTTGTGATTTTTCATCTGACATTTTGGGACAAATCGAGTGGCGACTGGCGGCGGTTGGCGGAACGAAATGAAAGATCAGACGATTGCCTTTGCCAGTGTATATAGTAGTTAAAGCTTGAAGTTTGAAGTTGCCTGCCACTAATCAAATTTATTTCAACATTTTCCCTGTCTGGCTCTCGTTGTGTGGTAGATGCTTTGAAGTGGAACATGTTTCCTCTCTTTTACTGTGCGGTCTGGTTGATGTTGACGGTGTGGTGTGGTGGACGGTAGACCTGCTGATGGTTGTGGTGGTGGTGATGGTGGCTGATGGTGATGGTTGGTGGTCCCGTTTTTATATACAAAGTGGTTGTGCATTGGTTGCACTTTGGGAAGTCTAATGGGTCGACCATAGAGATTACATCCTTGACAGCAAGAGATAGGCAAAGAGACAAATCCCAAGATTTATGGCTAACTATCTATATTATTTTGTGCCAAATGGGAAATTGAGTCTTCCGGGATTGTTGTCAGTTTGTCAGAGCAAGGGAATAACTTTTTGCTTGTTTAAGAAAAAATAAAATAAAATAAATTGTGAAGGTAACTTAGGTATAGTTGGCCTATATATTCGAGGATAGTTTAGACGATTATGGGTTATTTCACTTTTTATTGGGTGATTAATGCAATCAGTAGTTTTCTTACTTCCGTATTTTAACGCAGCTAAGCAAAAAAGAATATTTGAAACCTTAAAGGTTACTACGTAAAGTTGTGCTTAAGTTATTGTTGCATTTCGGAAAACGAAGACATTGTTTTTAACAAGCTTAAAACATTTCCTAAACATTTTTGTATGCTGTAGGTTATTAGATGGGAAACGGAAAAGAAAGGAGTTTTGCATTATTTCTTAAAAATATATCTGTGTCCAACTTCATGTGCGTGTTTTTTTTTACAAAACTTCCGGTTCGTGTCAAACAATTTCCGTTTGATCTGTCGTGTTTTCAGAGGATAGAAGAAGACTCAATTGTTTTTATGTTAAAATCGATAAAGAAAAAAATTACAAAATAAGCCATATTATTATCAACACTATTGAAAGGCACGCGTTGAATCAGTTCAATTTAATATTATCATAAATCTGCTGGTATTTAACCCTAATGAAGTATAAAGCCTGATGCCTAAGTGCCATTTATTCTAAAAAAAAAAAAATACAAAATACCAAAGGAAAGAGTAACTTTAATAAAATGCGTGTCTAAGATCGATTTTTGGTTAGTTCTTGATAAGAAATCGGAGACATTGACAGTCACCTGATTTGTTGCTGTAATAATATTTTAAAAAAGAAATAAGCAAGCCTGTAGCTAAGAAATTAGTCTGGGAGGAATTTGTGACCAAATTGTGCATATCTACAAATCTAAGTGTATTATTCTGCCTTAAAGTTCATAAATATATTTATATATTTCTTTTTCGTTTTCTTTTTTTTTTTTAGATGTCGGATCTCAGTGGGATCAAGAAATCAATTCATCATTGAATCTAGGTAAGGTACTGATTTAATTTAATTTTGTTTCCATTAAAATAGATGGGTATGGATGGGTACGTACCTAACCTAATTTTTTACTGTGTGCTGTTGTAACTTTGTGAAGAGTCATTAAAAAGTAATTAAGCACTCATTGTTGGGAAACAAAGTGCTTCGATAAGTCGTATGCAGTTGAACTTTAAATTCAAAGCCTTGGACTAAAGCTTTGAATTGTCGACGAAAAATTTTATTCGGGTTTGTAAGATTGAGGGTTGTACGAACAAAATACAACCGGTACACAGAAGGAATAGTCGGACGAAGAAAAACGATGTAGGGGCTTAACAATTTACATGTTGAATACAACAAAAGGTTATCCCATTCAGATGTCTTGAACCCGGAGAAAAATTGTATCAAGGCGGTCCTAAGCCAACGCGAAACATTCAGAACGACAACAATAGCTTTCACCTGTCAAATGTATTTTACATTGCGAGGTGATAAATGTAAGCGATCCAAATTTACGCGATTCAATAGCAAAACCGAAAATTTCGACATCGTTCCGAATATTCGCTTTGGTTTGGGAGATTTTTTAATGCACACAGAAGTCCGTTTGTTGAATTTAAGCCACAAAATCATTTTCCACAACAATAAATACTTGATACGAATTAATGAAATTTGGTACACTAAATGATTTGGGAATGCTGAATTCAGTGGTATTGCTTATTTTTTTCTACTTCAAACATGGGCTTCACAATTAAGGTCAGAAAATGGTTCCAAATTTCAAATTTTTAAAGAAAGAACTTTCGAAGTTAGGAACTGAGTCAAGCTTATGTTTAAAATGTTTTAAAATATGTGCCTGATTGTATTATTTCATATTAAAATTACTCCAATACTGATTTGTACAAAATTTAAAGACGACTGTCCAAAATATTCAGAAATGTTCCCAAGTGATTAGAACTAATTTTAGTGCCAGTTTTTAAATTTTTTGGTATTGGAAATTATTTTTAGGCTGAATTTTATCGAATCTGAAAAAAATTTGATGATTGAAAGTAGCGAATCAGATTTTAGGTCAGAAACTTGTCATCACAATCATAGGGGAGACGAAAAAAGTGGGTCTCACAATTCTGTCTGTCTGTCTGTTCTGCTACAGCCTAAATGGCTGGATCGATTTTCTTTAAACTTAGTACGTAGTGGTTTTTGGTGATTATTCCCACACATTTTTTTCATTTTTTCTTAGAACTAAAAATAAGGGTCCCTTCCATACCTACAATTTTATTTAGAAATTTTACAAAATCCAATTTCTTCTCAAAAACGGCTCCACAACTTTTCTTAAAAAAATCAATAAATTTCTTTGAGTAAAGGCTACCTTTGGATATTAAACCATTTTCAAAAAATAGTTATTATTGGTACCTCCCAAAGAACCATTTTTTTATTTTTGATTTTTTTTTTTCAAAACGATTATTCTGATTTCAATCGTTTTTTTTTTAAACCGAAGTTTCTAAGTAATACAAACAGTTTTTCCAACCCAATAATTTTTGGATTTTTTAATATTTGTTTGAAAATCAAATTTTTTAAAAACTACATCGTCGATTGTTATAAAACTTGGTATTTAAGGGTTTTTTTTATTTATTTTAAAGTATTTTAAGAAATAAGTGTTCTTTTATGAAAAAAACTGCTAAGAAAAATATATTTTTTTTTTCTTAAAGACGGTTCCTACTATTTCTTTAAAAACTTTTTCTGTATGCTTAAATAAGTGCGTTATACTACCAAAAATTATAATAATTTACAAATAGCAACTACTAATAGTACCATAAAAGGTTTTTTTTTAATTTTCAATTTTTTCATTATCGGCTGAATGGATGTAGATATATTTTTTATATACAAAGATTGTAAAATATTGCGTATCAAAATTTTCGGAAAAAAAAGTTTTCTAATTTTTAAAAACATTTGCAACTTTTTTGGAAAATTTGATATCTCAAAAACAGGTTGACAATTTTATTTTTATATTCCCATTAACAAATACTTAGGATTTGTGTACCAAAAAATTGTTTTAAGAATTTGATTTATGAAAACTATATTTTTTAAAAAAAAAACCACTGCAACGATTTAAAATTTTTTCCCAAACAATCATATTTAGTCAAGAATTAAGATGGCGTTTCATCTCAAACTCCTAAAGAAGTTATTTAAGCTTATTTAAATATCGTATTTTATGCTTTTGAACATTTTTCTCTCATAATATTCATGTTTTGAGATATAATCTCTTAAACCATCAGCGTCTTGAACATAAGAGCCAGTATCTACGTGCGACCCAGTCATGTAGTTTATTTTTTGTTGTGGTTTAATACCTTCCAGGAAAAAAAAATCAATCCAGCTGTGACAAAACGATGCAAATAAAATAGTTTTAAAATAAAAAGAAATCACACAAAAATATTCTAAAATAAAAGCATACATTTGAATTTGAAGACACTAAATCACCATTGTGTAATAAACCAAATTTATTTGATTCGTTTTCCTAGAAAACAGTCAAAACAGTCAATACAAAACCGATTTAAAAAAAAAAAATATTTCAAAGTGGCGCCCAACATGCAAAATTTTAAAGGCTTTTTTCTGTGTCTTTTGATTATTATTACCTTCAAAGGTGAAGACTTTATGTGAATTCACCAGCCAAAGTTCATTAAACATTTAACAATAGTTTCATACCATAAAAAAATAAAACCCATCGAAATCTGTTCAAATTTAAATTTAAGCTTTTGTAATTCTACTAAAAAATATTATTGTACTAGATTGTGAGAAAAAAGGAGTACAAAGTTTACAATATCAGTTTTTTTGTGTGTTTGATGAACAATTTTTCACACCAACGATCCCACCCACAGGTAAAAAGCACTAGACACCTATTTTTCTCAGCAATCCTTATCCCGAATCCACTTAAAAAAAAAACTATTAAAAATAAGTTCAGTTACTAAACTCATTCCCTTGGGTCAGTTTTTAAGTTCAGGGTTATTTCTGAGTTAAATCAGACTTAGCTAATAATAAACTAACCCCGAGTGAACTCAGGAAAAGTTTTTCAGTTGCTAAAATCAATGTATGGCACCATGGGTGTCACATCTTCCACGCCTTTCATGCATCACAACGAAAATGCATACTGACAATTACTTTCACTATCAAAATTGAGATGGCGCCACATCGCAGGCTCAATTCAGCTCAGAGACTAAACTCACCAAATAAGGTGAATTGACTCGGAGTTAATTCAATTGACAAAAGAATACGTCTCAGGTTTAACCCCGTAACTAGGATGATTCCACACTGAAAAACTGTCCCTTAATGTAACCAGATATTCTCTAAGGTACCTTTAATTTCAACCACTCCTTTAAGTTTTGTAGGGTAAATAGCAAAAAATTCAGGTTTTTGTAAATTTCTCGGCATTTATCAGGTTTTTTTTAAGAAATGGTCAATGTGAAAATTGTATTTTCTAAATTTTACATGAAATAGATTATACCTACCTACCATTTTTTTTTCTGCAGGACCACCAAATAAAAAAACGTTTACAAACTCAGCCATTGATTTACCCCAGCAGTGCTGGGTACCTGCGCAAGTTCTTCTTCATTCTCTTAAAAAAAAGTGTTGGAATCATTTTTATGTAGAATTCAATGAAATGCAATTTTTGCATTACAAATTTCTTCCGAAAAACTGATAAATTTAAAAGAAACTTTAAAACTTCTTACACCCCCACAATTAAAAAAAAATATTAAAATTTGGGATACTTAAAAAAAAGCTTGGATTAGGACATACAAATAAAGCTTTCCACTTCATTCAGCTTTGTCGGATAATTGTTTTTATCTAAGTGAAAACCTAATTTAACTGAGTTTTATTTTAAAAAGTGAATTATGTATATTCATAACATACATACACACATCACATGCACTTAAACAAAATTTCTATAACTACTTTCTTCCTCCGAGAAACTTGTTTGATAAAAATTTAATACCAAAATCAATAATAACATTCTTCAATAATTTTTTCAATGGATACATTACTTACCTTTAAAGTTCCTACGATCAATTAAAAGTACAAATTAAGCTCTTTATTTTTTATTTATTAACAAAAAAGTGTGCAGGTAGGTACTCAAACATAAAAAACCAACAAACCGATAAAAAACTAACCATAGTTATTTCTTTTGATTTATTTTGTAAGTATAGTTTTTGTTGTTGGTCGCGGTGCGGTACTTGTATCTGTGGTTTGTTATTAGGTCTATAATAATTAATGTAGCTTATTATAATTTTTTTTGTTTATTTTCAACCACAAATTATCAGTTGTTGGACTTCGGTCTTAAGATGGCTACGTTCATAAATTTCTAACTGAAACTGGTTAAAGCAATAATTATAGTCGAAATTGCGCATTACCAACCCACTAATTATAATTACTGTTAAAATTGTGCTGCTTCTTGGTCAATGATTTTTTACTGACTGGCATTATTTTTTAAAGAATTTCAATCAATTATGCATGCAGTTTTAGGAAATGTTTTAAAAGGTTTTAAAAAAAAGTCCCAAAGTCAAATGAACACACACAATTATTGATACTACTACATCCAGTCCTCGAAACTCGAGAGCTAATAACATTATTTGTCAATAAAAGCTGTCTTTAGCGTAGAGAAAAACTGATACCTTGTTTACATGGAGATTTAAATCCGAATCAAATCAGGATTTAGGTCTATAAAGACTTGGATCGGATTAAATCCGGATTACTCGATCCAATTCAGCTCGTTGTCATTAACCTGGGTCGAAATTTCGACCCGGATTGAATCCGATCCTTCGATCCGCTCATGTAAACGTGGTATGAGCTACTTATTATTATTTTCTGCAGCAATGAACGCTGCCATCAGACGTTCCAGTTCTCTTTCCAGTCAGCGCTGGAAAATTGGTTGGTTGGTGGGTGGAAAAAATCCAAACGTCACATTAAGGCTAAGACAAATAAAAACAAATAATTGCTCGGTCTCGCTCTCGCTCTTGCTCGCACTTCTTACGCAATTATATTTTATTGTTTTTTTAGTTTTTGTGGTGTTATTTTGTAAATAAATGTGTGCATTCTGCACTTCTGTGTAAAAAAAACCATTCCAACCATTTATTTGCCTTTGGCTTTCATAGACCACGTAAATTGTACGACAAAATTTGTGTTTGCCGTTTTATTATATGATATCATTGGATGTAAGTTAAGTGCCTTAAATATTTGCTGCGAATAGTGAACTGCTAACGGTGAGGGGCCGTGAATTTTGACATTTTATTCACAGACGTAAAAGACAGATGCCAATTGTCATAAAATAGCTGTGTTTGTTAACGTCAAATTTCTTGCAAATTTTAACAAATTCTCACAAATTGTGACAAATTCCTGTTTGTTAACTCAAAAACAGTTGCACCGAGAGAGCGAAATGAGAAAGCAAATAATTTCCCCTCCGTAGGAAAGCTTGCGGATTCCTGTTACACAAATTTCTGTGAACACGAAGTATTAGGAATATTTGATATTTTATATTTAAAAAAAAAATGTGTAAAACTTGTCAAATTTTGAAAAGAGGGGAAAATTCGATCAGTTTTGGGGAAATTTGAAAAAAGTTAACAAACGCATTGAACCGTGAACTGCACCACCATTTCGTAGAAACTTAATTTTTGCGTATAAACGGCGTTGCCACTTTGCCATGATTTCAATAGATCTTATCTACTTTTTTCGTAAAGCAAATCTATTGCTTTAAAATTGAGTCTGGCTGCACCTTTATTTTTTGGAAAAGAAAATTATCATTGGTCAAAATTCACTCCACTAATCTGTCAATTCTATTCTTACGGCTTCCGGCTATTGGCTTGCTTTGATAACTCATAATAACCTGTCTGTGTGGTACCTCGTGGCATAATGGTTCGGTTAGTGCGTTGGACTGTCATGCTAAAGGTCTGGGTTCGATTCCCAGCCATTGCCACCTAAAAGTGAGGTACTGCCTCTTGCGAGGAACTGACAAATCCTCCAAGAGTATACTTGTCATTAATAAGTGCTTCTCATCTAGCCGTTTGGACTCGGCAAAAAATTGTAGGTCCCCTCCATTCTTGCCAACAACATTTACACAGGACTGGTTGAGAGTTGTAAGTCACTAGGCCCTGGCTCTCCACGAGCTTTTGCGCCACCAAATTTAATTTATAATTTATGAGAACTTCTTTAATCGTGTAAGGTGGCGTTAAGCAGCCAACTAGTACCTTCTTTGAAACCAATACTATTATGCCTACTTAAAGAAACTGTATTCTTACTGTTATTCCATTAACACCTGCTTGTTCATCTATAATACATAATATTTAATTAAGGATATCCACATATATTATAATAATCTTTAACGTCATTTCAACCTAAGCGGCTTTCTTTATATGTTGCCAATAAAGTCTTCAAAGCCTACGTACGTATAAATGCATCTCTCATCTACATCTCCTTTACTATATCCTTCTCAAATTACCTCTTCATTGTGCCCAACTGACATTCAGAAAGACGCAGAATGAGCTAGTCATGTCAATTAACATTTCCGTCCGTCAAAAGACCCCTGCCATATTTCGCACCGCGTTCATACATTCGTCGCCGCACCATCATCGTCAATCTGCATCCCAGTCCACACAAAATATTATAAGGGCACAAGAAAATGAAAACTTGAGGCATATAATATGTAGACGACGTGTGAGTGTGACTTGCAGTGTCGGTGAGGCCCGGCTCTGAGAAGCAGGTTCCGATTCAATGCACTTCATCCTCCTTATGATATGTCCGGATGTGTTTTTAGTTACTTGGCTTAACACGTTCCAAGATTAATATACACAACAAGATTAACACACACTTCAAGCACTGCCGCACCACGTCGCGTCGCTCCGCGCCAGTCACACCTCTAATGCTTGGTTCTCCTGGAGCACTCCACACCAACAGCAGAGCAAAACTCACTAACCATCCACAGATGCTAATCGCGGTGATATGGAGGAAGTTGCTAAGAATTATTGTTGCTAGTCTTATGGAAATACACAATAATTGTGATACCACACCATGACCAAAGGTGTCGCATGTATTGATCGTATAGTTGAGATTTATTATATTTAAAATTGAGCGTAATGTTAAAGGGCCCACCACTGTGGGGACTATTGCATTTGATTTAATAGAATTGTCAAATAACGCCTTTGTTGTGGGGTGTGCAAGTGATTAAGGAGGTGTGATACAAATTATATTGCAAGACATATGTGTAATATACATATTTATCGACAAAATTAATTGCATTATCTTGAGTTTAAATATAAGGAAATGATGAGATATTATGAATTAAATAGCATAATGAAATGTCAGAGAATTTATTGTAAAGGAAAATGTGACAATTCCTTTAGTTTTTTTAAATCTAGTAACTGGCGCCCAATGTGAGATTTTTTTTAAAAATGGATTCTGCAAAACATGAACGGATTTATGAATGAAAATATCTTTTCGTGAATAATAACAGAGGAAATTTACTGGAAAACTTTGTTTTCTAAAATGAAGGGTTTTCCATTAAGGGTGGGTCAGTATTGAAATAAAATAAAACAAGCCGTGCTATGCTTGAAGTATTAAAAACTTCTTTTAAATTTTAAATACCAGTCTATTACGGGCCATTAGCATAGACCTGTGACTTCAGAAAATCCTACAAGAAAAAGTCTAATGGGGTCAAATCACTTGATCTTAGCCGCGAATTAACATCATCTTCACGAAGAATACTACCCTCAAAGAGCTTATATCTATAAGACGTCCTCTGTGGCATCAGCTGTGTGACAAGTAGCGCTGTACCTTTGCTACCACATATCGTTGCAACCTCTCATAAGCAGCGGCGATCAACAGATCCTGCATTTTGCTAACAAATAGGTGATTTATGATTGTTCACTGAACCGGTTGACTTGATTTGGCTACCTGTAAATGAATAGTCTGGAAAGTTACGGCCACATAATCTGTGGCATAGTTGCCACAAAAACGGACACAATCCCGGAATTCTGCATCCTGAAAACCAAAAATCCCGAAAATCCAGGATCTGGAAAACCCAGAATCCTGAAAACCCAAAGTCCCGAAATCCCATAAACCCGAAAACCCTGGATCCCGAAATCCTAGAATTCCGAAAACCCAGAATCCTGAGAGCCCAAATCCCGAAAATGCAAAATTCAGAAAGGCCAAAATCCCGAAACTATATTTGAAAAAAAAAGTAAATTATAAAAATATACAAAATTTAAAAAAAAAGCTACTGTGACTTCTCTGAGGAACTTTAAGGCCAAATTCACATTAAAGTTTTTTTTATTGATACCTGATTCTATTTCGCTCTTTTCAGTTTTTTTTATGTAAAAATATTTTAATGTAGCGATGGAGTATTGATATCGGCAAAATGGTGTGTATCTACCCTTATTGATATTTTTTTATAAATTATATAATTAATAACAGTAAAAAAGTAATTAATTTCGAACATTTAAAAATAAAAAGTAAATTAGAAACAAAGCGTCAAAGCGTGGGTTGGAATAAATGTATATTCACTAATTGTAAATTTTGATTTCGGGATTCTAGGTTTCGGGATTTTGGATTTTCGGGATTCTGGGTTTTCGGGATTCTGGGTTTTTGGGATTGTGGGTTTTCGGGATTCTAAGTTTTCGGGATTCTGAGTTTTCGGGATTCTGGGTTTTCAGGATTCTGGGTTTTAAGATTTGGGATTTTGGGTTTTCGGGACTTGGGTTTTCGGGATTCTGACCCCAATACAAAAAAACACTTTCCTTTCGATAATAAAATTTAATTATTTGCACATGTTGCTTAATCGTGCTACTTGTCATGGTGATTTGGAAAATGCTTAAGTTATTATTATGAGTTGCTGAAACTTGTATGATTTGCTTTAATTAGTTTTGACATATAAAGTATTTCATGAAAAGTTGATTTGTTAGACAACATCTCAATAGTTCTTAAAAGTTGGGAGTATGCTTCATTTAATTAAATAAAATCCCACTTTAGTCAAGGCTTAGACAACCGATCCCGTTTATTAGTTATATAACTTTGAGACAACAGCTAAAAAAGATACTCCACCTTTACGCTACGTCAAACAAACCTTATTTACTAAATATTTTCTGATTCGTTTTAGCTACGCCCTCCATATTTGAAATATATTATGAAAAAAATGATAAATCTAAAACTCTGGTTATTAAAAACTTAAACATTAACTTTACTTCGTCACGAGTTTATAAATAAGGCTGTAAGTGTTTAAGTTTAATTTTAAATGTTTAACTTTCCCCAGATAGTTTTACAAGGGTAAGCGTAAATTTGGTTTCAGAGATTAGCTTCACCAAACCTCAAGAATTCAGAGATTAGCTTAACCAAACCTCAAGATTTTTAACAGCTCAACGTTTAATTTATTCCCTCATTTAAGTTAAATATGATTTAAACTAAAAGAGTATTGCTAAAAGCTATTCTTACAGCTCATTTAAACTCAGCTTTAAGTTTTTCTTAGGTTTATTGAATCTATCTTATCTTACAAAACGATAAAAAAAATGTAACAATTAATCGTTAACAATAATTCGTGCTAAACTTTCATTTTTAAATTAAATCTTAATTTGTATCGTGGCTCAAGTGTATCTACATATTTTTCCATCATAACTACGTACTTAAAAATATCTATCTTGAAACTTTCATCAACAAAATTAAAAAAATACAAAAATACTTAAAAAAAAAAATACAACAATAAATTGATGCAGTTGTGGTATCTCATTAATCCCAAAAAAAACAACATCAAAAGCAATTCTATTTGAGATTGATGCTCTATGCAAATTAAAACAAACAAAATACACTAAAAACATCCAAAACAGCTGATCATTTAAATAGCTTTGTTTTGGATATTTATCTGAAATTGCTATGTTAAACCAGTCCAAGAGTAGTAAAAAATTCTTCTTCTTCGTATATCACTGACCTAATTCAGTTCTTTAAGAATCTCATTTTATTATTCTTAAAGTTTATTTAAAATTCAAACTCTCACTTTATGGTAAATCAATTTTGGATGTCCAACTTTAAGATGCTGGGAGATACTTCGTTATAAAGTATGCCGGCGCAGTAAGAAAGACTTCAATCAACGCCCTCTTTCGTGATCGGTACTTGCAGAAGGAATCACGATTCTTTATTGAGGTAAATCAAAATTTTGTCCTATTTTTTTTTTGCTTTTCAATTAATGACTTAAAATAAAAACGAAATTTTAAGAAGAAGAAGAAAATCAATTCATGACAGTTTAAAGGTTTCATGGCATAATGCAACACACAACATCGTGAGCGTGACTTCTGATGTGCTGAGAAAAGAACAACATTTGTGTATATACTTTCTCTTGTATGAGATTTTCGTAAGACTATATGGCGCACGATGGGCACACGGAAAACCTGATTGTTTTTCTTCAATGAGATCCAAGATTCATTCAACTTTAAAACATACCTACACATATCCATGTGAGACGTCAATTGGGGTTATGAAACACGATGAAATCTGCCCCCAGTATCACCCAAGCAATAAACCCACTTTGTTGGTTGTCATTAAAAAAAATAACAAAAACATTGCAAGAGTCTTAGAACAAATCCACAAAAGTTTATCAACAAAACAAAGTTCATTAATTCATACTCCAGCTGATTTACATCACTTGGATAAGTCAATGTTGGAGCGCACCAAAATAAGAAAACAAAATCTTAAACCCGCCACCACAAAAATAATGTTTTGAGATTGGAAAAACTGCACGATAGGTTTTTGCTTCCCACGATCATCTATTTAGTTGACTTGCGAAACTTGTTTTAGCTTTGGCGTTGCATGCAACACAAATAGCACAAGTCGCGCAATTATATGGCGAGAGGAGACTCAGCTGTGCTGCTGCTGCCTTTGGGATTAAGAAATACGAATGCATAGATTTATCTATTAATCTTTTAGCTGCTATTTGAGAGTAGGCGTTTAACATATATTTTTTGTGTTTTATTTTTGATTTTTTAAGCGCAACACACTCATACGGCAGTTGAACCTTTAATTAGATGAATGTGTATGATGTCAGATTTGGATACAGTTGATTGATGTTTCTTGAAAGGTTTTATTTTTTTTTTTTTGATATGGTATGGAATTATTGTTGGGCGTTTAATGAACTTTTGACTTCGATGGTAATAATAAGAAAACGATTCAAAAAAAAGCGTTTATACTTTTTTTGTTTGTTGGGCGCCGCTTTGACAATTTGGTGTTGAAATTTGTATTTCTCTTAGGCAATTTAAGATGCCATGCACTTGAGAACAATTAAAAAAATAAATAAATTTTTTGGCGAGTTTTATGAGTGAAAGAGTTTTGCGTGGGTGTTAGTATTGTACCTGTTGTCCCTCAAAAAAAAGGTGATTTCTATTCATAAACAGGTCTGTAACTTTTGCTTGTGTGATCGTATCATATTGATTTTAGTCTCATTAGATTAAGCGTTAAAGGTACCCTCAAACATGGTCTACTATTAAGGATATGGGATCGCATCCGAAATATTATTTTGGGGCATTTATTGAACTTTGCCTAATGAATGTACATAAACTTCTTACCTCGGTAGGTAAAATAGCCTAAAGATACACATAAAATTTCCTTTACAATTTTGATCAGTCCTATGTGGGGCGCCACTTTGAAAATTTGATTCTAAAACTATTATTTCTTAAAGTTAATTTAAAATAAAATATACTTTAGACTTATCGGCAAGTATAAAGTAAAGATTATTTTTTTAAAAAATTTCATACTTAACTAATTTACTTTTTGTAACTGTGTCACTTGGTCTAACTGTAAGTTCGTTGGACAATCACGTCAAGGAATAATTGGGACTTTAAATGAGCTCTGGTTGATGAAAGTACATAAACGTCTTGCCTTCAAAGATAATATAAGCAAAAGACACACAAGAAAAGCCTCAATAATTTTCTGTCTGTCCTATGTTGGGCGCCATTTTGATAACTTGATTCTTAAATATATTTTTAGAAAGACGGACACAATCCCGAAATTCTGGATCCTGAAATCCCGAATATTCAGAATCCCAAAAACCCACAATCCCGAAAACCCAAAATCCCGAAAACCCAAAATCCCGAAAACCCTGAATCCCTAAGACCCAGAATCTTATCGATAAAGTCTCCATATAGTATAGTATTTTAAGACGGAAAACAATGAGTACATTCCCATCATCGATACCTGATTCACTTTCGCTCTATTCAGTTTTTCGTATGTAAAAATATTTTAATGTAGCGCAAACGTATCAGTATCGACAAAATGGGCTAGATCTGCTCTTATAGAATTGAAATCAAATAGTTTTATAAATTAATAGCAAAGTAAAGAAGCACCTAATTTTGAACTAATTGCATTCCATCTACATTTCAAAATGAAAACTAAACTAGACACAAAATGTCTACACACGAAATCTCAAAAATTTTTCATTTTATATAATTTTTCGGGATTTCTATTTCGGCATTTTGGGTTTTCTGGATTCTGGGTTTTCGGGATTTTGGGTTTTCGGGATTCTGGGTTTTAGGGATCCTTGGTTTTCGGGATTGTGAGTTTTCAGAATTGTGAGTTTTCGGGATTTTGGTTTTTCGGAATTCTGGGTTTTCGGGATTCTGGATTTTCGGGATTTTAGTCCTCCGACTTTTGTTGATCTGACTTCGAATCTGAGAGTGCCACTTTTACAATTTCGAATCTATTAATTTAATATTTCCTAATTAATTTAAAATAAAAAACGCTCCTTGTCAAGTAAAGGTAATGAATAAAGATGGAAAAATTTTCTTACAAAACCAATCTTAAGTAGTTCCTCTTGGTGTTATTATTCATACGTTGGACTATCACCTCAGGGTCTGAGTTCATATCCAAATTTAGCTGTTTCTATCAAATTTTTTTTCTGGATTGTTCTTGTCACGAAAGCCTTTCGTATTTAGCAGAAATTTTAAGGTCAATTTCACTTTTATTGATTCTGACTAATACTACGCACACACTGACTTAAAACACAATAAGGCCACTTGGCTCTGCTTCTCTTCGAGTGACCGCGACACCAACCTTACTATCTTTTGCAAAGCAGTGACAATGACAAGATTATTTCTTGTCATGATAACATGCCCCTCATCTTACAAATCATTTTTCCTCAGAAATATTTTTTTATAAAAGACTCAAAAATTGTCTTTAATATGTATTGGGCGCCATTTTGGCAAAATGTGTGTATGGAGTATTTTATTATTAAACTAATGAGCTATTGGCCAAAGTACAACTGCATAAATGAAGAAAAACATCTAAAATGAAGTTTATAAAGATTATTTTTCCCAAAACTTTTCCAGTATTTCTTAAAAAAAAAAAAATGAGACTCTTTTCGCAAAAATGTATAACTCAAGTACAAAATGTCATTCAACTTTATAATAAACTTTCACGAAACGAATATTTATCCTTCTTAATCTTCCTTAAACTTTTTGTAAAGTGTAGTAGACCAAAGCCGCAAAAACTCATTTTGAAAGCAGACATCCTTTTTGCCATCTTCAGCAAAACAAAACCATTTTATTTATACTCCTACTCGTTTCTCTGTTTCATCCAGAAATTTAATTTTTCCTGGATATTAAAATGTATCCGTGTATAGTACTTTGAAAAAAAAATATAAAAAAAAAGTACTACGAGTCTCTAATTTAAATTCGTTTGTGTATTCACCGTCTGTGTCTTCTTTTTTTCTCATTTCAGCTAAAATCAAGCAACATAGAGTGCAACAACATCGCACTTCATATAAAACCGCAGGACTCTATAGGACGAGGACAACCGAAAATCAAATACAAAAAGGAAACCATTCCCCATCAGCATCACCGCACTGTCAAAAATAAAAATCAATTATGGCTGCGATTGTGTACGGCGGCAGTCCACGTCATCATGGTGGCCGTATGACAGGCTCTCATCACCATCACTCCTCCTCCACCACTCACCACTACAGTAGTGGATCCACAAACGTAACCTCACCCTCTGCCTACTCGCATCATCATCCGGCGGGCAATAATCCCATCATCATGCCTCCAGCATCATATCTCTCAGGTGCTGGGATAACTCATGCAGCAACACTGCCTCCACCACAGTACGGTGGTGGTGGCGGTGGCTCACCCTTGGGCTCCACACAGCAGACAATTCATCATCACTATCAGCACACATCTGTGATGTATACGGTAGGGCGTCATCACAAACGAAAATCGGCCGTGGAGCTCTTGGCCGAGAGCAAACCATTCTATGTCAAGTCCGAAACGGTCCTCGATAGGCATCAGCAATTGAATTTCCGTGGTGTGGTCAATTCAGCGAGTGGCGTTGCTGGAACCGGTGCAGGTGGAGGTGGTGTTGGTGGGGGAGGTGTTATTGTGGGTGGCGTTGGTGCTAGTGGCAATGTTCCCGTGGCTATTGTGGGTGGAGCTGGTGACCGAGTATCGAATATGAATACATCCGGATGCATCATGTCACCCTCACGGACACACTCTGCCGGAGGAATGCATCATCATCATCATTCGCAACAGCGACAGGATACATTGCACCAATCGCACCAACAGCATCCACCTCATCACCGACCTGCGAATCGACGGAGCGCTTCCTCCAGCTCTGATTTGTTGCAGACCAAGCTAAGGAAGCTTCTCAATGCTGATTCGAAGGAAGGTCCGATGCCTATGAGTGATAGATACAAAAGCAATGACCCGCAAAAATATGACACCTTTAGTAAGTTTCAAGGTGGAAAATACAACCAAGAGGTGAGTTTAATGCTGAATTACAAAATGTGCTCATTCGAGGTGAAATATATTATTCTTTAGCTCTCGGTACATGCCTCTAATGACCAAAGTGATCTTTCGGTGATGTTTCCCAGTGCTTTTCTGTCGCCTCAATCTCTGCCACCACATCCAGCCTCAGACGAAGACATATACAGCTATGAAGCTGGCGTCAATGAACCGCTGGTTCTCACCGAAGACTATCGGGCCATAAGCCCTCCTGCAGAATATGCTGCTGTTGAGAGCTCACCGGACAAGGAACAAAACTCAAGGTGAGTCCTTAGCTCTCTTGCTAGTTTATTTTGATTTTTCATGGAATTGTATTTTTTTTAGATACCAAAGATCCTATTCACATTCACACGATACGACATCTGATGAACATGACTACTCATCTCCCTCGTACAATATCAACAGCCACAAGTCCCTGCCTGACCTTCATTCCCAGATAAGTCGACATTCACCTCATAGTGAGGTATTGAGCTGCTGTAGTCGCGGAAACCGTTCAAATAAGTCTGGAGGTAGTTCCTTGAATCGGGATTCTGGAGGCTCATCGGGACACTATACTCACCGCAGTGAGCCATGCTGCAAGCAACGCGGAGAACGAGAAGCCAATAAGATGACTATTTGTGTTAACCAAGCTGACTACCGACGGGATAGTGGGTCATCAACCCAGCACAGTGGAAACTCTTACTACACCTACGGAATGGGCTCATCAAGATACACTGACTGTCCGGAGTGCCGTCTCAAATATCAAAAGGACTCGGAATGCTTATTGAACTTTACGACTCCCGAGGTTCCGGAAGCCTTTCAGGATGACTACACTCCGGAGCAAACCCGACCCATTACACGTTTCTACGAAGACTCTAGATACACGTCGCAACGAAAGATCTATCCACCTCCACCAACGCACCACCTGCCACCTACCCCTCATAAACAAACTCACAGCCCGACGATCCGAACGCCAACGGATGACTGCCTCAAGGAGCCCGAAGTAAGTCCTCCGCCAACTGGTTTCAAACGACAAAAGTGTCTTCGCTTCAAGCACCGGAATCGTTACTCTACCTCCAATGACCGCACATCACAGCGCAGTGGAGGTAGTGGGGGATGCACTACTGCTGTTTATGGCCCACCCGATCGTGAATCAGACGAAGATCGGAAGCCTATACTGCGATCAAAGAGTGACATCAGTGATCGCTACTACAATCGAGGATCTCCAATGACCGAACAACCTATGAGTGGCGGGAAAAATTCAAATGGAATGGAGAAGATCCGACGGGCAGAGAGCATGTCCCAACTAGAGAAATTCTTCGATCGACTAGGTCTCAACGAAGAGAAATTCGAAGAGATTTACAGTCCACCGAAAAGACGCTACAGCACGGACAATGATTCCGATCAATCGGGTTCGGTGTTCTTCTCGGATGTAAGTACAGTCGATTCCACACGCCTGCCTGACAGCACTGAAACCCAACCGCAAACAACACAGCCATATCGACCTACAGAACCGCCATCTATTGTCGAACGAAATGCCCGAATTATCAAATGGCTGTGTAACTGTCGAAAATTACAGTTGACATAATTTTGTTTGGGTGCCGCTGTGAGATCATGGCGGCCTTATTAAGAGAAATTATAGAATGAGAATTTGGCCTTGACCATACGATAAAATCAGGCCAAAACGCACTCCTGGTGAGATGATAATACTTTATATTTTGTATCCGTAGAATACCGGTGACGTGACGAATACGACACGATGCCAAAGTGCAAATAAGTAGAATGTTTTTTATGTAATTTGTGTAGATGGTCTTCAATATTAAAATTGAATGTGAGTTCAGATAACTAATAATAAGAAAATAATTATCGAGTTCAGAGAGCGAAAAAAAAAAGAAAATTAATCAACTAAAACACAAAAATACTTGTTGGGTCAAAGTAAATGTCAAATTTGACATAACACATTTTTTGACAGTTATGGCCAATGAGAAGCTATCAAAAATAGTCAGTTGATTTAAAATCTTATTTCCGTTGAACTCGGTTGGTGATGTTTGTTACTGCAGTGGAAATTTTTATTTAGCTATCGTATAATCAAAAGCTATTCAAAAATACATACAGGTTTACAAAAACGGTACAAGGGCAAATTTTAATATGAATAGGTACAAGAAAATAGATTTTAGGTTTATTGGGTGATTATAGTCGGTAATTGTGTATGTTTTGTTTATGTGTTCTTCAACTTACCGATTATTTTCGTTTGTTTATAAATCACTGCCATTATTGTGATGTGATGTTAATTCCTTGTATCACCTTAACATTTTTACACATGGGTACACTTTGAGCGCTATTTTATGGCGTTTTTCATATCGAATTATTAAATATATTTAAGCTAATTTATAAATTTAGTTGTCGGTCAATTTGACAGATCAGGAAACCAGAAATATATTTCGTTGTCAGAATTAAGGTTAGGTACCCACCTAACATACCTACTCTTCAGTGCTTAACTAAAGAGAGAGTAAAGTTGTAAACTACGTAGATCTGTCAAGTTTTCCATACAAATTTTGCCACAGTTACGAAATTTAAAACTTTACTACGTTTACGACGGCTTTACGCTTTTGTATGAATACCCTTGTTATAACTGCCACTTTTAAATAAACCTTTTAAAACTTCATTCAGTTCCTTGAATTTTTCTCAATATTAATAGGGAAGTTACATATCTAATACGAAATATTACAATTTGATATTATTTTAAATATTTTCCGTCTTGTAAAATTTTGGTCCTTCTTTAGACAGCCATCAAACTCTTAAAAGTTATAAAACAAATATTTTCTACTGTTGTTTTAAGAGTTGTTGTTGCCTAAGTTAAACGATGGAATTAGCTGTCAAAACCTTTGACTTATGTGATATTTTATTGATTAAATAAAGAATATTTCCAACTGTATATTTGTGTCGTTTTCGATTGGATATTCGGAGTGCTCCTTTTCTATTCCAATTTCACTATTATGACTCCAAAATCTTTCGATTGGCTGTTCAGAGTTCTGTTTTCGGTGTTATTTCAATAATGGTGCACTATTTTTTTTTTTTTTTGGATTTTGCAAAAATTCAAATTTGAATTTATTGTTTGCCCATTGATGAAGTTAGGTGTAACCAGAATTGTTATAATATTCATTTTTTTTCACACAATTACCGACTTGACACTCAAAAAACCTAGGAAATATATCAAAATAAACATTTGTCATCTTTAAAAAAAAATATACCTATACTTATTATAGAATAAAAACTTTAATAACAATTATGTATTTCCAAACGAAATATAATCAAAAATTAAATATCAAAATTTTCTCACGCAAAACAAAAAAAAAATACTTAATAAATAAATTTAATTTTTAATAAAAATTAAAGAAAAAACAATACAAACAAAAACGGAACCTATACAACTAACAACCAAAAATTATTAATATTATGAATTTAATGACAAAAATTAAATAAATAAATTTAAATTAATAAATCATACTACCTACGCTTAAATTTAGTGTTAACTTTTTTTGATCGACACAAATACAAATATTATTACTTATAGAACATAATAATGTTTAAATTTTAAAAATAAAAATGTTCTAATAATTTTTTCGTATACCTACCTATATAACTAATCTAAGAAAGAAAAATAAAAAAAGAAGACAACAAAAACAATTCTAAAAAAACATACTATTATTAGACAAAACAATTTAAATACTAGAATATTTATATAAACAAATTAAATTTTAAACTGTAGAAAAAAAAACAAAATTCAATTTAATAAAAAAAAAAAACAAAAAGTAGCACATAAGCTTATGGATAAGTTTTGTCGTTTATGTTATATTTTGTGTCTCTTTGTTAATCGTTTATTAATTTTATTTATAAACATTAAATATAAGTAATAGAAATTAATAAAAAAAAAACAATAAATTGTTGCGCTCAATGTTTGAAAATTAAAATGAAATACTTAAAAAAAACAAAACAACCAATATATTTCAATATGAATTCCTTTTTATATACTTTAAATCTTGCCATAAAACTTGATAAACATAAAAAAAATACAACAACACACACAATCACTCAGCTGTCAGCTCAATAAACATGGAATTAACAATATTTATACATTTTGTGAAAACTTATAATATTTATCTAACAAAAACAAAATAACGAATAACGAACTAACTTTGCATAGTTTTAACAACAAATAAGAAACAATTTAGTAGATGCTAAAAAAAAAAAGAAAAATTGTTTAGTATTTTATTGAAAGTAACTTATTAAACTTGTTGCATTATTATATTATTTACTGTGTAATTTAAAATCAAATAATTCAATGAGCATTAAATAAAAATTGGAAAAATAAAATAAAACAAAAAAAGAAAAGAAAATAAAACAAACAAAATATTATTATGAAGAAAAATAAAATCCCAATCGATTTTCAAATTAATAAAAGTGGACCTTTTCCAGTACATATTTAGCAACAAAACCATTAATAAATAACATTTATGTATAAAAAATAATTGGCTTTTTTATTTTTTAAAATTTCAGGTCAATGGCATAGTATTTATTTTATTTGAGACGATGACGTGTGTAAATATTTTTTAAACTTTCACCCTTGTAATGTCGTTTCGTTTACTTTCTAATTTTATCCTCCCACCTAAAAATTCGGATTTTGTAAATATGGTTTGATGTTGAAATGGAAAACTGGTTTTGGTTGAAAAATTTTGATATTTTAAATTGATGAAACAAGGTTTCATGGAAATTTTAATGAAATCCCAATGAAAACTAGATTTCAGCAAAATCTTGAAATCTGAAATTCACCGCGGATTTTTCAAGGTGGTGACATTGTTCCAAGAGACCCAATTTTATATGACTCTGCCTCATAGATTTAGCAGAAGTCTTTACTTGATCCACTGATATCAGTGAGTTAAAATCTTATTCCGTGGATCAAGTCATTTTTTTTTTCTAAAATCTCCCCTTTCACACTATCTGACATGTAGGATTGCGAACAAATTCCTTGAAATCGTTGAAGGCAAGAGCTATTTTTTGCACTGCTCATCCTGCTTCGAACTCTTCCCACCTCAAAACAAAAGTTGAGCCTAGTACATACTTGTGAATCATGTCGTCAATCAATACAAAATTTGCATTTTTGTTTACCCGTGAACGTGTTCTTGACAACAAATTTACAAGTCGGTACCAGTGAGAAATGTCAACAAATTCTCCGCTTCACCAGGAAGTGTGTACTAGGCTATACTTATGAATCATGTCCTGAATCCATACAAAATTTGAATTTTTGTTTCACCCGTGAACACCCTCGTGAAACTGTGTGGAGACAAAAGTGGAGATTTTCATTCACGAGCAACTCCTGTGCAAAATGTACCGGAAAAGTTGGTAATTCGATTACAAAAGAAAAAAAAAATTGTTGGTTGCAGTAACTTGTGATTCGAAAATTTGTTTAAAGAATTTAAATGCTAAGACCCCTATTACACGATTATTCTTTGCGTCTCACTCTTTTCGAATTTTCATGAGTGCGACAGTGAAACATTTGTGCCCTATTACACGACGACTCTAGAGTCATGACTCTTTTCGAACTTAATGAGTGCGACAGAGAAGAAAAATGAAATGGAAGACCAGCTGCCCTGTGAGTCGTGGGCCAAGTTTCGGTGACTCATTTTTGACGTTTCTCTTTTCGCTCGTTCGTCTTTCAACATTTTTTTTACTATTGTCCTGTCATCATTTTCATTTGAATTCAAATATTCGTTATTCGAATAAGTTCTGCGGCTCTTTTGTAAGGATTATCAGCTCGATTGGAAGGAGGTGATGAGCTTGAAGACGATTTTTCGTTCATTATGCTCAAGTGCACTGCCCCAGCGTGTTGCAACAAGAAATTATGCAAAACAACGCAAGCTTTTGTAACATTTTCAACATTTTCCACGCTATTTTTGTACATTTTTAATAAAATTTGTTTTATCCTGTGAAACTTTGAAGTAAGAAATTAGAAATACTACACCGAAAATCAATGTAAAAGAAGACTGTCAAATTTAAGCCAAGACTCAAAAGTCATGGTGTAATAGCACATGCCTCACGGGATAAATTTTCAAAGAAGAATTCGAAGAAGAGTCATGACTCTAAAGTCGTCGTGTAATAGCAGACTTTGATTTCACCTTTACCCTCATTGAATTTTGAAAAGAGTCAGACGCAAGGAATCATCGTGTAATAGGGGTCTAATGGATTCGGTTGTTTAGAATCCACTTTTTTTACTTGTCATATGTGGCATTGTGGTTTAAAGCCTAGTATACAGTTCTCATGCGTAACGCAAAACGGAGTTGAGCTCAAATGAACTTTTAGCTTGAATTATATTCAGCCATTCCACTTAAACAGAAGAAGAATCATGACAAAAATGTTTTTTATTGCATAAAACTGTAAACCAATCATGTAAACAATTGATTTTGCATTTCACTTGAAGAATATTTGCATATTTTTTTTGCGCACGAGAACTGTAAACTAAGCTTAAAACGTCAAACGTTCGCAACACAAGTATGTACTAGAGAGAAATGTCAAAAATTTACTTTCTCCACTGGCAGTTGTTCACTTCACGGGGAAATATGTATTTAGTATACAAACTACCACCACCAGAGGAAAAAATATCTATATTATGTGAAAGGTATCAAACTGACCAATGGTCTTTTTTGATTAGTGTCAAAATGGCTGTTCGCTAGGTCAAAATAAAAATCGAACACCAGCGTATGATTCTGAACAACACAAAGACCATGATAGCCAGAGTTTTTTGCATCCACCGCCAGCCACCACTTTGTTTGACGGCACGGCGCCTTTTTTGTACAGCATTAAATTAAAGGCCATGTTTTACACTGGATTAAAGTCGTAAGTTTATTTTATTATGAGGTGAATCGTACGTGGGAACTTTAAAAATGAATGTGGTATCCAACTTAATTCGAATTTTAATCCATTTTAGGTGTGTGGCTTTGTTGTTGTTTACCGTGGGAAATGTTACTGCGCTAGCTATAATATTTTCCAAAAAAAGCCTATTGACTCACCCCCTGATACCAAGTGTTAGCACGTACCGAAAGATTAAGTGCAGGCACAGCCTTATTAAATCGCATCTCTGAACGATGACAATAAAGCTTTTTAAATACACATTTCCCCTCCAACGAAATGTCATCACAAAATAATAACTGACAACCAAAATACACGTGCAGAAGCAAAACCAAAGCAAAAGGCAGATCTTTCGGCATAATTTTTTTTAACAAAAAACTTATTTTTATTGAAATTAATAAATTAATTTAAAACAATGCCACCAGCTATTGATTTAACCGCAAAACCCAAAAAAATTATCTTCGATGATGATGGCGAAATTCAAACCGAAGTTAAAATAAAAAATAAAACCAAAAAGAAAAAGTTATCCGCTGCTACAGAAGTTGAAGAAGCCGCCGAAGGAGTTGGTGCAGAAAATGGAAATCAAATTAAAGATGAAGAAGGTGAAGAGGATTTCTTTGCAAAAGAAGAAAAATCAAAGAAAAAAACTCAAGCCGACTCAAATAATGAAGATCACAAGAAATGGTATCAAGTGGTAAGAAAGAGTTCAAGACAAATCAATTCTCAAAATTGTGTCGTGAGTCAATAACGCAACCAATTTCTCCCAGTACCCACAGTATCCAACAACAGAAGAAATCCTCGATATCAAGGAGAAAGAACAAACTGAATTGTTTAATATCTGTAAAGCAGCATACGAAACAGAGCTGCCACGTTTTATCAAAAGTAAGTTTGTTTTACAGCAACACAAGAAGTTTCTGATGATTTTTTCAATTCTCTAGAGAATCCAAATGACTCCAAGTGGTTACTTACTGCCATACACAAGGGAACAGCTAAGGATCGTGCCAACGCTGGAGCACTCCTCGTTACCAGCAACTCCATGGGAAATATGCAAGCCCTCGAGACTCTCATTGGCTACACCAAAATGTCTAACAAATCTTGCACCGAGGTCATATCGATTGTCACTGATCTTTTCATTGAAGTTCTTCTTCCGGCCAACAGGAAGTTGCACTCAATTCAAATGCGCGCTGCTGACTGGAAGGCTCTGAAAAAGGACGAATCACTAACCAAGGAGCAACAGCGTAAGATCTTCGCCTACTGGTATTTCGAGAACGAGTTAAAAGATCAATATTTTGGTGAGTCAGTTAGTGTATAGGAGGTCCCTCAATTTGATAAAATCCTAACCTTTATCTTTCAGAATTCTTGAAAAACCTTCAGCAAGGCCTCCAAACTGGCCAAGAAAACAACAAAAACACTTCTATCATTGCCGCTGCTCGACTGTTGTCCTATTCGCCGGAAAAGGAACAGATGCTTCTAACAATGCTTATCAATAAGCTGGGAGATCCCGTACCCAAGGTAGCTTCGAAGGCATTGCATCATCTCTCCGAAGTCGCATACAAACATCCCAACATGTGCGGCGTCATCACCGCCGAAGCAGAAAAGCTTCTCTTTCGAAACAACATATCCGAGCGAGCTCAGCATTTTGCTTTATGTTTCCTCTCTCAAATCGCTCCCAGTGGACGCCCCGAAGTTTGCACTAAGTTGGTGAACATCTGCTTTGCTCTATTCAAAGTTCTGGTCAAGAAAGGAGCTATCAACAATCGAACCATGCAGGCGATTTTGAGGTGTTTGCAAAAGGCAATCGTGGAGGCGAAACCCGCAGAAGGAAGTCCCGAAATTATGAATAAAGAAATGCAGGATACGATATATCGTCTGGTTCATCTGGCAGATATCCGAATATCCATTCAAACTCTATCACTTCTCCTACAACTGGTCACCGTAAAGACAGAGAAGTCTGATCGATTTTACAACGCCCTCTATAAGAAGATGCTTGACCTGGAGTTGAGCACCGTTGGTAACAAGACAGCAGCACAGTTTTTGCACATCGTTCATCGAGCGATACACATCGACACGCATGTGAGTCGAGTGCAGGCTTTTATTAAACGTCTCCTCCAGATGTCATTGTATTTGCCAGCTTCATTCGCAGCAGGTTGCCTGATTGTCATACACAAATTAATTCGATCCAGAAGTGACCTGAAGCAAGATCTCCCCGAGGAAGAGACTCTCAAGAATGTCGTGCTTCCGGATGACGATGAACTGGCCAAGTTTGATAGTGACGGAGAGGAAAAATACGAAGATGTTCCGATTGATGAGAACGATGAAAATAAAGCCCCATCTGAGAAGGATGAAAAGAGTGGAGATGAAGCGGAAGACAAGGAGGAGAAGGAAAAGTCAAAAGGGTCCTCTTGGCATCATGCAAAGCTGCAGAAGGATGAGCATCCTGAAGCGGCTAGTACAATATCTGCAACCAAATATGATCCCTATCACAGAGTTCCGGCCTTTGCTGGAGCCGAATATGGTCTCCAGGCGGAACTGCTAATTTTGATGGAACATTATCATCCCACAATTCAGGTCTTCGCCCAGAGTATCCTTAATAGTGAGTTATTTTTTTTAATTTTCTCAATTTGTTTGCACTAACAATGTCTACCTTTAATTCCAGAGAAACGTATCGATTATTATGGCGATCCGCTGAAAGATTTCAGTTTGCCACACTTTTTGGAACGATTTGCCTTCAAGAATCCCAAGAAACTAGATAAAGACACAGCTGAAACGCCTATGATTCATAGCAAACAGTATGTTTCGTATGGAACCCGCGGTAGACCTGTAAAGAGTCTGACCAAGTCCAATTGCACAGAAGACGAGATGTTTATCTTTAACTATTTAGAGAAGAAACGTGAGTCCGCGGTGGTGGTAAAGAAAAAGGGTGACGACGAGGATGACAATATTGTTGGAGATGTAGACGATGATGAGTTTGAGGATTATTTAGATGGATTCTTTGGCAAGAAAAAGAAGGGAGTCGACGAAGAGGAGGAGGATGAAGAATTGGACTTTTTGAAGGAACTTGGTGGCGAATTGAATGGCGACGAGAAGAAAAAGAAAAAGAAGAAAAAGGCCAACGTCGAGGAAGATGAGGATATGGATGATGATGAGTGGGATGACGATGGCATGGGTATAGATGATATTCCAGAGGAAGATCAGTCAGAAGATGAATCTGGTTCGATTGGTGGTGATGATGACGATGACGATGACGATGCCGATGACGATGCCGATGATGATGGGGGATCGATATCATTAGACGAAGGTGGCAGTGATGATGATTTGAGTGAGCCACCTTCTGATGATGATGATGACGAATTGAAGCCACCAAAGTCGAAAAAGTCAAAGAAAGCAGAAAAGCCTGTGAACTTTTCCAAGGCACTCAAGCACAGTGGTGGTAAGTTTCATTCATTGCATCCGTACATGTTATGGTCCATTATTTGAATCAAGGCGTAGATCAACAGTACATGTTTGAAAAAAAAAACAAACAGTTTGAGTTTTTTAATCTCATTCGATCCTTTCCATTCAAATAGTTTTGGTCCCTGATTTCGATTTAAATCCACACTTTCTTTTCAGATATGAGTTCTCTATTTGCGGCAGCTGATGACTTTGCTGAACTGCTAGAAGAGACCGGCAAAACAAAGGGACAAGGTACATCAAGTGCTGTATTTAATAAGGATAAATCATCAGACAAACAAATAAAATGGGAAGAAAAAAGAAGATCGAATTCCAAAATTTATATGGGCAAGGGAAAGAAATTCGGAAGTGGCGCTGGAGCGAAAAAGTTTGGAAAGAAGAGGAAGAGCTAGAAAAAAATTGTTTTTTATTGAAAAAAAAATAAAATTAAAACTATTAATTTGTGGTATTTATTACTCAACGAATTTTTGTGGTGTTTTGTAGAAACAAGTCAAATATAATTCACTTGTTCTTTTTTTAAAGTTTTTATGATTACTTTTTGCTCCCAGAAATAAAAAGATAAATAAATAATTCGTTTAATTAAAATTCCCTCCTGAGGTCAGTTAAGTACTTTAAATGCAGTGACCTGATTAGTTAATACGAAGCGAATTTTTTCGATATCTCCTTTTCGACTCACCTCGATTTGGTTAATTATATCGAATACGAAGCGAGTTGTAAATAATCACATCAGATGAATGTGTTGCGGAGGAAGTCAGATTTTGTCTTCAGCTTTTTTAACTTTCAAAAGAAGCATTTGTTCTTCGACAAAATTCAATGAGCGCTGAAAATTGTTGGTTGGTGCTACGTTGGTAAGGCTACCTTCTTCCAATATCAAGTGTATTAAAAGAAATGTAGTTTATTTCTTTGGTTTTTTTTATATAAAGAATAACAACTCAACTAACATTTTTATTTATTTTAATGAAATCTTTTCCCGCTAAAAAAAACTACCGGAAATTCATGCGGTAAAAATTAAAATTAAATTTCACATTCAATTTTGATAATAGTGCGAATGTAAAACGCAAAATGGCGAAAACCTTTTTTTCCCCACCTAAAACGATTCGCTTCGCATTCCCTAATCATCCCACAGATTATCAAGCTAGCGTTATCACTAATTATTTTGATTCGATAGAATTTTACGCTTTGAATGGCTAACTTAAGCGAACGTTCGATATTTGTAATTCGATTATAATCAAATTCGCTAAAATTTGTACATTCAAAGGGAGCTTAATTTAGATATAATGATATAATAATTTATTTATATCAATATTTTTCACTTTTTTTTAAGTTTTCATTTATTTTCGATCCCAGAAATACGTAAATAATGAAAGAAATAAATAAAATAGGATAACATTTAAAATTCCAAATAAAATCCAGACTTTCCACTTTCATAATTATATAAAAAACCTGACTTAAATACATTCATCAGCTATCTAGATCAGAAGTCTTTTCATATGATTTTGCCATGACACTCAGCCATCAGGATGTTGATTACCTTTATACTCGTATCAGCGCCAGCGGTAGACGTAGAAATGTCGTGGGTCGTAGAAATGTCAAGCAGAAAATTGTTTTAAAAAATGTATATCAGCAAAAATTATTTATAGATAAAATAAAAAATTCAATCACTTTCATTATAATTGTGTGTAATACAATTTATTTTTTTATTATATATTTTTTATAGTCTATTATTATAAGTAGTTCTTATACATTGCAATTTATAATTACAATTTTAACGTCAATTTAAAATTACCAATCAGTCTTGTCATAACAATAGTATTTTGTTTTTCTTATAACGGTTACTGATAATTTTTCTTTACGATTTTAGTTTTCTTTTACAAACGGTATAGTTTTTTTTTTTTTTATTATTATTATACATAATATAATATTTTAACTTTACATACATATTAATATCGTCTTTTGTGAAAGAAGAAATTATAATTTATTGAGCATATATCACAAATTGCAACAGATAATAATAGTAGATATGGAAATTTTCTTTTTAAACATACGGTTGTCCATTCTATTTAAGAAAAAAAAGAAGAAAAGCATTGACGAATTTAAATAATTAATATTATTTAAGCCATAGTGTCAAATCATATTAAAGTTGATTCCAACTTGGAAAATTTGGAAGAGTGAAAATGGAGTAATTCCAAACGAAAAACAAACACGACATTGATTTCTGTTTTAATTTTATTTCATGAATGAAAACGTGCAAGCTTATGTCGTTTTTATGTTTGAACGTAAATGGGATATACCACTTTTAAAATTTGTCTATATTCGATAGAAATGGAAAAATTCCAAACTTTAATCGAAAATCAACATTTTAATTCAATTAGACACACGGCACTAGTACTATACATTACCTCATAGTGTGGCAATACTACACAAGTAGTGTAGTATAGTTGCCGAACACACCCCAAAACGATATGCATTCGAAGAAAAGCTTTTTTTCGAAAAAAGCTCAAAAATTGTCAGTTTTGACAGCTATAGTTGACATTTCTAATTATTTCACCACGAATTTTGCATTTTATTCCATGTAAGTGGTTTAATCCATCGTTTTTAGTTTCCATTTAAATATTTATATTCGCCTTTAGCTGCAATTTGTTGTTAAAAAATTGATAAATGTTTTCGGTTACAGAACCAAAAGTATTATAAGCGATAGAATGCCGGCCAAAAGAAGAACTGCAAAATCCGTAGCATCGAGTGGCAATTCCGATGATGGCAGCGATGAATATCGTCAGAAGAGGATGCGAAATAATGAGGTAGGTACATAAATAAACAAAAATAGAAAAAATAAAAACAAATAGCATTAATATAATTGTATTTATAAAGAGTAGTTGGTATAATATCTGAACTATTTAAATAATTGAGTCAACAGTGTAAGTTTGTAAGGGACTTCAGTGGCTTATACTAAAATAGGTAATGTCTAGTTAAGAAACGGAAAGTCCTCCTCCTTTTATACTCAGTAGTTGTTAAAATTTATTAAATTTTTTTTTTAACAATTCGAAGAGTATTCATTTATTCTATCTGAAAGGTTTTTCAGATCGAGCATTTTCATTTAACCAAACACAAATAGTATTGTATATACTTCTTTCTTTTTTCAGGCTGTTAAGAAGTCACGAGAGAAAACCAACAAAACTGCTACTGAGCGAAAGCAGCGTGTGGAAGCATTGAAAACAGAGAACATTCGCCTGGAGACCCAAATCAAAGAAACAGAAAAGAATATCGAGACACTCAAAAGTTTGCTCCTATCGAATGCTAAAAATACTGCCGAAAAGGATAAACTGGTTAAGGAGATCCTTGCGGAAACAAGTGATAGCGAATGAGATGCTTTGGGTTGGGTATTTAAGATTAAGAATAGAATGTTTTGTATATTTAAATTTTAATTAGAATATAAGAAATTATTGTTAAAGTAAATTAATATAGTCTGTATGAAGTAAAACGAGTATACTTTATATATTTATGATAACAGCGGCGCGGCGATGCGATTGAGTAAAGAAGATTACATATTTTTTAATCTAGGTTTCAAATTATTAGGTTCATAAGATTAAAATTAAAAGATGACAGTCGTCATTAAGACAATGGAGGTTATCGCAAATTAAATGATTCACTCCTTCAATGATGTGTAATATTATTAAAGGTGGTATCTAATGTCTGACAAACCGATTTTTGCATTCACAAACATTTATGAAAAATACTTTTTTTAAATAAAAATATTTTTAAATGTTTACCTTTTAAAAGTGTATTTTAAAATTAAACTTTCTGTTGCTTTTGGAAAACTTTTACCAAAATACTTTAAAATAAAAAAAAAGATTATTTTCATTAATTTTGTGATTGCAGGAATCAGTTAGTCAGGCATTTACGAAAACAACCCTTATGCTCAGAAGTTTACCTCAAAATTCCTTGACTTTTGTTTCTAGGATTTTTTTGTGTAAGGAAAATTGATTCCGGGGGAAGGTTTACGATACTACAAATTTTCGTGGGAAATAAAATACCTTTTGAGATTTCAAACTGGACCCAATATAAATAAATTTTGGGGTCTAAGTTTAACGCCTTTGTTATACATACATGCCAAACATACATACAACATACAAAAGAATAGAAATAAGTAGCAGAGGATTTTAGTGCACCTTCCATATTGAGTACTGTAGAAGATGTTTTTGTTGGGTTCTTCCTTACGATTAAGTATAATTTGATGGTACTTTTTAAATCTTTAGAATATTGTTTCACAAATATTGAAAAAAAAAAATAGTAGGTAGGTATATGTTGTCTTTTCGCTGTTTTAGTAGGAATAAATAAAAAAGTGCATTTTTTTATTTATCATTGCTTGACTTGACGATGGAATTTTTCGCTTGTAATTTATTTGTTTTACAATTGTTAAAATGATTCATCAATTCACTAAGTTTGAATGTGGCAATTTTGCTTAGCTTACAAAACTATGTATGTGTGTCAACAAATTCAGGTATAAGTTTCACCTTCTTAAAAAACTTCGTAACATTTTGTGGATGCAATTTTTTAAGGCTTTAGTCTTAAGCTTATAATCGTAAAAAAAAGGAAAGTTTGACTGAAACAACGACCCAATTTTTTTAACTGGATTATGTAGCTATTTTATGGAGGCCAACTTGATCATCAGACTCTTATAGTGGTACTTATGTTATTGAACAACTCTGGTCCGATACTGAAATCAAGCTGTTGCTGAGCCTAAGATGTTCTTTATACTAGCCTTAGAATTAGAAAAGTGCGATCATTAGGACAAGGGTTTTAAATACACTGTAGTTCCATAGCAGACCATAATTCAAAAAATTCTTCGTACCAGTTTTTTATTAAACTTTTAAATAAGTTGATATATAAATATATCCCCAATGCTAAAACTTTCTCAACCCGGGGGAGCACAATGGATCTACAGACATCTGTGTGAAATGGTGCGGCTTGCATTATTACGGCTTCTAATCTAACCTAACCTGAGTAAGTATATATTATGGACCGATAGCCAAATGCATAAAAGAAGGGAAGAAATGCCCAAAATTGAAAAACCGTTTTATTTCATTTTAGTAAAAAGAAATTTGCCAAAATCAACATGTTTGACATTGAAGCAGGAAAACAAATATTCATTATAAAGTGACAAGATTGCAGAGTATAAATTTTGAATTTAAAAAAAAATATACAAATAGTTATAAAGATTTTTTAATTTGGAAAAATTTTATTTTTTGACTTATTCCCTTCAATTCCAATTCATTTTTTGGAAGTCGCTGGACTGAGATCGCCCATTTTTTAAGTTTGTAACAGTATTAAAAAAATTATAGTTCAAATGTTGTTCTAAGAATGTATACTAACAAAAATTTCTTTGAATAACAAAAAATATTCCCATGAAAAAGTTTTTCTCAAAACAAGACAACAAATATTAAGTTATTCCACCCACCAATGATCTCACTTTTACTCTTGAAAAGTTGATGGATAACTCAATTTCTTTTTCTAAACAGCACTTTTTTTACCTACATTATTTACTCAAAAAAAATTATATTAATTTATTTTTTTATGAATGAATTTTTCTATTAAAAATACCACTAGACCACATACAAATAAAAAAAAACAATATTTTTATGATTCATTTCACAAGCAAAGTGGGCAATATTAAATCTTAATTTTTTAGGAACGATCGAGAAAAAATAATAATTGTTTAAGAATTTGAGGCTAAGCAACGAGCCAGGTGAAAGAAAATTTAAGAATGATAGATTTTATTTGTTTGTTTTAGATAAACCAACTCCTACATTTTATTATATCTACCAAGTAGTAGCGTTTACATTTGTTTGTGATCTTACTTTCATTAAAATCTTTTGAATTTTTCATTGATCTAAATATAAAAAAAAAAAACTATCAAAAGCGAAATCATTTTAATTCATTATAATCATTAATTTCAATGAAACTAAAAAGATTGTCTTCGACCTATGACCTTAAACATTCTTCAGACAGGGCTCATTAAAAAATAAAAGTAATTTATTATGCGTTTCGTTTTATTAGTCCCTGTTTGACCACAGTTTGTCTAGATATATAACTATTTTTTTTATCTGTGGTTTGACTAGAATTAAATGTATTTTTGTTCTGAAATAGAAAATTATCATAATTTGTGATGGTAAATTCAGTGCACGTGTTAAAACAAAATTTCGAAACGACCGAATGATTTTCTCTTTTCAAATTTGTAAATTAAATGGTACTATGTATATATTTAAGTATATATACATATACATATGTATGTACAATTGTATAACTATATGTACGTGTGTGTGTCTAAACTTAAATACCCAGTACACAGTGTGTAATTCTCAGAAGCTATATTGGTTGTCATACCATTAATATCGTTATTTGTGATTTAGTTTCAGCAGTTGTGGCGGGATTTTGGATTTTTTTTAAGAGAAAATGTGTAGGCAGTTGGTTCTATTTTAATCAGTTTGAATTCTTAGTTCCGATATTGAAACTAAAGAATTTTGTTGTATGATTTTTTTAAAGTGGCACAAGTTTTTTTTTTATTTTAGTAAACTTACGATTTATTTTTTAAATTGTTTATTTGAAAATAAAGCAAAATTCTATAACATTTCAAGATTTTAATTCCTTTCAATTTGAGCTTCTTCAAGGTAAGAAAAAATTCTCTTACCTTGAAGAAGCTCAAATCTAACAGAAATACTCAAATCAATTTTGAAATAACGCCCAAAAATACAACAGATAATTAGTTGTTTTAGAATGTTTGACATTTTATTTCGGGTGCTTTATTAAATTAAAAACGTCCAGAACAACTAATTTAAACTACTCAAATATTTAATAGAGTCGAATATTACGTAGAAAGTTGAACAGAATTTCCCCCAAAAAAAAAGTATTTAGGGACAAGGCCCAGCTTCGATGAGATTGTTGATGATTTGGTGTGTTCAGGAAAGTGAGATCTCACAGATTTTGTTCCGTCAAAATGTGAGTAAGGGAAATTTTTTTTTTTCTTCAGTTAATGTGACAGCAAAACTGACAAACTTAGCTGAGCACGAGACTGATATTACTGAGGTTTCGGAGATTTGATTTTTCTGAGCATGCCTAAAGTTTAAACAAACAAAATTGTCATATTTGGGACGAAGCATCCCATACACCGACAAACTGACTACCGAAATTGGGCAATTAAACTCTTTTAGAATTCTTTTGGGACTATCTTAAATCTGAGAGGCAAGCGGATAATTTATAAACAGTAAAAAAGTCACTTAAGCTTGGTGTTTCAACGTGAGACATCTAAAGTTTTTGGGAAGGTGAATATTAGGCAACACCGGTCTACAAAATTGAACTTTTTACTTATGTTTATTTATGCCCTGAACTCGAATCCAAACTCAGTATTGCGCAATCACATCAGGTTTTCGAGATGTTTTAACTTGAATGTTCCAAAATGCCGTTCTTTCGGCATAAATATTAATCAACGAAATATTTTTTCTACAAAAAAACTAATAGCGAAATAGCTTTTAAATTAGCTTTAGAAATAAGCTTTAGTCTTATAAATTAGCGTTTCATGCGGGAAACTCATTTTGTTCCGTCAGTGAAATAGTGAGTGCTTTTGGCAAAAAAAAATTCCAACTTAATGATTAGGAATTCTAATCTTGTTGGGTATAATTTAGGGTGTTTTTTTTTTTTTTTTTTTTTGGTTCGGTCGATTGTTTTCTATTCGTTTGAACTAAATTGGGAACAAGTACCCCGAGTTTTGTTTGCGTTTTAAGTTTACAATATTTGAGTGTATGTATATTTACCTATGGGGCGATTTCTATGGTCGGATTCAAATTTAGGGTTCCGAAAACCTTTGTTAAACCCCGGTTCGGTTTTGTAAAAAAAAACAGTCTTGACCAGTATAATACATAATTTTATATCAAACTGTCTCTGTTTCTAAATCAAGGATTGGTCGAAAAAATGTAGGCATGCACACATCTTAAATAGAACTTTGCAATATGTTGGTATATACAAATCAGACAAAATACACAAGATTGAAGCAAACTATAACATTTTGTTTCATTACAAAAAGGCTTTTTTTTAATGAAAATGACACCATGAACGCTTTTCAGCAAAAGTTATAATTAAATTCTGGAAAGCGTATGTACATAAGTACACATGTAGCTAACTCGTATGGTCGTAGTATTTAGGCTTGTCAGATTGTGAGGTTTATGAAAAAGTTTGCGATAATTTTTTTGTGGTTTAAATTTTGATTTTGTGTTATCTTTTTTTTGTGGTTGTTGAAGTATTAAATTTAATTGGAATTGGCAAACAATTTTGAAAAAAAAAATCAGTTTGTTGCTTTTAAAAAAACTCGAGGTTATGGTGAAATAATAACCAGGTACATAGTAATGATTTAGTGAAAAAAATGTCTAAATAATTTTTTTTTCTTAAAAACGTAAATCTTCTTGACCAGTGACAAATTTTCAAAAAGTGTCTTCCACTAGGTAGATTCCTTCTTCGGAAAAACGCCCATCAATGATACATAATAGGAAGAGTCTCATTAGTTCAATGAACTAATTAAAAAGCCATGCAACAGATATCTATTATTTTACATTTTGAACCAGTTAACTTTCGCTCCTGAGATCTCACCTTACGAATTTTGTGTTCTTAATTACGATGTTTGATAATTACCTAATAGAGGGAGCCAGATTTAATTTTTTAGCAATTTCATACAATGTGTTGTGATGACTCAAAACATACCTACTCAACAAACCGGACAACATTTCTAATAATTGTTATTCGACCCGTTAATGGTATTAGTCAAAATTTGATTTTTTCTGAATCACAGACAAAATTAATATAAGTATTGTTGTTGCACTCTTAGTGTGACAGTGACTCATTTCAACTTTTCAAGGAATACCTACCTAAATCTTTATGTACATAATCTACATTAATGTAAATTATATACATACATATGTATGTATGAATGCATATTTAAGCAGTTATACATAGTAGGTAGGTTGTACTTTTATACTCTTATTTTATAGCATATTAGACTGAGTCAACAGACAAGCCTCGAAATCACTTCAATGCTCTACTTTACTGTACACCGTTCAAATGCAATCCAGCTAAAAATTAATTTAGCAACTCGATGACATGATTCCCCAAGGTTATTATCATTAAATGTATGAACCAACAAGTAGATCCAAAGTAGTGATTTTAAAGTCAAATGAAGGTTCTCTACCTTAAAGAGCAACAAATTTCGACTATTATAATCGATTTAACCCTGCCTGCAAATGAAGGCTGATTCCCTATTTAAAGGGTAGGTAGAAAGGTATACACTTACATTATGGGGAATAATTGAATAGTTTTCTCTTCATTCTTCAACCAAGATGAACTAAATATAAATTATATTTTGTTTGTATAAGAGCAATATCAATTAAATTCTCTACTAAAGGAATCATCAGATAAACCTGAAACCTGCTCATCTTGTGGCGTACGTTTATGGAAGGAATATGTTCACATTCAATTTTCTGTCGATAAATGAATAAAGCTGAGGCTAAGTGTGAGTCTAGGGGCCTTGTGATGATAATGAGAGAAAACAATGACCTGGTTTGCTTTTCAATTTTTAATTCATAAACAAAGAAAACCAATTAGTGGTGTTGTGTGACACTACCTTGTTGCTTTTTTGTTTAAATAGATAAAATATAACACCTTCCTTAATGTGACATGAATTCGTATTTATGTATTTGAATTAAAAGCTATTGCAACACTCAGCCATTCTTTATCTAATAATTAAATCTAAGCAAAAAACAACACCCATTCAACAATTCAACTGATAGAGGAAGTGGAACTCAAGCATGTGATTTTCTAGCACAATATGAAAAATGATGAACCGGCGCTAGCTGAATTATTTTTGTCACACGAAGACGCAACATATTTCATAGAATCTAGCAGAGCGCTAGGGACAAGGTGACAGGTCTATAGGGGCGCCAGGAAGTCCATACAAAAATTCACCACTCTATTTTATATAGGCACATTAAAAAAAAAAAAAAAACAACCCAATCTTACCATCGAATAAATCTAGTTTTTCCGTATGCAGCGAAAAGACCTCGTCCATCTTCCTTGCTATGATTTGCATACGTTCTTTGTGTTGAATCAGCTTTTCCCCGTCCCTGTACATTTACACGCCGCGGAAGCGTGTAATTGGAAAAACGTCAAAGAATTGGCACCGCAAATAACACACACACGGCCAAACACACAAACAAATTACACACCCCTTAAGGGAGAAAATGGTGTAAACAAAAAAAAAATTGAACTTTTTCACAATACTCGATGTAACCACTGTGCTAGAATCTATCCCAATGTCATATTTTTGATTGATTTCCACACCCGCAAAATAGGAAACTATTACCGTTGTTTTAATAAATGAATAAAAGAATCTAAATTAATCAACTCAACTTAACTAAACCAGCGCACAACAACGGCATACGGAGACAGAAATCATCACTCTTGTCTTGAATTTAATTGACAACGAGACTACTTTAACTTTTCGTTTTCTGGTTTTCACTTTGTGGTGTGCTGTATGCTCCTTTTTGATTTATCAAAAAGCTTTTAAGTTTCAACTGACTGTGTCGTTGTCGCCTCGTCTGCCTGCTGTCTGCTACTTGCTACTGCTTCTGTGTGTGTCGATTTCAGCAGTTGCGAAAACGAATTTCTGCAATAAAATAAAGCACGGTTGCAGTTAGTATGTTGTAGGAGTGAAAGGAAGGAAAATATCAAACAAAAAATAGCATTTTAGCAAGTGCACATGCAAACGAATGAGAACAAAGAAATTGTTGAAAGGGGAAAAGTATTGACAAATGAGGAAGAAAGAAAACTGAAAGGAAAGCTCTTTAAATGGAGCAAACAGTGAAGCCTAAGTTTTAGAGGAGTACTTTTTCGTATTAAATATATTAGTACTAACTGGTCGTTTTTATCAAAATTCAATACGTACAAAATTCTAAAGTAAAATTTAGCCAGTTTATATTTCCTGAGCGCTCAGTTTTTCCTCCTTATTTTGACAAGAGAATAAAATATTAACAGTATTCTTCACATAGAAGCAAAAAAACATACTTACAACTTACAAAATTTAGCTCGAAGTTTAGCTGGTGTTTGGAGAGAAAAGTGGGAGCGAAATTTTAGCTCGATCTGCGTATCAGGCTTTCAAGCTAACAAATCAAATTTCCAGCTTAATGATTAGGAATTCTAATCTTGTTGGATATAGTTTACAGTGGATTTTTGTAAAAGAATTCATGTAAGTTGAACTGAACTTAATACAAATTGCGTATGACAAGGCCCTCACTACGTCACTGATGAGTCCAAGTGAGTAAGCCGGACGAAACGCCGATTTGTAGGACTAAAGGCCATAAAAAGCTATTTTGAATCAATAATTCAACAAGTCCAACTTTAATGCTAAGTCTTCTACTTGGCTGATTTATTTCAGTAGTATATAGAATTTGTATTATAAAAAAAACCTTCTAATAGAAACTATGCCTGGCCCCGGGCAAAAAAATTTCCAGCTTAATGATTAGGAATTCTAATCTTGTTGGATATAGTTTACAGTGGATTTTTGTAAAAGAATTCATGTAAGTTGAACTGAACTTAATACAAATTGCGTATGACAAGGCCCTCACTACGTCACTGATGAGTCCAAGTGAGTAAGCCGGACGAAACGCCGATTTGTAGGACTAAAGGCCATAAAAAGCTATTTTGAATCAAATTTTCGTTTCTTACTGTATGGTGCCATCTGTCAGAATTTAGCGCGTGAAATAATTGTTAGGTACATTAATTCCTGAGCTTAATTGTGGCAGGTTTTTTTATTTGTTAGATTTATGTGAGCTTTACATCGTGAAATGAAAATTGAGAACGAGAAATATTCGAAGACAAACGATATATTAATGCCAAAGGGAAAATTCTATTTTATTTGGTTACATTCACTAAAAACATTGAAATAAAATTCTTTGAAATTGTTATATATAATTTCTTTTCAGAGAACAGCTGTCTTTTGTGATGTAATCTCCACAAAAATCTTATGTCAAAATTTAGCTAGGAGTTTAGCTGGTGTTTGGAGAGAAAAGTGAAAGCGAAATTTTAACTCGATCTGCGTACTAAGCTTAAGCCTAGTACGAAGATCGAGCTAAAATTTCGTTCACTCTTTTTTAATTTATAATATTTAACAATTTCAAAGAATTTTATTTCAATGTTTTAAGTGAATTTAAAGCCTAGTACGCAGATCGAGCTAAAATTTCACTCCCACTTTTCTCTCCAAACACCAGCTAAACTCCTAGCTAAATTTTGACATTAGATTTTTGTGGAGATTACATTTAAAAAAACAGCTGTTCTCTGAAAAGAAATTATATTCAGCAAATTCAAAGAATTTTTCTTTTCAAGTTTTTAAGTGAATGTAACCAAATAAAATAGATTTTTCCCTTTGGCATTAATAAATCGTTTGTCTTTGCATATTTCTCGTTCTCAATTTTCATTTTCACAACTTAAAGCTCACATAAATCTCACGAATATAAAAACATGCCACAATTTAGCTCAAGAATTAATGTGCCGCACAATTATTTCACGCGCTAAATTTTGACAGATAGGTCCCGTACAGTAAGAAACAAAAATTTGATTTTTTAGCTGGAGCTGCGTACCTCTCGGCTAAAATGCTTGGCTGAATTTTAGCTCGGCTTAATTTTGGAGAGAATTTTGTATGGGAGCGAAATTTTAGCTCGATCTGCGTACTAGGCTTAACCAAATAAAATAGAATTTTCGCTTTGGCATTAATATATCGTTTGTCTTTGAATATTTCTCGTTCTCAATTTTCATTTCACGAAGTAAAGCTCACATAAATCTAACAAATAAAAAAACTTGGGACTTATGTACGTGAGCTTTACTTTACGAAAATGAAAATTAAGAACGAGAAATATTCAAGGACAAATGATTTAACAATGCCAAAGAGAAAAATCTATTTTAGTTGATTATATTCACTTGAAATATAAAAAGAAATTTCTTTGAAATTGTAGAATACATTTTTTTCAGACAACAGCTGTTTGTTGTGATGTATTCTCCACAACAATTTTATGTCAAAATTTAGCTAGGATTTTAGCTGGTGTTTGGAGAGAAAAGTGGGAGCGGAATATTAGCTCTATCTGCGTACTAGGCTTAAATTCTGACAGATGGCACCGTACAGTAAGAAACGAAAATTTGATTTTTTTGCTGGAGCTTCCTACCTCTTGGCTAAAATGTTTGGCTTAATTTTAGCTTGGCTAAATTTTGGAGAGATTTTTGTATGGGAGCGGAATTTTAGCTCGATCTGCGTACTAGGCTTTAAGCACTCATTTTATTTAAAAAAAAAGTCAGGAAAAGTCAATAATTTTTCTTTTACTGTTTTTTCATATACTTAAGGAGCTTTCCTAAATCCTTGGCCGAGGATGAACCGTACGTTTGTACTAGTCCGAAAGCATTTATTTAGAACTTTTTCGAAAAATGTAAGCACTATATTTGTCTGATCAGATAACTTTCTGGAGAAATGTAATAAACAACTCTTTTATAGTCGAATTCAGACAGTAGTTGTACATGTGCTTCAGACTCCAAAAAGTTATAAATAAACATTTTCAGTGTTAAGAGGGGAACATAACTCTCTCCTTGACCAAATTTCCCACACAAACTTACATTAAAAAATGAGATAATTGCAACCGAATTTCCAAAAAGTAAGGTTGAAGTTTACTGACAGCTTAGTGAACACACTCGATTAAAAAATCTTTTGTAAATAATGCGAAAAATACAAACTTAAACAGAAAACAACAAAAAATAAGTGATTAGGTAACGGTCAATTTAAATTCAAAATGAAAAAGCCGTTGAACTAATCAATATGCAAAAGTTAACTGAAAACTCTATACAATAATTTGTGAAATTACCTTATTTCGGCTCTTATGAAAACGTAGTAAAATTTTGACTACGGAATCATTTGTTTAATAATCTTAGTCAATGAAAACAACGAAGACGCTATCTAATAGTTGTATCACGATCACGAGTAAATAGTAGTATACGTGTAGATATAGTCCATAAGTAGCTTTTTATCGATAGTGGAAAAACGCATTTTTAAGTCAAATAAGAAGCTTTTCCTATTTTACATTCCAGCATATCATTAGCCGTGTTTTATTTGAAGACTATACACAGCCAGGCAAAAGCTTTTCAACAAAACGGGTTGGAACAAACTGGTTAATAAAACTCCTTCTGTATGAGAATTCCATAGTCTAAAACTATTCCAAGGCACTGTTCGCTAATCACATTTGACTGCAGAAAAAAGGTCAACTTATTGGCAGCTGGTGATTGTTGTTGCACAGTGGGTGAAATTTTAACTGGCTGGCTGGCAACTTCTCAACAAAACACGGCTAATATCTCCACCTATTTTAAGCAAAACGAATTTTTGAACGTCATATTCAAAGTTTGAGCCTCTATTTTATTTATTTTGTATGCAATATTTTTGGCCCCAAACAAATATATTTAGAAATGACCTAATTTATTTTCCTCTTGATCTAATTTGGATAAGATTTGTGTATGAAAATACATGGACAAAAGCTACACAAGATAAAAAAAAAACTTTATCTCCACTTAAAAGAAACTCTTGGGAAAATACAAAAACAATTTGTTTGAATTCCATATTGTTTAACTAAGTAAAGTTTACAAAATGCATTGAAAACAAGGCTGCTATTAGGTTTGTTCGATGTTCCCTGTCCCAGAGTGCACTTGAAAATATAATTCAAACGTCAAAAAACTAGTGGCTGCTTTGGTTTTGATTTCACATCGAACACTTCAGTGCAATATTTGTATGACAAAAATGCTAAGTTGCTTATTTGACTTTTTAATGCAGCTTCAAAATCTTCATGCAAGTACTAGATTTTCCTTAGAATTTTGTTTATAATTATATAAATTAATTAATAGCTTTGTTTAAATGTTAAATTTTAAAATTTAATTTATTGGTTGCTCCGACCAGTTTTAATTCTAAAAGGTCAATAAACGAAGTAATAAACTATGTAAAGTTCCATATCTTTTTATAGTAAAATGTTTAAATATAAAAAATATTCTCTATTTACTTTGTTCTGTTCAGAAACCGTTAAAAGACTGGTTAATAGAGCCAAAAGGAACCATAATAAAGTAACAAAATATTGATATTAAAAAGTCATTTAAAATTTATTTGGTATAGGTATGTGACATCTGTCGTGCAAAGAGCTACCTTTAGAGTGTACTGGTTGATAACAGGGCTGTCTTTGGGACACTTTAGTGTCAATTTGACACATTTTCGTAACCCAACTGAACCCCAAGACATCTCTATTTAAAACTAATCGATTTCGGCCACCTTTTAGCTACTGAGCAACCTTTTAGACACTTTTTGAAATAAACATTTCCCATTTCAAATTTAAAAGAATTTGTATAGGAATAATATTGCCTTTGCCGTATAGCAGTGATGCACTGGGAGAATATTTCGAAAATAAGTCCTTACCCATTTAAACAAGCGACAAGTTTAAGAAACTAAAAGTTGAAACTTGCGATTCAATTAATCATTTTAAGAGGCACAGAATTGATATTAGAAGATTGGGTTCCTTATAATATTCTCATGCAAACGTATAGATAACAAATACCTTAAAATTAAAGTGATAATTATATAAGGTGATAAGAACCAAAACTCAGCACATACATGTCAAAAATATTCTTCATAACCAAATTAAATTGTTTATTAACTTTTAAACTAGAGATTTTAGAAAATAGTTTTTTTATATCTAGTCATAGATTTTGAAATCCATTTGTTATGGGCTTAAGAAAAATTATATAAAAATTACATTTGGCTGTGATGAGTTTTTCTGGAATGGATTTGGTGGATTTGGTTCTCATTTACTCATTTATGAAGTTTTTTTCTAAACATTCTAATATATTTATTAATTAAGCCCTTATTACGAGTGTTGCTTTCTCTCGATAAGCGACTTTGTAGATCATCAAATCAATCTTGGTGTTGGAAGTTTCAATTTTTTCTTAAACCACCCTTAAATAATTGGTAGCGCTCATATCGATGAGGACTTTTACCACTTTTTTAAGAATATAATAGCGAAGCTATGTTCTTAAGTCCAAATTTCTGCCATTTTTTCGTAATTTTGCTAATATTCAGCTAATATTACTGGACACATGCGACATAGGAGTGTGATGTATAACATTAAGACAAGGTAACTAAAAATAAATTTAAAAAAGCTCTTACAGCAGAAATTTAATGAACTGGTGATATGAACTCATTTCAATAATTAAAAAAAATATTTAAAAGATAACATTCACACGCATAATTTACTTATCATCTCTCAAGCTAAGTCATGGTCAGCTTTTTAAATTACATACATAAGTGCGTACAAATTCATTTAGAGCTTTTTTTAATTATCAATTTGACTAGTAGTGCACTTTTAATTATAATATTAATAGTTAATTTCTGTTCTGCAAGTAAAGTCGTGCTAAGCGTCTAACTTCCTACAGCTTATTCAATTTTTTGTTGAGACTTATCATTTATTTCTCTGAATGCAAATTCTATATTTTCTTGACCGCATTTCACTGAACTTTAGATAGACATTTATTAAAGTGAGTGATTACGAGTATTTAATTGAACATGCATATCAAAGTTAAAATTCATCAAAGAGTCTTAGATTAAAAGTCTGTTTTGGTTATGATTTCAATAATAATCAAACAATCACTGATTGTGCAACACTGGCAGTTAACTTTGCCGGTTTTCTTGGTTTTTTTGGGAATTTTATATTTGAGGAAATTCAATAGTTCTCAATGTTCAAAAGAGCATGCATTGGAGAATGGCAAACTCGATGGAGAAGAGCATGTTGGAGGTAATGTGAGATAAACTTTACGAATATATTCAAATTTTTGAATAATTTTTATAATTAAAGCTGACTACAAGGATGACGATGAAGAGATTGATGAATATACTCCATCCTTGGAGGTATCAGAGCCCATACCATTTAAAGGAGCTTCAGTGACCCTTCCTGGTGGTTCTGAAGCTTTTTACAAGATCGTGAATAACCGCAGAAGTATTCGCTCTTTCAGCAACAAATCAATTCCCCTAGAAGTCATTGAAACTTGCATAAAAGCTGCAGGAACGTCTCCATCTGGGGCTCATACCGAACCATGGACTTTTTGTATTATTTCTGACCCCAATATTAAGGCACAAGTTCGAGAAATAATTGAAGCTGAAGAGTATTTAAATTATACTCAGCGCATGCATAAACAATGGACTGCTGATCTCAGACCTTTACGTACAGATCACATTAAGGAATACTTAACCGAGGCACCATACCTTATATTGATATTTAAACAAATCTATGGATTCAAATCTGACGGAAGACGGAAACAACATTACTACAATGAAATATCTGTCTCTATTGCCACAGGAATACTCTTATGCGCATTACAAGCAGCTGGATTAAGTTCACTGGTTACTACACCATTAAATTGTGGGCCTGCTTTAAGGATATTGCTAAATAGACCACAAAATGAAAAACTTTTGGTTTTGCTTCCAGTTGGTTATGCGTCAGAGGATTGTAAAGTGCCAAATTTAAAACGAAAACCTTTGCAAGATATTCTAGTAAGATATTAAAGGACTACTTAATATAAATACAACCTACTGAGTTTTGAGTGTTTTTTTTTTTTTTGAGAAAATAGTTTACATCTTCACAGTTTTTTTTTCTAGAGAAACCATGATGTGTGTTCGCATAGCTCCCAAAACTACGAGTTTTATTTTTCCCCAGATCTGATCTGGATTGGATTTGCATACGAAAATACATGAATTATAAAAACAACACAATATCCAACTTTACTTTTGGATTTGGATTTACAAATCCATTCTGTACCCACACCCTTAGCACTTTCTTTGAAAAATTTGTTTTTTTCCCAAGGGAAGAAAGCTTTTTGTGTTGAAAATAGAAAAGAGAGTAGAAAGATAATACAGAAACAAAACAATAAAGGGAGATAGGTATATAACCCTCTAGTCAGATTGGGATCCTTTTTGTTTAATTATGACAATCTAATCCGGATCAGATTCGGGGGATAAGAAAATGCAGGTGTTCGTATATTTCGCAAAACTACGATTTTTTTATTAGCTTTGACAGAACTTTCGGCTAAATTCATAGTCTTGGGAAGTACGTGAACAGACATAATATTAGTTAAAAAAAAGTCTGAAGTCATGTGAATTTTGAATTCAAGGGATACGAAAAAGTGCCTTGTACCTGTTTGGGTACGTGGAATTTTTGCCAAGTTTCGCGAACTTGGATTTTTTCCTATGGGTTCTCATAGCAAATTGTGAAAATTTACAACACATTATATTTCTCGTTATACTAAAAAAAACCTAATGCAATGACTTTTAGTAGTTTATAACTTGAAAAATTGTCATAATTTCTAACATATTTATGTGGTTTTCCTTTCGACCAAAAACATCGATTTTATTTTGAATTTTTCGACCTGAGACCAACGTTTGCTTTCTTTCAACCAAAAAAGTCGATTTTTTTCAATCTCAGGTCTATTCTTCCGATCTCTCTATTTTAAACAAGATTTATACGCACTTGCACACATGCTTAAATAAACTGACCTTAGTCTCAACATATTCGTCCATACTTGGCACAGTGTTGTTTTCTTTTAATGAGGTGGTGTTTGTTGGACAAATTCATCAATAGAATAATAATCACTAAAACAATTACAAAATCAAATGAAATCTCAACTTGTGTTCTATGTAAAGATTTATGATCTGACCACCAAATCTAAAATGGTTGATTGAAAAACCACATTAAGCAATATTTTGAGTTCACAGTTAAATATTGGACCATATTCATAGAAGTTGTCTTAAGCTGTTGCTAGGCAAAACTTGAGATTATCTTATTAATCTAGGTATTCAGTGAACTCTAGTTTTACCTAACAACAATGTTTATGAATTTTCCCAATTATGATTGGTGTCTTTTCCAAGAAAATATGTATTAAACGTCAAAATGCACCTGCCCACACCAATAATCACATTTCACGATAGCCCAAGTTTTTCAACAATTTGCATTCAAATTTAAAAATTTGAATTGAATTATAGTATGTTTCCTCGAGCCATGATGGCGTTGGACTGTCATGTCGAAGGTCTGGGTTCGATTCCCAGCTGCTGCCACCTTAAAACAGAAATGTTTTTTCCTGCCTCTTGCGAGGAACTGACAAATCCTCCATGTCATGAATAAGTGCTTCTCATCTAGCCATTCGGACTCGGCAAAAAATAGTAGGGCCCCTCCATTCTTACCAACAAAACGCACACAGGAATGGTTGGGAGTTGTAAGTTATTTTTTTTTTATTATTCAGGTAGTTAATTTTCATATCCGTCACATCATTATTATTGGTTTTTTGAAAGGTATTTATGTAGAAGATAAGTTTTCAATGGTGGAGGAGTTCAAATCTCTTTGTAATTTTCTCCGTCAAAACTTTTCAGAGTTAACAAAGACTAAATTTGGTAATTATTTCTTCACTTGGTCCCATAAGTTGCATTTTATTATCCCCAAAATCTAGTCTAGATTAGAGAATGTGACAAGAATGTTTTATATTTTTCTCCCTTTATCCTTTGTTTCTGTATTTCCTCTCTGCTCGATTCTATATTTTCCCCCTATTTTCAACACAAAAAGCCATCTACCTATCAAAGAAAAAACTAATTTTTGCGAGAAAGTGCTAAGGGTATGTGTTCAGAATAGATTTGTAAATCCAAATCCAAAAGCAAAGTTGGATTTTGTGTTGTTTTTGTTATACGAAATATGACAAATACACAACGCTAAACAACAAAATATATTCTAACCCAAAAATGCAAATAAACCGTTTTTATTGCGATTTTTGATAAAAAAAATATTCATACATAACTCATTAAAAACACGGATATCTTCTGGTAGAAAAAACTATTTATTTATTGGAATAATGATAAAAAGATTTTAAAGTTACTTTCAGATACTGTTTTTCGCTTGGGATCTAATGAAAACGTTTTGGAAATGTTAAAGCTCATGATAATGCAAGTAGAAAGAAAGAAGCGATAAACAGAAAAAGTTGAAATTCATGAATGAAATGAACTGTCAAACGAAATTACCAAATTATAGATGAAAACACCTTTTTTGTGATTTGTGAAATAACCTCATTTTGGCTCTTATAAGAACCTAGGGCCAGATCCGGTGAACTTACTGATGGTCAACTATTGTTTAGGCATTAAATTGGCTACTTTTACATACCTGAACCTTTGAACCATCTTCGAACCTAAGTAATTCCACCGAAACCAGCTAGTAAAATGTTTCGAACCATTTCTGTACAACCGGTTTTTGATTTACCGATTTCGGCGAATTGAATGAGGTTCAATGATGGTTCAAGGATAAAATATGTCATAACAGCTAACTACAAGCTCGAACCTTCGTTGAACCTTATTTAAATCGCCAAAATCAGTGATTTAAAATTATTGATCCACAGATCAAAATTTGTGCCACGTAAATATAAGTGGTCCTTAGAAATATGAGTGGTCGAAATATTTGAGCTGAAAAACGATTTTTCGCTTTGGTGTAAGCAAAGTACTAAGTCTATATGTAACCTCGAATAATTCTCCAGTTTCAAAAAAATCCGCTGTAATGTAGTATCTCTACACTTATTGAATTCTTGGCATCACTTTAATTTAGTTTTATATCTCGATCTCGTTTTCTCATTCTATAGCTGCTTCCTCTTAACCGAAATAAACTCATCTAAATTATCCATCAACAAACTCCTTCTTGCTCCCTCTAACACACTGCCATTATGCATCTAGCTGCTTGGAAAGCCATTTTGGCATTAAAAAAAATTTATAAATTAAAAATAACTACGCAGTCCGGCTGTTCGGTACGGTGAACGTGTCGCTCTACGTTTTTTTTTCTAATTTGTTCTCATTTTATATTTCAATAAAATACACCAATATTAAATCTATTTAAATAGAAATTTAAACTTATGGATGAAAAAAAAGTTGCAAAGTGTTTTAAAACTGTGAAAATTAATCATTTTTGAATCGAAAAAAGAAGAAAGGAGACTTTCTAATAATCTTAAAAGAAATACAAAAAAAATCCCTCAAGTGAACGAAATCTAGTGGAGAGAAATCTAGTGCATGGCTGTCAAAATTTTAACCTTAAAAAAAATCCACAAATAACATAAAAACAGCCAGAAGATATTCTCCGTGTGCACAAAAAAGCAAATTTAACGAAAAAGAAAACAAAAATTTAAATCAAATAAGTGACAAAAAAAGTGCAAAGTAAATTAATATTTTTTAATTCAAATTTTATTTGATAAATAAATGGAATAAGAGCCAAATGAAATGAATTAAGTGAAGAAGAAGAAAGAAAAAAATAATTTTTTGTGATTTATGTTTGTGTGCTTTTGCAGCGAATTCTGTTTTCTGATAAAAAAAATTTAAGTGCGTGGCAGTGACCAGTGACACAATCACTATAAAATAATTCACTAAAAAAATTTGCGAACTTAATTAATTAAAACAGAAAAATAAACTCGAAGATTCTAAATTTTTTTGTTGTGGAAAAGCAATATTGGATAAAGGAGAAGACAGTCACAGACGGAGATCGAACGAACAAAAAAAAACCGCGTTTTCCCTCTCTTGTTGGCATTTTCTGAAGAAAAAAGGTAAGAAAATGCAAATTAGTTAAATTAAATTAATTTTTAATCATTTCACTTTGCATACTTCCCTCAATTAAGTTTGTGTTCATTTTTGTTGTTTAGTTTTTTTTTATGAGAAAATAGTGACCAACTGTAGCATATTGTATTGTCGCCGTGTAAATTATTCCTCTCATCGAGAAAGGAGGGGCCGGAGCGGACGCACATGCTGTGGAATTTTGGATGAGACTTCCTTTTTTCATAGAATCACTTGTATGCTATCAAATTCTTTCTTTTTTCAACTGAAATTTGATATTACCTGTAATCCATAAGTTTGGTTAACATGCGATAGGTCATCAGACTTTTTTAGTTTTGCCAAAAATGTATGAGCCAGAATGACAGATGTCAGTTCTGTGTAATTTGTTAAGTCAGTGGTGTCTGAGCAAACGCGCAAGTAAATTGTTTCATACATTTTCTATACTGTTCGAAATAAATTGAAGGATAAATCGGAACCTGAATTGGAGGGTAGAAATGTGTTGTTAAACATATTGGCAAATGCCAATATTCAGCATTAAAAATGGATTAGGTAAACCAAGAAGAGACAAAAAGAAAACAAAATCCAATGAGAAAATCCATCGTGGGGAATTCCATTCGTACCTTGGTTTGTTTGATATATTTTCATTAAAATTCTTTACGGATTGACGCGTTTTTCTTTTTGTATTTGAATATGTTGTGTAGGTACTTAAAGCCCCAGACAGACATTTTTGGACTTTGTTTGTCGATGCTTTGACGAAAAATACCTAGGTACCTACCTACATTTTTTTTTTATTCATTCAGATACTTCCTGTTTCAAACTTGGGTGAGCCTGTCTGGAACAGTTTAGAACAGGATTTAAAAAATGTAAACATAGAACCCTTGAAAAAACAAAAAAAAAAAAGATAATCGTCGTAGTGAGTAAATTGTAGGTATACTTCGCTGTTTATACTTTTAAAAATATTATGATTTATCCCAACCGTCTTTTGTATGATTTGCTCAGTACTTTCCTAGTTATAAATTTATTAAATCGGCAACATCCTCTGAGATTTTTTTTTACACATTTCAACTATTGAAGAACAACAGTGAAAACTGTTTTAGGTTTAGTGATTTTTAGGAACATGTTTAAAGTTAGTGTTAATCACAGTACACATATTTAATTAATTATCTTGCTCCGTTTGTAACAAAAATGTTGAAAAGCAAGGCTATTTCACTTTCAGAAAAACTGTAGATTATTAAAAAGTAAAAAAGGGATAAACAAAAAAATATGTTCCAGAAAAATTTGGCACCTTACGAATTTTGTATAAAACTTCTTGATAATGAAGCAATTTTTTGCTCCCTTGAAAGTTCGTTAAAAAGAAGTTTGACTGTGCCAGGATAATTCAAAATCTGGTTCACAGAAAATTTCTTTACTAATTCGTGTCCGTGACTAAAAAATTATTTTTTTTTTAATTTTTTTGTTTAATTTTGTAAAATTCGTTATTTGTTAAATAATACCTAATGGGCTTCAAAAAAGTGTTCTTTGTATCGACCATTTGTTAGGTATATCGACATTCGTTATACTGGATCAACACTGTGTAATATTTTAGTTATATAGGTACATACATACATATATGAAAATATATTATAATACAAAAAAATAAAAACAAAAATAACTGGGTGTTAAATCTCAATAAAATACAGTATTCGGGCCCCTTTTTGCAAGAGGAAACTACGGGGCCTAATACTAGAAATGTAGTTCCTAACCTAGACCACACCCGGTAAAAAAATAATAAAAGCGATGGCAGAGCTCAGGAGCATCAGTGGACGGTATTAGGATACTAGGGGGAAGGTCACTGTTAAAATTGACCTTTTTCATAAAAACATTTAAAACTTATACTTTTTTATTTCTGTAGGTATTCAGATGAATTAAGAAATAACAAGGAACATTTTATTTAAAAAAAAATTGAAAACGTTGAAAACTGCAGAATATATTTTCTATCTGTTAAGAGGGCGAATACTGGCGATTCTACCCTATGTATTGCACTATAGCAAACACTATGAAATTAATGAAACCTGTTGCTGATTTAATTAAGTACCTACCTACATATATAATTTCACACTCATAATATCTCTTACTAATTTTTTTTTAATTTACAAATACCATTAAACTTCTGTTTTTATTTTGCTTGAATGTTAATCCCATAATTAAATGCAAAAAATTAACATAAGTAAAACAGATGACTTTCCAATTGAATTTCAGATCAACGTTAAACTACATAAATTTAAATCTGAATATTCAAATTTTGTGGTTGAATGTGCCCAATGTGTGATTGGGCACGTTCTGAAGTTCATTCTCAGTACTTTTGATACAAAAATAACTTATGTTGAAATTTTTGGGATAACTAGAAGACATACATATCTTATAATTACCGGAGCGCATGCATTATTTTTTAAAACTGAACTTTAAATTGTAGTACCTACATAATATTGACACCTTATCAAATTCTGTGAGATGAAGTTTTAATTTACATACAGGGTGTCTGGTAAACAATGAATAAGCCTTTTAGGGTAGACTTCATGACCGTTCTAAGAAATGATGGAAAAAATGTTGTTTTTTTTTTTAATTTATTTTAATTCGCATTTTTAATTGAATAACAAATATTTTTTTTTATATTCCAACACTTATTCAGTATGTTTACATGTTTTTCCGCAATTTCAAATCAATTTTTATTCAAATTAAATACCCAATTCGAGACGATTAATAAATTCAAAAAATTATGTTATTTTATTGAACGCGTAAGTTACAGTCATTTTGATGATAAAAAAGACTTGCGACTTTCTGGTTTGTGAGGCAACATAAAAATTCCTTAAAACATGTCATGAACTTTATTTTTAATATTAATCGTCGGCTATATGTCAAAATTTCAGAAGTCCTTAAATTAATGTTTAATGTATTTTAATATTTTATCAAACAAAATCACTGAATTCAAGTATCAATGTCTCGTAACTATATGTTAGAGTTCCTTTTGGCTGCCCTCAACCAGTTTCATGGGCTTTTACCTTTTAAATCAGTTTTTTAGTGTCTACTAGTCGATTTTTCAATAGCGTTTACTGTTCTTTCTTAGGACATCGCGGCACGCGGTAGGTAGTTATGTATAAAGTACATACCTTTATAGGTAGTTCCTATTGCATAACTTCACAAATTGTACGCGCACCGCTTAAATCTATTTCCTATGATTTCACTTCTTTCGTGGCCATTTTTCCGGCATAAACATTTCAGCGTTGGTGGTACCTATTACTTTATCTCAATTTAATTCTTTGAAGTTTATTTATACACGTAGTAGCTTTGTCAAGTGGACGTACCGTACATATGTTTATATTTAGTAGTCCAACGCATTTCAGACAGCTGAGTCAATTTCTTGTCTATTCTTTATAATTATTATAATATTAGATAATAAATATTCAGCTTTTAACTACCTGATTTTAAATACGTAGGAGGCTGTCGAAACATCCAAAGTTACCGCTAGTACCGCTACTATCTGTCACAAGGCTTTTTTTATGATATAAATTAACCATAAAGCTAGATAAGTTATAGGCACCTACTTGTTCTAAATGTGAATGGCAATTATTGTTTTGATCATTACATTTTGAAAATGTTATCACACCACACCCATAAATAGGTTTTTTTTTGGTTTTGGCTTTTTTTAGAACTAGGTCGAGCACTAATCAGAGTCTGAGCGAACCGAGTAAACTCTGTACACAGTATGATCAAGGGCCTGTTTCGCTGCACATACATACATCACAGAAAGTGTAAGTCACCAAAAATTGACCCTAGATGACGCCGTGTAAATTTAAAAAAAATTTTAAACTTTGAAAGTTTAAAGTTTACACTGAGTCATATTTGAGGCCATTTTCAAAAATGTAAATCACATACAATTTATGTGATTTATATGCCATGAAATAGGCCCTCGAGCTCTCTGATTTGATAATGAAAGACTTGAGCACTGATGATTACAAATGTAATGGGTATTTAAACACCTATTGACAACCCTGAACTACACAAAAGTTAATTGTCATCTGAAACCTCGATTTTGTGCCAGATTTAGAAGGGGGTTTTGCATGAAATTTCATTCGATCGAGTTTTAGTCGATACAATCTAATTTGCGTAAGTCAATTTTTTTTGTCCTCCTTTGAATAACTCTGTCTCACATGGTACGCCGTTTCGCTGAGAAAAAACATCATCAATTTAAGACAGATGGTGATTCAACATCGTTCCATTCACTGAAACGGTCCCACCAGCATTATTTTCAAAATAATATGGTCCAAATGACACCACCAGCTCAAAATTCGCACCAATCTGACACTCGATGTGAATGAAGAGGTTGTTCAACTTTTTATCTTGGATTTTCAAAACTCCAGATGCGACAGTTTTGTTGGTTTACGTATCCAAGACAAATGAAAACGAGCCTCATCAATCAGAAATAATTCAGTGTACAAACTTGTAAAAACTTGTGCATTCATTTGCAGCGACTGAATCGATACGGTGTGGGTTGATACATTGATGGGTTCTCTTTTATATGGTATCTTCAGCCTGCCTTATTTGGTCAACACAAATCAAAAGGCAATAATATTTTGAATGCATAAAAGGTCTTATGATGATTAAAAAAAAAATAATAAAGTTACTTTGCAACCGATTGAGGCAAACAAGGCCATGTGCTGCTTTTGTCGGATATACTCGTAACTCTACTCGTATTAATCAAACCCATTGTCAATTTGAAGCAAGAAGTGTACCAAAAAAAAAAATCAAAAATTGATAATTTCATCGTTCTTTTGAACAAGCAATTTGCTAAATGGTGGAAATTATAACTTTCTGTTAGCCTCATACCTATGAGGTACAACAATTTGTTGGTTGCATTTTGTCAGTTAATTTATTTCACATTACCAACACTATTGTAATGGGACCCTTTATAATGACCACTTCTAAACCAATTTGATTAACTGTCAAATTATTGAAAATTTAATTATATTAGAGGCGTTATGTCTCAAGTTTTCAATTTTCAAGTCATTATTCTGATCCTAAATGGTCTTTAAATAACGTCGTTAAATATACTCGTAATGATATTATTGACAAACAAAAATGTGGCTAATGATAAACTAATGACTTTGTTAGAATACGATTTCTGAGATTTTTCTATCGATATTAGAACATCAAATTAGAAATTAGAAAACTAAGCCAACCGTACGATGTGACGGACGTTAAAAATTAGAACCACAAAAAAGACATGACCATCAAACTAGAGAATTTATCTCTTTTGTTCTTTGTTTTGATCGTTTGCAGTTGAAACATATTCAATGAGAAAATACGATCATAGTATGTTCATCATACGGTATGCCTTCAAGATTACTATTCTTACAACTTAAATTGAATTTTCGATGCATATTTATTTGTGTATTTATACAGATTTACGCGAGTATTGTACTGCAACGGGTATCGTATACCACTATAAAATTGTCTATTTAAAGATAATACACATACATATCTACACAGAAAAAAAAAAACTGCAAGAACGATTCTCCGGAAGTGATTTATACTATACTCAAACTCATGCATTTTTTGTTGTTGTTGTTTTGAAATCATTAACATGCTTGCGTGATTTCACGCGGCTGAGGTTCCTATTATTATTTATAAGTTCATATTATGTTGCCTTGGAGAAGTTCTCTTATAGATTTTCTACTTGAAAATAAATTACATGTTTATATTTTTTTTTTAGCAAAGTAAACAAACTGCAACTATTGCGTTTTTGAGAACAAAAATCTATATTTATACGCCTATTTTGTGGTGTTGTATAAAAACAATTTTTATTAAGATACAAGAAAACGTTCCTTACTAATTAGGTACCTATTCAATATCAAATGTGAACAATGCGTGCGCTTAATAGGTTCATATAAATAGATAGGTAAACCGCAAACATGTGTGGAACTTTGGAATAGCCATTGAAAAATCACTGATAAGTGTGGTTGATAGGAAGAAGATAAGTGTTGTTAGTGGCATTAAATTTTATTATCATTGTGGCTAATATTGTCGTCATTTAGGTGGTTGTATGTCAATTGATGTACATAATGAAGTTTATGCATAGCTTCTATTATGTAATGTGAATTAAAGGTTCTTTTTGCTTAAAAGGAAGTTGATAGCTAATATTAAAAATATAATACATATTCAAGAAGACAACCGCAAAAATCAGTCAACTTAATTTTTCAGCAGAAGCAGATTAAATAGAACTTTTAATTTAAAATTAATCTATTAGAATATGAAAACGTTACTAGTGTTAAATAAGATTCAAATATTGAACTAGAGCCTTGTGTTTTTTCAGTCTGCACAGAATTGATGGATGGTTTGTCAAACAAATTGAAATATTGATCCTAGCTCTGTTCGTATTACACGGGACTTTTTCGAAAAGGCTCTGGGACAGAAAGTAATAGTGTATTAAGAGACGTCATCAGCACTACATCAACTGCACAATATAGCTATGAACCAATTTATTTAATATGTATTTGAATTTACAAAATTTTTCAAATAAAAACAATTTCAAGTTTTGACCACTTTTTATCAGTTCTAGAATACAAAATCACTGTACTACATTACTCTACCTTCTAAAAATAGCCCAATTAAATGAAAATTCAGTCATTTTTTAAGAATATATATATCTACCCCGTTAATATTAAAATTTTTAATTATGAAATTGGTATTAGTGTCTGATGTTGCATACAACAATATTCTATCCATTTGGACTTAAGTAAATAACAAATATTTTTATTAATATAAGTTTCGCTCTCGTATCAGTCAGTTTTGAATCATTTAATTATAAATTTTTTTGGAATTTCTTAATCATCGATAATTTTTTCCTAATTATGAATACATAAATATCTCGTCCCAGAAAATAACAAAAAACAGTTTTAATGATTCATTTTCACACGAAAAAAAAAACACTAAGTTGTTGTTTTGCGCTTGTAATAGAAAATGTTTGTTTAACGGTTTTGACCAGCGCTATCGCTATGCGACCTTTTTTTGGTTGTGTGAGACTAAACGATGACCATTTATGAATTGTCAATTTGTTCTAGAACCATTATTGGGTTCCGAAAGTCGACTGTTTAATTGAAATCGAAGTAATATTTGGATCGATTTTTAATGCAAAGAGGGTCAAAAATTACAATGTTGGTGTATGTCTCCGAGTTGTCTTGGATTTAAAATTAAAAGAAAAATAGATTTAAAAAGAAAATATAAATATAATTTTATATTATTATTTCTTTTATTTTTAAAATTATAAGAAAAACATAACATAATGAAAAGTGATGATTTTTTTTTATCCAAAAACTCAGGAATCGTTCGATCGTTTTCGTAAAACCCAATGTGCAGTTCCTCGACCGGAAAACTACATATATGTATTCTTAAGCTACACAACTGAGCCATCCGATCCATTTGGCTCGGTTGGATTTCAGATTGCCTGAAAATCCAAATGGATCGATAGCCGATCCACCACCGATTTTGGAACGGTGCACAGTGGGCCGTTTGTTTGACCTTATTTGATCGAATATGAAAGAAAGTTTCAACTGTCAACTACCAGAATTCTTAGCTTGATGTCAGATTTAATTAATGGAACCAGAAAAAATGACAATACAATAACAACTATTTCTTTACACTATTTTAATTTTTTTTTTTTGAGATTTTGAGTAACTGACCTAAAATTTGATTCGCTATTTCCAGCTGTCAAAATTCTTGCAGATTTGATCAAATTAGGTCTAGAAATAATTTCCAGCACACAAAATTTTAAATTAGTTCTTATTTCTTAGGAACATTTCTCAACATTTTGGACCATCTTCTTTAAATTTTGTACAAATCAGTATTGAAATCATTTTTATATGAAAGAATACATTGAGGCGTATATTTTAGGACACTTGAAACATAAACTTGACTGAAATGTTGACCTCTACAGTACCTCACTCCAAATTTTTGAAATTTGGGACCCTGTTCTGACCTTAATTGTAAAGCCCCTGTTTGAAATATAAACAAAAATTGGTAGGACCACTGAATTCAGCATCCCCAAGTTATTAAGTGTACCAAATTTCATTAGTATTCAACAAATAGACAACTGTGCGGCGTGGTGCCATTTGGCTCTTTGGCTCTGCCGTGTATGGCCAGCTCTAGAGTGATTTTAACGCAAAACAAATGTTGGACGTTTCGCTTGTTTTTCTTTACGAAAGCTTTGTGAAAAAACGTCAAAATAAGTTAGACTAATGTCGTTTTTCATTAAATTCTGAAAGATTTGATTTTAAGATCTAGAAATACTGTCTTGAATGAAACATCTGCATACATATAAAAATGTCGTATGGCGTCGGCACAAATAGAACAAAAAAAACAAATTTTTCTGTTTCGATTTGTCATTTGACAAAAAAAATTTGCATGTATGGGTGCATGCTAGAAAGATCTCATTTTTCGACTTCAGATCTCATCCTTATTTGGAATAAAACATGAAAAATGTAAAGAGTGCAAATCTTTTTCCAAAAAATCTAATCTTTTCAACAATGAAAAACTACATAAGAAAAGGCTATGTCATTTTCATGTTCGTAATTACTCCTTTTTCGCTTATTCTACTCCAAATTTAACATCTTCTTTATTATCTTCTAATTCCTTAATTAACTAAAACGTCGATCAAAACGTCAATTAGTAAGTTTAAAATCTTAACGAAAATCTACTACAATCAACAAGAACTCTGCCGTTACCAAAGACTATTTATTGAACTCGACAAACACTCTCTCAATAAATTTGAAATTTTGCAGATACACTTTCCAGCGTCAAATGTGACGCTGGTGCTTCTGTTTCCTTTCTCTCTAGTTTTTGGCAACAATAACAGAAGTATTTTTAATTTATTACTCGTTTAATGTATACGTACTTTGGTGAGTTAGTTACTTAACTCACTAACTAAAGATAATTCGTGTTAGATTATGAAGATCGATGTGCACAAAATTATGACAGATGTCATACACTGTGGTGGTTTGAAGCTTAAAGGAAGAATATTAGGTTCGTTTTATTGGTATTTATAGCTAGAACAGCAATGCAAGTACCAATAAAACGCTATACTCACTTTTATACTCAACCCTATTCCAACGCCACTAAATCTTAAACTTAACGAAACTTTATCTCTTCTTTTATATCCACTTTTTTACTGACTTATTTATTGGCACTTTTAGGTTTTACTGTGCTAGCTATAACTTTTTCAATAAAACATGGCTATAGTTAATTTTAAAATGAGGTTTCCATAGTCTATGATATACAGAAACTTAAATTTTACCTTGTGTCACACTTAATTTGTTTTAGTTTCGAGTTAAATTCACTTTAATATTGCGGCTTTATATTTTTTTTATGTTTTGGAAGCGTATTATACAAACGAAAACTTCAAATTTTTAAAAATATAGAAGCAGAAAACTGTATTACCATCAAAAAACCCACATAAGAAACTTAACGAATCTGTCAACTTTAAAAGTGACATCTATCATTTTGTGGAAAGTGTCAGGTGCAAAATTGCAAAGCGATTTTTTATCTTTGTCTTGTACTTGACAACTATCCGAACCTAAAAACTGATGATTTTGACATTTTGAAATTTCAGTTCAGATTTTTGATTGGCCAGCTCTCAGATAAAAATTAAAGTCAGTTCTTAATTTTGGTGCAAATTTAGTGCGCCAGATTTACATATTGTCATCGTTCAATGCAAACTCCCTAACCCCATATTGTTTTTTTTTAAACATCTGTACTTTAAATTTTAAATTTCAGAGCTCTATTCTGAATTAAAAAAGAAAGTATATCGTATTTATGAGACGTTCCTCGGTTAGGAAAAAATGGAGCTAAGGAGTTATCATAGAACGACAACGATATTATGTATATCGAATCGTGTGACTGTTCAGGGCTTAGATTTGTTTCAAAACGAAAAACTCCTATTGTGAAATTATTTTAATGACAAAATCAACACTCAACTGTTATTTAAAAACCCAAAAAGTTAATTCACTTTTGCATAGATGTTCGATATACTCCTTTTACATTTTTTCACCCTTGAACAATTGATTTATATCAAAGAGTTGATTGAATATAAAGGGATCCATTTCGTAAATTTATGAAATTTGACATTTAAAGAACTCGTGTTATTTGATAGTTGTCTAATTTAATTTGCCGCCAACATATAAAACTGAATTTGGATCACCCTTTATTATTTTTCCAAGTGAAAAACAAGCTGTTACATCGTCGCCTCGTTTTATGACAGTCATGGTTATATTCGTTTAAACGCTTCCGATATTATTTTTATTTGTGCTCTTACATACCTATTGTAAGTGCAACTGCATCCCCGCGTGAAAAAGCTTCGTTTAACTATATCAAATTAATTATTTTTAAAAATACGTATTTCTCTCAAAAATGCAAGGCATTCTTTTTAATTAGTTAAAATAAATTTTAGAGCTAAATAAAAAAAAATATATAAAAAACGTGTAAAACTTTCATAACACCTTGGCTTAAAAACCCATTTATAATAAAATAAATGTTTCCACGAGCGAAAGTTTCTCTTGTTCTCTCAGTATAGAAACATACTATGACAAATAACAACTCATATATTTAGTATAAATGTGTATACAAGCAACAAGTGATCGTAATCACAATATTGCTACTGCAAATGGCCGTTCGGTGTAAAAGAAAAAAAATATATTACAAACACATGACATGGATGAAGATAAGATTGACTGATTCATATGCAAGTAATAAAGAAGAAAAAAACAAAAGCTCTCAAAGCTTGTCTTTCAACTTGTTTGTTGTTCATTTTTGTTTTATTTTGTATTGTGTTGTTGTTCTGTTTTGATTTTTAATTTATTATTTCTTGCATTTTCTATTGAATTCTATTTTTGTTTACGAAAATGCTAACTAAGATTATACAAAAAAAAAATTCCTCTTGGCATTTTGTGTTGGCGTTTGTTTGTTCTATTTCATTTTTTATTTTATCTATGTATTTTATGACATTGATCGCACAGAAAGTGACAGTTCACTGTTTTTTATTTTGTTGTTGTTGTGTGTCACCATCATACTCACCAGTCAACCACACGTCAAATTTTAAAGCCAATAGCTTGCGTTTATTTGACCTAATTGCGTTAAAAAATAAATGTTGGCCTAGTTTGTTTGCTTTTTAGTTTTTTTTTGTTTAGTTTTCATTTGGTATTTTCTGTGAGGTGTATAATACTTTATGTCATACAATCGTGATAGTCATTAACATTTTTAGAAGTTTTGATTTAAATGAAATCTTACACGTAGAACAACAGCGATTAACTTTACCTTTTATGTCCAGTTAAAGGTGAGTAGCGATAACCTTTTGAGAACACAAATATAGCTTTGAACTTTTTCGAGTCTTGAAGGCATAACTATCATGTGGGGTTGTGTAGCCAATGCTTGTCTGATTAACTAGTCGTAGTTTCTGCCATTTTCAAGCATTATTTGTGATAAACTCAAAAGATGTCAAATAACTGACAGAAAATTTGACAAACTGTCAGTTAAAGATGTAAATGACATACCTATGACAGTATCTCCAACAGTTCTAAGAAGTATGATCATTAAAACTCGATTTTGTTGACGTTACAATATTAACATCTCACTTCAATAAAGTAACGAGAGCGAGATCTGAATACTGAAAAGAAAAAAATCTAGTTTTTCAGTCAAATGTATTTACATTTGATTTTACATATCGTCAATGGATTTTTTCCCGGCATTTTAGGTCCGTTTTGTTTGTAATTTATTGCTAGTTCATAAATGCAACCGACAATGAATAGTGTTATAAAATTTCATACCCTCTAACGTTTTTAAAGAGTTAAGGTGAGACAAAACAATTGCTGTGTTTTAACTATTATCTTCTATCAGCATCCGGATCTGGATCTAAAATAACTTTTAACACGTAATACAAAAACAAAATAGTGGGAAAATTTCATATTTGTTTTAAAGTTAAACCAATCCAACTGACTTTGAAAGAATTCAAGGATGTGTTCGCAAATAATTGTTCGTGTTTTTTTTTTAGAAAATGATCAAAGATACAGTTCTGCTTATAAAGGGCCTCATGTCGCGTAGAAATACTTCAGTCCAAACAGATTGGCGCAAATATACTTTAAGGACAAGACTAGAGACATTCCAGTTTATAACAGTTATACAAGTTTATTGACAGAAGCAGTGTTTTGACAGACATTACTTTGTTAGAACTGACAGATGCAGTATTTTTGAAAGCTAATATGAAAGACGTATTTGCTTTGAAAAAATAGATAGAGATGTTAAGAAATGTCAGTCGCAACAAAGTAAAGATTTTGATGTTTGTGAATAGGGTAAGGCTAGACACATGGTAATTTATAACACTTATAAGTCTATCGCATTCAAAAGTGGAACGGGATTAGGGGCATGTCCATTTATAACAGTATTAACAGTTTTTGACACCTAAAATGTCCCAGTATCAGACCGCTTTAGTAAGTTGGATTAATAACAATCTCTTGCTGTCCGTAGTTTGTCCCACGGCTGAGGGACCTGGACTTCCGGGATCGCATAAACCGTACACTTAAAAACAAAACTATAGAAAATTACATTGTAGTTTCTTAGCATAGCACCATTTCAACTTACATCTTCTTGTGTAGAAAATTCAAGCCACCATTCTCTTTGATAAATCAGTTCTGAGATTCTCCGTTTTTTTTTTTCATTCACTTTGCTTGATATAGTTAAATTCTCCAAAACATTCCCACTTGTTTGAATCTCTCTCTCCTTTACAATTCCTCACGAAGCTCAGTGTTAATCTATTTTGTTTTTCTTTTTCAGGTGCAATTACTTCACGCTTAAATTGATAAGAAATGGAGGGTCCTAGTTGACAACAGCTACAGAACTTTACTTCTTTCTTTTTTTTCGGTTTCGAAGTTTAATCGTGATATTAACGTAGATAGATCGTTTCGGGTTACAACAATCAAAAAATAAAAAATCGGGTTTTCGTTTGGTTTTGTTGTTTTTGTTTTATTACCTCGCGTTGCCTTTAAACTTCGTAAAAAGTTAATAAAACTTAAGAAAAAAACAAAAATTCAACTAGAAAATCTCCGGCAAAAAAAAAAACCGTTAAATTGTGTAAAAATGTGGTAGAATACGTAAAATCGCGAAAATAATAATCAAATCAACCAAACTTGTTGGTTTGTTAAAAAAAACAAACAATTTTTTTGTTGAAAATTCCAACTGTCTAGTTAAAGTCGCGCGTTTATCATTTTGACATTTCGCAAACATGAGTCGGCAATATAATTCGTCTCGTACCGGCGCTACCGTCGCTTATGCAAATGTTTCGAATGTAAAAAAAATGGCGTCGCGTCGTCAACCGGATCATGAAAGTGGTTATTATGAAGATAACCCTGTGCTAGATTTTGCCCGGATAAATGGTAGCGATGATTCACAACCATCACAACCACCATCATCGGCGAAACGTCAAAAATTATCATCTGACGATGATAAACAAAATCGTCATCATCATCATCAAGTTGGTGGTGGTGGTGGTGGGGGATCGAGGCAAATACAAAACAAAAAAGCTAAAAAACAATCAGAGTCAATAACAACAAATACAACAACAAACGTCAGTGACAGCAATAATTATCAAGAGATAACGAACAATAATAACAAGAGAAGGCCACAAACAGCTAATGCTAAACGTCACTTGAATAATAACAATAACAATACCAAACACTGTGATGCTGTGCCTCAGCATCATAAGAATATTACAGACCATAATAATCAAAAGAAACCACAGCACCAACACTTTACAACGTCGTCATCAGCAATGACAGTGGCAGCACCAACAATAAAAACGGCGCCGACAACAACACCAACGACGCCACACCGCTCAAACGGGACAACTGCAGCAATCATACAAAGCGATGAAATTGTCGAAGTCAACGATAGTGAAAGTGAAGACGAGGCTGTGATGAAAAAGAGCACGAAAAAGGGTCAGCACCATCATCATCATCATCAACAGATTAGCGGTGGCAGCCGTGGTGGTAGTCCAGCGGGAACCGATGACACAAGCAATGGCAGCAATAATAATAAGCAACAGTCAAACCATCAGGCGGATGATCGTGGTGATAGTGGGTCAGAGGTTGAGTGCGTTGCTGTTACGGATGCCCAAACCAATGCCGACAATGAACAGTTACAGCGTGAAATTGAGGAAGTTACAACGGTGCATTCGAAATGTAAGTTGAACACATTTTTGTTTTTAATTTAAATTTAAATTGATGGGTTGAATGTTAATCAACATTGAAAACACAACACACATAGAAAATTCTTCTCCGAAAAAAAAAATAACAGAAAAATGCGTTGGCAATCATTTCCATTTTTTTTTATGAGTGGCGCAAAACTTGATGTCCATAGGATGTTTTATCTTAGAATGCATTAGACATGTTTAATTTGTTTCAGTCAAATTTTTATAAAAAAACAATATTAATATGCATCAAGAATTTAATGAGAATTGGCGCCCAACGTGAAGCCAAAGTAAGATTATTTGTGTATGTAGTTTTACATCAAATTAATTTATGTATACATATTAAAGAAACATAGAAACTAATGCTTAGGAGTTAATAAAATAACTATGCCAATACTTAAGCTTTTATAGACGAAAATCCAATGAAAAAACTGTAGCCCAACTTCACTACTATTTGGAAGCTTAAAGGTTCCAAACTTAATATACTAAAAAAACTGACTGAAAACAAAATATAAATTAAGGCTCGCAAACAAAATAAGCATCATTAATATTTTCTTCGAATCACTTCATTCGCTTTATTACGGTTATCACGATGTTTCTTAATAAAGAACTTAAGCAGCATTACATAAGCCGCCATTTTATTTTCATCAAAAGTTTTTTTTTATACTTAACGAGCTCACTTGCCTAAGCCATGACGTTGTTTTCTAAATAATGAATTTCACGTTCATACAAGTTAGATGTCGTTGCATTTCAACCAGTTTTCTTAGCTTAAACGTGCAGAGTCGCTTTGGATATTTCTCACATGCATCATATTGGGCGCCATTTTATTTGAAAATTGAAAATTGGCGCCCAATGTCATGTCTTCCTGTATTTTTTTACTAAGGAAACAACGAAGTATCAAGTAAAATAAAAAATTAATAGAGTCTTAACTCTTAAACTCAGATATGATTGCAGAAAATTAAATGGCGCCCAACGTGGTGTCTACGTGATTTTCTTATTTAAGAAAAAGTGGCATGACAAATGGAAAGCTCTAAAAAGTATTTTTAGTACAAACAATCTGTTCTTTTAAACCATTCGGTATATGACAATAACTTTTTAGTAATTTAAAAATAATACAAATATTTGTTTCCACCACCACCTTTTTCTTAGAATTTTAAATAATGGTAAACTATTAAATATTTTCATAGATAAAATATAGCTCCACTAGTATAGAGAGATGACTATATAAACAAAATTTTAATAAACTCATTCATCCTTCTGTCAGAAGCGCATGATACAGATAAATGGCCAACACAGATTCAACAGGTGGCTGTAATTAATGGCATGTAGGCGTGTTGTCAAGAAGATATATTGTACCGCATCCCTCGCCCTATCCCCATGCGTCGCCGAACTAAAAATTGTGCCTCTCATCAGTACCTACGAATATAGCTAAAGAAAACCTACTCTCAAACTCTGGCCCATTGCTTTTCTATGTATAGTCAAATAGCGAAAATAGAACATTTTCAGCGCCGTCGCCGCCTAGCCGAGCTGGTTATAAAGTATTTGTGGGTTTTTCGCAAATCCCAAGTATTCGGGTGATTCTCAATTCCACAGGGTGTTGGTATATTCTGTCAGAGAGGAGGGAAACATAAAAAAAAACAGACTATGGTTGTTTTCTTTATGTGTGTGGTGGCAGTAAGGCAGAGCAGAGCAGCTTATTGTATACCACATAATAATAATGTATTCCCTCGGTGAAAGATGATAAATAGATTAAAAAAAAAAGAAAGAAAACCGTGCTTCTATTTTTGTTGCTACTTTTTTTTTCTGTTCTATACAATACCCTGAGTTCTGCGCTTGACGTAGTTAAACGCGAGTCATTCTTTTGTATCTTCCTTCTCTCACATGCTTTTTTTCTTTGCATGTGATATTACGATAAACATACTCGATTGTTGCACAAATTATACACTATTCTACACACCCATGACAACAAAATCCCATGCATACACGAGTATGTGTTCTACATAAATGCATTTGTATTTTTTTTTTTGTTTTATTTGAATATTTATTTTAAAATAAGGTATTTATTATGAATTACTTAATTCTTACTTGATGAAAATGATTCTTAGGGTGTAAACATTGCCAACACGTGCTTATTTTTTTTTTTTTTTTTGGGAGGGGAATTTAGTAGTAGATATCAGAAGCTTTTGAATTGATTTTTAATTAGTATACCTAATAAAAACTAGGACAACCTTATATTTATCAAAAATTTGCTCCTTTATTTAATTAAATATCAGAAAATTAATTGTTTTATGATTAAATGGCTTCCAAACGAACTAGAATTCATAATTTTTTTTGAAAATTTTAAACAACTAAATCATTACAAACAAATAAATTAAAGTTTCACGTTGGGCGCCAGTTAATTCCAATAATTTAAACACTTGATGGTTGTATTTCCTTGATTATATCTGTGGCTAAATAGTTTTCTAACCAACTTGACCTCTTACTTTAAATCAAAACCTTCTATAAAAATCATTCAATTAAAAATCATTCAATTAATGTAGCTATATTTTAGTTTCAAATTGGGCGCCAGTTAATTTTAATAATAAATTCTATGTTTCCATGATTACATTTGTGGCATGTTGTCTTTCCAACAAACTAGATTTCACTACTTTAAATTAAAACTTTCAACAAAAGTCAACCAATTTATTTAAACAATGTATATTTAAGTTTAACGTTGGGCGCCAGTTAATTCCAATAGTTTAAATTTTCATATTTTCATGATTACATTTGTGGCTTGTTAGCTTCCTAATGAACTTGACTTTATACTTTAAATTTAAAACCTTTAAAACTAATTCCTTCAAGGAACATATATTTAGGTTTCAAATTGGGCGCCAGTAAATTTTAATAATTAATTAAATGCTTAACGATTGTATTTTTCGATCATTAAATTTTTGGTTTGCTGGTAATCCAACGAACTTCGCTTCATAACTTAAGTAATTGAAATGGAAATGTTCAACAAAATAAGCTTAATGATTGAAACAATTTATACTTAAATTTTTAAATGTGGGCGCCAATTAATTCCAATAATTCAAATATTAAAATTTCCATGATAACATTTGTGGCTTGTTGCATCCTAACGAACTTGACTACATTATAAAAATTTAAAATTCAATAAAAGTAAAGATATTCAAACAAATAATGTTTATTTAAGCTTCACGTTGGGCGCCCGTTAATTTCTATAATTTAAATGTTTATATTTCTATGATCAAATGTATGGCCTGTTGGCTTCGTTACCAACGTGACTTCATAATTTAAATCACAACCTGCCTCGAAAGTCAAGTAATTCATTCAGAAAATGTTTATTTAAGCGCCAGATAAATCCTATAATTTAAATATGTACTCGTATTTATATTTTCATGATTACATTTTTGGCTTGTTGGCTTCCTAACGAACTTGACTTCATTTTTAAACAAAAGTCAAATAATTTGTCCAAACAATGTATATTTAAGTTTCACGTTGGGCGCCAATTTACTCCGATAGTTAAAACGCTTTTATTTCCATGAAAAAGCATGAAAAGCTTGTTGACTTCTACTACTTTATGAAGGTCAACTTATTCATTCAAACAATCAACAAGTTTCAAATTGGGTACCAGTTAGTTTCAACAGTGATTTAAATGCTTAACGCTAATATTTCTATTATTTCATTTGTATGATTTGTTGGCTATTAAACGAGCTTGGCTTAGTAATTTAAAGTGAATGGAAGTCTTCAGTAAAATCAGGTTTATTGATTAAAACAATTTGTTTTTAAGTTTCACGTTGGGCGCCACGAAATTAAAACTATCACTTAAGCACAGCAATACATGACCAATGCCCATCCCTGTTAGTGAAGCTACTGTATAATAGTTTGAGCAAGTACCAATCTTTGGTACATAGATATGGTACATTGAACGACCAAATAAAAATTGTCCCAGCTAATTAAAGACTAATAAACTTCAAACTTTCAATTTAATAATTTTTTGATTCGATAAAATTGTGTTGTTGCCTTAACATTAAGCGTGTTTTATTGAAAAAGTTATAGCTAGCACAGTAAAATTTCTCTTGATAAACAACAACAAACCCGAAAGTATCGATAAATAAGTCAGTAAAAAAGTTGAGACAAAGTTTCGTTAAGTTTATGTGGTGCCGGACTTGGGTTGAAAATTAAAATATTTAAATGGTGTTTGAATTGCTCCGCTAGCTATAATACAAATAAAACGCATCTATTGATGTTTTTGATTGTTAGGCAGTCACTATTTTCTATCTTATATTATGGCATATTCTATTTAAATCTCCAGTTCAATACTTTTCGATGTTATAACTTGCCCGCATCACCAGAACAAATAACAAACTCTAATAACAACGAGACTAGTTATAACACCCTTGACAGAGCAAATCTCACTTCTTGATTGGAATAACAAAATCAAGTTAATTCTAACCATACGATGATGTATATTCAATGTGAAACGATATTCTTATGACGTCAATTATTGGGATTCCCCTATTCAAGGGGTTCGAAGATTTTATTGCACTGAACTTACACATAAACTGCATTTCCAGAAAATCTATATATTAATTTCCCAAATGAAAAGGAGACAAATGTGATTTATGTCTGATACGGGTATTCAGCTATATAAAGAATGCAAAAAAAAAATCCCCTTCTATTGAATTGAGTTGAGTAATATGACCGCTCCAGTCAATAAACAATTCCAAGAAACTCTGAAGGAAACAAAAAGACGAATTTTAATTTAGCATTGGAAACCATTTTTTTTTGTTTTGTGTTGAATAAATTTGGCAACGTTGCAAAAGCAAATTTAACACTGTAGTTAAACGAGAAAAAAATTTTATTTTTGTGTAGTTAAAGCTTTAAAAAAAAATAAATAAATCTAAAACAAAAAAATTAGCTGTTAAGAGTTGAAATACAGTAAAAGCACTTTACATCGGTTTTTTTTACAACACAAAAAACTTAACGAAGCATTTATTTTGAACTAATTTATCATTATTTCGGAAGAAAATTGGCAAACTATTCGAACAAATCAATGCCTTAATGTAATACAATAACGCAACGCGAGATCAAATAGTGACGTTTTGACAACCTGTCTTAATCCGAAGTCCTGTCAATTTTTTCTTACCATATGAACTTTGACATAACTTTAGGCGAAAATTGGTAGAAACTGGAGGTTTCCGGAAATAAACGAACATACCTAATATGAAACACAAGAAAAACACTCATGACATACTTCGCTCTACTCATTGGACATTATATGTCTAAGAGGTCATCGATTGTATTACTGTCTCAATTTAAGTATGACAAAAGAGCTTTTGTTTAAGCTTTATTCATCGAAGTAGAAAAAAAAACACCTGTCAATGGATTTTTAGAGGGAGGTTGTGGTGCACACACAAAACAAACTCTGCAGTTTCATTTTTCACTTTTACTATTTTCTGTACGTATAAAATGGCTTTAAACGTATTTATTACCAGTTAAATGTTTTTTGTGTTTTGTTTTGTTATTTTTTGTGTACCTATATATCTGTTCATATGAATATCGCTGACATTTATATAAGCTCTTGTAGATACATGCATATCCATAATATATACTCAAGCATGCATTTTTATGCACATTAATATTTTTAATGGAAAGCTATTTCAATGGCAAGTTAAACTGAAGGTTGCCAATTAAGAGTGCATAAACTATTCAATTTATTTCTTTGGGTTTTTTGTTTTTGTTTTTTTTTTTTGTATTATTGTTTGATCTCTTATAATGTCAAGTTCTTGGTAATTTTGAATATATTGACCCCTTATATTTATCTCAAAACGTGTTTACCTATACCACGACGAAAAAAAAAATCTCGTTAAGATTTAAATGAATATTTTTATAATTCATGATGTCAGGAAATAATAGTTGTGCTATACGCTCTTGATTTTTTAGCCAGAGATGACATATTGAGCTTATTTATATGAATCAATGTATCGTATACCTAACGTCAAATCAAATTCATTTTGAACGGCAAATAATCATCATTTTATCACGCAGAAGTTGCAATCACCAAAATACATTCTTCATGGCAGAATAATTGTGTTTTGCTCAACATAATCTAATTACGATTATTAACATACACAAAACAATTGATAAAAATATGTGCGTCAAAAATTCAGATAAAGAAGATGTGCAGCACAATCTCCCAACTTATGTGGTTCGGGGTCAGGGGGACGACACATTTCGCATTTTCTATTTGTTGTCTTTGTTCTCACCTTAAATTGTTTACTTTATACAGCTGCAAGGTAGGTAATTAATATTCTCAAAAATGTTACTTTAGTAAATTGCACTATCAAAATACAATGCTTATTCGTATTGGAGATTTTAAACGAAAGAATTTTGACGTTTTGTATTTGAGATAATATTGCAATATGCATTTTTGACGAAGATTAAGCTTTTGAAAACAACTTTGGTGCTTTGGTTTATCGAAACATTGAATTTGCATTTTATTTTCTAGTCTTTTTAGAAATTTTCAATATTCCGGAATATTTTTGAAAATTTCTTTAAGATTTTAGCCAATTTTCGCAAAATAATTTCTGGTGTATTTTATATTTCCCTGGTCGTTTTCTACGAGCCCAACAAAGCACAAATAAGAGGATCTAATTCTGGGAAAAATATTGTTTGCCTTCATATGAGACAACACCACTGAAAATCTTGTAGAAAATTCTGTATTTTCTGATGGGAAAAGATTTAACTATCCAGACATTGTATGTACAAGCTTAACTTTAATTTTAAAGTAACGAATAAAATTTGATGAACTTTTTTTCTGTGAAAAATAACCTCTGCTACCTCTTTGCAAAGCATTTTTTTTTTCTAAAACTTACCGATATTATTTAACAAAAAACCCATTTTCGTGTACTGTGACACCTCAAAACGGACCTACGGTCATCGGATAATTGAGGACTTTTCTCAGATAAAAACAACTTCAATACCAACGTGTAAACCATTTTTACGACTATTTGTACTGGTTTTAAGCTACGCATACTGTCACACTGCAATATTTTACTGTCATATTTACACTGTTACACTTTTAAATGTGTCGTACTGTTAGGGCCGTTTTCTTCACTACAAGTTGTGTTGAAAACTTGAGGATTTTTATTTTAGACTTGTGTTTTTGGTTTTATTCACTCAAATGACAGTTTCAACTTCTGATTTTGAACTCTAGATTTTATCAACTTTCGATTTTCTGAACTTCGACAAAAGTAGAACTTGGTCGCGCGAACTTGAGATTTTTCATCAGAATTTAGATTTTTGTTCTTTATTCTTGTTTTATTATAAGTTATGTTCACTTTCAATATTCAAAACAAATTCATTTAAACCACATTTCGAAGGAGCTTTTTTTTGGAAAGTTGATATTTCTCCCACAAAGTCAAACACTTATTTTCTGTAAGATAAATACAAATGCAAGATGAAAACAAATTTAATTTTGACAACAAAAATAATTCCCCAACTTTAATTTGAAATTGAATAGACACAATTAATTCAAATCTATCATTAAAATTGACATATCTGTCACAAATATCCCAGGGTTATTTCGAAAAAGTGAAGTGAAATTTCAAACTCCCTAGTTGAGAATTTAAGAAGTGACGAAAGGCAATTTTCAACTTGCCATCAAACTCTTGATTTGATATCAACTCTAGAGTTGACCAACTACGGTGTTTTTTTTGGCAAGTTGGCTGACAAAGTCGCACTTTCACACTTACACCGAAGATATCTGACATACTGCTATACGTTAGCACTGCTGGCTTTTTAACAAAAAATTGATAATTCTGAAAAATTGGTCAAATCTCAAAAATACTGGTTTGTACTCGTTAACAGGGCTTCGGGTGTATTTAAACAAACCTGAGCCCAAAAGTGTAAAGATAAAGTAATATTGTCACTTGTTGAGAAATCAGATTAAAAAAGTGAGTGGTGTAGATTTAAAAAAAAAATCACCAAATGTACTTTGCAAATTTTCCTAAAAACTGCAAATTTTCCTAAAAACTGCAAATTTTCCTAAAAACTGCAAATTTTCCAAAAAAAATTCCATAAACAAGAACATATTAGTATTAAAAGTTACCTGAAAATAATTGTAGTAAAAACAAAACTAAATAAAAATTTAAACTTAAGAAACTTAAAAATAAAAATGCTTTTTTATAAAGATAACACCCCTTAAAAGTAGGTGGGGCAAGCATTTTGCACGAACGTTTTGTTCTTTATATCTCATTCTGATAATCAGTTTCGTTTTCTAATAAATTGATCAATAAACAACATTAAAATATAGTCGCCGCTCTTAATAAGGAGACATGGCAAAGTATTTTGTATCCAAAATTTGTTAGAAAACATATTCAGTTGTATTTTATAAACTTAGTCTAGCTTTAGACAGCCTTCTAACTCCATAAACTTTGTATCTGTTGTTCTAAAGTTGTCTTACTTGGACAACGACATCGGTTGTCTAAGACTTGTCTTGCTTGACATTTTATTTCATTAAATAAGGCATACTTCCAACTAGTTAAAAAATCTAAAAAATAAGGCTGAATATCTATAAAATTTATTTCATGAAAACAACTTTTATTTGAATCAACTTTAACCATAGGTTCAACCTTTTCAAAAAGTGGGTGTGTCAGTGGGTGGGAGTTTATTACAATGATGCCTTATAGCTTATACTATAATTAAGGAAGTCTGAAAATTTCATCATATTTATTAGACTGGCTTAGATTTCTAGACCGCCTCTTAAAGCAACTTGAACCACTGTGCGCCGCTGCACGTCGCCTTTAAAATGGTCTTAAAGACTTACTTTATAAATAAATTCAGCTGGTAATCTAGGAAATTTTAATTTTGCATACTTTGCTTCTGTGACTAATATTTAGATGTCTCAACCCATCGACACGCCCACCCATCGACACCCCCACCCATCGACACGCCCACCCATCGACGCGTCCATCCATCGACACGCCCACAAAACAACTATATTTTGCACTCCTAAATGGTGTTTTCAACTTGTTAAAAATTAAAAAAAAAATACACTTGAAAAAGTTAAAAAAATCCTTAAGAAAAGAGGGCCGTCACTCTGGCCTTTTGTATTTCTACAAGTTTCTCCGGTTACCTTGAACCAGGTTTATAAACGAAAATATTTATGGAATGACACGACACCACATGACAAAATGTCACAATTTCTTTCATAGAACTGTCAAATTCAATAATGGAAACACCTAATTGACGTTTGAACATCTCTCAGCAAATGAATTTGTCATAAATTTAGCTAAATACTAGCAGCACGCTTCTACTTACTCATTGGTTAATTAATATTAAAGGTCAGTTTCGCATGCTTATTTTTTTTGTTATGACAAAAATATTGACAGATCTGAGAACATTTATTCACTATGAAATACATTTTTTTTAAAAAAGGTCAAACATTGACGACATTACATTACACGACTATTGAATGACAAATTACCATAATTTCCTTCATACTTTAAGCCATTTACTGCGATAATCGTATTTTATGGTAAGTAATGGGTACAAATTGGCAGGAAATATGCATGCTGATTTGTCAGTCGTGATGTGTTTAACCCACACAAATGTTATGATACCAAAATGACCTTTGACATGAACCCAAACATTTAATACACTAAATTTACATTTCGTGATCGTGAGTTCATGAGCATAATTCCTTCCATTTCCAACAGTCTACACACAATTATCCCAAACAAAAAACCTCTCGCATGAAATAAGTTAACACACAACCCTGGTTCTTCGGTACGCAATTCAGTCTTTCTGTGCCATCAGTACAAAATGTTTACCCTTTGAGTTAAGAGTATATATCATGTTGCCTCACATCCTTTCAACCGGCGCTATATTTATTTTTTGCCAAAAAAAAATATACAAAAATGCTTAGACAAAATAAGAGGTCCTTCGGATCATTCAAAGTTCACTAAGAGAGGTCATTAACCGTTTTCGATGTATGAATTCTCTTTCACCAAAAGCAAAAACATCAACAAAAAAAAAAACATTTTTATAAGAAAAAAATTAAATCAAAAAAACTTGAGCTACAGTTCATTGTCATTAACTTCTTTTCGTCCATATCGCCTCGGCAGGTTCTTGTCTTCACACCTGCCCCGACCTGCTCTACTAGCCTTTTCCCACATCTCTCCGCAACCGCGCTATCTCCACCTCAGACGCAGCCGGAGTCGTATCCGTCGTCGTCTTTGTCGACATCGACAATAACCTGCTCAAGTCAGCTGTAGGTTATTTGTGAGGTTCATGGCTATTTGTTTATGTGTGTTGTTGGTAGGTTTATGTGCTTTCTGATGAGGATGGTAATATTTAATTCATGGTACACCACATTTCACCATATAAAGCAATTTTCCAGTCTGTTTTCTAAACAAGACAACTACTACGTCGATGTCGAGTCGTCGACAAAGAAGAAGAAAGCTGAAGATGCAAATACATAATACCAGAGTAGCACATCGTGAGTATAGAAATCGAGAATGTTTAAGTTATGGCTGACATCAACATGGCATGGCCGACATGACATGGCATCATACATCGTATAACAGTAATGAAACCCTTTTCATAAAAAAATTAAAAAGACGATGACGACACGTGACACTAGGCACGTTAGCAACGACAACTACAACGACATCTTCTTGAGTTCAAATTTCGGGTGGAAAACAAAAAAAAACCCAAGTGTCATTCACTTATAAATATTTTTGTTTAAATAATAAAAAAAAGAGGGGGCACCAGGTTGAATAAAACAAAAAGCTTCACACATACAACATGCACAATATACATTGACGTTGTGATTGTTGTCAACTTAACCAAACATAAAATATAATTTGTTTCAATTGAGAGTGTTGAATAGAAATTTATACTTTTTTTGTTGTATTGTCGAAAGAGAGTTGATATAAGATTCATGTTTTATTTGCTTAATGAACATACCCGTACGAAAAGTTTAATGCAATGAGGCAATGTAACAGAGATTTTTTTTTTGGGGTTCAAACAGGGTCGTGTTTTTTTTTGTAAAGTGGTTGAACTTTGAGAATGGTATGTCAGATCGAAAACAAGTGCATAATGTAGACGTAGGGTACGGGTGAGTTCCTGATGTTGGGATATTTTCATGGGGTAATGTTTTGTATGAATATAGCTCTGTTTGATTGTATTGTGTCAAAAACTTAAATAACCGATTAATATAAGGTCATTTCTTTTAATGATGAATTTCGGTTTCGAATAAAAAACGTCAAATCTACTTCAATTTGACCGTCAAATGATTGATGCTATCGCGTATCATCATATATATGCAATCGTCCTGCTTGCACAAAATTTCTTTGATCAACGTCAGTCAAAGGCAGTTTTCGTAAACGTTATTTACCCAAAAAATGCAATTACAACAAGTTCTTAAACTTAAACTTGGTCAAGTGTTGGTTATGCAAAAGCAGTATTTTAGCTCAGTTTGCATACTACAGTCATATCTGTATGTACATATGTTCGATAACATCATTTTCATCTCAACTCTGCAGTGAAAAACTAGATTTGAATACAAAAATATTGACATTCAAGAGGGCGTTGTCGTAAATGTCAAATGCGCTTACATGAAAATAGATTTTAAACAAGCAGGACGATTTCATATTTGACGAAAGCAATACCTGAGTCATAAAATGGCGACCCAACTGACGTCGAGTTGAAGTTTATTGAAAACGGTAATTTTTTTGACATTTATGTTCCCGGGAACTTCAATATTTTTGTAGTCAACGTGAAATTTTTTTTTACAGAGTAGCATTGTAAATAATGTTATAGGAATATGGCTTTAGCAAACTGCCTCATCGGGAAAAAAAATGATTTTGCACACAAATTTCGTCTTGGGGTTTCGAATAAATGATTTGCAGTTTATGTTCAAGAACAACCTGAAGTTGCATTTTTGATGCAAATGACATTTTTGATACGATGTCGAATAAAAAAATACCAGCGGCCACAGAATGACTGGCCAACAGAATGGCATAACTCTAGTTGCAGCGTTTAGCACATGTCAAAGTAGAAAGAAACAAAAATAGTATACCATGTGGCCACAATGTGATGTTGTCAATATAGCAAGAAATGTATGGCGTAGCCGGAGTCAAACAATATTCAACTGTTGCTACAAGCTGCTGCTACAATCACTGTGTTTAATCTTTAAGGGTTTAAATAGGAAACGGTAAGAAACTGAAAAATTTATAGTTGAGTTGAATTTCATTTAGGGTGTGTTCGGAATTTCAGTGATTTACACTGAGCATATCAAACACGTTTACACTACCTATGTCATTGTTCCGCACATAGAGGCAGTGAATTTTTTTCTGACATATTAGCGGATGATATTATTGACCCAAGTTTGCACTTCTTCAAATGCCCATTTTCTCCATCCGGTTGTTTCTCATTCTTCTAGTTAAGTGATACTCCTGCTCGACCCTATAATTATATTAAATGATGAATAAATAATTTTTTAAAGTAACAAAATTTTTGAAAACAATCAAAAATGTTCTCGGTCTATAATTTCTCTTATACTCACAATAGGCGTTTATCTTTTCTAAATGAGGTGCCAAAAAAAAGAAGATCACTCACATGTACATATGTCGGAGAACGCTCCATCATCTCATCATCAATAAAAAGTCCGAGCGAATGGAGCAAAAAACTGAGCGCAGTACAACTTCACTCTTTTTCTTTATTTTTTTTTCGCGCGTTCAAGGCTTTAAATTTCAGTTCAGATTTTTGAATTCTTCCAGCTTTTGTTTGACCAGGGGGTCAATTCTTGATTTGTGAAGTGATAAATACGATGTGATACACCGAAGTCACTATCTTGGTCTTTCTATTTTGTCAAAATCATCTTTGAATATGAGAGATTGGAAGAATTTTTCATTTTAGTACTTTTTAGTACTCACTTTGACAGCTGTTTTTCATAACGAGCTTGGGAATCGCCTTCATCGTGTTTGAGAAGTGATAAAATGATAAAACTCTGTGAAAACTGAAATGTTAACTTTGTTTTCATTTTACAGTTTCACAGTCCGAGAATTGACCCCCAGCTTTAAGATGAAAATTAAAAGTCAGTTCTAATTTTTGGTGCGGAGAACTCTCATAACACTCTGCTCAGAGCTACAACCTAGTACAATATACTTTCTCGTGAAGTCGCTAGTAAAACGAAAAAATGAATTTTTGGTAGTTTTCACTGGAACAGACTTGTGAATGTGTTGTTAAGGTTTGACGTTTAAAACCACAATTCCTCAAATGACAAAATGAAAAAATAAAAAATAGGAATCAAAAACAGCGAAACCAAAGTTCCTGTACATTTTGCATAGGAATTCCTCGGGGATGAAAAGTCTCCGCTTTTGTCTCCACATAGTTCACGAGCACGTTCACGATTCACGACATAATTCACAAGTATTTACATACTAGGCTCATCTCCGATTGCCCAAGCTCTGTTCTATGCTCTGCTCAATGCTTTAAAAAAGGCTTAAAACTGTCGAAGGGCACTGAAGCTAATGTCAAAAACCAACGAAAAGTAGATAGCTTTCCGTATATCTTTTTCGCATTGCTATTTCACCAAATGTCAGCTTTACTTAAGTGAGGTGCTCTCGGAGCGCACTTTCCGTAAGGAAAATTAAACGAAACTTGACGAAACTAGGCAATTATTGAAAAGTTGTTCAAAAATGCAATTCTCTACAAATTTTGCCTTAAAAACTTCACTATAGTCTATTAAGCTTTTTGCTTCTAAACAATTTGCGCGATATGCATAGATTTTAAAGCTTTACTTTAAAATATCTTCATTTTTGTGATTGCAATAAACTGCCCTGAATATTGTCAACGCCTTCCTATAATATCTCTGTTATGTTGTTATTGTAAATAAAATAGTTGCAATTTAAACCTACTTCTTTTTAAACTGCTGAATCATCTTGTTTTTCCTTAGCTTCTTCACATACCTTTTTGTGATTCCATTTACTTTGAATATTTTTTTTTTTGCTGGTGCACCATTATTGTTAAACCACAACAACCGCATTCTTGTCAGTAAAAGTACGAGTAATTTCTTTTTTTTTAAATTTGTTTTCGTTCCTTATGCAACTCTTTTGTTCGCTATAAACCAAAAGCTAAACGTAATGTGTTTGATAAATGATTATACATGGGTGTATGTATGTATGTATAGTAGGTTAGGTAGGTAAATAATCTTTTTTTTGCTGTTGTTGCTTCTTTTTGCGACATTCCAATTATTGACAAAGCCAAAATATTACAAACCGTATACTCAAACGAAGGAAGGGAAACATCAAAGTCGAAAACTCTCCACTCTTTTAAGTCAGTTGTTTGGTGCAGTAGCAGTACCTATGTGTAAGGTAGTGTAGCTTATATACGAAATACGAGTAATGATAAGCCCCATTTCAACTTCGTCGTTCGTATGTAACCGTATACTGACCTATTTATCTAATCCAATTATCCAAGAGCTTCAACAACATCGGTATACTGTACAATCAAACATAAGGGAAGTAATACACCGAACCGTAACCGTAACGTAACGCTGGCGCTGTGTCGGAGTCGTCGTCGTAGTCGTTCTTGTTGTAAGTCAGCGCCACCATCATCATTTATTTAGCCTTGAATTTGTTGGCATTATTGCTATTGCCTTTGCGCTTGCAATCTTCGAACTATGTACCTACATCGAGTGTAGAAATAAGCTGTATCGTGTCAAAAATGGGGTAAAAGGGTGGCTATCGCGGGTGGTTCATCCAGTCAGTATACAATACAATCAGTCTCGCTCTCTATACCCCCACCATTTATAGAAGGTTCTCGAAAACACCTAGGTAACACACACACAGACATCGAACAAGCACACAAAAATACAAGAAAAGAACATCAGCTGAGTATGGCTTGCGCGTTTTGTATAGAAGTGCGAGTTTTTTTTTGTATTAACTTTAATAGCTGAAAAAAGCTTCAATATCTCTCAGTGCGCCTCTAGCATCATGAGCATGAGTTTTTCTGTTTTTTTTTTGTTTGTTGTTGTTCAAAGTTCAACACACAAATGCCGGTTGTTGTTGTTGTTTGCACCATACCGATACCGAAGACACCATCAGACTGAACAAAGCTTTTTTTATACTGAAAATCATTATTTCATCGTTTCGTTCGAGATAATAAATAGTATCTCGAACTCAATATTCTGTTTTATTATAGAAGAGTCGAGTCGAACTTTTTTTTTTACATAAATATAGTTCTTTATGTATCTATCAACTTTTACACATATATTTCAGTTTGGGCCATCAGCATGCAACATATGGATTGGATGTTGTTTGGTTCGCGTATACCGTATTTGTTTGTGTATACCTATTATGTGTGACACGACCTTGAGCTCAATTTCAAATATAAATAATATGGGTGGGCTAAAGACTATGATGAGAGAATGTTGGGGTGTTTATCAGGTATAGAAATGGCAGTGGAGGTGAATATAGTTTGCCGGCACGTTGCATAAATGAGCTTATAGTACAATACAAACTAGGTATATAAGTAAGTAAAGTGTATACATATACTCATAACGAGAGATTTGTAAAGTAATCAAAAATGGAAGTAATAACATTCTTCTTAGAAATTCTTTGATGGTCGATTTCAGTTGTGTGAATGAAGGTCAAGTAGTAATTGATTGATTTTTTAAATATGATTGCAGATGGTTTTGTGCAGAAACACAGTTACTTACTTCTCTTATTGGTGCAACTATGCAAAACATTGGATAAGTTAACCATTTTCGTAAATTTATTAATTGGTAGGTAAATGAACTGTCAAAATATCCATGGGACACCATTTTGGATAATATTGTCCAACGAATTTCCTGTGGAAAGTGATATTGATAAACTTAACGAAACGTCTTTGTGACTTACAATAAGGCGTGTTCAGAAATATGGTATAAAAGAGAACTAAAAAAATGGGCTCTTGTTCTGTTTCTATCGCATCGAGGTTAGTTACCGATGATTGTTGTGAATCGGACAGATATTACCTAATACAAAATAAAATGCCAGACTTGATCTCACAAATTTGCTCTTGTGATTCGAATGGCTTGGACTGTTTAAGATTTCCACAGAAAGCTTTTGACCAGATATTCGGCTATTGAATAGTTCGTCTTCTTTGTTTAAGTTAACAATGAAACCATCAAAATTTCAACAATTGACTTGCATAATCTGTATTTAAAAAAAAAAAATATTAGTACTAACCACCAGAATCGATTGAAGTAGATAAATAAGAGAGTTAGTAAAACTTTGGCAGACATTAGCTATTCTGGACAAGGTGTTTAAAACGCTATTTTCCAAAATGTCGGGCAAACATTGGCTTACTTTTTACATTGGTTTACTTTTTATGAAAGAGCGTATACAAAACTCCATAAATATTAAACGATTAATGGAAATTAACGGAATAAAAGCTAACACTAAATTTGTACTCGCTGCAAAAAATAATTTGTATCCAAATTGATGATGCTGCAGTTAGTTTTTACAGCTTGTTTATTTATGTTTCTGCAATTTTTTTTGACGTTATTGCATTACTGCGACGACCGATTGTTGGCGTCTAATTTAGGCAAATGCACCGTGGATAACTTCTTGTTGAAGTGCTGTCAATTCGTTTTCTTCTTATTACTGTCAATTCTTCCAATTTTAGTGCAAAGTTCTATCAAAGTTCATATAAAAAAATAAAATTGACAGGGCTTAAATGGGTGGTTTAGTAAAGAAACGAACAGAGGTAATGTCAACTCCAGTGATTGAAGTTGTATGGAAACTTTCAACCGATCAAGATGAAATGTTCAGGCATGACAAAAGATACCAAAAGGCAGAAAAAAATGTCCGCCCACTGACACGCCCACTTTTAAAAATAGTTCATCTAATTGTTGAAAGTTAGTGTAATTAAATGACCCGCCTGGAAAAATGGCAAATTTTTGTCAAGTTTAGTCAAGGCCCTGAAAAGGCTTCGTTAGGGGCAATCTGGGCGAGGAAAACTTGTCAAATACTAGTGAGGTCCTCGCTAGAAAAACTTGGCGAATGAGTCTTTTTATCCCATCACAAATACCCTATGTATAACAAGAACAAAAAAATATTTTATGCTCATCATACAATAGTAAGACAAATTAACGTAGGTATATACTTTTTCACTTTCAACATTACATAACTGTATTGCAAAATAGCTCAGTAGGTAGAGTGAAGGACTGGTAATCAGACGATCGCAGGATCTAATCCCAGTTGACACAACTTTGTTTGTCCTGTTGTTCTTTCTAGGCAAAAGGTTCCTAACAGACAAGGCCGTTGAAAAAGTCTATAGTTACCCTTGCTAGCATCAATGTTTAAATTTGTAAGGCCTCGTTAAAAACTAAAATATTTTTCCAAGTAGGGAGGTGTGTGTTCTTTGGAAAAGTTAAAATAAATAATACAAAACTTTTTTCTACGCCCACTTTTGGGGGGTGTTTTTGACAAAAAATTGGATTTTGAACTTATTTCTATAGAAAATAAAAGAATTTCCGTAATATCAGGTGAAGAAAACTTTTTTAGATGTGTGTTGGAGAAGAAAAACCTTATAAAACTAAATTACTTAAAATTACGCACTCTATTTTGTAATAGACTAAGAGCCAACAGCAGATTTTGGGCGTGAATGTTCTAAATTGCACATAACTTATTTTTAAGACATGCATGAACAAAATAAAGTAGAGACTAAAGGCTTTTATATGGCATGATCAAAAATGATTTTGTATTGAAAATTCGCAGAAAAAATACCCATTCAAATCTTACCATTTCTTATAATTTTTCGCAATTTTGACCCAATTTATATAAGACTTGGTACTAGGTGCAAGGAATGTTAAATTTGTGATGTGGTACCCAAAAATAGACATTCTAGAAATAGTAAAGTTTGAATAGACAGTAGACCAGGAAAATTAGACAAAAAAATGGCAAAACTACGAAAAAATTCCGTCAAAGTTGAATTTTAGTGGAGAGCTTTGTTTTGACATCTTAAACATTTCCTTAATAGTTCCGCAAATTTGGAGCAAGGCTAAATTTTTAGGGGGGGAGGGAGTTAAAGGGGGTTAACAATATAAATACACAATATAAACTCATTAAATATATTTACTGAGATATTTTCAAAAAAGAAACTGTTATTTGTTCCTTTTACAGTACAAAATAAAAACTGAAGTTTTGACACGCTCCACCAAAATTCAGCTTTATCGGAATTTATTCGGAGTTAAAGTCAAATTTTCCTGGGCTACTGTGTGACCATTCTCTCAGAAACGCATTTGTGACTTTAATAGCATTTTCGGGCTTAAGCATACTTATGGGCCAAACAAACATTGAATTATAAAAAGGTCTATTCAATAGGCTAGTAACGGAAAATATATATTTTCAACATAATATGTAACATATTATAGTTTCTCTTGAATTTCCTTGAGAGAAATACTAGTTTATTGATTAAACTTATCACTCACAATAGGTTCCTATACCCTATAGGTATGGCTTAGTACTTTTATCGAAAGTAAAACAATTTTAATTTGAAAGTTAAAAAAAAATAAAACAAATTATTCTGTAGTCGTTCCATTTCATTACTCCATTGTTTTTTTTTTGTTTGTTTTCTTTGTGTATTCATCAATGTGGCACGATATTCCCGCCACTCATTGACTTTCCATCAATAATAAAAATGACATGACATACAGTTTGCCCTATTAAATTTTCAATATTTTTTTTTAAAGTATAGCGCACGACACAGGTCGTGGATCGTGGTGCACGCGCTGTTACAATTAAATTTAGAATCAAGTGCATTTTCAAAAAAAAAAAAAAAAAAAAAATAAGAAAAAAACAAGTCAAAAATAAATCAATGTGTGTAATTAAAACTAAAAATAGAACAAAAAATAAAATAAAAAACTTTATTTGTCAAAATGAATGCACAGTGACGATTGAAATTCTGGCAGTCATGCAGTGAATCGTGTGATCAACAATATATTTATCTCACACTTAAATTATTTTCATAATGTATCAGTCATTTTTTTTTTGTATTTTATTAATTATTATGATTTAGCTAAATTGAAACGATAAATTAGCAACCGATAAGTAACGCCGAACTGAGTGATGAGTCGAATAAAGGAATTCGACAATGGCAATGTCCTTTTTTAGGTTAATCGCAATAAAATGGATTTCGTCATTAAATGTATTATTATTTGTTATTGTTTACTGCATATTGATGGTGTACATTTACTTAAGATTTCACCACCAGGGCTAATATAATGGACATTATCTACACAACAACAATTCATTGATAACGATCGAATTCTAAGAAATATTGAATTATTCAATATTTTTATTTGTTTTTTTTTTTTTGTGTAGCTTATCAATAAAATAAGGCATAATTTAATAAAGTTAAAATAGGTATAAATAGTCGACTTTACAAAGATTTAAACGTAAAGTTTGTCTTTTCAATTTTTGTCGGTGATTCACATTCACTCTAAATTTTCTCTTAGTGTCATGTTGCCCGACCTCACCCTAACAATTTATTTTTTATTTTATTTAGGTACCACAAAATATTTAAAATTTCAATCAGTGTTGGGAAAAAAAATGTGTGTTCATTAAAATCTTGCTGTAATTTTCAAAATACAAATACCGTAGTTCTGAACTCCTTTCGAAAAGTTTCTGAACTTAAAAAATGTTTTAAAAAACAAGCAAAAAAAAACAAATAAATTTTAAAAGTGTTTTTAATTTCTCAACCACCCTGTTTTGTGTTTACCAAATTTGATTTATTTTAATTTCCAAATTCATTTAAATTGACATTGGAAAAATTAAGGTGACATATTTTTTTCTGATTGGGTTTTTGTTTTTAAAATGAATGTCTCGCCGCCAGCTTCGCCGCTGAATGAAATGTTGACTTTATGAATTTTAACCTACAAAAATTAATCGGTTTACAATGACAACGTCGCCAGCCGCCGCCGCCGTTGATGAGGTGGTAATGATTGCTAAAATGTATTGGGTGCAAGTTAATTGTTTGTGAAGTTATTGAAGTGGAATGAAACCATCTTACTTACTCATTTACTTGTTGTTTTAATGCGGAAGCTGTCTGTATAAAGAGGGGTAAAAATGTATTATATTGAGAAATAATGTTTATTCCCATCTTTTTAATTTTTTTTTGTGTGAATAATTTTAATGAATAATTAATTAAAATTTTATTACAATATTAATTGCTTTCAAATTTACTACAACTAACCAAAACATCATGCTCATTTTAAATCAAATTCAAATTTATTGTGAATATGTACACTAAGGTGTTTTTTTGTAGTTTATATATTTAGATGAGCCTTAATCAGCTCCAAATGAAGGAAAAAAACCTATGTTTTTTTTTTTTTTAGATTTTTATGGGAAATTTCGTTTTTTTTTTGGCACTAGGAAATTCGCGTAAAGTCTGGCAAAAAATTCAGAGCATGTAGGTTGGAAGTAGACCCTCGCTTAGCCGGGAGGGGCAATCTTATAATGGAAAAAAAATTGTTAAAAAACAACGGCAACACTTGCATTACTGTTTTTGCCTTTTTGGATAGCCAGAAGCCCATTTCTATAGCTTATTTTCAAATAAAGTTATTTCAATACGCAATTTCTGCAGAAGTTGGTTTTAAACCATTTAATTTCATTTACCCCTACATCGACTATAAGGAATGGAAATAAATATCTGCTTCTTCATTTTGAGCTGATTTAGGCCCATTCACGATAATCTTTTTTAAACGACCACCCTAATGTACATATGTACGTATACAGCTTTGGCAAAAAAAAAATAGGTACAGTCACTAGTTTCAAACGATATTGTATTAAGCAAACTATTTCGTTTGAGTAAAGTGGAAGAAATATGTAGGTAGTACAAACTAACTGATCTTTATACACGCAATAGTTTAAGCATGCTTTTTCCAACTAGAAAAGTGATTGATTTGTTTGGACAAAAAAACAAGATCACTCAAAGTGAACTCTACTACTTAAATCAGTTTGTGATGTTCTGACAAATTATTGGTTATCTAAATAATATAATTTTCATTAACAAAATATAGGCAATACGTCCAAGTTTTTTGATCTCACGCGAGGGAGGTGAATCCATTACAAATACTGCCAAAGTAATTTTTGTGCTATTCGAAGATAATATTCAATTCGTTCCAAGCAAGAAAAGTTCTTGAAACAAAAGAACCATGGATATTAAAGTATAATAAGATCTATTTATGATATGTAAAGGCAAAAGTGCTCGCTTGCTCTCTCTTTGCTTAATTTCACCACATGCCCAACGATGCCCTTAAGGCAACAAAAAGCAGGAACTGAAGAAACTAAAATAAATCTCTTTGGGATAGTCGGTTAATACTTCCGTCGTTCTATTATACATTTATCCATTGCTGTTGTTGTTCTTAATCTGTTATTGAACAATTGGTTTTGTTATCATAGAAATAATAAAAAAAAATGCTTTTTTGTTAAAAACGCCTCAAAATGTAGGCGTTGACAAAAATTGTGTAAGGAAGAATTGTTAGAAATAACATTATCTACAACTTTTCTTTAGAAAATACGGCTCAGTTACTTTAATTTTATAAGGTTATATAATCTACTTTAAGAAATGGGCATGTCAGTGGGCTGAAAATTTAGTCTGATGATGTCTTATAATATTCTTTATCAGGTCATTTCATCCAAATCATTTGCCTGCTTCAGATTTATTAGAATTAAGACCGCCTTTCCATACAATCTGAACCAACACGAGACGTGAATTGGCCACCAAGATCTTGCGATTTGACGCCGTTAGACTTATTGTAGTGTTTTGTGAAGTCGCAGGTCTATACCAATTACTGACCGATGCCCCCTAAGCCAACATAACACAGACCATCGCTCAAATTCAGTCATATCTATGCGCATTTCGAAACTGAAAATCAGTTTTTTGCTAAACGTTTTATTCCATTTTGTATCGTATAATCAATAAATTTTGCAATTTTTGCAAGCCATATTGTGAGTTTCACCTAGAAAATATTTCGCCCGAAAAAATTTTGTTCACCCGAAGTTAATTTTTTATTTTTCGATTGCCGCCAAAAAATTTAAGCTCATAATTAGTTACAATACATTTCGCCCGAAATCTAATTTTGAGTGAACATGAAAATCGATTTCGATCCAAATGCAAAACAGGTGACAGCATAAGAAATATTTGCAGATCAAAGGAAATATATTCCAAGGCGATGTTAACTCCACTGTGCTATCCCGAATCGTTTCTCATCAAATCTAAGATTTCGCTTTGATGAGAGCATCCCTCATACCGACATATATTTTAAGATACAGAACACAAAGTTGCATTCTTAACTTCGTCTAGAAAAATCCCTAAGCAGAGCGATATAACAGCTTCATTTTCTTAACTTAGCTTTTTCTTTTATTTTTTCTTTATTCAGTCCTAATACTTGAGTGTTTTTACTTTATACTACCTACATGCTTCAACTCCCATTAGGTTCCATTATATGCGTTCACATACGATTATTCCATGTATGTACATAAATCAAAGTGGGTCAATAGTTACAGAGTGCTTAAAACACATTACAAAAAAAAAAACTCACCTAGTAAGTAAATGTGCACTCATCATCTGTCATCGTTCAACATCATAAAAACTTAAATACACCAAAAAACCAATCCATCCACTTTCCACATGTTGATTTTATTTGTTCTTCTTTAGAACAAAATGAAATAAATGTATCGACGAGTGTACATTTCATCAAAACTATTAAAAACCAACGAGCTGTCAAATCATTCATTCACCACACATGTCTTTTTAAAAATATTGTACCTACCTATTCACCACACTCTTCTAATGACGCTACTTTTCGAAATGCAAGAATTCAATTTTTTCTCGTTGATATTTCGTAAATTTCTTTTGTTGACATTCTAAAAATAGAACAGAATCACGCGGAATATAGAATTTAATTGATTCTCTTTCTTATTTCTTTGTACATATCTCTTATTTCCTTTTCTTCAGTTTATTCATTCTATATTCAGAACTCGTGTGTGGGGACTTGGAGACTTAGCAGAAGCAGTAGCAAAAGAAGCACCAGATATAAAGAAAACAACAACAACATTAAAACTGCATGCCATCAGACAATCGAATTCGAAAAATCATGTGGGGCAATAATAAATTTAGACGCTACGGCACAATATCGAATTCTCTACGATAGATAGTTTTATTTTGTTGTTAAGATATTATTATTCAACTAACAGTATCCACTTTTTGTCGTACACACATGTGCAGTAAAATGGCATCCATAGGAACAGCGACATGTGTGTGGGGGGCTCGATTCTCAGCTAAAATTATTTATTTTTTTTACATCGAAAGCGGAAGAAGGTAGCTGGCAACATTTTAAGTTTTCTAGTTTTGAGATCTTGCAAAAAATATATTATATAGGTATTTGTATTTTTGTATTTAAATTGTTTATTTTCCACTATCACTGGGGTACCTATTTGTGTCGACATCGTGAGTTTTCTATTTAGTTTTTTTCATTAAATTTAGGTCAAGTGAAAAAAATGGAATCCTAAATATAATAAAAAAAAGTATATATATAATTTATTTGATGGAAATAACCATGACTTGTTGAAAAGGTAACTTACATAGAAGCTGTACTAAAGGGATAGAGGAAAATTGGCAAAATTACTTTGCTATAATTAGATACGTCTACTGGTAGAACGTAGAATGTCCGTGAATGGGTTTATGAAGTTCGTGCTATTTCAGTACTCACCTATTCATCAAATTTATTGTCTATAAAAATGAAGTGTCGTTCCAACGTCATTATATTTTACAGTTCTTTTTTTTAATTTGTCAAAAAGCCAGAACAGCAATTACAAAATAGACAAAAGTATATCCGGAAACGAAATACTCCAGATTGGAAGTAAAAGCAGCTTTTAGCAGGAATTCATCGATGTCGGGGATTCATATTCAAGTCTTAAGGGGAATAACAAATAGCAGAGACATCGTAAAGTGATAAAAAACATGGATTTGTAGTTGTGTATAGTGGCCAGTTATTTTTGGAATGGCGGATATCTGCTATTTGTTAAAAAAAGGGGCTTTGTTTTCAAAGAAAGTTTATTTGAAACATATATAAAAACTTGTATGTTATTATCTTCCCTTAAGTCAATGCTCGTTTTACAACACTTAAAAGTTGGTTACAAATCAAAGATTTCTTATTCAACTAATTGACCGCGGTGAAAGTTTTTCCCAAATAGAAATGTCAAAACAGCTGACAGCTAGCACAATTTTATACTATGTTCCCACTGGAGCGAAATCTTGGATTTCAGAGATTTCAGCCTAAATCTGAACACATTTCCCCATACAGTTTTGAGATTTCGAAATGTTGGATTTCGTTGAAATCACAATGAAATCCTGTATCGATGTGAACTTATCTTTGTGAACAGAGCCATTTTGAGCTTTCACCATAGAATTGTGAAAAGATTTTAAATACAAATTACGATCTTTAACTCTTACGCCAAGCAGACAAAAAGAGAGTATGATATTGTATTTTACATTTGAGTGGAGAGAAACACAAACACATAAGCACACAACGGTAGTTGTTGTTTGTGTTTATATGAGACGAAATCTTGGGCTTGGCAGTGTGAACACCAATTTGAAATCTCGAAAGTTTTCAGCTGAAATCTTGAATCTCACTTCGGTGAGAACATAGTATTACATTAAATGTGACGGTAACTTATTTAGTTTTGGTCTTTCAGAAACATACCTCCCGTTTGAACATTAAACCGCTAGGGTATCCATAATCCAAAATATTTTCAGATTCCTTCAGTTGTTTTTGCATCAGCTATCATCAGCAGTTTTTCACAAGTAATTTCAACAACACAAACAAATCCGAATCGCTAAAGATACGCAGCCGAACGCGCCTATTCTTCAATAGGATATCCCGTGTAACTTGATCGTGGCCATCGACCATTCTCTATGTAAATGTCAAATCACAATGACATTTAACGCCATTTGCAAAAATTGTGGCACATTTACATTAGGTTTGTTCGTTTACTTCCCAAAACTCGCAATTTCTACTAATTTTATACCAAAGTTCGTCAAAGTACACGTACAAAATTTTCAGAATTTGACTTTTTCGTCCAAAATTGAAGGTTAATAGAGCTTTGTTTTGACTTCTGCTTTAAATGTCCTTTACATTTAGTATACACAAAATTGATAGGCTATGTCTTCATCCTGACTGATTCATAAGATTACATTGTGCTTGCTCCACACGTGAAAAACGAAAGAAAGAAGAAATTATTTTGCTGTTTTTATTTTCCTCTTTGTGTTTTTCGTAATTTCAAAATGGCGGAAAATAATTTTTTTTAGTCGTATCAGCACTTTAAAAGGAACGATTGCATTGCTTTGACTGGATGAGAGAAGGAACACTGTAACGTAATACGCCATTGCAGCATTTTTGACATCTATTCCAGCTCCGTCTTCCATTCGGTTCAGGCTGTGAAGCCCCACGTAGGCAAGGAGCTTCGTTTGGAGGACGATTTTTTTAATGTTGTTTCGTAAAATTTTCATTTTTTTCAACACTCCCCTACAGAGAATATTTTGCATCCAATCGAAAACTCCGTTCCTTTCGACAATCTTGTTTATTAATTTTTCTTAAACAACTGACTAGGTAGTTAAACAATGTCTTAATAGTTGACTAGATTTTAGTTTTTTAGACGGAATAACAACTAAGTACGATTTTAAAGCTAAATAAGTATGATACTATCCGCCTGGAAAAATTATCTGGTTTTTAACGAGGCCCTTAAAAGTTTTACCTTCACGCTAACAAGGGCCTACCAAGGTATTGAAATTCTCTATTAATACTCTTCAGAATGCCCAACTAGTTGTTACTAGCAAGAGCCTCACAAGTTTTCCTAGTTTAGATTTTTTCCTATTGAAAATTTTCCAAGGCCTTGATTAAACTTGGCAAAAGTTTTCATTTTCCCGTCAGGAAAGAGCCAATTGTGCAGACGTGGCTCAAATTTTGATCCGTGTGGGTCAGCAATTTTAACTCACCGATTTCTTCTGGTTAACTGAGGCTCAACGATGCACTGCTATCTCATACTTCAATCATCGCTGTACCTCAATCTATTAATCCATCGAAATTTGCAACACGTTTGTATAGCCAGTTCTAAGAAGATTTGGAAAATTTCAATCAAAGTTTAGCATTCTACAAAATCTAACACTTCATGAAATTTAAAATCGTCGAACATCAATTATTTGCAGTCTAGCATATCATCATTTGAAGCGATAACTCGTTTATTCGATCACTTACGCGTTCATTGAAGCGTTAATTCGACCACAGTTCTCTGATATTTTTTTTCGATTGCCAACTGGAACACACTCAACTGACTTTCATAATACCGAAACACACCTTAAAAGGCAGCCATTTTGTTAGTTGTCTTCTGGTCGACTTATGGTTGTTGAAGTGACAGTCAACTAGTTGTCAAACAATTTATAAAATTCTCAAAAATCTATTATTTATCAACATAAAATATTACTCATTATAGTAATTTTTAAACTGTGTCAACATTTTTCAATCAATAAACGCTCAATATTTACGAATTTGCTATAGTATTTTTCTTATTTTTATAATTTCAGGTACAGCAAGTGAAGACGAAAAAGTAAACCTTTCCCACTTTCAATTAATCCGGGTCCTGGGGACAGGAGGTATGTTTAAATATTGAAAAACTTTCTTTTAAAATTTGTATTCACAAACTTTATTTTTTCATTTGTTTATTTCTTTTCGGTTTCGACACGATGATGTGTAGCATACGGCAAAGTATTTTTGGTTCGCAAAAAAGGTGGCCACGACCACAGGAAACTATATGCAATGAAAGTGCTGAGGAAAGCAACAGTCGTACAAAAGAAGAAAACGGCCGAACACACAACGACTGAACGACAAGTGAGTGTATAGTATTGCCCCTTTTAAATATTGATATAAATCATGTCCCCCCTCTCTGTTTCCACGTCCGTCAGTATCTGCTTGCTTCTCTGTGTCGTCTGTCTTCACGACCAAGTTAAACCACCTAGAGTATATCTGCAAATAGAATTGTTTGTTTTTATTTTCCGATAAAGTATAATAATATAGGTAGATAGAAGAGAAGTACTTACTCCTTTTCCTCTAGGAAGTTGTCATCCATGTCCAATGCAAAGAAAAAAAAAAACAAAAACAAAAAACCATTGGAATCCTTACTTGTGCTTAAAATTCTCTTTTGGATTTGATTGCAAATCTCCTTATTCATCGAAGGGAATTGAATAATTGTAATATGAACTTTGACATTCGATCCACCATTAAGACTTTTCTGTACGTGTGTGTGGGTTTGAATGCAAAAGCTAAAAGCGGATATTTACAAGAGGCACGATGGAAAAGTTCAAAGCCATCAATTAAATCAGCAAGCAAACTCGATTGAAAGAAGAATGGCTGCCGATTATTATTTATTATTTAAGAGTGAGATGTTGATGTTGGGATTATTGGACAAATTGAATATTCTTTATTGATTGTAAAGATGTGGATATTTTTTTTCTACTAGCAAATAAGACAATTTTTAAAAACTATAGATACATATACATACCTACTTGAAAGATTAGGTTCTTCTTTTGAAACTTAAGTGCAACAAGATTTTAATGACTTTATTTATTAAAGTACTTTAAGAAGTAATCCATTTCTTTGCCACTTCTATTTCACATAAAATTATCATTAACCAACAAAACCACATTGCCCAGTAGCCTTTCCCCCACTTATCCCAATAAAATACTCGTAACAGTGCAGAGGCAATCAAAAATGAAACATTTCGAAACATATTCAGTTGTATTTATCGATTTTTTTACCAAGCGTAAATAAAGACAGTTTCATTTTCTGTAAAACTTTTTTTTTTACATTGTACCATCCCTCCATAGCTAGGTATGTTACAACTCTGAACTAAGCTGAAAGTGACGTTTTCGTAAATTGTAGACGATGCTAAACCCATTATATATTTAAAAAAGGCTTGTGTTAAAGTAAATTCCTTAGATGACAATTTTTATTTTGTTTTTCGTTTTTGTTGGGACGAAGTAACTTTTTTGTCGCTAATTAGTGCGCATCGAAAGTCGTAAGAAATAAGTTTCATTATTTGCACGTTTTACTCAATCGTTTTACTTGCCATGGTAATTTGGCATCACTGTCTAAATATTAAGATAAAGACTGTATAAAATGAGCCGTCGCAATTGGAAAAACTCTTTACAAGTGAACTTATTTGTTATAAGGATGGAATATTACTTCATCTTCTTGAACTTTCCAAATTTATAAAGATAAAAGCAGAATTACGGAGGAAATAGTAAACTGCACTTTAAGTTGAAAAATATTTTTAAAAATATCATTAAAGCTTATGTATGTATTACTAAAACTGATTGACATTTTATGAAAAAATACTGTCCTTAAGCTGCCATCCTTTTGCAAACATCCCAAAATTGAGGTTTTTAAAATATCGACGACCTTTAATTACTAACGATCTTAAAAAAACTTCAAAAATTAATTTTAAATTATCTTTCGAACAATTACTGAAACCATCTCGCTTTAGCCAATAACTGATATTTAAGATGACAAACTTTTCTTGAACATCCCATAATTGAGGATTTCAACATGTCTGAGACTTTTAAAAACTTGCGACCTTGAAAAAACTTTAAAAAACTAATTTCAAATTACCTATGGCCGACCAATTAATAAAACCAACTCACTTTTTAGGTCTATTAACTGACCTTTAAGATGAAATACTTTTCTCGAATATCCCATTGAAGTTATCAAAATTTGTCTGACCATATGAAATTTACGACATTGAAAAAAAAACTAGTTGAAATTGCCTATGGCCGAGCAAATCACCTTTTATGAACAATTACTGATCTTTTAAATGACCTAAATTTCTTGAATATGTCTCACAATTGAGATCTTTACAACATCTACGACCTTATAAAACTTACGACCTTGTAAAAACTCTAAAAATTAATTTAAAATTGCCTTGACTGACCAGTTATTATTATTGATGCCAATTTATCTTTTCTGACCAATAATTGGTGTTCAAGATGTCATTCTTTTCTCGAATATCTCACAGATAATGTTTTCACAATATCTACCATATTAAAAGCTTAGGACCTTGAAATTTGTTTGAAAAAAATTAATTTCAAACTGCTTATGGCCTGTTCTTGAAAGGTGACATATTTTTCATGAATATCCCATAATTGAATATTTCACAATATTTGCGACCTTACAAAACTTACGACCTGGAACAATTTGAAAAACTCAATTAAAACTGCCTATCAATCGCTGACCAATCCTTGAAACCAACTAACCCTTTATGGTCAATTACTGATCTTCAAAATGAGATGAACCAATTTTCTCGAATATCCTACAATTGACGTTTTAAAGTATCTACGACCTTAAAAGACTTATGACCTTGATAAAAACAGTTTAAAATTTATTTAAAATTGCCTGTGGCCGATCAACTTTTCTTTTATAGCCACTTACTGATCTTAAAGATGGCAAACTTTTTTCGAATAACCCATAATTGAGGTTTTCACAATATGTACGACCTTGAATTTTTTTTTTAAATTCATTTAATTTTGCTTATGGCCAACTTATTAATGAAACCAATCCACTGTGACCAATTATACGATCTTTAGGATGTCATACTTTTTCAAATATCCCACAGTTGACGTTTATCAACATCGACGACCTAACAAAGCTTACAATCTTGAAGAAAATCAATTTCAAATTGCCTGTAACCGACTTTTTATTGAAACCAACTCACCGTTTATGACCAATAACTGAATTTTAAGATGACATACTTTCTCGAATATCCCAAAAGTAAGGTTTTCCAAATATCTACGATCTTACAGAACTTATGAATTTAAAATAACTTTCCAAATTCATTTTAAACTGATTATGGCTGATTTATTAATGAAACTAAATGATCTTTTATGTCCAATTATTCACCTTTTAGATGACATATCTTTTCGAATACAACAAAAATGAGGTTTTCACCATATCTAGGACTTAACAAAACTAACGACCTCGAACAACTTTTAAAAACCCATTCAAATTAATAAAGAATGGCTTTTATAAGGAATTACTGTTCTTTTAGGTAACATACTTTTTTCGAATAACCCTAAATTGAGGTTATCACAATATCGATGATCTGAAAAAGTCCTTAAGACATTTTCAAAATTCATTTGCAATTGAAACTAACTGACCATTAATGACCAATTACTGACCTCTTAAATGACATACTTTATCCAATATACCACATATTGGGATCCTTACATCCCAGATTTTGTATTTTACATTGAAATATTTTCTTATTTCAAATTCTTTCGCTCTTGATTTAAAAAAAAAAAAAACTTAGTTTTGTTTCAACAATTTCATCTAAAACCCTTAAGTTGAAAATTATTTTAAACTGAACTTATTCAATTATCAGAATATTATATTTCCGTTAAAAATAATTCAACAAATTCATCATATTAATGTATTTTCCCGTTCTCACAATTCATTCCGAAAACATTAATCTTCAACAACAGTACAAAAAAAAGTCTTAACATATGAAACGAAAGCTCATGAAAATATTTACTCAAGCCAGGTTATATTTTTTTGTTTTCATATTTTTTTATTTTATTACAAAAGAACAAGTGTGTTAATTTAATGTACAAACTACAAACGTGTTCAAACCGGTCGGCATGTCCACAAAACAACAATCCATAGACACGCTGAAATCCCGGCTTCTTAACTTGTCTTTCTTCGCATACGAATTATAATTTCTTTAAAAGACTCTTCTATTTTTGGTAACAACTTCGACCCACATATTTGGCTTAAGGAGAATTTGTTGTGCCAAGAGGTTCTTCTGAGTAAGTGGTTCTTCTTCATCATTGCACGTAATTCGTATGGGAAGGTATGGTTCTACCAATACTAACTAACCTCTACCATCATGAGCTGAGCATAGCAATCGTTTTCAATGTTGTTCATGTTATTCATGTTGTTTATCCATCTTTTCTTTTCTGGCACTTTTTCAGTTTTTTTTTATTCGCTGCTGGCTTAAGCTGGTGGTGTGGTTTCGTGTCTGGAAATTCCGGTTGAGATATTTATAAATCCCGTTAGAATGTACCGGTATTAACGTGTACCATCTACCATCTTGATGGTCTACACCGCTACTGCTGGGTTGAGACTTTTTTGTTTTTGTTAAAAAAAAATTAACGAAGAGAGATAGACCACTACACCACCTGATGAATATAATGATAAATTTCGTTCGTCGTCATCGTCATTGGAATCATCGTCGTGAATCAAAATGAGCGCATGAGTAACTCACTCAAAGAAAATTAAGCTAAGATTTTCTTCTTTTTTTATTTATTGTTTCTTCGTTTTTTTTTATTGGAAGCGAGAATTTTTACTTGAAGTGGAATTTAGAGTTCAAGTGAAATTTCGAGTTCAATGGAAAATCAAACTTACACTCATTTGTATTGCAACCAAATGAACGATCGGTTTTGACATTTGACTATCTCATAAATAGTTTTCAATTAGGAAAACATTTTTTTGTTTCCAGTATCGAGAACTGAATGCAGCCACGAATCCTTCAGCGCCATATAAGAATAGATTAGTTTGATTTGTAAATGTATTTGCCCTAGGAAGATTTAACAAGCTAATTTCTAATCTTCAAGATTTACGATGCAAGTCCTTCTTTATATATGTATGCGCCCATTTTTTTTTTTTCAAAGATTGAAATGAGGAGACAAGTTACCGAAGATTTTTTGAGATTTTCTTTAAAAATTTCTTGTACCTTTTATACGAGAAAACAATGCCTCGAAAAATGTTTTATGTTTTATTGAGAGAAGGAATATCAAAAATTTCTTCAAATCATTGATCGTAACAATTTTTTTCACACCTCTTGCTTTGTTCCATTTTCAAATAAAAACAAAAGTTGCAGAAGACAAAAATTTTCTAGTTTGTCATCAATAAAATCTAATCCTTGCTAAATTCTGACAGACAGCGTTGTAAAGATGTCAAAGTAAACAGGTGTTCTCTGAAAATATTTTGTCATTTAACTTCGCAAAAAATTAGTTGATAATAAGCGTTTTTCTTTTTTATTTTGGAGAAAATCCCAAGTTTGCAAACAGGTTCAGAGCCTTAAATATGTAATTTTTTTCGTTCTGAGTCGGTTGAGAGTGACCTCTATGAGCTCAGGGGCCGAATTACCGCATCAGTTTTAGTTATCGAGCAATACGTGACTGAACTATGAGAGTTTGGCATAACCGCTCACGTTTCGATCAATCTAGTATACTATAATTTGTAATGGTCACTCGTTCATTCGATCACTAAGCCACTCACTCACTCGGTCACTGACGCGGTAATTCCCAGAATAATATAACTGAACAGATGGAGCCAAATGTTGAACACAAGCAATCTTAACATAAAAAATTGTTAGGAGGTCATAAGGAATCTAAATTATACTTTACCGAATTTTTGCCAATTTGTGTTGGGCGCCATTTTAAATTCTAAATCAAAAATTTTCAATAATTTTCAACTTACCACTAAAATTGAATTCAATTGAATTTAATTTTTTACAACTTTTGTTCCCACCGGGAGCACAATCTAGTTTTCAACTAGGCCCTTGAAAGTATTACATTGATTCTAAAAAAGGGGTAGCAAGGGTAACTATCGAAATTCTCTAGGACGACGTTGCCCGGTTCTGTGACCTTTTCCCTGTGATGGGATAACAAGACTTACCCAACAAGTTTTGACTATTGAGGCTTTTAAGAGTATTTGGCAAGTCTTCCTCGTCTAGATTTCTTCTATGGAAGCCTTTCCAGAGCCTTGATTAAACTTCACAAAAACATGCCTTTTTTGCAGGTGGGTTATCATAAATTTCATTGATATTTTCGATTTTCGGACTTGATCAACAAGATAGAATTAATGTCGCATTATCCGTCTATTTTGAATTTGAGTTTATTCAAAAACTACTGAAGCGATTTCTCAGAAATATTCACACTTTTTTCTTAACAACAAAAAAAAAAGCTTGTTTTAAAAAGTGATTGTAGTGAAACTCGCCACGCCTTTTTTTTCTTTTATTTTAGTTTTATTCCCAGTTTACATACATAACTGAAATTTTGTAACTTAGCTCTCTAACCTTGAGAATAGCCAAGAAGTTTTTTCCCACCCAAAAGTGGGCGTGTTAGTGGAATTGAAAAACTACACTACCATGCCTTACTTTAAGCGAGTGGGTTTAACTGAAATCACTCTTAAAAACCATCTGCCACTTAAATGAACAACCTATGAAATTTTAGCGATATCAAGTTCAGTAGTTTTTTTAATGAGCTTAACTTTGAAATAATCAAATTATGTTAGAAAATAGCAAACCTATTGAAAAGTTATTCCTGGCAAATAAAATATCCAACAACTTTTGTTAAATGAATCAAAAATTCTTACGTCGGAATCGGAAATGAAATGAACTATTGGCATAAAATTCAGAATGGCGCCCAACGCTAATGATTTATGGAGAATCGATTTTAGTGTTGAACAGTGGCTCACTATTCTTTTTATGATTATAACAAAAATACATCCTCAAACCTCCAAACGACTTGGCAGTTTTTTTTTATAAACAATTAAAAAAAGAAACTTTTAAGCCGCCTGAAAAAAATGTTTAAGGCATAAACTCAAGTAAAAAAAAACAAGCGATCAAAAAAGAGAGCTACCTAAATTTTCTGACAAAGGATTAGAACAAAAATTTTGTGAAATGAGCAGACTGTTTTCGAGATATATACCAAATCGTTTTTCAAAATGGTGGCTTCAATAGAAATTCTACATCAGTTGCGCTATTTTTGTTTGTGCATGTTTACAATCAAAAAAGAAAATAGAACTTGATTTCCTGAGAAAAGATTCTAACATAAATTTTGTACTAAGAGCCTTTCTCCAGATATTTACCAAAAACGTTTTTCAAAATGGCGGCTTCAACAGAACTTCAGCAGCCGCGCCATTTTTTTTATGTACTTAAGGACATACTTATTTCAATCATACAATTTTATTCGTGCAGTTTTGCACGAAAAAAGTCTCGGCTATAATCTCTGACCAAAAAGGTCAGTATCCCAAAAGAGGTCAATTAAAAGTGTACAAAATTATTTCCGCCCAAAATTTCTCTTTGTTGTTTGCTAAAAATATCTCCTGATCCAGATGGAATTAAGGAAGACAATACACACATCCCAGGTAAACAAGCCTGTTTTCCCCAATAAAGCAAGCTAAAAACTTGGCCAGCTGGCAATAACCAATTACAATATTCCGAAACCGGCATAGCACGTATTTAGCTAGAAGCGACAGAGATAAGAAGACTTTATGCATGCGCGTGCGTTTCTTCGTTATCGCTGCTTCTGTTTGCATTTTTGTACACATATTTTACTTTATAGAAATTGTATCTTCTTATTCTTTTATTTCTGTTTATGTTCGAGTACTGTTTTGGTTTCTTCTGAAAAATACAGACTGAGAGAAAAACTTCGAACAAAACAGCCACTGACTTTTCACTTGTGTGTGTTTTTTTTTTTGTAATTTAAATACGAAATGAAAACTATGGTTGATGTAGCGGTTCGGTGATCATTACACACTTGATGTGATAAGAAGGCCACGACATGTTGTTTACTGTACATACTTTATTTTGTTGTTGTTGTTGTTGGTATCTTCCAACATACTGTTTCTTCCTGTCTTTCCTTGATTTAACTAGCCAACCTTCTCTTGGAAACGTTCGTTCTTTGATAGAAATTGAATTTGTTATTCTTATGCGATTCAGACTGAGAAGATTTTTTTTTTTTAAATTGTTTTATTACTATATAACTATATACCTGCGTGCCCGCAGATATATAATGGTATAAACTATACCTACTTAAACCATTTATAATTTTTATCAATCAAGTACAAACAGTGCTGTGTTAAAATTGATTTTGAGAATTCCCATATTTAATAGTAAAAAAAAACAAAAACTCTTTATTTTTGACTACATTTATAAACAAAATATATTTTTCAAACGATCTCTCTTCGGAAGCAAACTGGGAAATTTTTTTTTAACTAAGTTGCATAACCTTTTGATAAAATTAAGCCATCAAGAATTGTGTAGAAAAAAACTTTATTTTTGACATTTAACCATTTTTTGAAGTTAGAATATCTTATAACGGATCACTCTTACAAAAAAAAAGTGGGAATACATTTTTGAAAAATAATTTTATAATCTACTTCAAATTGAGTTTGAAAAGTAAAAAAAAGGAAATGTAGGATAAACTTAGCTATTTATGAGTAAAATAAAAAAAAACGCTATTTTCGACTTGGTCAAACTTATAAAAAAAAAATAAAAGATTTTTTCAAAAGTTAAACTAAAATTTCTCCAGTTGTGTTGGAAAGAGAACAAAAATGTGTAAGCCATAAGAGAGATTAATTAACGTGCTGTAGAAAAACCTTAATTAACCCTTCATGAAAAAAATTTACCAGATCTACGAGAATAAATGTTGACTACTGAGTAATTTTTTTGAGTAGTTTTATCGGGTCATAAGATTAGAAGCACTAACAAAAAATGTAAAAAAAGATGGTTTTGTTTGTTTTAATGATTTTATTGGTTTCATTTCCTTTTCTTAAATGTGTGCAGCCACCATTTTTCAAAATAACCTCAAAAAGTCGATCTCTAAGAGAACTATACAGTGATGCCAAGTAGTTCAGTGAAATCTCACTCCATGCCAACTTAATGGCGTTAATAAGCTCTTCCTTGTCATCGTATTGTTTTCCTCCTTCGTAAACTTTCTGTTTGATCCATCCCCACACACTTTCTATTATGTTAAGGTCTGGTGAATATGGTGGCCAAGGCATCAAGTGAACGTTTTGATTTTCTATAAAGATTTAACGATTTGAGCTATATGGATAGGCGCGTTATCTTGCTGAAAAATCCATAAGGTTGGTGCAAAAAGATTGTTGATTTTCGGATAAACTGAATTTAGCAAGCATTTGTAGCTATTTCCAGTCATCTTTTTGCACTTTGAACTACCAAGTCTATCGTGCCATAATAGGATATTGCGCCCCAAACCATAACCCCTCCTTTTCTGCTATGATGACGGTTCAGAAATCGCTCCTCTTTCCTCAGACATGAAAATCTAGTCCATCCAAGTTAAATTTCTTTTCGTCAGAAAAAAATTACTTTTCGCCAATCTTCTAAGCTAACTCCATGCTGAACACTCCAGGTCATGTGATCTTTTGCAAAACACAAGCGTTGGTGTAACGGTAATAAAATCAATTTAACTTTTCAAAAACGTCTGCTTCTATGCTTATGACTTGGAGTGTATGATTCAAAAACAAAAAAAAATACGGTATTTTAGACTCTTGAACATGTTTGAATTTACAATATCTTAAAACGGATCAATCTTATGGAAAAAAGTGCTATGACTTTGATCTACAAATTGAGTATAAATGATCCGAAAATTAAATTGAGAACTTGGAGTAAAAAAAACAAAATTTTAGACTTATTTTACCATTTTTGAATTCACAATATTTTGCAACGCATAGTTAACGTAAAAAGTGAGAATTTTTTTTTTAAATAGAATCTTAAAATCTACAAATTGGGTAAAAATAATTAAAAATTATTATTAAAACCTGTCCATGTATGATTAAAAGACAAAAAACCGGTATTATTGATTTTCGAAAATTTTTTTTAGAGGAACTGACAAATCCTCCAAGAGTATACTTGTCCTGAATAAGTGCTTCTTATCTAGCCGTTCGGACTCGGCAAAAAATTGTAGGTCCCCTCCATTCCTGCCAACACACGCACACAGGAATATTTGAGAGTTGTAAGCCACTTAGCCCTGGTTCTCCACGAACTGTTGTGCCATCAAACTTATTTTTATGTTCTAAATGATCGGTCATAGGAAAAAAAGTTAATATTATTTTTATGGAGGATTTCGCAACATTCAAATTTTAATAAAACATTTTTTGTCCTGAATAACTTCTAATGAAAATCACAAAAAAAAAATTCTTCTCAAAAATTCTGCACAGCACTGTTGCCCATGATGCATAGCATAACTCTATATAAAACGCTTTACAGAATGTAAAAAAAAGGAATGGCAATTCAAGTTTTTTTTTGTGTATTAAATTCGTTGTGTATATTTGGTGATTCTGTCGCTTAATTGGACAGCAATCCAATGTTGAATCAATGGCACCGAAACGAAAATATAGGTCATGAAATAATTTGTTCCTTTTACTTGTTTTTGTCAACCTTATAACGGTGCTGTACTTTTTGTATTCGAGTTGAGATACAAATTGTAATGATGAGGGCTGTGTTTTCGACTTTCCCTTCACCAACAACAACTTGGATTACAACATTTCAACTGCACTTTTTTTTTGTATAAATTCTTTGAAGTTGAATTTGCCCTGAGTCCGCGTTCGATTTCGAAGAAAAAAAATATCTGCTGACGTGCAATGAACAATGTACACACTTTTAGGTATTTTTTTTATTTTTTTTTTGGAAAATCATAATAAGAACATCTTCGAAAGTCAAAGAATGTCACACGTTCTAGAAGAGAGGTTAACATCCTCAAAAGATTCTCCTTACGTACCTATATATCTTTAGTAAATATAAAAAAGTGTGTTTGATTCAGAATATCAGAATTGAAGCAAATTTGAATGAAAATCTTTTGTTAATTTCGTTGTGTAAAAGTGATAGAAAAATTAAAAATAGATTTTCTAAAAAATGCCGCATCTGTATATAAATTTGTTGAAATGTGCTTCAATATCAGAGATTAAAATAGAAACTGTCCCTATCTACCTATTAAAATGAAATGACAACTAAATAAGATGTTTTTTGTTATTTTTTTTTTTTTTTTCAATTTGATTCAAAGAAAAAAGACAACAACATAAAACGTGCAGTTTACAGAAATTTGAAATGTATGACTTGTGAGATAAGCGCTTATCAGCTTATAATACACTTAGGTAGGTTGGTTTTTGTGTTTTTCATTATTTAGAAATTTGTCGGAGATATTTTTTATTAAGGTGTTTATTTTGTGACGAAATAAAAAGTTGGCCCTGGAAATGAAAATATACTGGAAAATATTTTGGAATCTGAAATTTTGTCGAAATAGAATACAATATGTAGAATAAAAAAGTAGTTAGTATCTTACCTACTTGTTACCCTCATTAAGCCTTGATTACAGCAGCCGCAGTCTTCATGGCATGATAGAGTGAATTCGATTTCTTGTATTTTTTGGCGTTATTTAAAATAGCTTTGAACTGTATTTAGTCCACAAAAACTGGTGTTTCGTTCAAAAACGCTATTCTTATCAAATCAAGTTCCTCTTCTAAATTTTATATTAGATTGTGATCTGAGTTTTTTTGAAGTTTCCCATTCTTTCACTATATTCACCATTTTCTTGGAGTATTGTCTTGGCAGAAACTACCAAGAACTTTCAAGACGACTAACAGAATTGTGAAATATTTTGATATTTATATTTCATTACTCTCTATTATATAATTTCAACAAATATACAAATACATACCTAATACCGAAGGCTCGCATTCATTATGCTCCTTAAATGTTGATGTACCTATACCTACCTTTTTGTGTTTTTTGGTGCACACTACTTCACAAAACAAAACTTTTTTTTCAGTAAATGGGTAAATTAGCGGCCACAGATGGTTCGATATTTTATCTTAAAATAATTAACTTATTTGAAGTGAATTGAAGCAAGTTTAAAACAAATAACAAACAAACACTAGAATTAAAGTTTGACGTATCTGTTTTCGATTTGCAATTTGATTTGAAAACTTAAATTGTTTTCAAATCAAATTGTTTGTTGTGCCCTCAGGTCACCCTGGGGTCGCCCAAGCGTTTTTTGAAAACCTTGAACTCACCCCACAGTACACAAATAGAAGGTATTATATTGCGCAGGTTGTCTAAAATGAGAACTGTCAGAAGGAATTCAAAATGGCCGTTCTCGTGATATGTCTGCCGTATTACAACAAAAACAAACACAAAAAACATGAAAGAAATTATTTAAATAACATTAAAAATTAATTTTCTTATTGTCAAAGTAATAAAATAATCATTATTAACATTAAATATCTCTAAACAATTTTATTTTCTTATTAAGTAAGAAAGGAATACACACATAACATACAATAATTTTCAGTCACATAACACGGGATCCACCATTTTCCACTGATTTTGAGATATGCGCAGAAATTGTCACCCTGAACTCATCCTGAAGTAGATCTAGGTTTTTTACTGTGGTGAGTTGAGGTAAAGAATAAACTGTCAAAGTGGCTTAGCTCTGAATATTTGTTTTTTTTTGTTGTTTTTGAAATGAAATTCAAGGAATACACAAATTCACTTTAATAATAACAAATAGATATAGAAGATATAAACTGTGGTTTGTTTTTATTAATTTTTAAAACAAATTTCATTTCTTGCTTATCTAAACAACATACCTAATTTAGGAACCTTTGGTGTTTTGTGAAAACTGAAAGACCTAGTTTTTTTTTTGCAATTCTTGGGGTTGTCAAAAAAACCTGGAATAACCCTGAGTAAACTTAAACGAACAAACCTAATATGACTTATAATGACATTACAGCTGGAATTGTGTTAAGTGCTGCCAATTATACTTCCATAAAAGTTGAAATTAAAAGTATTAAGGTGCGTGTGCAATTTCATAACAGAAAATTTTCAATATTTAAAAAATATGCACTTATTGTTGAAATATATCCAATAAGCTAAAATATGCACTGCCATGCATTTATGATAAAATAAACAACAAATGAACCAATTTGTTCATTGTTATGTTGATGTACTGGTTATTATACTAAGAGTTTTCCAGTCGTACAAATGAGGCATGCTGCATTTCCTTCTACTTTTTCCTTTCTATCGGTTTTTGTTTTGTGTCTCCCACTGTTTTGTAATTTTTTTTGTGTGCATCTCCGTATACCTATAAACTTCCAGTATTATTTTCTGAGTTTTTTGTGTTGATTCTAACCACATCAGATGATTATCTATGGGGACACCTTTTTTTTTTTGTTTTATTGCAAAACAACATTTCCCAAAAACAAAACTAACTAACCCATCGAACAACAAATAAAACAACTTCAACAACAATAACAACAACTTCTCCTTGGCACCTTGTTTTTTTTTTTGTATTTCTTTTCGATTGCTTATTTCCATCGTTATTAACCTTTTACTGCGCACAAGGTGAATTCGTGTTTTCACACTTTATTTGTTATTTGTTTTTGTGCAATTTTCTTTTACTCTCTGTTTGTGCATGGTGATTCCAAACGAGAGATATATTTATATATATTTATAAGTACTCTAATGTTTTCGCTTTCGCTTTTTTTTTTTTGTATCTATTTTTAGCTGTTTTTGTGTATAATTCATTCGATTGAAATTTCCAATTGCGCGAGAAAGTCGGGTTCAATCAACAGGTTTGTCACATCATGGGGTGGATTAAGTTTCAAGAAGTTTTTTTTTTGTATTCGTTTGTGCATCCTGATCCTATATTAATACTTTGTCAATCAGTTCCTGAATTTCAAGAATTAATTTCCATTTAATTCGTTGGAATCGTTATACAAATCCACCTTTTCAGATTGTCAACATCAGAGTTGGGTAGTAATCATTACAAAAAAGTCAATTACGATTATATGTAATATGTAATTGAAAAAAGTAAAAAAAAAACTAATTGAAAAAACCTGTAATGATCACTTTTTTGTATTCATTATACACACAAATTTAATTGATTACAAAAAATATCGATTATATTTGTGTTGTTGTTTAATCAATTACATTTGTGTGTAGTGATTACAAAAATAATAAACCATTACAGGTTTTTTCACTTACTTTTTGTTCTTCAATTACTTTTTATTCAATTATGTATTTGTAATTTGTAATTGAAAATTTCCAATTACACGTAATTGAAAAAGTCAATTACTGATAATATATAATTGCATTCGATCCCCGCCTGGAAAGATGTCAAGTTTTTGTCAAGTTAAGTCAAGGCCCTGAAAAGGCTTCGGTAGGGGCAATCTAGACAAAAAAACTTGTCAAATACTAGTGAGGCCCTTGTTAGAAAAAACTTGTATCGATAAGTCCTTCTATCCCATCACAAATACCCCATATATAACAAAAAAAAATGTTATACCGATTAACATAGTAAGAAAAATTAAAGTACATACTTACATATATATTTTTTCATTTTTGACATCACACAACAACTGTATTGCGAAATAGCTCAGTAATTAGCGTATTGGACTGGTAACCATAATACCTCAGGATCGAATCCCAACCAAGACAACCTTATATTTATTTTGTTTGTCTGTCGAGGCAAAAGGTTACTTAACGGGTGGGGCCCAATACAAAATCGAGTGTTTCCCTTGCTAGGCCCATGTTGGTGTCAATGTTAAACTTTCTAATGCCCCGTTAAAAACTAGATTATTTTTCCGGGTGGGTTTGATAATCAATTACAAATGTAATTACTGCCCAACTCTGGTCAAAATCATATCATTTAGTATACATTTTTGGCATGGTGCTCATACTCAATGGGATAGTAAAGAAGAGCTATTACTTGTTAATCTTTGTGTATGGTGCAATTCGTGGATTTAATTAAATATCGTTTTCGATTGGATTTTCTGACCGTTTTTTTATTCCAATCGAATATGAAAAAGATCAATACGGTAAAAACTAATAGGATAAACCTTGGAACTTCCTCATCTATCCAAGTAGATATTTCTGAACAACCAGTAGATATAGTAGAGAATTTTCAAAATCTTGAAAGTATTGTCCCTACTGGTGGTAGAACCGAAATAGATATAATCAACCGATTCTGAAAAGCAAAGAATGCAAAATATGCAGAAACAACTGTATAAGCTTGTAACGAATCTATGACTGTTTCGCTACTATATTGAATCCATGCTTCTTTGTATTCAATTTGATTTTAATCTCTTCCCATATTTTCAAAAATTAGGTAAATATTAATAATGGAGGGAAGTGCGGGTGAATTTATTTAGTCCAAGGCGGAACAAAACCTAGATACGCCACTGCTTCTACCACAATAGTAACTAGTTTCTAAAAATGTTACTATTTCAATGTATTTTTAGCTTTTAACAAAAAACATAATTCTGTCTGTGTCTGTTTTTAGTTAAATTTTCAATCTTTATCGCCAGGAGAAGAAATAAAACAACTTTTTTCCGAAAACGACTCTATCCGTTTTTATAAATAATTTTTTGTAATAGCATTAATATCGGGTGGATTTTATTTTAAAAAATCTCCGACATTATCATCGGCTTACAATCTTTGAAACGTTAAGTTGTGAACTACTTTATAAACATAAACACCAGTTTTATTTACATACATATATTGCTGTCATCTTTCAAGTTCAACTTATTACACAGGCTTTAAATGAAGTCATGCTTTCAAATTATTATTTCATGCAATTTTAATTGCTTAATTACTATAACAACAACTAAATTTGTCCAGCGCAAGTAGACAAAACCGATTTTCTTTCGTTTTATGTCGAAAATGTATAATTCTTTTTTCACTCACCATCTTACCTTGGTGCAATATTTCTGACAACCTTATGATAAATTGAACCAAATTAAGCAACAAGTTGGTTTTTCGATTCAACAGATAGCACACAATGAATGCTCTCATCGACTTCAGTTAGCACATACAAAAACTATAATAAAAAAAAAAACGAGCAACATTTTCGAGATTGTATACAGTGAGTAAAATTGGGTCAAATTCAAGTACCCCGTTAGCAACCAAATTGGTTTGTACCAACCAGCCAAAAAATACGTATCATAGGGTAAGTGTACCAGTAACCGGCCACCTAACGCATTTTTCTACTTTAAAGGTGGATAACTAATTCAGCTGATTTTATTCGTTTATGTTGTTTGTTTTGATCAATTATGGATCATGTTTAGTATTGAATAAAAAATATAAACTTCAAGTGCTTGCAATATATTTTTTAATATGGATTTATTTTTAAAAAAAGTGAATTTTCACCAGTACCCGGCCACCAAATTTCAGTATCCGGCCACTTTGATCCAATGTCCGGCCATGCCCTTTTTTGCTTGCGATTAGGAGTAGGCACAAGGCACTAATGGCAAGTTATGCATTCGTTGAAAAAAATCGAACCCGAAGTTTTGATCAAACTTGTTATTACGATGATAGGGAAGAAGAAAAAATATGGTCTCACGATTCTGAGATTATGTCTGTTTGTCCGTTGAGTTACCAGCTTAAACCACTGGATCGATTTTCTTCCAACTTGTAACATAGCATTTTTTAGTAAATCCACCTACACAGATCTTTAATTTTTAGAACAAAAAATAGCGGTATCTGCCATACATTTTTAAGCAACTTTCTCAAAAAAGGCTCCATAACTTTTCTAAAAAAAAAATCAATAAGTTAATTAAGTAAAGGCTATGATAATTGATGGTACCCCCCATGATAATTGATGGTACCCCCCAAAAAACCATTTTCATCTTCGATTTTCTTCAAAACAGTAGAAAATAAATATTCATTTACATTTTCAAAAAATATGTTTTGGATTTTCAAAAAAATGTTTCAATTTGTATTAATCAAATATTTCAAAAACGACTTTGATGTATTTTTTTGAAACTACGTAGTTAAGGGTATTTGTAAATTAATATTTTCTTAGAATATTTAAGGAAAAGTTTTACAGTAGATGAAGGACATAAGAATGTCAAAAAATGCAGAGAATTTCTTTCTAATAACCGTGTTTTCTTATATGAAAAATTGTTTATAAGAACGAAAATTTATTTTATTAGATAAACGCATTATGAGAAAGAAAATTTCCTTTAAATATCACTAAATCAATTGAAATAAGTTTCCAAAGAACCTACTCACTGAAAAATTGTATGTAAATATCTTGTAGTTGCATTAATTCATAAAAATCGCTCATAACGTGCCAAAAACAATCATTATACCTAAAATTAATTTCTTTCAAAATCACATTATACGGGGTGGTTTCTTAAAGACGTCAAATTTTTAAATTTTGTACCACAATAAGTTTTTTATATCAGTGTTTTTCTTATAACCGGTTTTCTTATATAAGATTCATTTTACACGTTACCTCATGGAAATGTGCATGGTGCTTTAGAATGTCTGTCTTATAAGCGAGTTTTTCTTATATGAGATTTTCTTGTATTTGTCTTCTACTGTACTTTTACGAAAAAATAACGGTACCTTCCACACAAATGTTAAAAAAACCGTTAAGGAAAAAGTTATTTTTTCTCTAAAACGGTTGCTTTGATTTTGATAAAACTTATTGGTTTTTATTGTTTTGATTTTTTTCATTATCGACTCAACGGATTCAGATTAATTTTCCTATATACAAATTTCAAATAAGATCTAATAATAAAAAAATAAATCCTTATAATTTGCATGCCAACATTTTTCCCATAAAATGTTCCAAGTTTGAAATATATTAAAAAACATTATTTGTTAAAAAAATCGCTCCAATGACTATAATTTTTGTTTTTCATACAATCATATTTTATCAAGAATTCAGATGGCATTATCTTTTTTCACTTCAAACCATCAAAGAAGTTGTTTTTGTTAATTTCAATATGGTACACATTTCGTGCTTTTAAAGATTTTTCTCTCATAGTTCTCATGCTTTTGAATCCTCTGCGTCTTGAACATAATAGCAACAACGTACGACCCAGTCGTGCATTTTATTCTTAAGGAAATCTAAAACCAATTTCGAAGGTCTTTCGGTTCTTGTGCAGCAGTTTCTTGACTCATTTTCTTCAAAAATGTATGAATTACATACAATAAGTTATGTGGCCGTATACTGGTGCCGTTTGTTCTAAAAACCGGCCATAGTTATCCCTTGAACAAAAACAGTGGCCGGATACTGAAATCTTACATGTAAAATACATTTTAGTTGATGGTAGAGGAAGCTAGTAGTATTTTGCTTCATTTAAGCATAAAAGAGATACAAAAGTTGATTTGAGGCAAAAATCTAGTACCCGGCCACCCTGGCCGGTTACTAAAACATCTTATAAAAATGGTGTTCCAGTAACCGGCCACCATATTTTTAATTATTTAGAACATTAAATTAATTTTTTTTTAAATTTTAAGATAGTTTATTATATTGTTGATACAATTAAACAAAATACAAGTTTGTATACTCACGGATAATACCGAAAATGACAACTTATTCTTATTGGTTTTCCTAACATTTTCGAACTCTAAAACGCAGTTTCTACTCTCGCCGTGAACTTCGTACCTTTAACATTTTTTTGACATGGATCTGTCTACAACAGATCTGTCAAACTTTACCAAAACGTAAAATGTACCTGGAATTTTTGTCAAAATATATTTGCCCATGTAAACAATGTTTTATTTTCTTAATATTAACGATTTAATTGAAAGTGGACGGATACTAGTGACTAGTGCCGGGTACTGGTACACTTACCCTACCTTTCTTTTTGACTTGGGAAAATTCCATCTTAAACCAATTGGTCGAAACATCAATAATGCGAGTGAAAGTAACATTTTTTTCTCGTCGCCTTTAAGTCTATTCTTGTAATTTTTTTTTTTTTTTTTTAAATAATATTTTGTATCAAATTATAATTTTTTTTTTTGGATTATCATTTGACGTTTCTTTCTCATGGCATAATCATTTTTTGTTACTCATATCATAACTTTCACATTTTTTTATTTAAACATTTTATTTTGTTTATTTTAGATGTTTAAGTTGCATTTAAAAGCAAACAACGTGGCTGACTAAAAGAGAGAAAAACAAATTGTTTAATTGTGTGAATGAATTTTCTGCTTGTTAAGTTTTATTTTTCATTTTTTGTTAACTTTTTTTTTTGTATCATTTAAGCTGATTTCGCTTTTTTTATATACATATGTAATTCCTTTACACTTTACTGCTTTACCTTTTGAAAATAGGTCAAGCATATGCATGCCGATGGCGAATAAAATGTGATCAAATCAGAATAAATGAGAGATCGTGATTTGTTGTTGTTGTTGTTGTTGTTGGTTAGGTATATTGAAGAATTTAAGTGAAAGGAAAGTAAAATAAAAAGGGAAATTTCCAATATTAAAGTAGAATCTTACTTGTATACTATTTGAAAGAATAATTAATGTTCATGATTTCGGTTAGATATCAAGTTAGGTAATGAAACTCTTTGAATTATTTTTATTTTTTTTACTGGCTTAATGTTACAATACAGATGTTAAATAGGTTATGCTGTGTTTCTTCTTTATTATAATTTCATCATGCAGTATAATAGTCTTTTCGATCAATGGATAGCTTTAGAACTAGGCTTCAACCTACTTCTGGCTTTACTCAAGAAAATAAAAAACATTTAGGGTCAGATCCCATTCCACCATCTGCCACCTCATATTGCAATCAATACGAATATTTGAGTAGAACAATAATTTTCTAGATAGTTTCCTTTGTAATTTCTGCAATCTTTAAAGAAGTTTATTCTTATCTACAGGTTGGTTTATTGTTGCCAACTTAAAGATAATCCTCAAATGAGCATGTCCACAAATCCCTTCAATTCACTTTTGTCCACAGATCCAATAAGTTATTGTATCAAAACGGCACAATTCAGATATAATTGGGTCACCGCTCGGTGACACTGGACTACGAGTTAATTTTTTAACAATCAACTTAATGTTCAATGTCAAAAAGAGATTGTTAGGGGAAAAAACTGAATCCTTACATATTCTTCGTTGATTTCAAGGCACCTTTCTGGTTTTGCACCATTATCAATAGAACTCTTTTTATTAAAACCTTTGGTTTTCGGGCTATCAACCATTATTTGTAGGCCTTTTTAAGGCAGATTCTCCTAGATTTGGCTGTCGTGCCTTCGAATAGTTGTGACAAATCCAACAAGTCTCCCAATCTGCTGCAATTTCCTTTTTTTCTCTTTTTATAAATGACATTAAATATTAAATGGCCATTTCGTTATAGTTTTGCTAATCCACGTGCTCCCCCAATTGATTTTCTATGATCGATGATGCAATATTTCAAAAATGTTTCGATCTTGAAATGAGTTGCTAGATCTCAACAAGTGGCTACACAGGTTTAAAATTATTGATCCATTGCCAAACCTGGTGGAATTTCCATCTTTATTGTCTAAATCGCATTTTTTGTTAGCATTTCTCACCTAACTCTTATATAATGGCTTCTTATCATGATTCATGATTAATTTCTGAATCAACTCGTTTAGGTATAACTCTTTCAATTTTTTTTTTAAATATCTCTTAGTTTCAAAAAACTAATATTAAGTTTTTTCTTTTCTTTTTTCAAGGTCCTAGAAGCAATAGAACAAAGTCCGTTTCTTGTTGGAATGCATTATGCCTTTCAAACCGACTCCAAACTATATTTGATCTTAGGTAAGTATTTTCTATTCTGAAATTTCCAAATATTCAATGAACCTAACATAATGCTTTTCCTTTCCTTAGACTACGTCAATGGTGGTGAATTATTTACACACTTGTACAAATCAGAGTATTTCCCCGAAGATGATGTTCGCATTTACATTGCCGAAGTTATTCTTGCTTTGGAACACTTACACAAACTGGGAATCATCTACAGAGACATAAAGCTGGAAAATATTCTTCTAGATGGTAATGGTCATATTGTTCTGGCAGATTTTGGCTTATCGAAAATTTTTAAACCGGACTCGAATCAAAGAGCGCACAGTTTTTGTGGCACATTAGAATATATGGCACCTGGCAAGTGAAATTTGAAATTTTAAAGAAAATAATTTTTGACAAATGCTTTTTTTATTTTAGAAATAATTCGTCCTTGTCCAGCTGGTCATGATCTCGCTGTTGATTGGTGGTCTGTTGGTGTTTTAACCTATGAACTACTAACTGGTGCATCACCATTCACTGTGGTTGAGCAGCGTAATACACAAAATGATATCTCACGAAGAATACAAAAAAGCGACCCGCCACTGCCTTCAAGTTTAGGTGAAATCGTTAAAGATTTCATTCTAAAAATGCTCCACAAGGATCCAAAGAAAAGATTAGGTAAAAGTTTTAATTGAAAGATTTTGTTGTTTTATAAATCTTACTTGTACTGTTACTTGTTTAAGGGGGTAATAACAAAAATGCGGACGAAATCAAAAGACATCCGTTCTTCAATGGAATCAACTGGCTGGATCTGAAACGAAAACGAAGAAAAGCTCCGTTTAAGCCGAGAATCACTTGCGAGGATGATACTGGAAATTTTAGTGAAGAATTCACTAAACTTTCTGTGGTTGATTCACCGGCGCCAGTTCCTCCAAATACCAATAGACTGTTCAGAGGTTAGTTGATTTTACTGATTTTAGCTTTCCATTTAAGATTATTGATTATTTCTTTTTAATTTTCAGGATATTCCTATGTAGCACCTCAGCACTTGCAAAGGAAGACTCCCAATAGCAGACAGCTAATCGAAGAAGAGTTCTGCAATCCGCCTTTAAAGGTAACCCAATTAAACTAAAACTCGAAAAACAATTTTTTTTATAAAAATAAAATATTTTTCCTTTTACAGAATCCACCACAATTAGCCGACTTTAAGTTGGATCAATGTAGTTATTCAAGTGGAAGTTTTGGTACCTGTTACATTGCCTCGCATCCAAAGAACAAGAAAAACTTTTCAGCTAAAGTTATACCATTGGCTAAATATCGACCAGCGGAAGTGGATGCTCTGATTGCGTGTCGGGGTCATTCGGGCGTACTCGATTATATCAATACATATCGCTCAGGCTCAAATATAGTTATTATAACTGAGTTTGTTGGCGGCTGTGAATTGTTTCATCATATTGATGAAGAAGATGGACTTTCGGAGAGCAATGCATGTGATGTGTTTCAACGAATAAGCGAAGCTGTGCGACACATTCATTCGAAAAACTTTATTCACGGTGACCTTAAGCCAGAGAATGTTGTATATAGTGACCCACAAATGCGATCAATAAAACTTATCGATTTTGGATCTGCAAGGTGAGTGGAAATCGATTATTATTAAATTCATGGATATTACAAAGTCTTAAAGTCATTTTAATAAAAACTCTTTACGTTTTTTATTATAAATTTGTTTTCTTTAATTTTCAGTTACAATAGCCGTGGACTTGTTTGGAAGGACTCCCCACGCTACACTCTGGATTATGCCCCACCGGAAGCACTCCGATCCCCGGAAATTGCAATATATTCAAAAGCATTCGACATTTGGTCGCTTGGAGCAACGCTCTTTACAATGGTCATTGGTCATGCACCATTTCGTCATGGAAAAAATGACCGAACAACAAACGAGGCTGTGATTCGGGAACGAATACTCAACGGTGATATGTGGACGACGAAAAACCCTCGATGGCTGGCTACTTCGTTGGAGTTCAGAAACTTAGTGACATCGTGTATGCAAATAGAGAATTCAAAGCGACTTACTGTTGGTGAAGTGCTCAAGCATCCATGGATGACAAAGAAACACATCACGAATGGTGTTCAAGTCGACGAAGGTGATGAGAACGGCGAGGAAGAAGTTGTCTTTGTTGATAATGAAGACGAGGATGAAGAAGGAGGAGTGGCCACCGAAGTCGCTGCAGATGATGCCAAAAGGTGGAGCAAAACTTCATCGATATGCTCTGTACATGGTTCAGAATCAAATCAAAGCCTACAACGGAGTAATGGATGCAACGAAAGTGAGGGTGACACGACAAGCGGCCTGGGGCGGAGTAAGAGCTCTGATCAGGAAAATACTTCCGCTGATCAACTTCATACTCCTCATCTGGAAGGTCTGGGAAGCTGTGATGTTATAGCTAAGACAGATGATCAAGTAGACACACCGACCAATAACAATGATGTAATCCTGCCACTTCACGAACAAAGCCCTCATAAGTCACCCAAAAGTCCTAGTAAGTTTACACGCAATTCAAAAACACAAAAATCAGCTACGCGTCGCCGAACACGTGGCACTCGCACCAAGCCATCAATTTTCAATGTACTCAATCAAAGATTTGATGCATTCAAACGTGATGATTCTGATGCTGAAGAACTGAACGGCTTTGTAGCAGATGGCAAAGATAAGCTCTGTGAGATTTTAATTCGACGTCGATATTGGAAAATGCTAAATGCATTGATCTACTCCAACCAGTGCCAACTAAAGCATTTCAATATTGATAGAAAATACAAAGCCTTAGAAGAAGAGCCGATACCAGATGAGGAAGACGAAAATAGCGGACAATTCCCCAAGCCACCACCACGAGTACCTAAAATTAAAAAAGAAGTTGCATCCAGAAAACCCTCAGCGATGATGACGCGTTCACAGCGGCAGCGATTCGTCTTTGAATGATCAATATTAGCCGGAATGCTGATCATCACCCCGGATCGTTCAAAAGAACGAATATGTACAGCATGCTGCCACCAATACCAATACCAATACCAACCCAACCGCAACACACTGTCGTCTACAAATAACGAACTAATGGTACTTAGAATTACTATATTGTTGTGGCGAACCAATAACAATTATAATTATAAAATAATTAATAGAATCAAAGGAATTCCGGAGTTTTTTCGAAGCTCATATTCGAATTTTAATCCGGATATCCGAGTTCTAGCCTTAAGTAGTTATATTTCATTATATTTTTCTCTTTTCAAGTGTTACGGTTTTTTCTAAGTTGTTTTTTTTTTCAAAAAAGGATATATAAATCTCCATTTAAGTAATGTTGGGCCAATTTTTTTCATTTTTGAACAAATTTGTATACATATTTTTTTTAAATTAAATCCAAAATCCATTGTAAATACAAACAAATTCAACAAAAAGTTTTAAACTAAAAAAAATAATAATACAAACTTACTGTTAAATATAATTCTTTTTCTTCATTCAACTTTTTTTTTAAATATTTATAACCAATATTTTTTGTTGCTTTAAGTTAAATGAATCAAACATTTCAAAAAGTATCTATAGAATACTTTAAAATACATTTTATGAAATATTAAACTTGAAACCATTTTAATTGTGTTGAAAATAATTAAGTTTTCTTCTTTTTTTTGATGTTGGTCTTTTGGTTACTTCTTGATGCAAAGTGTTATTTATATTCGCTTAAAATCAATTCGTTGCACATTATTATCGTTTCGGTATAGTTAGTTTGTTTCTCAAAATCATTGCAATTTATTGCTTATGTTAAGCTTCTTGTTTTCTCTTAACCAAAGTCAAATTATTTCAAATAAATAGCAAAAAATGTTCTATATTTCCGTCGTTTATCAACTGTTAGTTTACCAAATTTTGCATATTATCAAAACCTTTCATTATAAAAATATCGCATTATAGAAGATTTTCAAATGCAAGATATTGAAAATGCGAAATTTTGTTATCTTATACGAAATTTTCTTAAATCAAATATTTCGTCAAGATTTTGGTTTGATTCTATTCTTCAATACGAATACGAATACATAGAGTTTGACTAATTCGTAGTATTCTCATTTTTTCTAAACTCATTCAGGTTTCTCATAAAGGAAAAAGTCTAAAGTCTCAGTCCATCCGATCCATTTGACTCGTTCAGATTTCAGATTGGCTGAAATCCAAATGGATCGGCAGCTGATCCACCCCACATACGACCGATTTTGGATCGGCGGGGGGCCATTTGGTTCTTTGGCTCTGTAGTGTATGGCCAGCTTAATGGAGTAATATCGATCTCAGCGGCTAATGGAAGTGTCCATTTCGAGAAATCACACTTCCCGAAAATTTGTCACGTAATTGAGCTTTTTTATTTGACGAACTGTGTGGAATATGATGCCGTCTTGTCCCAATTGAAACGGTCGCAGTAGAATCATTTCAGACAACAAATTATCGACCAAACCTTTTTATTGGTTGTTCTACTATTACTGTTGGATCTTCGGAGATTTATATACGACAATTTAGTTTGACTTAGTTTGTGTGTTTAAAGATCATGAATTTGTTAATTCCTTTTCAACACCAAAGCAATGAACTAAGCAAGTGGTCTGTTTCAAGTCTTGTGTCAACAGGACCTCAAAAGCATATAGGTCACTATCACTATGAAAAATTCTGTTATGCCCAATTCCGTCTGATCGTCTCGAAAGCGATATACCTGGGCATTCAGCCACACTAAGCTGGAAATTAAATTCTACAACTGCGAGAAGACGACGGTGACCAAAAAGGCAGAACGAATTTTACGAAACTTTTCTGCAATATATGATCACCGTTATTGGTAGTTTCTTTCCATTGAAAATTGGAAGAGTGAAAAATGCTCGGAAGTTTCCCTTAGCATAAATATTGGAGGAAATACACGATATCTTATGATTCATGATACTTAATTCTGCTCCAAAAAAAATTGCTCTGATTTCCCACACAGACCTCAGGTTAATTTTAAAAAATACTTTTTAACTAATTTATTTGTATATTTGACAACACATCATAATAACTTAGGTGATTTATCTCTGAAACTACTAATCCTCTTTAAAAATGTTATATATGCAGCTGTTGTGTTAAAAGTCCGAAATGTTTTGTTTTCCGGAGTTTCATCAGCACTCTGCACTGCAAATTCTAGGTGTTCATCCTACACGCTGCTTTCAATTATTGTGTCAGTGCCATGGAACGAAAAACACATAATACATTAAAAAATAATTTGATTTGCGGAAAGCGTGTCGAAATTAAAATTTTGCTTATAAATATCAATTTGGGATCTTAAAATTAAAAAAAAAAAATCGCCATAATTTCTTTCCTTTATACTCTATACACTGGCACAAACACCCTTATTTACCAATAACTGAGGTAGTTTATTATTTTTACCAATAAATCTTATTTTGCACCGTTTCGAATAAACTGCATTGTAATAAAAATTTGAGTTGAGAAGAAATTCGACCTAACGGAATTTCTAGTTATTTAAACTCGACTTTATTGGAGGAACATTATACAATTCTACAATTCTCCATGCTTTTATTTGCTTGGATTTTTATGGCGTGCTATAGCTTGAAGTTGAAGCCAAATATTCTGGAAAATAAGTTCTACATAACGAATCGGTATTAGTTCGTTTAGTAAGTAGGTAAGTAAAATAAAAATTTAAAATTATTATATTATTAACACATTGGTGTTGGCCTACTTTAAAAATTGTTATTAATCTAAAACATTTTGCATCAATTGTATAACTTAAACCACTTTAACCTACCTAAACAATTTGCTATACACTATTTACAGAAAACGGTTTTAAATAATAAAAAGAAAATGGAAAGAATCAATTAAGTTCAAGTTTTCTTAATTTTTATTATTAATAAATATATGCGATGTCGAATTTATTTATATTCCAGCTTTATTGCTTCAGCTGAAATAAAAAATCAGTAACCTATAAATTAAAATAACAAAGAAAAATGCAAGATAAATTTATTATGTACATACATACATACTTAATGCCTATTTTTGTTAACTGAAAAGCAATACAACAAATTTATGCAACAGGTTTGTTTTCTTTTTTAATTATTTAAAATTGAACCATGTGTGTGTACGATGATGTAGTAATATATTATTATAGATACATGTTATGTAAAGACGTGAATTATTCTAAAATTCTATTTAAAGTGATTGTTTAACTATTAAGATTAGGTACTATCCGTTTATTTGTAAAAAAATACAAAAAAATCAATGTGCTCATTAAGTCTAAAAAAAAAAATTTAAATTAAAAACTAAGAACAAATCTTAGTTTAAAATATTATCTTCCAATAAGAAATTCTAATAAAAAAATATATAAATGTAAATACTATATAAGCAATCTAAAAAACCATAGAAAACCTAAATTAAATTTAAAACAAAAGAATAATAATAAATAAAAACTTAATATCAAAATACACCCCACTCATTTATATGCATATACAAATTTTAACTTAAATATATAAAATAAAACCAAAAATTATTTTTGTAGAAAAATTAAAAACCGAAAATAAAATAAGTAAACAACAACCACAAAAATAAAATTAAACAAAACAATTCAAATACTACGGATATGATATGAAATTTGAACAAAATATATAAAGGATACTTTCCTAAATGAAGTAAATTTTCATCATTACTTCTAAGTTCAACAGTAAAAAAAAAACTTTTCAATTAAGCTAACAATAAGAGAACAAACTAATTTTTTAAAAAGAGAAACAAAATAATTCCTTATAAATTTTTTATTTTTTACGACAGAATGATGAAAACTAATTCATGTAATAAATTTCAATAATAGTGTCATATTACACGACGACTTATGAGTCATGACTTTTTTCGAAATTAAATAAGTGCGAAGGTGAGATCAGATGTTTTTTCTCGTTCGCACTCATTGAATCGCGAAAAAAGTCATGTTTCAAAAGTCGTCGTGTATTAAAGCACATAGATACTATTAGAACAGGTTTCGTAAAAAGGGTATTTTCTCTTAATACTTTGTTATTTCTTTTTTTAATGAGAAAACAATAGCATGTAGTCTACAAACCCAACGAATAATCAAAAGTTTTCCTAGATCTTTGTTTATCTTTCAATTCTGTCAAATACTCGATTCATTTAACTTTTTCTCAATCATTTAAACTGTATTGTTATACCATATTTTAATATTTGGAGTTTTTAATTCTTTCAAAGCAACTGCTCAGATGTATGTATGTTTTAGTTTGATCTGGCAGCCCTTTTGGCTTTACTGAAGAAATGAGGTAATTTAAACACAAAATTTGTCATGAAGCATTTTTTATTAAAATTTTCATATACATAACGAAAAATCTAAAATTTTATTTTTAGTTCAAGTCGTTTCGGTCCCTGTATTTTATATTAACTTTTCAAAACAGATTGTTCCATCTTACCAAAACGATGCTGACAGCTAGGTCAGTAAAAATTTTCAAATTAAAAACATATTGATTAATAGATAAATAGGTATTTTATAAATATACATATAATATGTATTTTAATTTATTTTCAAAGATGGGAACGTAAAATTGCCATGGTCTATATTTTTCAAAAATGAGTTTATACAGTTAACCGAGTGTAATTTGAAATAAAGTTAAACTATGTACGGTAAATAGTTAAGATAAAGTAGCAGGAGGTCATTGATAATGGCTATAAGACTTATGGACTTTTGAATGCACTTTTTACAAATTAAAAAAAAATCTTGACTACGTCTATTAAACTTCACACTTCACTTAAACTGGTTCGTCAGTTTTGATATCTCTATATACATATGTAAGGTCGTGTGCTAATTATGATATAAAGGTGTTAAATAGAATCCATAGTATAAGATTGTTGACACTTACTAGTGTTGTGGTTACAAACGTAGACTAATGTTATGCTTTGTGAAATTTACCAATTTTTAAATACTTGTTTATAAAATAAAATATTTGTCCGTAAGCTGAGCTCCTGTGAAATGCCAATTTAGCTTGAACTTCGTTTCAATGATAGGTGGCAAATGGTCATTTCCGTTAAACGAAGTCGACTGTAATATTCTTTATTTAATATTAAGTTTCATCTAAATAAGCAGCCTAAGATTATTATTGAAAAGTTGCGCACATTCGACAGCAAAAAATTTCGTTGTTCCCACATTTTTTAATTTCAAAATATCCTCTACACAGAATAAACAATAAATTAATTATTATTTTACTATCTTATAGCATCCGCTTTCGACCAATTTTGTTTATCTTAATGTTTAAAACTAAACAACTTCCGGCTTCCGGGCACACATTTTTGCTTTGTGTCATCATTCAATTTTGTTATACTATAGAATCAAGAAATAACCATCAGCTTCTGGATTAAATCTTATTTGATTGCCGGCTTTTTCAAAAGTCCCAACTACTTGAATTGGAAAATTACATTTTTGAACTAGTCTATCAAATATATTCGCCATAATGGCAAAATTAAGCCTTATGTGCGGCTTCATGCTTCGCACAACCCAGCCAAACAGAAATATCTACAATCTTCTTTTTTAAATTGATTAATCTTCCCAAATTTCTAGGAATTAAGAAAAACGTTCTATGTTATGAAAATGGTCTAAAAGGCCTACAAAAAAAAATCATGGATGAAATGGCAAACAAAAAGGGCCGAGATTGTGTATAGTATAATTATGCCTATCAAAAATTACAATAAATAAACATCGGTCCGAGCTAAGTCTGATTGAAAAAAAAAAAAAAATAACTAATAAAATAAAAGAGATCCAAACTGAATCATAGAAATGAAAGCCAATTTGTATAAATGAGTTTATGTATGTATGTATAGTATGTTATTTTAAATATTTTTTACAATTTATTTTAATAAGGCATATCCTTATATACTTAAAGTATGTGTATGTATGTATTATAAAAACAAAAATTAATTTCCAGAATATTAAAAATATATAAATATTCCTTTTCCTTTTAATTTAAGAATTTAATAAAATAAATACAAAATAATGTCACGTTAAACTTAAAAAAAACATATTGAACAGATGCCTTTGAAGTTGCCTTAAATTTAACACTTTAAACAAAAGAACAACCAAAATGAAACCATTTAAAAAATCACCATGAAACAAAATACCACAAAAATGTTTAAATTGACATAAGTTTAAAATCATTTAATATTAATATTTTAGAATTGCAATAATAAATTTTAATATATATAAATTCCATTAGCTTATATGCAAATCAATATAAGTAATCCAGTACACAATACATACAAAATTTAAATTAAGTAACAGATAGACAAAAAAAACAACCTAGTAGATATCGTGTGTGTAAACAAATCTATATCCGATATTGATGAAATATTTATATCTTACCAATATATAGCGTACGTCTTAATTATGAAAATTGTTTAGGGACTAGAAAAATTAACTTTAAGTTATATAAATATTTAATCTATTTTTATTTTGTATAACCAATAATACTGTGTAAAAATATATATACCGACATAAAATGTAGTTTAAAAAGGCAAAGCGCAAATAAATGCGATGAACTTCGTCATGGCAATGGTAAAAATTAGTCATATAAAAACGTAATTTAATTAAATCAAAACAAAACACAAAAAAAAATTATATCATTAAAGTAATTCAAATGTTTTAAACTCTAAAAATCGAACAACAACAACATACAAAAAAAAACCGATCCTTCTTAGTAAAAACTAAAATAATAATCATTAAAACAATATTTTAAAAAAATACAAAACAATATTTTAGAATTATACATACATATTAACTGAACCAAAAAAAATTTAAATAACAAAACAAATCATCTAGAATTAAAATATTTTGATTAAATTAAGTTTGGAACTTCTCAATTTATTTAGTTTTTAGGAGAAAACAAAAACAAGAAACCAACTTGCTATTTGGATGTGGGGAATTGAAAAATCATTTAATTTGGCAAGTTAGTAAAAATATTAACAAACAGATAAACAGATAATTAAAAATTATATACATTATACCTACATATAAAAATGTTGTTTTTTAATAATAAGATTGAATTATGTAAAATATAACTTATTAAAAAAGCGTAATAAATTTAAAACTATGTATGTATATTGCGAAATAATACACAGAAAGAAATTATTACATATTGAACAAAAGTTTTTTCTTAATATGAAGTGTCGTAAAAAATTGTTTTAATGTCCAGTGGCCAAATTAGTCACTCAAGCTAGATTCTTTACAAATTTGGTGTCTGGTGTAAAGTCTAAACGAGAGGTAAGTAAAAAATATTATTGACTATTTCATATACTCCTGCAAAGCCTAGGCTTTTCTGCAGAAGATTGTTTTTTTCATCTAATTTAAATAAAAATAATAAAGCTAGCTTAGCTTTATAGGTAAAAAGTTATAAAAGTTAATAATTCCAAAAGTACGATTTTGATTACAATTTACAAGGCTTTCATTTACATATTGTTTCACTATTTTCATATAGGAAGAACAGTTTTAATTGTTTTATAACTTCTTATCCGTTTTAGTTCTTAAGCTAAAGAACTTATTGTTGATGGAACAATGTACTGCAGCTGTCTCCTACCATAAGTGCTGTAGTTTCTTGGGATTTGAGGCAATCCTTATGCGCGTTGTCTAGTGTTGACTTGATTTGTATCGGTTAAATGGTTGTCACAGTGGTATTCCAAATCTGTCGTCATCTTGAAGATTTTCTCGACTTTAAGTACCCTAAAACTTCTTTCCGTTTGCTACCTGTTATTATTATGAATAATTTAAATAGCTGAATTTTGAAGCCTTTGAAGCTTTTTAATGTGAGTTGTTAGTTGTTGCTGCGCTTCCCCAAACAAATGTTCTATATCTTAGCTTTAATTTAAGTAATGCATAAAAGAAAAAAGTAAATCTTGTAAATAAAAGTAAAGGTAAGCAAAATATTTGTGTGTGTGATAAATGTTTTTAATACATTAAATGAAAACTATCATCGATCGTCTCGTCTCAAAATGAATGAATAAATTGTATTTTTTGTCGTCCTCTTAACTTCTGGCTGTGTATACGTGGCCATGGCCATATTGTATTTGGAGTATTCCGGAAAATGAGATATCGGAGGGCTCAGCAAATTTTATCCGTTAAAAAGTGAGCAAGCGAATCCAAAACTTTTTTTCCTGTGTAATTTAATTTGCACACTACTTTTTTGTTGAGCTGTAAAAATATACATTTATTACTAATAAACTAAACAAGAATTCTCACTTCATTCATTAAAAGTAAGTTTTACTGTAATGTCGATAAAATCCGAGATGGAATATTTCACATTTTTGGGATCTATTTTTTTTTTAATTTAAGTAACAAATTCTTTGAATGATGCATTTCGATGGTAAATTTTGATTTCTTCAAATAAGGTTTTCAGCATTAACTTGAAATTTTGTTTCCTTTTCCAGTTATTTAAAAAAAAAAACAAAAATGGTGCTTTTGCACCCCCCTATCAAAATTACACACTTCAACTTAATAGCACATCGTGGTTTTCTCATCTTCAATGACCCATTAAATGATTTTTGCAATAAAACCCCTTGAAAGTCTTAGTTCCTTTCTATATGCTTCATTCAATAGCCTATTAGTTTTTGAGAAAAATGCGAAGTATGAAAACTCATTTTTTGTTAAGAACTCATTTTTGTTTGGTAACTAGTATATTTAGAAAGCAAACTTAAAAATTATCTAATACAAAATGAAAGTAAACTTGTTTTGGTATCAAAGTGTGTTATTTAAGTTTTCACCAGAAGCTCTTAGAACTTATTACCCAACAAAAATAGTTTTGTAACACAAAAATAGTTTTCATAGTTCTCAGTTATCTCAAAAACTAAAAACCCCACAACCGTCTGGTTTTCAGCATTCGACTTAAGGCTAGTAACAATATTAAATAAAATAAGCCAATTTATTAAAATGAAAATTAAAAAATTAGTTTACAAAATTTTCAATTTTTTTTTTATTAACTTTGAATTTTCAAACGACTTGTTCAAAAACTATCAAGTTTATTTGGCTATATAATAAAAGAATCTGGCTTAAGCTTTACAAAAAGCTTATGCACAGTATTTAAGGCATTTCCGTTGTTTTTCAATAGCTATTTATCTACTCAAGGTGAAGTTTTTAGGAATTTATCGTTCCCGTATAAAAAGGAGTGGGAATGCAACCCTCTCTTGTATAATATTTTTCTTAGTACATGTGTTAAGATTATTTCACAAAGTAATGGCCAATAACTTGGAAATATCCTGTGTACTTCTACTTTTTGCCTTTGAAGAAACAATGTTTCATATATGAAAAAAGAAACTGTATCAAAAAAAAATTAGTATGGACATTTTTAACACAACCGCCTGTTTCACACCTCAACTTGCCCTCATGACATCACTGAAATGAACATAAATCAATATGTACTCACTTTTTCCATTGTTTCTGGGTAAATTAATAAAAAAATATTAATTATGTAAGTTAATAATATGGTTTTTCAAATGTGTGACATTTCTAATCCCCGTATCTTTCTTAACCTTGCTTTTTTTTTGTAGGAAATTTTATTTACTTTCATCTTGTAGTGTACAATTTTCCGCAAATACTCTTAATTTTTTTTTATATTTCATTAGACCAAATGAGGTAATTGCGTTGAAAATTTCCAAATTTTATACGAAATCATCTCATATCCCATACAAATTCACATTTTGAAATGAGATAATTTCAACCAAATTTGCACGAAATTTGGTTGGAAATTAAATCGAAACCTAACGAGCACACCACCCAATTTGAAGAGCTCTGAAAATATTTGTTATGAAAATGTCAAACAGAAAGAAAAAAACAACAACAACAAGCGATTAACAACCAGTTGAAATTCAAAAATGAAACGACCAGTCATAAACGAAATCACCAAATTATAAATGAAAACACTATTTCTGTAATTTGCGATATTACCTCATTTCGACTGTAATGAAAACCTACCTATAACTAACCTATACCTACTACTTTTATGATTACTACTTTTATGAGTATACGTAGTATCACCTTCCTCCACAAATGTAAATCAATTGAGCTAAAATGGTAGATTTATTTTGACATTTTTGTTGTTAGTGGTTCATTTCAGCAGTTGACAGATGTAAAATGTTTGTCAAATACAAATATTTTGGTTGCGGTTTGCGGTCCTGAGTCGAAATAATTTTAAAACGTCGGAATTTAAGTAATTTTTCGCCGAAAAAACCCAGTATTAAGTTTGGAAAATAAATGATACTTATAGGTACTCTATGCATCAGACAGTAAAGTTCAACTCTCATTTGCATTTGTTTGTACTTGTTTTCTGGCATAACCAATCTTCCATCTATTTCCTTTAAATTTTCAGACAAGATTTCACTTGTGTATTCCTTGTAACCAGAAAAAAATCGATTTGAAGTGGTTGTAAGGAATTCAACATCAGAAAAAAAAACGTAACCAAAAGTCATCTGACTTTTTCAGATCTTTTTTGACAGCTGACCAATTAGAAGCTCCAAAAAGTCAGATATCGGAAACTTTGAATGCCCCTATTGTCGAACACGGTTCTTTGTGATATTTCAAAATAAGTAACATACCAAACTCAATTTTTCCTTACACTGTGAACGTATCTTCTTGTTTTTGTTTTCAATTTTTGTATTTGTGTATATTTTATAATTCATATTCAATTTATATTATTTTGTTGCAAGTTGATTTGCTCTTCCTCCATTAATTTTCAATAATGGATGACGCCAATGGCTTAATTTATGGACTTGAATTCCAGGTAAGATAAATACACTCAGCAAGCACCTATTTCTCTATAACTTCATTGATATAAAAGGCCAGGGCTCTTACCCCCCAATACGGAGAATCAAATGAAGTCAGGTTCTTTATTGCTACCCAATCCCTAAAACCTAATAATCAACTTCATCTTCTTGAATACAATGAAGAAAAGTCATCGATAAAAGCCAAGGTATGACATCAAAACCTCTTAAAGCATAATAAACACATAAATATTGTGTAATCTTCAGATATTTGCTCATCCACTGGGTGAAGTCTGGAAATTGAACAGCAGTCCCCACAACGCAAGGTCGTTGCTATCTTGCTATAGTTTTCAGAAAGGCGCTCAAGTTATAACACATTCCGCCGTCCTGACAATTCCAGAGAATATTGATGAAAAAAACAACGATTCAGAGTTTCTTCCATATGAAAACGTCGAGATTCTGCCAACAGAGGTAAGTTAAACACATAATTTAAATAAGTATCTCTTTTTTGGAAAATGTTTGCTTTTTTAATTGATCAGGAATTTGGAACTGATGTCAAAACAACTGAGTTCCATCCCACTGATGAAAATATTCTTGCTACCGTAGTCGATGGCAAAATTGTAATCTTTGATCGAAACCAGGTGAAGTCTCGATGCTTTGCTGAGATAACATCCAAAAATTCGCCAAAGTTTACAACTGGCAAGTGGTCACAGCATCACCAAGGCAATCAATTTATTGCCCTGCACGACTGTGCTATTCGATCTTATGACATCCGAGACACTAATCATTGCGCCTGGTCCATTGAGGATGCTCACGGACAACTTGTACGTGACGTAGACTGCAATCCCAATAAGCAGTGCCACATCCTAACCGGTGGTGATGATGGTTTTCTGAAAATCTGGGATACCCGGATGGTACGAGAACCAGTCTTTGTACGTGGCGATCATTCACATTGGATATGGAATGTGAGATTCAATACATTCCACGACCAATTGCTTTTATCGAGCAGCAGCGATTGTAAAGTTCTCTTGACATGTGCTGGTTCAGTGAGCTCTGAAACAACCGAAGAGGATGGGGAACCGAAAAAGCTCCTTTCGGATGGATTGCTGCAAACCTTTGACCAGCATGAAGACTCTGTGTATTGTGTAGAATGGAGCAATGTAGATCCATGGATATTTGCTTCTCTTAGTTATGACGGAAGAGTGATTATCTCAAAAGTTCCAAAACAATATAAATATCAAATTATATTCTAAAAAACGTATTTTGTTTTGTCTTTTGAGAATCAATACGGTATAGGGGTCGGATTCAAGGCACTTACACACCAAAAATGTAATGGCGATAACTAGTCAACCTTAGGTTATAGTTTTAAATTCTCAAGACAAGAGTCTGGAAGTTAAAAGAAATACGCCAACGCTAGTTATACTTGACATTTAAATGGAAAAACTGGAGTGACACTTTAAAAATAGGACAACCGATGAGATTGCTTTGAGTTTAATTGATCTTCTCTAATCATGTAGTTATAAACCATTACCTTGTAGACGGAATCATTCTACTCATTAGAACTTTAGCTGATAGTTAATTGCCAGTTTCATTTTATTGTCGTGTTGACTATAGTCGTTTAGGTTATGGAGCAGTCGTTTGATCGCTTTAGCCTTAAGTGGTACGGGCCCAGATCTCAGGCTATTATGCATAGTATAACCGCTTGTATTTAAATACTTGGCAAAGAAATGTCAAAAAGATAAATCCCTTTCCATATTTTCCTTAGCCTCTCGGCAGAATTTATTATTATTTAACCAGACAATCCTAAGTTCGGAAGTCCGCTGCCGATCTAATGCGCTTGGCAGCCGGATAAAATTTACATAAATTCAGAGACTTACAAAATTGAACTATGTTCCGATTCGACGTCGTCAAAAACAGGTATATCTAAGAAAAGAAAAACATCGCGCATCTTTATTAAACTTAAAATTTATTTGTTGCATTATTTTTTACAATTTAATTTTATGGTTTTCCTGTTTCTCTTTCAATTTTATGTCGACCATATTTCCAATGTTTTATGTATTTTCTGATCTTTTTCCTAATTATTTTCTTATTTTATAAATGTTTGCTTCTTCTACTAAACACATCTTTGTATGGATTATTCGGGGAAGAGAAAAATAATTAAAACTTAAAAAAACAACAAAAAAAAACTCCATAAAATTAAAAAATTAATCTCATATTTTCTTAAATAAAAAAAGAATTAAAAACAAGAATATATGATAAAAAAATGTTTGCTAAAATATTTATAAGAGAAAATAAAGAGAATTTTAACGAAATTTTACTGACAATTTTTTTAAATGATTTTTCCAAAAATGAATATTCAACATATTTTCGTTAATTAAGTGGGAGAGTTTAACAACAACACACTAAGATGAATGTTAAGGATAAAGAAAAAATTAAAAATTAAATGAAAAAGTGACAAGATCAAAAAATAAATTGTTAGACAAAGACCCTCGTTCTCAAATGTACGAGCCGAGCTGCCAAAGACAAATTGAGGGTCCAAGCAGTCGGCTTGTTTAACAATAATTAAAAATATATATATTTATATGCATTGAAGCGGCGCCCGGGCCGGGATGTAGGTACACAATCGAAATGAAAACCCTAAAAAATAATAAATATAAATATTTGTTGTGTGGGAATATTTTGCTACAGTTAAGGTGGTTGTGGATGGGGGCATGGGGCAGCCGCTTGAATTATGTGTCTTTGTGCTTCTCATAGAACGAGTCCAAGTATTTTTTGTATTCCACTTGGTTTGTCCACATCATCGAGGCCTGGGCGTTGAGGGGACTGTCGTTATTTGGCTCGCCGAGCAGCGACTGAATGGATAGCAGAATAGTCCGCACATCGTATAGGGCCGACCATTTATCCTTAAGAATGTCGAGGCATATTGATCCCGAGAGATCGACATTGGGGTGATAGCACGGAGTGAGGAATTTCACTACGGGTGGAGCATATGGATAGGAATTGGGAAATTCAAGCGAAAGGCGATACTTCTGTCCGCTGTAAACGGTTGTGTCTGCGCCCGTTATGGTGCCAATCCATTTGAAGATGTTTTCGCCGTCGGGGAAGGCGGATATGCCCTTCTCAGCGGACATCATCAGATTCATAAGTTCTTTTTGTAACCTACATGGAATTAGTACAAAAAGAATGAAAAAAAAAAACAATTACTTTATGTTTATAGGGTGCAAGTTAAGTACACTCATGGGTTTGTTTTACACAAATTTCAACCCCTGCGATTTTTTTTTGTTAATACCTCTTGCTGACTGCGTGATTATCTTTTATTGTAACCGAGTCGTCATTATGTTTCAGATTCGATGAATGAGTATGGTCCGGGCTGATGTTTTGTGCCATTTTTTAATGTATTTGGAAATATTGGAGAAATCTTTATAACGATTGCAAGCAATTTATTCTTTTCTTTCGAGTTCGAGGACTAAAACAGAAAAATTATTGAGAAATTTCACTTGAAAAGCTTTCTTTTTGGTTCGCTCTTTTTTTTACTTTTTGTTTGACACAAGCCAGTTTTCTTTTTCAGCAATGACAGATTTTAACGTTACAAACACAAAAACAAAATGGAGATTTCCAGAAACGAGTTCCAACTTTCCAATGTGGAATTTTTATAATACAGAAGTGCCAAGCCAAAGTTGTATAAAGAGAATTTGATTTCGTTGTTTTTTTCTTTTAAATATATTTTTTTTTAAATTTGTTGCTTTACGGGATAATAAACTGTTGCATTTCTGTTATTTTGGAGTTTGGTTTGTGGGCTTACCGAAGAAAAAAATGAATTTTTGGATGTAAAATAAATAAGTCCAAGTTATGAACCAAGACCGACAAAATTCTAAATAAACATTGTTATATGAGCTGCATAAATATGCTTTTGAGATTTTGAAAAACTCATGATTCTAAAGTTGGGTTCAATAACTTAATAAATAAACTTATACAGCCTTATTTATTAGATTTTCTAGAAGGTTGACTAGTTAGACAGTTTTTTTAAAGTCTTCAATAGTGAAAATATGCTTTGTTTGATTAAATAAAATGTCAAATTAGACAAATCTGGGACAACCGATGCCGTTGTCCACGTTAGAAAACTTAAGGACAACAGTAAACAAAGTTTATAAATAACTTTTTGGAGTTGGACGGTTCTTTAAAGCTAGACAAGGTTTATAAATACGACTGATAGACTCTAGTTTAATTAACGATTCCGATAACTATTAACAACTCATTCATTGAATAAAATTATGGTTACATAGCACATTTAGGGAATTACCAGTCACATAATCATTGATTAAAGATGATGAGCTGTGAAAAAAAATAGCCCTCAATGTTTAAAGCATGTTTTTGGTATTATAATACCTAAACCACCGTTGAACGTCAACTAACCAACTGAATCAGTGACACCTTAAAATGATTTTTTGTAAAATTTTAATGCAAAAATTTCAGTGATACAACCGAAGTTGAAATGTTTTGCATGCGTGATTGATTTTCCGTGTACACAATCTACTCACGCACAATTCAAGTGTAAATAAACTGACTGATGGTGTTAACGTTACCCGTTGAACATTTGTAACTGGTTCTAGTGGAATCACAAAAATCTATGTGCACATGGTTTCCTGTGCCCAAAAAAAAAATTGCGGAACTGGGTACAACTATTCAGGGTATTCATACAACGATGTTAACGAATGTAGTTAAGGCCTTAGTATTTGTTTCCATTTCATTTATTTTCTTTGAACTGTATCTCTTCTCAGCCATTTTGATTAAAATGTTGTCTTTTTGCTGTTTTAATTTAAATTTTTTTTTTTTTTAATTCTTCATTATGGACGAAATAGTTCAACCCTGTCATTAATTATTTATAATAATAAATGAAAGGTAGGCTTAACATCGATTTCGAACTTCTGTACATATAAGTATATCCTAAGTAATTCCACTGGAAATAAAAGTGCAAAAAATTCCAAATGTCAAATGACAAATGAGCTAACAAGAAAAAATACACCTTTGAATTTCGATCGATTTGTTTTCATTTGAATCCCTGGTTGCATTTGAATAAACAAAAGAAAACTTGACAAAAATAAACAGTCCTATCCAACAAATAAAACAAAATAAAGACTATGAATTCCGAAATGAGCAGTTCGATGCAATCGAGACGCATCGGAGGTCCAGGACCCCATGGTACTCCCGAAAGTGAATTCAGCATAGAATGTTTTCAAAACTACACTGCCTCCGAGGTCTTCGTTCAGGGCCTGGCTGGTTTGGTGAACCAGGGTGATGTAGAGAGTATGATAAGAGCTCAAAAACAAATGTAAGTCAAATCATAACAAAACTAAGTGTAGATTTTCATTTCAACATTGATTCTAAATTCAAGGTTACAACGCTTTGAAAAAACCAACGAAATGCTTCTCAATTGCAATGCCCTCAGTCAAAGTCGCCTCAAACTAGCTGGCGATGATTTCAAAAAACATGTCAAACTGCTGAATGAAATGAAAAAAGACTTGGACTACATTTTCAAGAAGATTCGAATAATCAAAACCAAATTGAGTACGCAGTATCCGATTGCGTATGTCGAAGCCCAACCGCAGCGGAATAGCCTAGCTGAAGAGGCAGAGGACGATGAAGATGCTTCAAGTGTTGTCGAAATACCAAAACAGCCAAAGCCTATATCGGAGAAAAAATCCAAAGACACAACTGTCGAATACGTTCAGATGGAAGAGGCTGTAGAAAATGGAAAACCCATTGAAAATGATCTCATTAAGCGAGTGTGTTCCATTGAATCGGCAAATCCGAATGATTCTTCGGATTGTACTTCTGAAGATACTGGCTAAGGTGTTTAGGGGTAGGGGAAGCAATTTATGTGAAAATAATCTTAGGATTCTTATTTATTTGTTGTTGTTTTATGTTAGCTGATTAAGAAAGTTCGTCTCATTCCCGTTGCAATAAAATCTTATCGATAACCTTTTGATTAATTTCTTGTAATTTAATAAACAAAAAGCTTTAAGACATTTCAAATAAATATAAACAAAAAACATTTGATTAGAACGCAAACTAAAACAACATTCCTTCAGCCGACCTTCTGCTTCTTCGATGGGACTTCTTCAGCAGTTTTGCCAGAAGAGTCTTTCAGTATTGCATATTTAAGTGTATGCTCCCGCGCTTTTAGGTTAAACATTTCTATATTGTTTTTATACAAATCAGCAGCATCGCCCTGCAAAGGATCATCAGGATTTGGATTGGCCAGCAAGAGCTGAATGGAAAGTAAAATTGATTCCAATCTAATTGCTGGATTATACGTACCAGCCGGTGGCATTTTTAATAAATCAAGACATATCTGACCACCTAGCGATAGGGAGTTCAGTTTTACAGAGGTATAATACTTTTAAACTTACTGCTATCAATGTTCGGATGAAACACCTGCGTAATGAATTTGAAGGTCGGCGGACGGAATGGATATTGATCACCCACTGTGATGCTTAGTTCAAATTTGCCAGTAGCATACGGAGAGTCCGTCGGCCCTGGGATTGTGGCTATTAAGTTTGAAAAGTTTGAATCTTCTTTGGGAATGCAAGTTATGCCTGTAAGAAAGTTAAAAGTAAGAAAGAGTGTATGGAGAAAGAGGACGACTTGCCATGTGTATCTTTAGTTTTATCAATTTGTTGCAATTCCACGGGAATTCTATTTGTTTTGATTTTGGAATACATGTTTTGTAAGTTGTTTACTTATTTAATATATTATTTTGTTTATTTTGATTTCAAATTTTGCGCCACAGATAAAAATAAAATAATGCAAATTTTTGACAGATACAGTAATATATTAACAAAATGGACCACTTTGTTCGGGTTATAATTAGATTCGCCCTGTTTATATAGTTGAGTTCATATAGACTTGAGTTCTGAAAAAATGACAGTGTTCACACTAGACTAAAAAACAGTTTATTGACGTTCCAGTACTCACATCTTACTTCAGTGAAGGACTTGGAGCGAGATGTGTATACTAAAAAGTATCTATCGCCGTTTAATGTCGTGAGGCACGAACAAAATATAAATACCGGACTCATTAGACTCGATTTTTGTTGTTTCAATTAACACGTCGAGTGAGCTATATTTTCCATTCCAGAACTTTCCTACCATTTTCCGAACTATAGTTTCACTTTCGTCATTTATTGGCCGCGTTCGGATGTTAATTCTCAGTTATCCGGATAGCTTTGTGTTGTTGTAATGCCTTGTTAAAAAACAGCTGATGACAAATCATCTGTGACCAACAAACAAATCCCAAGTTATTCCAAAAATTCTAGGATGCTCAGCAATCCAAAGAGAAATTTCAAAACAGCTGATATTTGACAAGAAGTTTGAGTTGTTCATGTTGAGTTTTGCAGTGTCGGGTTTTTTGAAAGGAAAACTAATTAGTTAGATGCAGTTAGATAAGGGTTATTTGCGACACCTTGTACTCTACGCAATATGTAAATATAAATGGAATAAACCTCGTTAAAAAAATTAAATTTTTTGTGCAAATTAAAAACAATTTTAATTCAATTTTTTTGTCAGCTTTTTTCAGCTAACCTATCTGGTTCTGGTCGTTCACAAAAGTATTGGCTACTCAGTTATCTTGGATAACCTATCCGATAGCCGGCCGAACGCACCCATTGACATTTCCAAAATCTTGGAGGGTGTTCAGGCAGGCCCCACGTCAAAATAAGTGGCCCCACGTGAAGCCTGTCTGAACACCATCTTAAAATAATCAACAATTTATTTCTTTCAAAAGAATGTTAAAGTCTTTTTTTAACTATACTATATTTTTACATTCAGAATTATAAGTTTTAACTTACAGTTTTTGTTATTGATGATGATTTTCTGGGGAATAAAGAACAAAACAGCAGATTCGCAACACAATTGGTGCGGGTATAAAATGGGAATGTTTGTATGGAAAGCGAATAATATGCGGTTTCACTAATATCAATTTAGTTGAACGGAATATTCGTTCAATTTTCTATCGCGAATTCACTAATAGCTAAAACCTCGAAAATGAGTTGAATGGTATTTAAAGCTCATTCGCCGAATTCACTAATACTGGTGATTATTTTGATGCTCAGTTCCGTTTAGTGCGGTCTTAGCTTAAGAAATAATTTGATAGAATAAATAATAAATTGAATGTGAAAAGGTGTGTATTTTCTAGCCCGAGGGAATTGGTCGAACAAAATGTCAGGGCTAAACATAGCTTTAAATGTAACAACAACAGAGTATACTTCAAAAAGTAAAACTAATTGGCTTTAGAACTTTGCGAAGTAGAAATTATTATGTGTTCTGAAATAAATAAATCGAAGCGAATCCTCTCTTTTTAATTTTAACTCTTTTTTGAACAAAACTCCCAATCAATACTTCACCATAACCTGTCATCACATTCATAACATAGATGAATAGTTATTAAGTTTTCAAACATTTAAACAGTGAGTCGCATTGCACTTGTAAGTAACGTTAATTTTTTGCTAACAAAAATTCATTATGGAATACCAGCGAGCAATCGTTAAAACCAAACAACGAAATATTCATATTTCTCAGCGCTATGACTGCCATTCTACTACCTTGCATTTATATGTCAAATTTAGAAACTAGTACTAAAGCTTTTGTTTACAACTTTTGTTTGTTTATTTGTAATCAGCTGTCTGTGAACATTTATCTTCTTATGTGCTTCTGTTTATTAGAAAAAAACACGTAAGTGCAATTAACTTATTTCACAATAAATGTATCCTTTGTATAATCAATTTTTGCTATAGCTCTACCTTTGCTCTATTGTAAAATCAATAAAATTAGAATTCGGCTTTTATTCTCATTGCACTGCCTCGTATCATACTCTACTACAATAATAATGCCGTAAAAAAATACCGACGACGACGAAGGCATCGACGTTTGTGCTGCCGCATTTGGTTCAATTTGGTGGATCTTCTTGATTTTTGTTTCGTCTTCGTGCAGCCTTTGTGTTTGTGTTCTTCTGGTATTGGGTTCAAAATTCTAATTAAATTAAAGTGCCTTTTGTTGTATTATGTGCTAATTGCAACAAACAATCCCCCAGTGACTCAAAATTAACCGACTCTTTGTCTCCATTCGCCTGTATGTCACAAATGTATTGTCATCTAATGGTTTACATGCGAATAGTGCTTTCGACTTTGGTCATAATCACCTGTCTCTTGGGGGACAATTTCGTCGAGTTGACCCAGCATCCACTGTTACGTGCTCTGATGGACAATGCCACTCATGCTGTCATCGGAGCGCTATCGGGAATTGCATTCGTGGTGCAATTCTATGACCGGACGAGCAATCTATTTGGCTGGCTGCTGATATTTATTTGTTTCTCGGTATCGTCTCTCATAGATGTGGACCATTTTGTAGAGGCTAGGTCATGGAATTTGGAGGTAAGTTTGTAAGAATGCTGGATATTTATTGTCATTTCATGTTTCATTGCAGTTTCGATAGCATAATTAATACATTTTACTGAGTTTCCCCCTCATTTTGGTTAGCTTTAAAACATTTCTTTATATGTATGTACATACCTATCCCAAGAAAATTCATTTAAATCTTAAAAAAAAACAGACATCGATTTTTTTTTGGGAGTTTGAATTAAAAGTAAAAGTAAAGCAACCTGAGCATTAGGGTAATTATGTGACAAACTAGGATGACGAGTTATGCAAAAACACGTACACGACCGGTGCGGTGGTGGTTTTCCTTTGTAGTACAAAAAATATGGAAAAGGACTAACAAAAGTGATACTTGCATAATAAACCTGTTGCTCCTTTTGATTTGTGTTTGAAAAATATTTGGGGTTAATTGGCCATTGGTTGAAGATGATTAATTGTGTTTTCTTTTTTATTTAGAAACATTATTTATAATGTTTAGGTGCAGCGACTGTAAATAATTAATTTTTATAATTTTTTATGTAACCATCGATTAAAATTTGCGTCTAAGGAGGTTACGGCAGCTCATAATGTGGTTTCTAAGTGAAACCCATATTTAGAGTTCAATTCACTTGAACTCTTAAAGGCCACATTTCGATAAATGATTGAAATAGGGCACAGATCAACGAACTGAATTAAAGTACAATCGCACAAAATACAAATAAAGTATATTGTTCAAAGTGAATATGGCTCTCTCCAAACCTAAGGAAGCTATAAGATCATTGATTATGAATAGCGAATCGAACGTTGGCTTAAAAGCGAATGATTTCCCCTAATCAAGATATTATCGATATCGAGTTTCAGTTTTAAGGAGTGAAAAACATTACAATAGTCTTACAGCTATCATTTTATTTCTATACAAAATCAAATCAATCCTGTTGTTTGTGTTAAAACTAGGAAAGTGGCCATCGTAATCACTTGGAAGCTAAAGTCATTCATTTAGCGATGTGTTCGTATCCATTAATGTCTTCCTTTTAATAAATAAAAAACCTATATTATATTCCCATACAAATATGTAAGCAAAAGACTATTTCAACTTAGCTGACGCCCTATTATGCTTTATTATTAATTTGGAAACAGTTTTCAAAGAAAATGCTATTAATCTATTTACATATAAATTTGTTTGAATCAGTTCTGAAATATTTAAAACTCACAACATTTTGAGAACTTAAATTTTTCAATATCTAAATTCTATGTCATCCGAGATGGCTTGGTCTCTGAACCTGAGATTTGGTCTAATTTGTCGCTTCGACCTTTGGGGCATAGATTCGAATACTTTTGTTGCAGCATTTGCTCAATAAGGCCTAGCTAGCGAAGCATATATTTTTTGACTTTTCGGACTAAAGTCAAATAATTTAATCAGCTCATCCATTTGCCCTCCTCGCACATACGACCAAATATTCGTATATGGTTTTTTCTTTTAAAAGAACCTATTTATCAACTCTCCAGACGGAAAACTCATTGATATAAATAACGGTATTTCATTTGTTTTGCCAATTACTTTCTTATCATCCTCATACCTCATGCTTACAGAACATTTGGATTAACAACTATACGTTTAGACTATTATTCTTATTTGATATATTTTTTTTAGGATGCCACAAATCTTCTGCGTCGACCATTTCTTCATTGCACTACAATTCCTATGCTGTTATTGGTCCTATTTGTTTGCACAGCATCACTGAACTACTTCAAAACGAGTCTTATCCTCGGAGCTCTAATTTGCGCTTTTGTCACCCATCATACCCGAGATGCAGTGCGTCGCGGCTATTGGATGTGTCCCTTTGGTCAAACCGAACGCATTCCACATTTATTTTATATTCTAACAACAACACTAACACCCTACCTAATGTACTATCTGCACTGCTTTTGTCGCAGCAGTATTGCTCAACAGCTATTGGGCAAATATGTCAAGCTTAGCGACCACCATCACCATCATCATCGAGGCTATCGTTATTCAACAGTTTAAACAAATTAAAACGCGCAGCAAAACTTTTTAGTGTACCTTTTTAAATCAATTCAAAACGCAATTTTCGTAGACAAATAAAAAAAATATATCTTCCAGAAACAAAACGCATATGAAATAAAAAATAAATAGCTAGAATTTAAGCGAAGAAATCTTGTTATGTGATATTTAGACATATATTGAGATCAATAATAATAATAAATTAATTAATAAATAAATATTTAAGCACTCTCACACTCTTCCCTTCAATTGGCCTTTTAGACTCTAGATGCGGATTAAAAATGAAAATAACGAATTAATAACAATTTAAGAACAAAATTAATTAATTTAGAATCTAAGCTTGTTAACTATTTATAGATCTAACTCTAGAAACTAGTCGAAAAATATAGATACACCAAAAAATAAACAAACAAAAATAAGAATTATAAAAAAAATGTCCCTAGACAAGGGTGAAATTATGAAATACTTGCCCCCGTTTCTTTTGTATTAAAAGAAATCAAATAAAAAAATTACTACAAAAATGTAAACACTCTTTCTTTTCTAATATCTTAATCACACGTAAGACTATTGATTTGATTTACCTATTTCTGAATGGCTTTGACTTCTTGTTAGTTTGTTCTTAGTTATTTTTTTTTTTATTTGCCCTTTTAGGTTGTCTATAAATTGTTTTTTTTTTTTCTTTTGTTTAATGTTTTTGTTTATGACTGGGATTGTGCTTTTTAGTGAGTAGTTTGAATTTAGTTTTAACATAAACTTGCGTGTGTTAAGGTCGTTCAAAAGTCTACAATCAAAGATATAAATTTATTTCGCCGCGGTATTGGTTAGGCAAAGGAAAATAAAAAAAAAACATCAAATTGCTTTGACATTTATTTTCTCGCCCGGAAGTCAATGTAGTGAGGTTGTTAATAAATTATAGTTAACCTAGTACAAATATACATCGAAGTTTTAAATACACTCAATTAATTTACACTGCATTTCTAAAAAGAAAATATTTTTGTAACCTATTTTTCGCACATCTCATGCGAAAACATCATTGCTAACTTTTGTTATTTTTTTAATAACGATAGCTTAAGTAGCGCCCAGCTATGTATGTGTTTCGCATAACGAGGTTTTGATATTGCATTAAATTACATACATACTAACCAAGTGAACAATTTGAAAATAATACACAAAAATACTAGCGTACACCAGCTGTTAAATGGGTTAATATGCCTTTCTAATTTTAATTTTAAAAAATTATCTAATCATCTATTGGAATAAAATAAAAATCTGATAAGTAAAGTAAATTTTCATAAATAATTTAAGGGTAGAAGTTCAAGCAACATGGCACAGCGATTGAAATGGTGATAAGAATCTACTTCAAATTTTAAACTTTAGGAGTTTTGTTGACATAAAAGTTTTTATATTTGAGAAAAATTTGAGCAATAAGGTCACTCATTAAATGTATGTAGGTATATTAGTAGCTTTTTTTTTATTGCATTCCAAAGTTGATGCAAGGAACATTCGTGGTTTTGAAAAAGAAATAGATTACATTTTTTGTGGCTCAAATTTATGGTGGATTTAACTCGTCACTTAAACAATCTAAGTGTGAGACTAACCAAATTGATTTTTTCTTAAATTATAGACGATTCCCAACCCACTTTATATTTTTAACACTTGTATTAAAGTTGAAAACACCAAAGCCAGATTTTAATTTTTTAGTGTCTAGTCATTATGACATTCAATTAAATGGTCTTAACGTGACGTGTTTGTAGTTACGGAAAAGTAAGAGAACTGTATTTAAGTTAAACAATACTTAACAAAGTATCACGCTAAGAAGACACCTATTTGTTTAATCCAGATCAAAATATAAATCCAGACTAAAGGTAATTTAATCCAATTCAATATTATTTACTCGTTAAATCCGCACTTCGATTCAATTTTGTAAAGTACGACTTTCGCACGTACTCTGCTATTTTTATAAAATTTAAAACAACAAACCGAAACAATTTAGATAAACTTGTTACATCTTTAAATAATTTGAAGTTACTGCTTTAATGTGACGAAACATTTATGAATCAAAGTTCAAGAATCTACTGACTATACGAAGAGTATTTTGTGTCACAGGCTCGACAATAAAGCTAGTCGTGTACATGCAACTTTCAGTTTCGAAACTGTTTGGTTGCAAAAATGAGTCCTATGTACTCATATGAGACTCTGCGAACATGCAGAAACTATTCCGTCGTCGATTCTTTGCAACTTTTCAGTTTGTGTTTTGGCACAAAACGGATGATTGCCCGAAATCAGTTTTTCAGTTTGTGTCATATGGAATAATATGTAACTGCGCGGACATTCAACCAAATAGTTGCGAATATTTGAATTTGGTTCTTTCCAAAGGGACATTATGTTCTCTGTGCGAAAGAGAGCAAATGTTTCTTTTGTTTGTATGTATGAGATAGAAAAACTGAATAAACATTGTCGGTGCGTTAGTTAGGTTCGTTGCTATTGCTTGTGGAGCTGCTCATGTGCGCGCTCATCGTTTAACTTGTGACTAAACTATTTTGTTGCGGTAGCAGTTGCATGTGCGCGACAAGCCTAAAACAACCAAGGCTTTTAGCTTTATTTATTCTTAGTTTATTTTGTTTCGAACAAGCAAAAAACAACAAAAAAAACAAGAAAAAAGCATATTCTACAAAATAATAATTGAATTGATTTATTGAACAAAAAAATTTTTCAAAACAAAATAGTTATTTTGAATTTGATAAAATGTATTTTCATCACATTGCAGCTCATAATTTGCGGAAATTCTTGAAATAAGACCGACCTTTTCCCATGGTGTTTTGAGGCAATTGTAGTAATTTGAGCATTCAATCCCGGGGTTTTCCTTTGGTAACAAAAATTGATTTTTTTTCCCCTTCCGATTTGTCAAAAAACAGATTTTGACAGTAATGGGGTTTTCTTTTGGTAACAAAAATTGATTTTTTTTCCCCTTCCGATTTGTCAAAACCAGATTTTGACAGTAAAAGCCTTCCAATGGCGAAAAAAATCAATTTTTTTTTATCGAAAATCAATTTTGCAGATCTGGATTTTTCAGCAGATTTACCCCTCTTTTACTAACACCATTACACAACAGAACAATTGACAGCCATCAGTTTGACAAGCATGGATCGCCACAGTTTCACAGACACAAATTGTACACCAATACAATAAAAACGAAAAATCAAACTGTGATCGTCTACCATTCGCGACAAAAAAATTAATTTTCAGATCAAAATCTGAATTTACCAAAAGAAAACCCCATAAAATCTAGTCAAATGCACTTCTGTCGGAATATCAGCTGATTATTTTTTGCCACTAAACAGAAAACTGAACTTTATTTGTTTAGTGATTTCTTTATTTTTTTGCACGTTCGTTTTTATCATTGTGTGGGAAGATTCCTAATCAAAATCGAAATAGAAAATGAAAAACTGTATGATATGTAAAAAAATACAAGTTTTCTATGAGATTAGTTACTGTTAGGTTTGGTTTTCCTAATACCAAAATCAAATAGTCTTGAAAAACTTTTTTTTCGAAAACCGAAATTATTAAAATTCGTAAAGGGTTTATTTCAGATGTGAGATTTTTCTTAGATGCAAATAATATCAGTACTTTTTTCATAATCAACTGACAGTAAATGTTTGAAGTTAAAGTTCCAAGTTTGATTTTTCAAAGAAACCTAGTTACCTTGGTCGAATTTGCGCTCAATAAATGCAGTTGACTGAATATTTAGTCCCTTAGGTCGTCTGCCCAATACTGAATGTCCAAAGCTCATGCTTCAAATTTAAATTAAAATTTAATTAAAATTTAAAGGGCCCAGGCCCTGACCTGTCGAAATGCCATAATTTGTCTTTACCAGTTGGTAGGAATACCTTAATAAACTGCAATTTTGATCAAATATTAATTTTTAACTTTCATTTTTGGGGTTGAAAGTTAAAAAAATTCCATTATGCAATATTTGTAACGTCTTTTAAAATTCGTATTATTTTTTCAGTTTCTTAAAGGTATAAAACTTACCACAGGCAGTCTTTGTTCGAAAATTATAACTATTTTAATCTAATTCGAAAAGATTCTGATTCTGGGATTTTCTATAAAAATTGGGGAATTTCCTTTAGAAAGAAAAAGATTTTTAAAATAAATTTCTCTAACAACACTGGTACTATTTCAATTTAGCTTACTTTCATCATTCGCGATTACTCTGTACATTAATTTATTGATTTCTATTTGACACCCACTCAATTCAAATAATCTTTCACAACAATTTTATTTTAATCAACCGCAGCCTCCCTCAAATTATTATGCGGTCGGTTGATGATAGAGTGAAAAAAAACAACAACCAAAAACAAAAGATCAGCGTCCTCATCATCATCGCCATTAGTACAAACAAAACTCAAATAAAATTTTGCTAGTTCAAAAATAAAATTTTTGGCTGCATCGAATCACAGATTTGCCATAACAGCTAGCTTGTCCACAGTCCGTCCACTACCAACAATCCAATCCACTGCCATCATCCACCACCCCCGAGCTGAGTGCGAGAATAAATATCTCACTCACAGTGTGCTCCTCGTTAGGCTGCGTTATAAGACAATTAATTTGGATTTCTAATTTTTGCTATATAGCTAGATAGGTTATTCCTTCCTCCGCATCAGCGAGTATATTCTGTTTATTCTGAGGAACCGTGCGTCCCTCGTCCGTGTACCGTCTACCGTGTGTCGTTTGCGGTGCTTTAACATTCTAAACTGGCTCTGAGGCAGAAAAATTATAAAACTTACAAAATACCAGACCAGAAGCCGTAATAGTTTTTGCTCTCGATAGCAGTCTTTGGTTGTGTTCATCTCACGGATAATTAGTTTGCAAGCCAACATATAACTAGATACGCGATTCTAATGTTCAGTGACAAGCGTTGATGCAAATTGTTCAACGTTTTGTTTTATGGTTTTCACAAGACGATATATTTGATGTGTCACGCTGCGGCACGGGGTGTATGCAATTTTAAGAGATTGATTTCTAGGGCTTTTCCCGTCTAGCAACGAGTTATTAATTTTTAGGCTTGGAATGATTTTAACTGAAAATTTGTGAATTTTTATACTGAGAAGGACATAATAAAAAAGTTTCCCTTCGTGTGTACGTGTGAAGTGATCGTGATTCGTAACAATTTTTTTCTTACTTCGCTTGTGATTTAAACGCTTTTCAAAATTTCCGATCAAGAGAAAAATCATCCAAACCCCTTGGGAGTAAGTCAAAAGTTGACAAGTTTTTTTTTTCCATTTTTGTTTTGCACAATTTTACGCTGAGTGTATTTTGAGATGTTCTGACTTCTGCAATTCATTATTGTTGAGATTGTTTTTTTTTTTTTTTTGTATAAAATGCTTAAATCATAAACTTTTTAGATGAATTTTTAAAGAAAATAAAATTTTTCTTCTTTATGAAATTTGTTGATTTATTAAAATAAAAAAAATGAGTATCATATTTTTAATTAGTGGTTTAATAAATTAGTTCAATGACGCGATTCAAAACCAAAACAAAAAAAAAATCAAAAAACAAAATTGAACAAAATATAAATAAACAAAATTGAAAATGAAAACTGACGTTCAGCTTGAATAAGCGCCAATGTCACGCTGGATAAAATATAAGCTTCCCAGTTCCCGCATTCGTTTTTGTTTAGACTTTGTTAATTGTGTATGGTTGGAAATTATAGGTTGTAGATAAAGGCTAATGATACAGGTTCTATGCTTTATGATGGGTTGGGTATTTAAAAAAATTATTGTTGTTAATATTTATAAGTAGGTAGATACTTATGTTATTTGAATTTGTTTTGAAATAATTCAGTCTGTTCTGACTACTGAATTGTTAAGAACAAAAAAGTACAAATATGTTTTCATTTTTATAAATTAACCCCTTTATCTCGATATTCGATAAAAGTAGCAGGTAAACTTCTGTCAGTAGCATATTAATTTTTTTTTGACGTTTCGTCCGGATTACTCACTTGAACTCATCAGTGACGTAGTGGGGGACTTGTCATACGCAATTTGTATTAAGGTCAGTCCAACTTACATGAATTCTTCTACGAACTATAAACTATATCCAACAAGATTAGAATTCCTAATCATTAAGCTGGAAATTTTTTCGATTTTGTTAAGGGCCATGTCCGATATTATGGATATGCAGCCCCCGAGGAACCAGAGATTTTTGCTCGTTGCACTAAATTGGTGCAGCTGCTACTGTGAAAAATCGGAGTGAAGTAAAAGTATGGCCATTTTCGCAAACGGAATTCCCGATTGAATATTCCAAAATAGTTGACGTATGTATGTATGCACATTAGAAATGAAATAACCAAGCCATCAACTGTCAAATTCTATTAAAGGATGATTACGATATCGATAAGATTAAAAAATCTCTAAAATATCAAATTTTTCAAGTTTTCTTACTGTTCCGGAAAAAAGAATCTTAGGATGATTGCATATTTCATCTCTATATAATATACTTTTTCCGTCAAAATAAAGTTGTCAAGCCATCAACTGTCAAATTCCATTGAAAGATGACTTCGACTTGTTGATGGATAAATAATAATCAAAAACATCTGAGCGTTCAGAGCTAAAAAATCGTGTTTCTTTTTTCGTTCTAAGTGTGTTCTGAGTTTGTTCAGAGGGCGCTCTATGAGCTCAGAATAAGATGACTGAGCAGACAGATTTAATGCTGCACACAAGTATTTGACAGCTAGTGTTCTATTCAGGTGTGTTTCCAAAATAATTCAGAGCGCTCAGAGCAGGCTTGGTTCACACCAAAGGATGTTCAGAACATGCTCGACATGCTCGGACTTTGTTCAGAGCTCTATTCTAAATTAGTAAATACATCCATTTAATCCACTGTCATACGATTGCGCTGCGTAAAACGCATCTAAATTAATGTCGTTTTTCATTGTTGAAAAGATTTGATTTTTTTTAGATTTGCAATTTTTCTATTTTTGTATTCAAAAAAATATGAGATCTTTCTAGTTTTAGAAATTTGATCTGCTTTCACCCATACAAGCAAACATTTTCTTGTCAAACGGCAAACCGAAATACGGCAATATGTTTGTTTTGTATTATTTGTGTCGACGCCATTGTGACATTTTATAATCCTTCAGATTACAATAGGCGCGTCTCACCAAATAAAATCTCTGAGCGCTCAGAGATTTTTTAAGTGGGACAAAAAATCTCACAGATCGAGCAGGCGGCACAAAATCTGGGGCTGCACATTAGTGAAGGTAAAACAAAGTACATGGTGGCGTCGAATGCGAGAAGAACAGTTGGTCAAACAATCAAGGTAGCGGAGCACGAAATTGAAGTGGTGCAATCCTTTAAATACCTTGGGTCAACAGTAGCAGCCGATAACAATATAGAAGAAGAAATACGCGGGCGGCTTCTCAAATCCAACAGAGCCTACTACAGTCTGTCAAAGCTATTCAAATCTAGAAATCTAACCATAACTTCAAAACTGCTGCTGTACAGGACCATGGTCCTGCCAGTACTCATGTATGGATCCGAGACTTGGGTGCTTAGCACAGTACTCATGTATGGATCCGAGACTTGGGTGCTTAGCAAAAGGCACTGTGACCTCTTAGCCGCGTTCGAGAGAAAAGTCTTACGGAGAATTGTTGGTCCCATATGTGAGGAAGGACGATTCCGGAGACGGTACAACCATGAGTTGTACGCAATCTACCTTGAAGCAGACATAGTGACAAAAATTAAGCTCTGTAGACTCCGGTGGGCAGGGCACCTAGCTCGAATGAGCGAAGAGGAACCTGCTCGGAAAGTCTTTTGTGGTACATTCTATGGTAGACGGCAGCGTGGTAGACCATGCTTGCGCTGGAGAGATGGCGTAGACCAGGACGCCCGAAGCCTTGGGGTGCGCAACTGGATGGCGTCGGCTCGAGACCGGGATAGGTGGAGAGACTTGTTGAAAGAGGCCAGGACCGGACCCCGGTTGTCGAGCCGATGATGATGATGATGAAAAAATCTCACTTGAGCACTGAGATTTTTTGAGGAGATTACTGAGACGAAAATTTTTTGGATTCATTTCTCAATGCTCTTCCTGTGCTAAAACAGCTGTTCATTTGACAGCCAAATTGCAATTTTTTGCTGTTGTATAAATTCTAAAATCGATAAAAAATACAAAAAAAAGGTGGAATGTTGATAAAAAGGAAAATAAATTGTATTTGCTATAATTTTTCATTAATTTCATAAAGTTTTGTGCTTAAATATTTTAAGCAAAGTTGAAATTTCGTTTCCCGAATTTCAATTCGAGAATTATAACACGTGTTTATACAATTCAACGGAGAATCTTGTCCCAGCAAAGCATTCCGCCTCCGTCAATCTGACATTGAGCGCTCAGTGAGATTTTAGTTGGTGAGACGCGCCTAATGAAAAACGATGTAAGTGCTGAATTAATTTCCATCTGACAGCTGGCCAATCAAAAACTCGAAAAATTAAAAAAATATGAACTGAAATTTACGTGCTGAACGCGCCCATTTGAAATGAGTGTCTTTTTATTCTGAGCTCATGGAGCGTACTCCGAACTAGCTCCGGTTTAAAAAGGTAACCCAAGTTGAACGCTCTGAGCTAAAAAGAAACATACTTTTTTTTGACTGCTCAGTGCAATGCTTAAAAAGAAAAACGCCCATTACCTTTTAAATTCGTATTAACGAGAGTGTAACGCAGCCATCAGTGCATGAACAGTATTTTGCGTTGACAACTACACGACAAAATAATTTTGGAAAAAAATTGGTGTCTTGTTGACATCAGAGAGTCACCATTTTCGTAGCTTTTGTGCTCTATTTTTACTAACACTAAAATACCAGCTTTCGAACTGTTTTTTTAAGGGTTGCCAACACTTTACTACATAAATGGTGGCAAATTCAAATTTTGCATTCATTTTAAGACACTCTTTGTTAAAACAAAATGACAAAATTATTAAGAAATTTAATTTTAAATTTTTAAACCGAAGCAACATAAAACTTAATTTAAAACTTTAAATACTAAATAAAAATACTAACATCGTCATGCGATGAGTTAAAATAGAAACTACATGTTACATCTATAAAACACAACTTCATAATGATGTTGTCCACTCTTTTACTTTCCCTTAAACTCTTTAAATAAATCTCGTGTCTACTTTCGATTTAAGGATCCCAGAAATAAAATTGCAGATGTTTCGCATTTTGTTAAGTTTAAATAGAAACACATAAAGCTTGAAATAGATTGCCTGCGTGCAGAAGAAAAAACAAACAACAAAACAAGAAAATTGGTGCATTAATATTATTTTCAGCTTCTTAAAGTCAATGAGAAATTACATTGTCTCAATTGCAGAGTACAAACACCTTTATAAAATTAGATTACACCTGTTTATTTTTAGATGAGTAGGTACCTAAAGTTTAAAACACATTTACGCAAAGTGAACCTTTAAAATTTAAGAAGTGAAAAAGAACTATGTTTAGAATATATGTATATTTAAACTTTAATGGTTTGTTTTCGTAACCAATGAACTCTTTTGAACTTTCATAATTAGTCAGGCATGATTTTTGTTATTGGTTGTGCGACGTCTTATCATCATGACTGGACTACGATTCAAGTCTCGCAGGTCCATATCTGTATGTATATTCACAGACAAAATCTAAGCTTTGGTGAAATGGGGTCTTGTGGGTATTAATAACAAAATTTTAAATATACATATTTATGTATGTAGTAAGTTTTTTGTAGTAATAAAATAAAGTAAATTTATTCAATAACTTATATGTATTATGTACTATATACATAAATGTGAGATTTAACAACATAAACAACTACGTATATTGTCGATGTCAATTTTCATTAAATAATTTATTGTTGTTTATATGTACATTTCACATTGTCAATTCACACAGTGAATTGGCAATCTGTCTTTTTTGTATTCCTTTCTTCTTAAATAAAAGTACATATGCAGCTACGAGCAAATAAATTTGATCTTATATTTTCGATTTTGAGTGCAGGTTCTTTTTATTTATTAATAAATTCGGTAAAGGCCATTACATACGTAATAATAAACTGTACCGTAGATATGTTGTACCTTCAAGGTAAAGATTTTTAAATAAATGCCAGGTTACATTTAAATATGCAAATTGTTGGGAGACTTCAAAAAACTTTAATATTTAAGAAGTGTTTGAACTGAAGACACAATTAATTTGATTTTCGTTTTTAAAAATGCAAAAGTTGATGAAATATCTTAGAATTTTAGAAATAATACTATACAAAATGATCGCTCCAACTTTTTTTTACAAAAGTGTTACAAAAGTGTTAAATATGCAAATTGTTGGGAGACTTCAACAAACTTTAATATTTAATAAGTGTTTGAACTGAAGCCACAATTAATTTGATTTTCGGTTTTAAAAATTCAAAATTTGATGAAGTATCTTAGAATCTTGGAAAATAATTTTCTACAAAATTACTACTCCACCTTTTTTTTACAAAATTGTTACACATTAGTTTTATAGGCGTCGATACAAAAAAAAGGTGTTAGGTGCAAGTTTTTCTTAAAAGCTATTTCTGTAAGGAAAAAAGGGCAGAACTTTACAAGTTGCAATTTTTGTAATCACATTTCGTTAAAAAAAATAGAAGTTTTCACCCCACAAAAACGAAAAAGCAGTGCTGGGTACTTTTTAAAATATACATAGGTTTGTTTGGTATCTTTTTTCAAAAAAATGTGTAAAACCTGCCAAATTTTGAAAATAAGGGGAACATTCTATCAGAGTTGGGCAAATTTGAAAAAAGTTAACAAACCCATTGAACCATAAACTTCACCAATTTTTACAAGAAACGTTATTTTTTTGTATGAACGGCGTTGCCACCTTGCCATGATTTCAATAGATCTAATTAACTTTTTTCGTAAAACAAATCTACTGCTTTTAAATCGAGTCTACTGCACTTTTATTTTAAGGAAAAGAAAACTATCATTCATCAGAATGCAGTCCATTAATTTTTTAATTCTGTTCTTACGGCTTCCGGCTATTGGCTTGCTTTGATAACAATCGTAAGAGCATAATTAATTGTAATACGCTATTTTTAATTTCTTTTGTTCTTTTATTTTCAAAATAAAAGTATAAATTGGAGAATGTAGATCTTTTGTAGGAAAATTTAATAAATAGCATTTTTGTTTTGTAAACCTACTTCGAAAAATATTTCGATTAGTGGCAACGCTGTGACAGAAACTGACCCCACCACGATTTTTGACAGTACTAGTAACACTTTGTGTACCAGAAATTTGTGTAGCAGGAATTCGCCCGTTTTCCAACCGAGAAGAAAACTATTTGCTCTATCATTGCGCTCTCTCCATGCTACTTTTTTGAGTTAACAAACAGAAATTTGTAAGAATTTGTGAAATTTTGTCAAAATTTCCAAGAAATTTCACGTTAACAAACACAACTTATGTTTACTTAAAAAGTCAAAATAATTCTTAAAAAAAAAAAACTGATTTGTATCATCGGTTTTAACTGTCGCTTCTTACGAATATCCTGAGACCTATAGCTTCCATCTATACAGTTGACCTTCAGGTTGTTTTTTGATATTCCAACACTACTTGCACTCTGAGTATTGCAATCAAAAGATTGCTTTACGATGTTATAGAACTGGACCTAATACATTTCCTTGTGGTACCCCAGCCACTATTTCTTTGAAATTAGAACAGTCGTTTCCGTGTCTTACACGAAAAAGTTAAATATTATAAAGTCCTTCAGGGGGAACTTGTCTTATTTTTAATTTGAGGCCTTGACACCTTGTCAAACGCCTGCGACACGTCCACAAAGACTGTCGAACAGATTTTCTTTTCTTCAAGAGCTCTCTCAATTACGCCAGTAATTCTATGCAGTTTATCAATTGTCGAATGCTTGCTTCTAAATTCGAACTGATGTTCAGGCATTAATTGTTTCTCTTCTATTATCGGGGGTAGGCGCAGGAGTAGTATTCTTTCAAAAACTTTTGATATTATAGGAAGAAGCAAAATTGGCCTGTAAGACTTCTTTTCGTGAGATGTTTTGCCAAGTTTCAAAACCATTATGACTTCCGCAACTTTCCATTGGCTGGGAATATATTCTAACCTTAGAGCGGCATTTATTATGTAAAGGAGGTTAACGAATCCTTTACGAGGGAGCATTTTTAAAATGTCTGCCGTGATTAAGTCATATCCTGGAGCTTTATTTGACTTAAGCTTGTTTATTTCTCTTTTTAATTTGGCAAGTGAAGCATTTCTTGTTATGTAGCTTTCATTCGGGGTAAAATTCATATCAATATTTTCGTTGAGTTCTTGGCCATCGAACGGCTTAAATGTTTCCTCCAAGTAATCGGCGAATACCATCGCTTTTTCTTTGTCACTTTTTGTCCATTCGTTTTGGTTTTTCTTAATCGGGGGCACTGGAATCTTTGGTTTTTTCGTTGTTTTTATAGCTTTCCAAAGTGAGTAGCTGGATTCTTCCCTCGCTGGCAAGCCATCAAGGTAATTTTCATCTTCAAGATTTTTGAAATCTGATATCGCCGTTTTAGGCATATTACTCATTCAATCTAAATTCGCTTTGTTTTGAGGAGCACGGGATCGCTGCCATATCTTACGTGCTTTTTGTTTAGCGTAGAGTTGATCCTGAAATGTATCCTCTCGAAAACAGCAGTTGCCTTTTACTTCGCATTTTTTTTCGAAACGGTGATACCACACCATATTGTTACAGTTCTTAAGATCAACTTTCTTTGGTAACTTCACAATAACCAAAAGTTGGGTAGTAATTACTACAAAAAAGTCAATAATAGGTTTCATTTTTCCAAACAGTTAACTCTCAGAGTTAAAGCGCTTTAAAGTATGCTTTGTTAAATTTTTGTCTGATATCTACTTGACGATTTCTCTTGTGGAAACAAAGTACAACAAAGTTATAAAACATATATAATTTCCAACAATTTTTGTATTCGTATTTTTTTTTTTAACTATTTTGTTTTATTTATATCTGTAGAAAATCACTGGTCTGGTCACTTTAATTTTTAAAAAATGACAAAAACAATCTAACAAAAAATTAAAATGCTAAATAATTAAAAAAAACTATTCAATTAGCAATTAGGACACAATCTTTTAAAAGGTTTTAAGTTCTCTTTCCTGACAGTTTACTTACGTCTTAAATCAATTGGCATATTTTATATAATTTGTGAAATCTCTATTAGCTGAACTAATTGAAAAAAGAAAAAAAAAGTTTAAAGAAGACCATGTTTATATTATTTTGTTTGGTAAAAAATTTACAAAAATAAAATAGAAAATAAAATTCTAAAAAAAAACATTTGTGTACATTTTTGTCCACAAAATAAACAAAAATTCAGATTTAGGAAACCAAAACCACAAACAATGCGGTGCTTAGAAATCACAAAAACAACACATGTTTTCGTTTATGACACAAAAAAGATCATTACGCCAAATATTCAGACACTTCTCATAGTAGTTCATATGATTCAAAAGTATTTCAGAAAAAAAAGTTTAAAATGATCGATTGTTTTGTATAGAAACGCTCTTTGTTTGCATACCGATTATCCGCATCGTTTGGCGCTGTGTTCGTTTGAGGCATTATTTCTGCCCAGTTTTTGTGGATTTGATGACTTTTTTGTGTATTATTTGGTTACTAACTAGACGTTTATTTGTCGCTTGCGCTCTTACTGCTACTGCTGCTTCTGTAAATATCTCCCAGCTGTGGCAGCAGGCAAACCATATAGTCTATACAGAGATTCAGGAAAGAGTAAAAAAAAAAACGAACATATTTGGTCTTTAGAAGCCGGTACGGCGTGCACATTAAAACGAAGCGATCAGTTCGTCGTTGATTCAGTCGTAGATCAAACAAAACAATATAAATATTTAACGGAACTGAAAGTTGAATCTGCAATTTTTAGAAATACAATTTTGTTTTGGTGTACTCTGATAGTAAACTTTATTGAATTATTTTCTTGGAGATAGTTTTTTTTTCAATGGATGAGTCGATGTATTCGCGCATCTTGGGGGTGTGACTGGAAATTTATGAATTGTTTAGTATACATTTTTTTTCAATTTCTAATTTCGAAATTTGTATTTTTTTTTAAATTTAAAAATAAATCAACAAATTCTAAGGAGAAATATCTTGTAAATACATACATTTATAATCTCAAAAAGAAGTGCAGTGGTGAAGATTTTTGAAAACAAAAACAATTGAAAATTGTGTGTTTTTTAAAGCATTTGAAAAAATTCAAGCCTTTTGTCGGCTTGATATAATATTTTGCTTGTGGTGGTGTTTTTTTTTGTTATTCTTATTTTTGGATACGTAATTTTTTTCGCTTTAGAACGGATCAATTTGAATGAGCCCAATGAGTGGATTACGCCATCAACTTAAGGTAAGTTTTCAAATATGTTTAAATTTTTGAAATGTGCTATATGTATCCACCCTTTTGTCTGAGGTCTGAAAAAGACTAATATAAATGTATGACCCCGATATTATCAAAATATACCAACTACACATTTGGTTTCATTTTGATTTATTTTCGTCACATTTACTCTTCTTTGGTTTTTTTTATTTGTTATTGAAAACGATGAATGTGTATAACCCTGAATGCGTACGCGTAGTGCATGCAGTTAATAAGGTAATATTGCAATTGAATAGTGTCTAAGGGCTCTATAGGTACCTAGACATAATTGTTAAGATTTATTAATGGTTTCCGGACAGACAGTCACGTAATATCGTACAATCAAGAGAAAAATCTCTAAAACGGTTTATGAATAAAAAAAATAGTAAAGTTGTTATTGTTTAGCTTTTAATAGATGATCGCTGTTATTTATTATCAGATTTTGCAAGCAAAAACCTGTCATTAAAAAATTGGCTTATTATTAGCAAACCTATAGTTGTTTTTATATGCAAGTTAACACACCCCTATTATACAAAATGTTTTTAACAATTTAACCCCGATATTAGAAATTGTACGTTTCATCATTTGTTACTCTATGAAATGAATCAACAAAAATAAAATTGTTTGTATGTTTGTAAAGGGTCTTTCAATAATAACGCTGGGTTTTAAAATTTAAATAAAACATCTTATGTCTGAGGTTTCCACTCAATTTATTTTTATTTGAAATAATAATAATTTGGTTAGGTAAGGTTAGGTTAGGTTAGGTTAGGTGAGGTTAGGTTAGGTTAGGTTAGGTTAGGTTAGCTTAGGTTAGCTTAGCTTAGCTTAGGTTAGGTTAGGTTAGGTTAGGTTAGGTTAGGAGGGGTGAGCACAGCACAGAGGCTGTGCCGTACATGGGGGCTTATCGGTCCATTTTGATCCCCTTACAAAAATAAGTCCGAGATGCTCCTAAATTAATGAATGAAATAAACTGCTTCATTTGCAAACCATTTTATTAAATCTACATTAAAATTAAAGTCACCATTTAAAATTGGAAATTTATTAAATTTGCAATCAACACTTAAAAAATCTCCTTTTTTTTTAACGGCAACTTTTAATTTAATAAAGAGTGAAAAAACCGGACCTTAAGGTGCGTATCCATTTGAATGTCAAAAGAATGCGAAACTCTCAAGCAGCTCTTGAAAACTAAACTCGCTACTCGCAAGTTAATACAGTCATGTTATTAGCTCACAGATTGGTAGACAGCTGTCCGAGAACTACTATGGAGAGTTCTGTGGCGAAGTACTCGCAAATAGAAATACTCCCTAAAGGTGCCTTTCCACATGAGAGTAAACAGGCTGTGAGCAAGAGAGTTAAACTAAAAGTCATAATTAACATTAATAAAAGTATTCTCAACTGGTAACACCGTAAAAGTGCGTTTCCACTTGAAAGTAAAAAAAATGCGAGCAAGAGAGTAAAACTCTCTAGAGTAAAATTCACAGTCATGAAATCAGCTAACAGAAGAGTAGACAGCTATCCGAAAGTCACTCTGGAGAGCTTTGTAATGAAAGTACTCTAAAATATAAACGCACTTTAAAAATTACTGCGAGTAAGAGAGAAAAACTCATAGTCATATAATTTGCTTAAAGTGCAAGTTCACTTAAGAGTAGGTTCTTTAGCTAGTAAACTCTCGAAGGTTACTCTCAGGTGGCTGTACAGTGTACACTCGAGAGTAAGATTTTTAAAATTTCGATATCGAGAGTTGCCTGTTAGAATTTACAGGCTTAATTTCTTGAGAGTACTTTCATAACTGTGTCCACATAATAGCTATATTTCTTCTGCTATAGTTTACGGTTAGAAAAGAAAAAATTAGCAAAGCAGCTTTCACGAATCGAAAATTTATTGGGTGGGTAACTTGCCGTTAATAAGTCCTCAGTTGTGACATTTTCGAATTTGCCGTTCAATATTTTCTATGTTTTTTTTTTTTGAAAAGTGGTAAAAACTTCATAAATCTAACATTTTATTGCTTTATAATTTACAGGCAATTAGTTGTGACGTATTCAATTTTTTCGTGCGTTGTTTTCTATGTTTTGTTTGGGTGCTTTGCTAGATTGATATAAAGTTAGCAAAGTATCACCTCAAAAAAGGGTACAAACTGGTTAAACCGAATGGTTTATGGCTTAATAATTCAGTGTTAATCAGTCGTTAAGGAGTTTTGACGAGTTCTAATTTTCCGTTCTATGTTTTTTTTTGAAAAGTAAAAACTTCAAAAACCTAATATTTTATTTTTTTTATAATTTGCCGTTAATTAGTTGTGCCATAATCAATTTGTTAGTGCAATGTTTTCTATGTTTATTGAATATTTCGATTTTATCGTTCTATGATGTCTATGTTTTTTTTATTAATTGCATTGAACTGTTATTGCTTTATTACGTTTTCACTGCATCAAATATGGTAATTTCGTTGATTCATAAAAAGAAAAATCGAACGGAAAAATTGAATTTGTCGCAACTGAATAACGACTAATTAATAGCAAATTATTAAGCAGTAGAATTGTAAGTCATTGTCACATTATCACAACTAATCAACGGCAAATTTTCCACCTATTCGTCAAAAATGCTCTGCTAACTTGACACTCATAAAGCTTGCAGATATTTGATTTTTAAAAAATTAAAAAACAAATAATGGGTTAAGCCATGAATAGACTATCATTGTCAATTCAGTGGTGGGTCGTGTATTAAAAAAGAGCTTCAAATTAAAGGTGCTCAGTAATTCTCCAAATTTTGCCGCGTTTAACATCTAGTGAAGTTGAATAAATTCGTTGGAGCCACTATATTCAAAAAATATACAAAATTAACGGGAGCCAAAGAGGCAAATGAGCGTTTATATTGTTAAAAACTACAAAAGTCAATTCGCAGAGCGTTACTCTCAAGACTGTGTCTATTTAATGATTTGAGAACTGCTGGAAGGCTGCTTACATCATTTTTACTCTCAGATTGACGCGCACCTTTAAATACAAGTTTGTCAGAAAAAACTTGTGTCAGCATGAAACTCACAACTTCACATTTTGTTATTACACACTTTTCAGGGCTTGTCTTGATAATGGAGCTTTAATGGAGCTTTAATGGAGCTAACATTTTTTTTGTTTTCCGGACATTCTATTGACACAAAATAGTTTCAAGCGCAATGAAGATATTCTGCAAGCTTTAAGGTTTATTACCTTAAAGCTTTATAAAACTCATACATATAAGAACTCAGTTCCGGATCATTTTCAATTCAATGCAGCTCTAAGGTCATTTTATCAGTGCTTACTTAATGTGTGTTTGATAAATGTATTAAACTTAGGTATTCATCATTTAGATTTTTTTTTTAATTTCAATTGTTATTCCTCACAACAGAAGGGTTGAAAGCGAAAGAAAAAACCCTTGCATATTATTTTCAATTTTCAATTAATTATAATTCAAAGCACAATGTTGAATTTGTTTCTAACTACCTTCAACTGTTATCTGATGTTTAGCTTGAATAAACCTGACTTGAAAAGATTATCTTTCTAAAAAACAAAAAAAAAAAAAACGGTTGATATGATGCATTAGTACGAGACAGGTCATTCATTACTTGTTTAAATTAAAAGAAACCGTTGAAAAAACAATGTGGAGTGGTAACAGGTTGCTCTAATCGGTATTAAGTTTTTGGGTGTGACTGAGATATATACATATCTAATTTCATATATGCATATTCTCATATGCTATTTTACTTCTTATAGTAAAAATATTATTAAAATGCGGTTTATTTAAAGTGGCGCCCAACGTGTGGCCTTTGCTCCTGTTGTTTCATTTCTTATTTATTACTAATAAAAATTTTCTTGGTACTTACATATGTACATTATGTACATCTCACTGTTCTATTACATTTTACTGAATAGCATAAAGCAGTTTAAACTTTTGGTAAGGATGGCGCCCAACGTGAACCCAGTAGTACTAGGAATAATATTGCATATTTTCGTAATTTATTGAAAGTATAATTTTACGACTTGAGTATGTTCTATTGGTATTGAAAACGACTGTATTTTTTGTTAAATCAAATGAAAAAGACATTAACTCGATTTGGATAGTATAGATGCAGTATAAGACTCAGAAAACCAATAAAATATTTGAATTATTTTCTTAAAAATTTTAACAATGAAAAAACCTATAAAATAAATAAATGACATTAAGATTCTGAAATTTGAAATTTTACGTCACATATCGAAACAAAATTCCGACCTTGAAGGAAAAGTTTCTTGACATCTTAGGAAAATAAAAAAAAAAAAATATCAAATAGGTTGGACAATGTTCAGATAAATGTCAGTTTCACCTTTCGGGCTAATATTTTAGTTGAAGACATGTCTTAATTTATTTGTTTATTTCATACTCATGCATATGAACATACCTACCGTACAAATGCATGCAGCTACCTATTAAGAAATTATTTTGCCAACATTAATTTATTCTGGGAAAATCTGCCACACCATGTGAGTTATTTTTGATCAAAAACATTTCACTTCTCACTGATTTGCTACTCGCCGCCACCACACCCGGCCGTCTACATTGTCATCGGTATTTGCATAAACTTTTGACATTAACAATCGAAACATCAGGTTTTGTTTTGTTTTGTTTTGTTGCACTTCGAAAGCAAGACAATCGATTTATTTTCAGCGTAATTTTCAATCAAGCCGCGGTGCGGTGGTAGATAAATTCTCAGGCACATGAGGTTTATATTGCTTTTATTTGACTTTTTGCGGCGTTTTTTGTTGTTGTTGTTGCTTTTTTTTTTTGTTAAAATTTGTTTTTCTTTTATATTTGTTGGTAAAAATAATTTTGTTTGCGATATACATAAAATAAATGCGCGTTGGCTAAAAATAATGTAAACAAATTATTTCTCTTAAATATTTGTGAATTTGCAAAATGATTGTCATCAATATAGAAAGATCGAAAAAGATTCTTTTCATATTGAAGAATTTTTTTTTTTGTTAAATGCCAAAAGGTTGTGAGGATTGAGCAATATTAAATTAATTGTATTTAATGCGAAATAATCAACACAATCCTTTTCTTTAGAGAATTCGTATGAAACGTGTTTTTAATTTTTCTTTGATTTTGCCTTAGTTTCAAAAACTGAAACTTGATCTCAGAAAATAATACCCTATGTGTATAGGCTGCTGAAATAATTTTTATTCAGTGAACTCGAAAATTTGTCAAAATATTGGGAGGATATTAGTACTAAATTAGAATTAATCAATATTAACTGCTCCTCCACGTAAAGTGAAAATCTACTACAATGTACAAGAACTCACATACATACTTTGTCACTAAATGTGAACTTTTGCCTATACACACCATTATCTCATTTAAGCCTGTAAATATTATTTTTCACGGTGCAGGGAAATAACTTCACGGGAACTACCTTCACATGGGAATTAACTTCACCTCTAGTGGGACCTAATGTCACTTATTTGAAGTGAAGTTCATTACCACTGCAGTTGGGAAATAACTAAAATTTTTTGTGGGAAACTCTTTCACATTAGAGACAAAAGTATATGTATTGCTCACGCAACTTTGTTGTTCCGCTAAGGGTATGTTCAGTCTCTAGGCAGGCGCTTACGTATGTCAACAATTTTTCACATCTCAGGTTGTTTTTCTCTTTGGATAACTTTTTCCCCGCCTTTTACTTGCCAAAAAGGGGGTTCACATGAAACAACATATTTTTCACCACATTCTTGATGGAAATGGAACAAGTTTTCAAAATGTTTTGATAACCATACAACATTGACTACATGTTATTTGGTGGAGCAAGCGGAAAAAATTTTGTTTCCCAAGAGAGAACCAGTTAAAGATGTAAATTGGTTCTCTCTTGAGCTTTACGCTAATGGTGATTGATTTTTTTTTTAAATTTCAAATGACCCTTGTAGGTTATTGAAAATCTATTCTTCCACATCAAACAATAAAGCGTAGCGAGCGGAAATTGTTTGTTCCCAAGAGAGAACCGATTTGGGGTTTGGGTGAAAATAAAAAACTCGTGTGAATTTTTTTATTTTCACACCCCAATTTGGAACAAATACTTTCCGCTTGCTATGCTTTGCCGGAATGACGATAAAATATTTATTTAAGTTTGTAACAAACGCTTTTTGTATTTAATTATTAAGGACTTCACAGGTTTATTTTTCAGGTGGTAGTGACATTATACCATATAGGTAATTGCCTTATGCCTTAAGCGACGTAGTGCCATATGTTAAAATATGGCCTTATAACAGATTGCGAATGCTTGATAAAACCTTCAAAATATTGCCTTATGTCATGGCACAGAATTTAGAACATCATAAAAAGTCATCAACAAGATTATTTCACGCACATTTCCACAAAACAACATTCTTACCAAGTACCTATATTTTCTTTTAATTTTTCTTTCTCGAAATTTTCCATAAATTATTTCCCAAAAATAAAATTCACCGTTAAAAAGTGAAACTATATCCCACTGGTGGTGAAATTATTTCCCATGTGAAAGTAGTTCCCGTGAAATTAGTTCCCTGCATATTTTTTACTAGTGCCTGCTTCCTTTTGTCTATTGTTTTTGGCAAAAATGACAAAAGTATTTTGGACTTAATTACTCACTAATTTTAATGCACCCACTTTGGTGAGTAATTTAAATAACTTAAATGTTAAATTAAAAAAAAAAAAAGTTTTTAAAGGCCAACAAATTAAAAAAAAAATTTTTAGGAGTAAATGGATTTTGGGAAAATTTAGCATTAATAGTATCTAAAAAACGGAAAAATAAATGGCCCCTTAACTGTAGACCGGAAGTGGGGTGGGTATGGGAAAACGTTTTTTTTTAACGATTTCTGCCAAAAGTAGACCATCTATCGAAAGAAGTTAAATTGTAAATAATATAAAAAAACGGCAAACACAAATCTTGTGGTACAATTTACACGGTCTACAAAAGCCGAAGGCATATAAATTATATATCGTTGTAAAGGTTCTTTTTTACAGAAGTGTAGAATGTAAAAAATTATTAAATAACTGCTCCACAAAAACTAAAAAACAATAAAAGAAAATTGTGTAATAAGTGCGAATGAGACCGAGTATTTATTTGTCGTAACCTAAATGTGACGTTTCAATTTTTTCCACGTAGCAACCAACCAATTTTCCAGCACTGACTGGAAAGCCCAATGGCAGTGTTCAGTGAGGCAGAAAATAATAATAAATAAATCATATAATAGTTGTAATTTTTTGCAAGCCAAAATAATATTGTCTGAAAAAAGACATCAAAGCAAAGCAATTTACATGTCAAATACAACAACAGCTATGTCCATATAGAGTTAGCTATGTCCGGATAAAAACGGTATTGCAAAACTACATTTGTCGTTGTGTTATCGATAATTTATATAGATATATGTTAAATAATGTTCATTGGTGAGATAGTTCAATAAAAAATGGCAGACCAAGCCAAAATTATATAATAAAACGGCAAACAAGAACTTTGTGGTACAATTTATGCGGTCTACAAAAGCCTAATGCATTTAAATTATGTATCGTTGGAACGGTTTTTTTTCACAGAAATGCAGAATGCAAACATTTTATTAAATAATTGTACCACAACAACAAAAAGAAAACAATAAAATAAAATTGCGTAATAAGTGGGAGAGCGAGACCGAGTTATTATTTGTTTTTATTTTTCGTAATCTAAATGTGATGTTTCGATTTTTTTCCACCCACCAACTAACCACCTTTCCAACACCGATTGGAAAGATTATTGGATATTAATAAGAAGCTCATATAATAATAAGTAGCTCAGTTTTTCTCTACGCTAAAGACAGCTTTTATTGACAAATAATGTTATTAGATCTCGAGCTTCGAAGGCTAGACATACGAATAATTAAGAATTATACTTTATGCACTTGTTAAGTAGTAAATTAATACTTTTATTTCGGTAATTTTTTCACACAAACTCAAAAATATTGAGAAAAATACCAAGAAACCCTTTTTTTTTTAAATTTTTTGTATTCAACGAAATTAATTTGATTATTGTATAATAAAATATACATTTTGAATTTTTTCATGAATTTAATTTGACCAAAACTGTTAAATTTTAAATCAAAAAAGTTGACGAAAAAATGTTTGATTCTTGAAAATTTTAGGACGGCATTTTTTTTGTTGAAACCTCGGCTTTCTATTAGAGGTTGCTAAATGATGAAAATTGATACTTTATTTGATTATTAAATATAATTAATGTTTTATTTACATTTATCAATACAAAAGTTAGTGTTTAAAATTAACTTTTTTTTTAATTCACAAGTCCAAAGGAGTTTAAATTAAAAAAGAAAAATCAACTCAGCAATAACAAGTTCTTACGACTCAGTCGTATTTTTAATTATTATTTTTGTTGGCAAACAAAAAAATAAATAATAGAACCTGTTTTACTCATAACGTTCGTCATAAAAAGTCATGTGTTTTTTAAAGTCCATGCGCTAAATCTATTAGTTTATTCTTTTTATTAATTGTCAAAAATTAGAAAACGTACTTAATTTATTCACACATAAATATGAATTTCGTTGACACATTATAATAATTAAAATTAAGTAATAAAAAGAATTTTTCTTTTAACACTTTTGATGTCTAAATTATTATTGTTTATAAAATTTATTATTGTTTATACCTCCTATATGCCTCTTATTTGATTTGTGATTATTCAAGATATCAATGGTTTTTGATTTTAATTATTACTCTCTATTTTTGCGACTTAGCTATGAAATGGACTACCTTGAAATTTAAAAAGAATCAGTGACTTTATATTACAGTCTACGAGCTAGCAACGTTTTCGAGAAGTCATTTTAGATTGCCTGTTTTTTTTTTTGTATATGTGTTCTCTTTAACCCATGAAATTTGCTGAGGGCAGTCTGGGTAGTAGGAGATGTTTTATTGTCCGCCATTTTAACAAAAAAATGCGTTGACAAACGTAAATACGAGTTTCTGGGCTTATAAAATATAAAATATCTTATAAATTTTACAATGAAAAGTTATTGCCGAAAAACTGTTTTAATTATTTAGTAAAAAATAATTTATAGCGTTCATCTCGTCTCTTGTTGATTTGAACGAAAAAAGATTTTTGTTGAGCACTTTATTTCCTAAATTTTTCTGTGTATTTGGATTTTATGTGAAACAAAAAAAAAGCCTTAAATAAAGTGTTACAGAGTTGCCAATATACAGCAAATAATTCCTTAGGAGGGAATATGATTCGTATGCCGGCCAGAGGCGGCGGCAGCGCATTTAGGAGTACAGTAGACGCTCGATAATAGTGAAGTTATAGAAACCAGGCCGTTTACCTTTTCGAGTGGGGATTTTAAAAGGCTTTCTAAAGATTAATTTGATCGAAAATGCACATTTTGTTGGATGTGAATATTAAATAAAGCTTTAAATCAGGTTTAAAAAATAAAATAGAAGCAACTCCTCAGTGTCCTTAAGCAATTTTAAATCTTAGCAACACATTTTTATAAAAAAAATCCATTTTTATATGAAATTTTGAAGTTCACTACTGTAGGTAGTTCACTATTTCGAGAGCCACTAAGTCGAGTGTCTACTGTACTTTGTATGTAGAAACTGGACAAAATTAATTCTTGTCCTGATTGCCCATTTCTATTTCAAACTATGCAATAAATACCATTTTAAATAAATGTATACCCTCTTTTAAAACAAAACAAAATTTTCGATCCACGTATATGAATAAAACTACTTCTCAACGAAAAATAACCAAAAAAATAAGCAATTTGTATGCATTTAAAAAAAAAATAGTTCACAAAAAAAAAATATAAATACATATTAAAATATTCGTCAACGTAATCAACGCAAAACTGTGAAAAAAGCCAGTGAGAATCGCGCAGGAAAATACGAAATTTTTTTAATTTTTGTCTCATGTACCTACATATTTTCCTGCAATATAGCAATAACGGTACTGTAAAAAACAAAATTTGCTCATCACAAAGATATAGCTTTTCAAAAAAAAAAAAAAAATCTTGTTCCGTAAATTTTTTTGACTAGTGTGTTATATTTGATTATAGTTTTTCCGATGATTATACATAATTCTCGTTGTTATGCATAGACAATGATAATAAACAATTGAAAAGGACGAGACTAATATTTTGTATACATTTACACTGGTATTCATAAACGCAAATAAAACACGAATTATCTTTAGTCAGTGAGTTAAGTGTCAAATCTTATTAATAAATCAAAACTCAAGTTAATAAACTAACTCACCAAAATAGATAAATTAAACGAGTAATTAAGTTAAAAATACTTCAGTCATTAGGTTTGTTTTTTCCTTGCCCGAATGGGATTGGATGAAAAAAATGACGTCGGGGCTAAGCAATTTACATGTTAAATGCAACAACAATCAAGCCCCTTCGGGCTTAGCTAAGCCCAGAGAATGGTCGGGGCTTAACTTTAGCCCAGATAAAAACTGTGTTACCGGCACGAATTGCATACTTATTATCGATAGTTTGTATGGAAACCCCATTGCTGCCAAAAACTAGAGATACCGACACTAGCGACACACATGCTTTATGATACTTCAAATGAGAGGTGCAATACTTCAAATTTTGTGAGAAAGCATATGTGCAGTTCAAAAAATAGTCTTTGGTAACAGCAGAGTTCTTGTTGATTGTAGTAGATTTTCTTTAAGATTTTGAACTTAACGTGGACTAGCAGTTTATATTTTTATTGGTATGTAATTTTAATTCGTGAATTAACTCCTTATCGACTTTTTAGTTAATTTGTGAATTAAAAGATATCTACGCAATTTTTATTGATAGAGCTGCTAAAATTTTAAATCAGTAAATAACTTAATAACACTATAAGTAAAGTTTATGTAATTTTTGTTCATGTTATCCGCCTTTGCAATTAAGATTATTATATTTTAATTGCATCGTAACAAAAATTAATCAAAAAGAATCATTTCACAATGATTAATTGTTTTTGTCTAGCTTGGTTGGTTGCAGTAGGTAAAAGTACCTAATTAATTAATGACGCCGAGTTGAAGACTTTATATTAACTTAATATTAATAAATAATCTGCTGTTACCCTAGGACCTAGGATAATTAACGTAAACGTAATATATTTAGATAACGATTGCTGGTTTGCAGCGTTAGTAAGAAGAAATAGATTAAAGTATCATGAATTTTAGGATTTCTTTTTCGACTTTTATTATTTATTATATCAGACTTCCATATTTATGTCTCCAAGAAGTAGTTTCAGTGATTTGACGCAGTTAGTAAGTAATTTAACAACTTCAGAATACCAGAAAATATAAAATAAAATGACTGTGACGTACATTCCAAAAGATCGATTACACGATTATAAATGGTCAACGAAAATACCACTGATAAATCTTTCATGCAATAAATACTAATTATCCTATGTATGTATCTTGTATATATGCTTGTCTTCGTGTATTGCATCTAAAGTTATAGATATTTGATAAATGTCGTGTTAATTGTGCATAAATTGAATAATTGCTTTCAATTTTTCACACATTTTTAATGAAAATTTGGTAATCAAAATTAAATTTGTCGTCATACATAATATGAGACATCATAAAGTTTTCTCGCAGAATGAGATCTAAGAAACCTAAACATTAATCTGTCATTTTTTTTAATTTTATTTTATTTTGTTTTACATATTTTATTCTATTCTATTTTATTACTTTTTGATGTGTGATTTTTATAATAAACTACTCAGCCCGGCTAGTTTTCGCGCGGGAAGACAAAGGCAAGACTATGATTAATGATAGATATCATTCATTATTTTATTTTATTTATTTAAAAAGACTAGATTATATTTATTTTTATATATATTTATGGCTTTTTTGATCTTTTTTAAATATGCCAATCAGAGTGAATTATAATAATGGCTATTGAATAGACCGGAAGTAATGGGTATAAAGGAGCAATTACGTTCATGGTTTTCATATGATTTATTCAAAAAGTTTATTTTATTAAAAATTGGCAGATTACATTTTTTTTTATTTTCCCGTGGGTAGGTGCAAAACCTACGCAAGGCTCTGTGAGGACCGAAGAATAGGTGTTTGAGATTCTTACTACACTTAAACGACCTCCACTTTCCGATTGCAACTAAGTTAAAACTTATCTAGCAATTTATTTTTAACGAAGTTAAGTAACGTGTTGCAGGTTTATTTCGGGTGAAAATTTCTGCTTATTCCGCGATTTTAAGGCGATTTTCTTTTCACCGCACCAAGTTGGAAGGTAGGTAGTAAGGTGGCAATCACAGCCATTTCGTCAATTATCACGAAGTCAAAACTGGTTGATCATTGCCGTAGTGAATTAAAATTGCTCGGCGTAACAAATTCTATCACCCTTCGATGGGTGCCAGGATACCGTGACATTTATGGAAATGAAGTGGCTGATGAACTGGCCAAAAACTGTTCATCACTTGAACCAAGCCAAATTGTACCCTGGGTACTAATGCCACTTATTTATTACATTAATTTGGTTGCACAACAGCTCGTGAAGAACCAAGGCCTAGTGACTTACAACTCTCAACCATTCCTGTGTGCGTATTTTTGGAGGGGACCTACAATTTTTTGCCGAGTCCGAATGGCTAGATGAGAAGCACTTATTCATGACAAGTACTTGGAGGATTTGTCAGTTCCTTGGAAGCGGCAGTACCTCGCGAAAAAACATTTCTGTTTTTAGGTGGCAGCGGCTGGGAATCGAACCCAGACCTGTGGCATGACAGTCCTACGCACTAACCATCATACCACAAGGTACTACGTACTAATGCCACTGGAGCAAGAAAAGTATAGAAATCACGAAAGTTTTTTCAAAGCCGCTAACGACAGATGGTCAACTATTGATACCTGTTGAGTTTCAAGAAGTCTTTGGCCAGATACCTCAATGAAAATAACAGAGTATTTATTGTAGCTTAGCAAACCTCGACTGTCCCTCTTGGTTGGAATCCTTAAAGGTCACAACTCGATGGGAACCCACATGAGCAGAATGGGCATCATCACATCTGGCTTATGCAGATTGTGTCAGGACGAGGAGGTGGAGGTGGGCTCATATCACTTCCTTTGTAAATGCATCAGCCTAGTTATAAATTGAAAAATGTCCTCGGAGAATACTTCTTCGACGAATTGGGTGATATCTCATCTTTACCACTAAAAAACATCGTCAATCAGAAATCAACCAACCAGAAATCAGGATGGTTGAGGGAGGCACCTCTTACCTAAAACTTCGACTTAACCCTCCCTCCTTAACTTCCCATTCCTACATTTTCCACACCTTGGGGAGCACTGAGATCCGAGTGAGTGTATACGGCTTGCCGCATCATCACCCCAGCTAAACTAACCTAACCTAACCTAAGTCGGAAGGTTTTGTTCTTCGCAGAAGGCGTACTGGATTCGACTCATCAAGAATGTCAATAATCGTTGAATTAGCGTGTTCTAATAGTCGATTTCTATGTTTTTTTGGTCTTGATAAATTTCCATTACTTGATCAAGTCTTTGTCGAAGTTCGTTAAAATTTCGTTTAAAGATTTTTGTTTTATCTGAGTCTATTTTGGCGCACGCAGGCATGACGGGTGAACTCTTGCCCAAATTTATATGGTTTTGCACTCGATGTGGATGGTAGTGTATCGAGATATCCTAGAACTCTTTAGAAAGAGATTTATTAAATGCAGTAAGAATCCATAGAGCTAAATTTCGAAGAGGGTGGTTTTTCCAGTGAACTTGGACTGCCACCAAGGGTACTATGCTTTGAAACCCGTCCCAGACCGATCCCAAACTGATCTCAAACCGATCTCAAACCGATCTCAAACCGATCTCAAACCGATCTCAAACCGACCGATCTCGAACCAATCTCAAACCGATCTCAAACCGATTTCAAACCGATCTCAAACCGATCTCAAACCGATTTCAAACCGATCTCAAACCGATTTCAAACCGATCTCAAACCGATTTCAAACCGATTTCAAACCGATCTCAAACCGAATTCAAACCGATCTCAAACCGATCCCAAACCGATCTCAAACCGATCTCAAACCGATCTCAAACCGATCTCAAACCGATCTCAAACCGATCTCAAACCGATTTCAAACCGATCTCAAACCGATCTCAAACCAATTTCAAACCGATCTCAAACCGATCTCAAACCGATTTCAAACCGATCTCAAACCGATCTCAAACCGATTTCAAACCGATCTCAAACCGATCTCAAACCGATCTCAAACCGACTTCAAACCGATTTCAAACCGATCTCAAACCGATTTCAAACCGATCTCAAACCGATCTCAAACCGATTTCAAACCGATCTCAAACCGATTTCAAACCGATCTCAAACCGATCTCAAACCAATTTCAAACCGATCTCAAACCGATCTCAAACCGATCTCAAACCGATCTCAAACCGATTTCAAACCGATCTCAAACCGATCTCGAACCGATCTCAAACCGATCTCAAACCGATTTCAAACCGATCTCAAACCGATCTCAAACCGATTTCAAACCGATCTCAAACCGATTTCAAACCGATCTCAAACCGATTTCAAACCGATCTCAAACCGATTTCAAACCGATCTCAAACCGATCTCAAACCGATTTCAAACCGATTTCAAACCGATCTCAAACCGATCTCAAACCGATTTCAAACCGATCTCAAACCGATCTCAAACCGATCTCAAACCGATCTCAAACCGATCTCAAACCGATCTCAAACCGATTTCAAACCGATCTCAAACCGATCTCAAACCGATCTCAAACCGATTTCAAACCGATCTCAAACCGATCTCAAACCGATCTCAAACCGATCTCAAACCGATTTCAAACCGATCTCAAACCGATTTCAAACCGATCTCAAACCGATCTCAAACCGATCTCAAACCGATCTCAAACCGATCTCAAACCGATCTCAAACCGATCTCAAACCGATTTCAAACCGATCTCAAACCGATCTCAAACCGATCTCAAACCGATCTCAAACCGATCTCAAACCGATTTCAAACCGATCTCAAACCGATCTCAAACCGATTTCAAACCGATCTCAAACCGATCTCAAACCGATTTCAAACCGATCTCAAACCGATCTCAAACCGATCTCAAACCGATCTCAAACCGATTTCAAACCGAATTCAAACCGATATCAAACCGATTTCAAACCGATCTCAAACCGATTTCAAACCGATCTCAAACTGATCTCAAACCGATCTCAAACCGATTTCAAACCGATCTCAAACCGATCTCAAACCGATTTCAAACCGATCTCAAACCGATTTCAAACCGATCTCAAACCGATCTCAAACCGATCTCAAACCGATCTCAAACCGATCTCAAACCGATCTCAAACCGATCTCAAACCGATTTCAAACCGATCTCAAACCGATCTCAAACCGATTTCAAACCGATCTCAAACCGATTTCAAACCGATCTCAAACCGATTTCAAACCGATCTCAAACCGATCTCAAACCGATCTCAAACCGATCTCAAACCGATTTCAAACCGATCTCAAACCGATCTCAAACCGATTTCAAACCGATCTCAAACCGAACTCAAACCGATCTCAAACCGATCTCAAACCGATCTCAAACCGATCTCAAACCGATCTCAAACCGATCTCAAACCGATCTCAAACTGATCTCAAGCCGATCTCAAACCGAACTCAAACCGATCTCAAACCGATTTCAAACCGATCTCAAACCGATGAAACCGATCTCAAACCGATCTTCAAACTATATTATTTTAAAATGAAATAGTCTGGGATATAGTGTTATAAAGGAGGATGAAATTTTACATAAATTTACTTTATTTTTCATAAACACAAATTGCAAAGAATTTTTTTTTTAATGTTTCCTGTGTTGAGTCTTAAAAGGTTCAATAAAAAATAAAAAAATAACATTTTTAACAAAACTAGAACGTATACGAAAATCTTTACCTACCCACCTGGAATAATAATCTAGGTTTTAACGAGAACCTAAAAATGTTTAACATTGATTCTAGCAAAGGTCTAGCAAGGGTAACTATCGATTTGCTCAAGGGCCTTATCCGTTGAGTAATCTTTTACCTAGAGACAAAAAAAAATTGTCTCAACTAGGATTCGAGCCTACGATTTTCTGACTACCAGTCCAACTCTCTAGCTACTGAGCTATTTTGGAATAATGAAAAATGAAAAATTGTATACCTACTTTAAGTTTTCTTACAATTGCATGATGGACTCATCCAACAAGTCTTTTTTTAACCCAGGACCTCACTAGTATTTGACAAGTTTTCCTTGTCTAGATGTCCCCAAGCGAAGCCTTTTCGGAGCCTTGACTTGACAAAAACTTGGCATTTTTCCAGATGAACAGATATGCAACCCTACTTTCCTGACTACAATTTTCGAGGCTGATCATCGGTTGGTTGCGATCACAGATTATTTCCGTCATTGTTACTTAATGACAAAAGCATATATGCATGCATTGCAAAATAAGATGAATTTGAAAATTGTGTCATAAAACTAAATAAAATTGATTTTTTTGAGACATAAGTGATATTTTGAGACAGAAGTGATTTGTTGCACTGTGCGATATTCTAATTTCGTATCGCCTGCACTTGCTAGAAATTTATCTCAAAACTAACGGCCAACTTGAATTCTCTTAGGTATTCGAAGAGAATGATGAATGCAATATATGTATGTAAATAAAAAAAAAACTAGTCAAAAATAAACACTTGCGATGACAACTTTAATGTTAAGTTATAAGTTGTTGTCTTAAATGATAAAGACAACTTGACACAAATGTAAAATGATTTTAAAATTAGTAAAATTTATTTTTTTTTACGTATGTAGATTAATGCAACTATAGAAAGATATATTTAGAACAACATATGGGTATACATATAATCGTCTATCCTGCTAAAATCACTGAGGAATAACCTTATAAAATCAAAATAAATATGATGAGCGTCAAAGAGCAAAAGAGTTTTGTAACATATAGAATTTATGTTATAGAAAACAAAAAGCCTGACTAGATTCGATGAGTTTGCTACTTTATACGTTCAAGGCTCTTAAGTGGCTTTGCGTTTAAGGTGGAAAGTAGTGTTTTTAAAGTCTTTTAATCTGGGCTCTGGACTTTTGGCACCTCATATACAGAAAATTAAAAAAAAGGAAATGTCATTTTATTGGTCAGTAATAAGACAGAAAAGGTCAACTAATCCTAGAAACCGTTTAGCCCTTGATAACTTGAAATCAAGGCTTAAAGATTATTAAAGTCATGTAAGGACACACGCTATTTTTGGCATTTCACCTGCAGGAAATTTACCAAAAATGTAAACCATTCAAAAGACTTCTCGATCATCATAAAAGGTTAACTATTTTCATTATTTCACTGAAAATTCATAATAAAAAAATTATCGAAGATCAATCAAATAATTAAACGGCAAACATGAATTTTGTGTTACAATTTACGCGGCCTACAAAAGCCGAAGGCATTTAAATTATACATCTTTTGATAGGTTTTACTGCACAAAAGTGCAGAATGCAAGCATTTAATAATAATTGCAACACAAGAACCAAAAACCTAGAAAAGATTAATAACCATCATCAATAACCAATATGTTATAGATGATGAAGCATACAAACTCAAGCTTATCACTTTGAGGCAGTTCACACAAGAGAACTCCCTAGCTGCAGGACTGACTAAGTAAGTGATGAATTGTATAGGTTTCGTTACAAGTAAACTGCAAACCTTCTAAGATCTTCTGAGGGATTACGGTCAGACAGTCTTACATATGAAGAGAAAAATAATTACCTTATGACACTTTACAAACTAACTATTATATTAAAGAAACTAAACACTAAAAGTACAAGTGCTTTAGACAACATTCCAAACATTATATTTAAGCATATACCGATCGATATCATACCGCAGTATTTAATAATCTGCTAAATAAACACTACTTCCCGAGTGGCTAGAAAATACTTTACAATACTAAAACAGAGGAAGGATCCTTCTGATCCTTTCAACAAAAGATCTATAAGTCTTCTGCTAACATTAAGAAGGTTTTTGAATCGATCTCAAACCGAAGTCAAAACCGATCTCAAACCGATCTCAAACCGATCTCAAACCGAACTCAAACAGATTTAAAACCGATTTCAAACCGATCCCAAACCAATTTCAAACCGATCTCAAACCGATCTCAAACCGATCTCAAACCGATCTCAAACCGATCTCAAACCGATCTCAAACCGATCTCAAACCGATTTCAAACCAATCTCAAACCGATCTCAAACCAATCTCAAACCGATTTCAAACCCATCTCCAACCGATCTCAAACCGATCTCAAACCGATTTCAAACCGATCTCAAACCGATTTCAAACAGATCTCAAACCGATCTCAAACCGATCTCAAAACGATCTCAAACCGATGTCAAACCGATCTCAAACCGATTTCAAACCGATCTCAAACCGATCTCAAACCAATTTCAAACCGATCTCAAACCGATTTCAAACCGATCTCAAACCGATCTCAAACCGATCTCAAACCGATTTCATACCGATCTCAAACCGATCTCAAACCGATTTCAAACCGATCTCAAACCGATCTCAAACCGATCTCAAACCGATTTAAAACCGATCTCAAACCGATCTCAAACCGATCTCAAACCGATCTCAAACCAATCTCAAACCGATCTCAAACCGATTTCAAACCGATCTCAAACCGATTTCAAACCGGTCTCAAACCGATCTCAAACCAATTTAAAACCGATCTCAAACCGATCTCAAACCGATTTCAAACCAATCTCAAACCGATCTCAAACCGATCTCAAACCGATCTCAAACCGATCTCAAACCGATTTCAAACCGATTTCAAACCGATCTCAAACCGGCCTCAAACCGATCTCAAACCAATTTCAAACCGATCTCAAACCGATCTCAAACCGATTTCAAACCGATCTCAAACCGATTTCAAACCGATCTCAAACCGATCTCAAACCGATCTCAAACCGATCTCAAACCGATCTCAAACCGATCTCAAATCGATCTCAAACCGATTTCAAACCGATCTCAAACCGATTTCAAACCGATCTCAAACCGATCTCAAACCGATTTCAAACCGATTTCAAACCGATCTCAAACCGATCTCAAACCGATCTCAAACCGATCTCAAACCGATCTCAAACCGATCTCAAACCGATTTCAAACCGATCTCCAACCGATCTCAAACCGATCTCAAACCGATCTCAAACCGATCTCAAACCGATCTCAAACCGATTTAAAACCGATCTCAAACCGATCTCAAACCGATCTCAAACCGATCTCAAACCAAACTCAAACAGATTTAAAACCGATTTCAAACCGATCCCAAACCAATTTCAAACCGATCTCAAACCGATCTCAAACCGATCTCAAACCGATCTCAAACCGATCTCAAACCGATCTCAAACCGATTTCAAACCAATCTCAAACCGATCTCAAACCAATCTCAAACCGATTTCAAACCGATCTCCAACCGATCTCAAACCGATCTCAAACCGATTTCAAACCGATCTCAAACCGATTTCAAACAGATCTCAAACCGATCTCAAACCGATCTCAAAACGATCTCAAACCGATGTCAAACCGATCTCAAACCGATTTCAAACCGATCTCAAACCGATCTCAAACCAATTTCAAACCGATCTCAAACCGATTTCAAACCGATCTCAAACCGATCTCAAACCGATCTCAAACCGATTTCATACCGATCTCAAACCGATCTCAAACCGATTTCAAACCGATCTCAAACCGATATCAAACCGATCTCAAACCGATTTAAAACCGATCTCAAACCGATCTCAAACCGATCTCAAACCGATCTCAAACCAATCTCAAACCGATCTCAAACCGATTTCAAACCGATCTCAAACCGATTTCAAACCGATCTCAAACCGATTTCAAACCGGTCTCAAACCGATCTCAAACCAATTTCAAACCGATCTCAAACCGATCTCAAACCGATTTCAAACCAATCTCAAACCGATCTCAAACCGATCTCAAACCGATCTCAAACCGATTTCAAACCGATCTCAAACCGATCTCAAACCGGCCTCAAACCGATCTCAAACCAATTTCAAACCGATCTCAAACCGATCTCAAACCGATTTCAAACCGATCTCAAACCGATTTCAAACCGATCTCAAACCGATCTCAAACCGATCTCAAACCGATCTCAAACCGATCTCAAACCGATCTCAAACCGATCTCAAACCGATTTCAAACCGATCTCAAACCGATTTCAAACCGATCTCAAACCGATCTCAAACCGATTTCAAACCGATTTCAAACCGATCTCAAACCGATCTCAAACCGATCTCAAACCGATTTCATACCGATCTCAAACCGATCTCAAACCGATTTCAAACCGATCTCAAACCGATCTCAAACCGATCTCAAACCGATTTAAAACCGATCTCAAACCGATCTCAAACCGATCTCAAACCGATCTCAAACCAATCTCAAACCGATCTCAAACCGATTTCAAACCGATCTCAAACCGATTTCAAACCGGTCTCAAACCGATCTCAAACCAATTTCAAACCGATCTCAAACCGATCTCAAACCGATTTCAAACCAATCTCAAACCGATCTCAAACCGATCTCAAACCGATCTCAAACCGATTTCAAACCAATCTCAAACCGATCTCAAACCGGCCTCAAACCGATCTCAAACCAATTTCAAACCGATCTCAAACCGATCTCAAACCGATTTCAAACCGATCTCAAACCGATTTCAAACCGATCTCAAACCGATCTCAAACCGATCTCAAACCGATCTCAAACCGATCTCAAACCGATCTCAAACCGATCTCAAACCGATTTCAAACCGATCTCAAACCGATTTCAAACCGATCTCAAACCGATCTCAAACCGATTTCAAACCGATTTCAAACCGATCTCAAACCGATCTCAAACCGATCTCAAACCGATCTCAAACCGATCTCAAACCGATCTCAAACCGATTTCAAACCGATCTCAAACCGATCTCAAACCGATCTCAAACCGATCTCAAACCGATCTCAAACCGATCTCAAACCGATCTCAAACCGATTTCAAACCGATCTCAAACCGATTTCAAACCGATCGCATGTTCTTTGTTCGATGTGCGATGTTGGATGTTTGATGTTTGATGTTTGATGTTTGATGTTTGATGTTCGATGTTCAATGTTCGATGTTCGATGTTCGATGTTCGATGTTCGATGTTCGATGTTCGATGTTCGATGTTCGATGTTCGATGTTTGATGTTCGATGTTCGATGTTCGATGCTCGAAGTTCGATGTTCGAAGTTCGATGTTCGACGTTCGATGTTCAATGTTCGATGTTCGATGTTTGATGTTCGATGTTCGATGTTCAATGTTCGATGTTCGATGTTCGATGTTCTATGTTCAATGTTCGATGTTCGATGTTCGATGTTCGATGTTTGATGCTCGAAGTTCGATGTTCGATGTTCGATGTTCGATGTTCAATGTTCGATGTTCGATGTTCGATGTTCGATGTTCGATGTTCGAAGTTCGATGCTCGAAGTTCGATGTTCGATGTTCAATGTTCGATGTTCGATGTTCGATGTTCAATGTTCGATGTTCGATGTTCAGTGCTCGATGTTTGATGTTCGATGTTTGATTTCAAACCGATCACAAACCGATCTCAAACCGATCTCAAACCGATCTCAAACCGATCTCAAACCGATCTCAAACCGATTTCAAACCGATCTCAAACCGATTTCAAACCGATCTCAAACCGATCTCAAACCGATTTCAAACCGATCTCAAACCGATCTCAAACCGATCTCAAACCGATCTCAAACCGATTTCAAACCGATCTCAAACCGATTTCAAACCGATCTCAAACCGATCTCAAACCGATCTCAAACCGATCTCAAACCGATCTCAAACCGATCTCAAACCGATCTCAAACCGATCTCAAACCGATTTCAAAACGATCTCAAACCAATCTCAAACCGAACTCAAACCGATCTCAAACCGATCTCAAACCGATTTCAAACCGATCTCAAACCGATCTTAAACCGATCTCAAACCAATTTCAAACTGATCTCAAACCGATCTCAAACCGATCTCAAACCGATTTCAAACCGATCTCAAACCGATCTCAAACCGATCTCAAACCGATCTCAAACCGATTTCAAACCGATCTCAAACCGATTTCAAACCGATCTCAAACCGATCTCAAACCGATCTCAAACCGATCTCAAACCGATCTCAAACCGATCTCAAACCGATCTCAAACCGATTTCAAACCGATCTCCAACCGATCTCAAACCGATCTCAAACCGATCTCAAACCGATTTCAAACCGATCTCAAACCGATTTCAAACCGATCTCAAACCGATCTCAAACCGATCTCAAACCGATCTCAAATCGATCTCAAACCGATCTCAAACCGATTTCAAACCGATCTCAAACCGATTTCAAACCGATCTCAAACCGATCTCAAACCGATCTCAAACCGATTTCAAACCGATCTCAAACCGATTTCAAACCGATCTCAAACCGATTTCAAACCGATCTCAAACCGATGTCAAACCGATTTCAAACCGATCTCAAACCGATCTCAAACCGATCTCAAACCGATCTCAAACCGATCTCAAACCGATCTCAAACCGATTTCAAACCGATCTCAAACCGATTTCAAACCAATCTCAAACCGATCTCAAACCAATCTCAAACCGATTTCAAACCGATCTCAAACCGATCTCAAACCGATCTCAAACCGATCTCAAACCGAACTCAAACCGATCTCAAACCGATCTCAAACCGATCTCAAACCGATCTCAAACCGATCTCAAACCGATCTCAAACCGATCTCAAACCGATCTCAAACCGATTTCAAACCGATCTCAAACCGATTTCAAACCAATCTCAAACCGATCTCAAACCAATCTCAAACCGATTTCAAACCGATCTCAAACCGATGAAACCGATCTCAAACCGATCGGTTGAGTTCGGTTTGAGATCGGTTTGAAATCGGTTTGAGATCGGTTTGAAATCGGTTTGAGATCGGTTTGAGATCGGTTTGAGATCGGTTCGAGATTGGTTTGAGATCGGTTTGAGATTGGTTTGAAATCGGTTTGAGATCGGTTTGAAATCGGTTTGAGATCGGTTTGAGATCGGTTTGAGATCGGTTTGAGATCGGTTTGAGATCGGTTTGAGATCGGTTTGAGATCGGTTTGAAATCGGTTTGAGATCGGTTTGAGATCGGTTTGAGATCGGTTTGAAATCGGTTTGAGATCGGTTTGAAATCGGTTTGAGATCGGTTTGAAATCGGTTTGAGATCGGTTTGAGATCGGTTTGAGATCGGTTTGAAATCGGTTTGAGATCGGTTTGAAATCGGTTTGAGATCGGTTTGAGATCGGTTTGAGATCGGTTTGAGATCGGTTTGAGATCGGTTTGAGATCGGTTTGAGATCGGTTTGAGATCGGTTTGAAATCGGTTTGAGATCGGTTTGAAATCGGTTTGAGATCGGTTTGAGATCGGTTTGAGATCGGTTTGAAATCGGTTTGAGATCGGTTTGAGATCGGTTTGAAATCGGTTTGAGATCGGTTTGAGATCGGTTTGAGATCGGTTTGAGATCGGTTTGAGATCGGTTTGAGATCGGTTTGAAATCGGTTTGAGATCGGTTTGAAATCGGTTTGAGATCGGTTTGAGATCGGTTTGAGATCGGTTTGAGATCGGTTTGAAATCGGTTTGAGATCGGTTTGAGATCGGTTTGAGATCGGTTTGAAATTGGTTTGAGATCGGTTTGAGATCGGTTTGAGATCGGTTTGAGATCGGTTTGAGATCGGTTTGAAATCGGTTTGAGATCGGTTTGAGATCGGTTTGAGTTCGGTTTGAGATCGGTTTGAGATCGGTTTGAAATCGGTTTGAGATCGGTTTGAGATCGGTTTGAAATCGGTTTGAGATCGGTTTGAGATCGGTTTGAGTTCGGTTTGAGATCGGTTTGAGATCGGTTTGAGATCGGTTTGAAATCGGTTTGAGATCGGTTTGAGATCGGTTTGAGATCGGTTTGAAATCGGTTTGAGATCGGTTTGAGATCGGTTTGAGATCGGTTTGAGATCGGTTTGAGATCGGTTTGAGATCGGTTTGAGATCGGTTTGAGATCGGTTTGAGTTCGGTTTGAGATCGGTTTGAAATCGGTTTGAGATCGGTTTGAAATCGGTTTGAGATCGGTTTGAGATCGGTTTGAGATCGGTTCGAGATTGGTTTGAGATCGGTTTGAGATCGGTTTGAGATCGGTTTGAGATCGGTTTGAGATCGGTTTGAGATCGGTTTGAGTTCGGTTTGAGATCGGTTTGAGATCGGTTTGAGATCGGTTTGAGATCGGTTTGAGATCGGTTTGAAATCGGTTTGAGATTGGTTTGAGATCGGTTTGAGATTGGTTTGAAATCGGTTTGAGATCGGTTTGAAATCGGTTTGAAATCGGTTTGAGATCGGTTTGAGATCGGTTTGAAATCGGTTTGAGATCGGTTTGAAATCGGTTTGAGATCGGTTTGAAATCGGTTTGAGATCGGTTTGAGATCGGTTTGAGATCGGTTTGAAATCGGTTTGAGATCGGTTTGAAATCGGTTTGAGATCGGTTTGAGATCGGTTTGAGATCGGTTTGAGATCAGTTTGAGATCGGTTTGAAATCGGTTTGAGATCGGTTTGAAATCGGTTTGAGATCGGTTTGAGATCGGTTTGAGATCGGTTTGAGATCGGTTTGAAATCGGTTTGAGATCGGTTTGAGATCGGTTTGAGATCGGTTTGAGATCGGTTTGAAATCGGTTTGAGATCGGTTTGAGATCGGTTTGAGATCGGTTTGAAATTGGTTTGAGATCGGTTTGAGATCGGTTTGAGATCGGTTTGAAATCGGTTTGAGATCGGTTTGAGATCGGTTTGAGTTCGGTTTGAGATTGGTTTGAGATCGGTTTGAAATCGGTTTGAGATCGGTTTGAGATCGGTTTGAGATCGGTTTGAGATCGGTTTGAGATCGGTTTGAGATCGGTTTGAAATCGGTTTGAGATCGGTTTGAAATCGGTTTGAGATCGGTTTGAGATCGGTTTGAGATCGGTTTGAAATCGGTTTGAGATCGGTTTGAGATCGGTTTGAAATCGGTTTGAGATCGGTTTGAAATCGGTTTGAGATCGGTTTGAGATCAGTTTGAGATCGGTTTGAGATCGGTTTGAGATCGGTTTGTGATCGGTTTGAAATCAAACATCGAACATCAAACATCGAGCACCGAACATCGAACATCGAACATCGAACATCGAACATCGAACATCGAACATTGAACATCGAACATCGAACATCGAACATTGAACATCGAACATCGAACATCGAACATCGAATTTCGAGCATCGAACATCGAACATCGAACATCGAACATCGAACATCGAACATCGAACATCGAACATCGAACATCGAACATTGAACATCAAACATCGAACATCGAACTTCGAGCATCAAACATCGAACATCGAACATCGAACATTGAACATAGAACATCGAACATCGAACATCGAACATTGAACATCGAACATCGAACATCAAACATCGAACATCGAACATTGAACATCGAACGTCGAACATCGAACTTCGAACATCGAACTTCGAGCATCGAACATCGAACATCGAACATCAAACATCGAACATCGAACATCGAACATCGAACATCGAACATCGAACATTGAACATCGAACATCAAACATCAAACATCAAACATCAAACATCAAACATCCAACATCGCACATCGAACAAAGAACATGCGATCGGTTTGAAATCGGTTTGAGATCGGTTTGAAATCGGTTTGAGATCGGTTTGAGATCGGTTTGAGATCGGTTTGAGATCGGTTTGAGATCGGTTTGAGATCGGTTTGAGATCGGTTTGAAATCGGTTTGAGATCGGTTTGAGATCGGTTTGAGATCGGTTTGAGATCGGTTTGAGATCGGTTTGAGATCGGTTTGAAATCGGTTTGAAATCGGTTTGAGATCGGTTTGAGATCGGTTTGAAATCGGTTTGAGATCGGTTTGAAATCGGTTTGAGATCGATTTGAGATCGGTTTGAGATCGGTTTGAGATCGGTTTGAGATCGGTTTGAGATCGGTTTGAGATCGGTTTGAAATCGGTTTGAGATCGGTTTGAAATCGGTTTGAGATCGGTTTGAGATCGGTTTGAAATTGGTTTGAGATCGGTTTGAGGCCGGTTTGAGATCGGTTTGAGATCGGTTTGAAATCGGTTTGAGATCGGTTTGAGATCGGTTTGAGATCGGTTTGAGATTGGTTTGAAATCGGTTTGAGATCGGTTTGAGATCGGTTTGAAATTGGTTTGAGATCGGTTTGAGACCGGTTTGAAATCGGCTTGAGATCGGTTTGAAATCGGTTTGAGATCGGTTTGAGATTGGTTTGAGATCGGTTTGAGATCGGTTTGAGATCGGTTTTAAATCGGTTTGAGATCGGTTTGAGATCGGTTTGAAATCGGTTTGAGATCGGTTTGAGATCGGTATGAAATCGGTTTGAGATCGGTTTGAGATCGGTTTGAGATCGGTTTGAAATCGGTTTGAGATCGGTTTGAAATTGGTTTGAGATCGGTTTGAGATCGGTTTGAAATCGGTTTGAGATCGGTTTGACATCGGTTTGAGATCGTTTTGAGATCGGTTTGAGATCGGTTTGAGATCTGTTTGAAATCGGTTTGAGATCGGTTTGAGATCGGTTGGAGATCGGTTTGAAATCGGTTTGAGATCGGTTTGAGATCGGTTTGAAATTGGTTTGGGATCGGTTTGAAATCGGTTTTAAATCTATTTGAGTTCGGTTTGAGATCGGTTTGAGATCGGTTTGAGATCGGTTTGAAATCGGTTTTGACTTCGGTTTGAGATCGATTCAAAAACCTTCTTAATGTTAGCAGAAGACTTATAGATCTTTAGTTGGAAGGATCAGAAGGATCCTTCCTCTGTTTTAGTATTGGAAAGTATTTTCCAGCCACTCGGGAAGTAGTGTTTATTTAGCAGATTGTTAAATACTGCGGTATGATATCGATCGGTATATGCTTAAATATAATGTTTGGAATGTTGTCTAAAGCACTTGTACTTTTAGTGTTTAGTTTCTTTAATATAATAGTTAGTTTGTAAAGTGTCATAAGGTAATTATTTTTCTCTTCATATGTAAGACTGTCTGCCCGTAATCCCTCAGAAGATCTTAGGAGGTTTGCAGTTTAGTTGTAACGAAACCTATACAATTCATCACTTACTTTGTCAGTCCTGCAGCTAGGGAGTTCTCTTGTGTGAACTGCCTCAAAGTGATAAGCTTGAGTTTGTATGCTTCATCATCTATAACATATTGGTTATTGATGATGGTTATTAATCTTTTCTAGGTTTTTGGTTCTTGTGTTGCAATTATTATTAAATGCTTGCATTCTGCACTTTTGTGCAGTAAAACCTATCAAAAGATGTATAATTTAAATGCCTTCGGCTTTTGCAGGCCGCGTAAATTGTAACACAAAATTCATGTTTGCCGTTTAATTATTTGATTGATCTTCGATAATTTTTTTATTATGAATTTTCAGTGAAATAATGAAAATAGTTAACCTTTTATGATGATCGAGAAGTCTTTTGAATGGTTTACATTTTTGGTAAATTTCCTGCAGGTGAAATGCCAAAAATAGCGTGTGTCCTTACATGACCTTAATAATCTTTAAGCCTTGATAAGTTATCAAGGTCTAACCGGTTTCTAGGATTAGTTGACCTTTTCTGTCTTATTACTGACCAATAAAATGACATTTCCTTTTTTTTAATTTTCTGTATATGAGGTGCCAAAAGTCCAGAGCCCAGGTTAAAAGACTTTAAAAACACTACTTTCCACCTTCAATGCATAGCCACTTAAGAGCCTTGAACGTATAAAGTAGCAAAAACTCATCGAATATAGTCAGGCTTTTTATTCTCTTTAACATACATTTTATATGATTTTATAAGGTTATTCCTCATTGATTTTAGCAAGATAGACGATTATATGTATACTCATATGTTGTTCTAAATATATCTTTCTATAGTTGCATTAATCTACATATGTGAAAAAAATAAATTTTACTAATTTTAAAATCATTTTACATTTGTGTCAAGTTGTCTTTATCATTTAAGACAACAACTTATAACTTAACATTAAAGTTGTCATCGCAAGTGTTTATTTTTGACTAGTTTTTTTTTCTTTACATACATATATTGCATTCATCATTCTCTTCGAATACCTAAGAGAATTCAAGTTGGCCGTTAGTTTTGAGATAAATTTCTAGCAAATGCAGGCGATACGAAATTAGAATATCGCACAGTGCAGCAAATCACTTCTGTCTCAAAATATCACTTATGTCTTAGAAAAATCAATTTTATTTAGTTTTATGACACAATTGTCAAATACATCTTATTTTGCAATGCATGCATATATGCTTTTGTCATTAAGTAACAATGACGGAAATAATCTGTGATCGCAACCAACCGATGATCAGCCTCGAAAATTGTAGTCAGGAAAGTAGGGTTGCATATCTGCCCACATGGAAAAAAAGCCAAGGCTTCGCTAGGGGACATCTAGACAAGGAAAACTTGTCGAATACTAGTGAGGTCCTCGGTTAAAAAAAATTTGTTGGGTGAGTCCATCATACAATTGTAAGAAAATTTAAAGTAGGTATACAATTTTTCATTTTCATTATTCCGAAATAGCTCAGTAGCTAGAGTGTTGGACTGGTAGTCAGAAAATCGTAGGTTCGAATCCTAGTTCAGACAAACATTTTTTTTGTCTCTCTAGGCAAAAGATAACCTAACGGATAAGGCCCTTGAGCAAATCGATAGTTACCCCTACTACTAGTTACCTTTACTAGCATCAATGTTTAAAATTTTAGGTTCTCGTTAGAACCTAGATTATTTTGCCAGGTGGGTAGGTAAAGATTTTCGTATACGTCCTAATTTTATTTAAAGTCTTATTTTTCTTATTTTTGAATTGAACCTTTTAAGACTCAACACAGGAAACATTTAAAAAAAAAATTCTTTGCAATTTGTGTTTATGAAAAATAAAGTTAATTTATGTCAAATTTCATCCTCCTTTTCAACTCTACATCCCAGACTATTCCATTTTAAAATAATATAGTTTGAAGGACTTCAAGACTTTTTCAAATTAACTGTGTTTCTTGAATTTTATGATTTTTGTTCCGCATTTGACCTTTAAAATTGCTCAAATAAAAACTTGAATAAGTCTTTAAAGAAGAGAAAAAACAAAGAAAAAAATAATTAAATAATTATTTCTTAATTTATTTTCCAGATGCTGGGAACAGCGTTGCTGGGGAAACGTACCCCCAAAGTAAGTAGACTGGAAAATGCACTTGTCCTAGATTATTTTTCAAATTGTTGCTATTTTATTTGGATTTTATTTTTAATTTATTTTCATTTCAGTCTGTGAAAAAGAAACCATTCACCGAAGAGGAACTCAAAGGTGAGTGATGTTTATATATTTTATTTCCCATTCCAACACTTCAAAGTTATAAAATTGCGTTGTTTTTAAAATAATAATGAATTAAGTGAAACATAAAAAAAAAAACAATATCGTACTCTAGGTATATTGACTTTTTTTTTGCAAATTGATTGCAACAGTTATTATTTTTGCTACTTTTTTTATTCTTAAAGTTTAAAGTAAAAGTTTTCTCCCATCACAATTGGGTGGGGAAGGCATAATAGAATTTTGCCACGTTCGTTGCCAAGATTATTTATTTATTATTATAAAAATTGTACTCGAATCTACCGGTTGGCTGGCTGGCCTAGTTAAATTGCAGACAACTTTTTTGTGTGTACGTATCCTATAGGTATGATGTGGTTTAATTGGATTTTGCCATTGTGATGATAACTAAGTGGAATTTCTTTCGTATCTACACAAGAATTAGCATTGATGTTGATGTAAAAATTTGTTACTTAATAATATTAATTTGATATGGAGCAATTTGAACAGGTCATAATATTTATTTTAATGTTATTGCATAGGTGCGAAAAGAGATTTAAATCTATAATAAATTATAATATAGGTGACTGGGTCACATTTACTTGGTAGTTTGGTCTAAAACTATAAGGCCATTAAGCATTGAAGAATTAAACTTAAAGGTCTTTGTTAATTAATGCGTTCAATTCAATGCGTTCAAGTCAAGTTCAAGTCAAAGTAGATACTTTACTAGCCACAAACAAAAATGTCTATAAAGAATTTTAAGTAAATCAGGTCCACCTTTAAGGATCTTAGTCGGTAAACAGCTAATTACATAGGCGTACAGTGTTGCCAAATAGGCCATTTTATAAAAATAAATGAAATTAAATTTATGAATGGACGCCGCCGTGTCGGACAGTCGTTCAATTCTGAAGCAGTTAACCAATATGGATGCAATTTTTAGACATGTTACTGACGCGCTTACCTTTAAAAAAAATTATCTAACTGTCGAAAATTCATGTAAAGGTGTGTGTTCTTAAAAAAAATTATATATAATGTAATTTATAACTATTCTTACATACAAAACATTTTGCCACGACCACTTTTAGGGGCGTTTTTTAAAAAGTTGTTTTAAAAAACCTTTCTCTATAAAAACTACATGAATTGCCCTATTAACAAGTTCAAAACAAAAAATTGGTGCAAAGTGTTTGCCCGCCCACTTCTGAGGGCGATTTTAACAAATTTTTTTATCGTTTTCAAAAAAAAAATAAAATGCCCGACTGGATCGTAGGTACTTGCTCTTATGTTCAAGTTGCTTGGAATTAAGAACTTTCAAAATATGAAAATAATTATATAAAAAAAAAATATAAAAGCATAAAAAAGGCATTTAAATCGTTCTTTTAATTATATAAACAACTAGTTAAAAAAATTAGAGCTCAAAAACAAGTATGCCATTTGATTACTTGAAAAAATATGAATATATGCAAAAAAAAAAAACAAAAATCGTTGGACCGGTTTTCTTAAAAATAAATTTTTTATATATAAAATTTTAATAACATTCTAAAAATAAATTTTTGGTATCCCAATTTTGAGTATGTATAAAATACATACATATTTTAACCTAGTTTCAAAAAAAATCATCAACTCATTTTTGAAATATTGAATTTTCAAGAAAAAAATTGCAATATTTTTTAAAAAATCCAAAATTTGTTTTTTCAAATTTTTGTTATGCTATACTATTAACATTTTAGAATAGCTTCTGCATACAAATTTTGATTGAAATCGGTTGAGCCGTTAATGAGAAAATCGAAAATTAAAAAAACCGTTATATGGCAGGTAACGTTAATAACGGTTTTTGGTAAATTTTTTTTGTATCAAAAAGTACACTCTACCTTTAGTACTACACTGATTTTTTTTCACCAAAATCGTTAGAGCCGTTTTGAGATAAATAAGCATTTCATTTACGGTTGTAGGGCAAGTACCGTTATTTTTGGTCCTAACAAAATTTTCAATTTGCCCTCTGGAGAGTAACAAAAAAATCTTAAGTTCAAAATTTGAATTTGCTTCAGTGGATAAGGCTGTAGGTCAATATACGGACAGACAGACAGACAGAGTTGTGCCTATAGTACCTATGTCGCAAGATAAAACTGAAAAAATATAACTAGAATTATAAATTTGCAGGAAATGTCTGTTTTTAAAATAAGTTTATACTAAGTTTGCTACCACGCCCACTTTTTAGAAGTGTAAAGGAATAAAATATTCTCTTACTAAAAAAAATTAAACATTCTGTTTCGTAACCGATAGTCTAGGACGTTAAGGAAGTCATAAATTGGATTTTTATGGTCCCTTTGACATTTTCTAAAGAAGGTGGATTGAAAATGGTACTTACTTCTCTGTAAGCTACAGTCGTACTGCTGAAAGACTAAACTGATTAGATAAAAAAAAACTATTTCTATAATGTTTGTGCATGTTTCTGTCAAAATATTTTTTTTTTTAAAAAGCTGAGACTTTTCAAAAAATTTCCAGAGACTAATTTTAGTCCCTTTACCCCCTCCCCGCTAAGACTTTTAGTCTTTTCCCAAAATTATAAGGAACATATTTTTTTAGAAAGTCCTCAAGCATGTGCTCTGAAGTATTCTTCAGAATTTTTTTGTAAAAAGCAGCTAGCTTTAATTGATGCTTTTAAATTTACACAAACACCCCTTTTTAACACATTTGTCACTGTTCAACATCAATTCTGATAATCGTTTCAGCAAAATCGAATCCATTTACATGATCAATTTGTTCTGATGAACTCGTTCGGATTCTTACAAACAGATGGCATGCACTGTTATCACTTTCAGAAGAACCTATATATGGTTTTCATAGGTTCTATGGTTTTGATTGTTCGTCAGAATATGCATCCACTATGCAACCGTATAGCTCAAGATGCTAGAAAAAAGCTCTCTAACGAAAATTTAGCTTTGTTGAAGTTTTTTTTTTTTATTTTTACCAATTTTTCGTCTAATTTTGTTGAGCTATAGGGATAAACGCTGAATAAAAATGTCAGTAGAGGGAAGGGAGAAGGAATTGGTTTTAAGGTTAAATATGCATAAATATTAATTTGAAGTTAAGCGTAATTTCTTATTCTGGAAGTGTCTCTCCTCAAACATTTCAGTAGTATTATAAATCAATACCTTCATATCGTCACCTTTCTGTCAAAACCTCATAAGGGTATTTCATTGTCACGTACCTGTACCTGACCGACTTTCGTACGCTGTTTTTACTATAATAATTTAATCTAAAACAAGAAAGATATTTTGAAGTCATCGCTTTAGTGTTACGAAACATTCATTCAAGAACCTACTGACTATATACGCAGAGTATTTTTTGTCACGTGCCCGACATTAAAACAACCAAAGTTATTCTTAGTTCATTTTAGCTAAGTTTTGAACAAGTACACGAAAAAAACATTTTCTACAAATTGAAAATTAGCTTAAGTTTTACTGAAGCAACACATTTTTTTTGAAAACATTGATTTTGTGCATAATACCTGCTGTCACGTACCGACATTTTTGTCACGTGCATGACATGTACGATCCCAGAATTAACAAATTCAATGAACTTGTTTAAAAACGTTGTGTTTTTAGATTAATTTATTCTTGGTTTATTTTAGTTAAATTCCGAACAAGTATACAAGAAAAAAGCATATTCTACAAAATAATATTACTGACAAAAAATTTACTGAACAAGCAAAAAATGTTGACAAAAAAATAGTTATTTTGAATTTGTGCATTAAAGCTGCTGTCACGTCCCTGACACTTTTGTCACGTGCTTGACATGTACGACACTTGAATCTTAAAATCGAAGGAACTTGTCAAAAAAAAATTTGTTTTTTTGGAGAAAACCATGTATTTTAGTAGGTTCATTGTATTTCTATCACATTTCAGCACATAAATTGCGAAATTCTTGAAATAAGACCGACTATTGTTCATGTTGCTTCGCAGTAATTTGAGCATTGATTTCTATTTCGAAAATGTAAATAATTTTTTTATTGGGAACCAATCGAACCGCTGGGTTCCTCTAAACTTCTGATCTTTCAATATCAACAAAAAAAAAAGCCTTGAGATATAGTTTTTTTTTGGCTAACAGTCTAGCCATACATTTATTTTCGAACTTGATTTTCTTCAAATTCTGATAAAATGTAGTAAATCAAAAGTTACCATTTCTCATGGAATACCCCAATGTATGTGAGTTGAAAATGAAACCTAGAACACCATTGAATGGAAAAGAGCTGCACGTGATTTTTTTTTCAAGCAGCAGTAATCACTTATTTGTATACCTATCTATTTAAAAATTTATTAACCGGTGATTACTGGAGTTGTCAACAAAATGCTCGTGAAATTCAACCTTTGAAATTGAAACGCGTGGGTAAAAAATTTTAATAATTGATATCATCTAATAACATTGTAGGTACAAGAAAATTGGTTTATTAGCTACTAATTGTAAAGGGCATCCATCAATTTACTTGATAAAGTAAAACGAATACATAGAATAGAATCATCAAACACCCACCTTAATGGTTCACTGTGGCGTATACTTGTGTTTTTTTTGTCATTTCGCTTTTCTGGTGTCACCAATTACATCGATTTTATTTACAACTATGGTTGCTTGTTTCTTTTTGTGCTTTGCAAATTAAATGCTTCAAAAGCGGTGGTGTGTATTTGTTTTGTCAACCCTTAAGGCTTAAGTTTAAGGAGGAGATTATAAAAAGTTGCATTCCTTGTCGTTGGCCTAGCAGAAAACTGACACAATTTTAATTAAATTTTTGAGTCAATACTGCTTTAGATAATTTTTCGATATCCGCCTTAAAGCCACATATATTATATAAATAAGGCTCTGGTTCAATATTTAGAACTTCGAGAACTCTTAGGTTGATTTTATATTTTAAACAGATTAATAGAAATTCTAGTTTGTATTAAATTCTCTCTTGCCTCTTTTGGAAAAAAAGTTGTCGTATTTGACAGCTCTTGAGTTTTGATTGAATAAATGGTGTTTGAGTAAGTAAAAGATATTTCACTTAAATAATAGTTGTGTTTGACTGTTGTAAGTCTGAAATTAATAAAACAAAGAAACTCTCTTCTATATTTTTTTTTATTTAACAATCGTATTAATAAATATTATTAAATATTATTAAAAAAGTTGGATTGGTAACACTGGTCAAGACAAATTTTGTGCCTGGGTTCTGCATATGATTTTCATATTCCTTACATAGTACTTATTCAGAGAGTTCTAAAACAAAACTCAACATTTTGAAAGGTCTTTAAAATTTTGCTTACCAGCCGAGATTTTTAAAAATATGTACATAACTCCCTTAATAACCATTCAACTTAAAAAGTACTTTTTTTGGTCTCTCTCAGTGAGAAAGTTTTATTTTGATTTTTTTAGGTTTCGGTTAACCACTGGCCATTCTAATTTTTTTCATTTATGGCTACATTTTCATCTGGATATTGTCTTATATTACAAATTTTGCTTAAAGAGGTCTTTTAAAGATAGTCAACAACTTTCTTGAACGACATTTACTTGGGTTTCCAGATTCGCAGATCCTTATCTGGATTTTAACTCCTTTTGTGCCCCTCACCGAACTCCATTGACCCGCTAAGGGTATGTTCAGTCGGCAGGCTGGTGTCAAATGTCTATATCAACAGTTTCCTCGTTCAGTGTCAGGCAACGTTGTTAGCAGAAAAAAAAATATTAATTGTTTCTTTGAAAACTATGGTAACAGTATTCAAACTATACCAACTCTACAAAAGCAAACGTTTGTGGGGTAGTGATGGGTATTTTTCCATCGTTTTGGAATACATGACGAATAAAAAAATCATAAAATAAATCCAGACAGAAAATAATTCTTTTATTTTGTTGAGTTTGTGTAGGTAATAAAACAAAACAAAGATCCTGAGTTTCTTTTTTTAATTTTTCAATAGATTTTCAAATGAACGATTTCAATGTATTTACTTAGTGAATGGGTTTTTGGTCACAAACATTCCATAATTCTCAGGAATTGTTTTTATTGACATACTAAGTAATAATCCCTCAGCAAAATACCATCATGTTGATATTATATGTACCTATATGTATGTATTTTCATTAACTTTTGTTTTGTGTATGTTTCATTGTCAAGCTTTTGTTTAAGAGAATTAATATGCTTAAATTGTCCTCTCAACCAAAAAATAATAATAAAATATAAAATATTTTTGTGTCGAAATATTGTTAAACACACAAAATTCCAAAGAATTTCAACAAAAATGAAAAAAAAAAAACTTCAAGAGAGAGCCTATATTTCGTTCGGAGAAAACCCTATTGAATTGAAAATTAAATCTTTTTCAATGAAATTCTTGATTCCGATTATGATGTAAATGAATCAACGTTTATCAAAAGCACTTATTAATGATAATCTACTAGCTTAGCCAGACTACCCCGCACGTGTTCAATAAGACACCACTGCTGTTTATTTTGTTCCTTCGGTCCTCCAAATAAATAATTATAGAGAAATTGTACTATGAAGGGAAATAAGTTAAAAAAAAAATAATAATGTTTTAAGACAAACTGCTTCCATTTACGACATGACTTGTAGTTAGTCTTGTTTGATTTTAAAAAAATTAAATTTTCTGCATCAAAAGAATTGATGTTTATTTGCAACACTTGCCCGTTTAAAATATCATCTGAAGTGGTTATCCTGTGCTTTGATTCGAGTGCCCAAATTGTCAAAAATTTTCATATCCGGATCCGCACTCCGATTGCGTCTTGGATCCGTCTCCGATCGCTCTTCGATCCACCTCCGATCCGTCCCGGGTCCATATCCGATTCGTTTTGAACCCGCTTTGGATCGTCCTCGATTCATCTTGGATCCGATCCAACACTCTTTACTTTTACTCTTTTTACTGAATTTGTTTCCTTTCTTCGTTACTTTCATCCTTTTTTTTAATTCTTTTCTTTAATTCGTTTGTTAATTTTTTTACTGAAATTCGTCATTTTAAGTCGTTTCTTTTATTCGTTACGGTTAGTCGTTACTTTAATTCGCTACTTAAAATCATTACTTTATTTCGTTGTGAACAGAAAAACGTGAGTTAAAGCAATAAATAAAAGTAACGTATAAAAGTTACATCATTTTCATAAAATGGCGCCCAATCTTGGCCAAAGTTGAAAAAAAAACTCGTACAAAAATTATGGTAAGATTATGAAAAATGTTGAGTAAGCTTCTTCGGGTATAGTTTCAGTTTTGCCACTTTTCGGGCACATACTTTTGATTATGTCAAAGGATGGGAGTTCCACTTGTTTTGGTACAAGTGATTTTTGGTACCTCGTGGCATGATGGTTAGTGCGTAGGGCTGTCATGTCAAAGGTCTGGGTTCGATTCCCGGCCACTGCCACCTAAAGAAGAAATGTTTTTTCCCGAGGTACTACCTCTTGCGGGGAACTGACAAATCTTCCAAAAGTATACTTGTCATGAATAAGTGCTTCTCACCTAGCCGTTCGGACTAGGCAAAAAATTGTAGGTCCCCTCCATTCCTGCCAACAACACGCACACAGTAATGGGTGAAAGTTGTTAGTCACTAGGCCCTGGTTTTCTAAAAGCTGTTGCGCCACTTAATTTAATTTATTTATTTATTTGATTTTTGGTACGGTTGATTTCTTAATAGATAATTGTTAAGCAGACGCAACTTTGGTTTAAATGTTAGTATTGCCACTCTTTGGGAACATATTTGTTTGACGGTAAAGGCTGGGACCTCCCCTTTTTTTGGTAATTTTTTTATATTTTCAACATGAAATGAATACACTCAGAGAAAAAAGCAGGTATAACTAACCAATTTCTGGTTTACTATACCTGATTTTCAGGTTGTTATTTTTCAACTCGGTAGATCAAGTTAACTGCTTAACCAGATACCTAATTTTAATGTCGTGTTAAATCAACGTAGGTTTCAGATAAATTTAACACTGCCTTAAAAAAATAAAACTGTAAATTTTACATGAGAATCTTGCTATTTTTACCTGTAAACCAAGTTAGCTTTGCGTGAAAATCTAGTCAAAAAACATGAATAATATAAAAAAATTAAATAAAATATTCAACGTCCTGTAAGTTTAACATGATTCAATGTTCGATCAACCATGTATTCGGTATTTATTATGTCTTGGATCCATGCGTCTAGGTCCCATCTCTAACGCTGCTTACCGTCCAATTAATTTTGCATTATTCTGAAAGTATAGAAATTTATTGCTATGCATATTATTTTATTCTAAAAATACTTTGTGATACTTACTTAGTTTTGAACTGGCAACCTCTCACACATGGAGATAGCAAGCATCCCCTGGGCCACTTTGCTGTATAAAAAACTTGTGCCAAATATCAATAAGTTGAAAATGATTTTGTTTGGATGGAATGTATGTGTATGTGCTTTAACGCTGGTGTCACGTTGAAATGAACTGGCAGAGTGTTTCTTTAACGATGGCTTGTGAGTGTTTCAACACTGGTAGAGGGCTACTTTAACAGGTGGCCTGGTTAAATTCAAATAATTTTATTTGGATGTCCTGTGTGTATATGTTTTAACACTGGTGTCACGTTGAAATTAACTGACAGAGTGTTTCTTTAATATGAGGCCAGGTAAAATTCAACAGGTAAACATTGTAAAAATAACCACATAAAATGTAACTTCAACCTGGTTTGTGGTAAAATAGAAATTCACAACATACAGTGTTAAAAAACTATGATCTCAGTAAAAATAAATAATAAAATAAGCCCTATATTCTTGTAAAAATGTCTTGTTTGCCAGAATTTAGTGTTAAAATAACAGGTCATCTTCTAAAATCTTAATATAGGACACCTTGATTTGATTTAGCACTTAATATAAGGTTATTAAAATCAGTTAAATTTCTGAAATGTCTTTAACTTTATATGGGATTATTCCCCTTGTAAATTTAACAGGGTCCAGATTAATTATTTACTTGGCTTTTTTCTCTGAATGTATAACTTTTTTCACAACACGTATTTGGCATGAAGGTGTTTCTGCAACTTTTTCGATGCTCAAAATATTTAAAAAAAAAAATTACCGAAAAGAAGTGAAGGTCTCACCCTTTTAACATAAGAAAGTAAGTTCCTGAAAAGTGGCAACACTGATATTTTACCCGCAGGTGCATCTGATCAACACTCATTTTTGAAAAATCTATCTATAAAAATAGCTTTGAAGCGACAGGATTACAACTCTCAAGATAAAAATTTACCCTTAAGCCTAGTACGCAGATCGAGCTAAAATTCCGCTCCCATACAAAAATCTCTCCAAAATTTAGAAAAGCTAAAATAAAGCCAAGAAATTTAGCCGAGAGGTACGCAGCTCCAGCTAAAAAATCAAATTTTTGTTTCTTACTGTACGGCGCCATCTGTCAAAATTTAGCACCTGAAATAATTGTTCGGTACATTAATTTTTGAGCTAAATAGTGGCAGGTTTTTTATTTGTGAATGAGAAATATTCAAAAACAAACGATTTATTAAATTTTAAGCTCGATCTGCGTACTAGGCTTTAGCATTAAATTGAAAATATATATAAATAAGGTCAACCCCAACAAAAAGCGCAGGAATCTTGGTTTCCTGAACGCACCGCACATTGGGCGCCATTTTTCAAAACGACGTTCAAGTGACAGGACTACAAAAATAACTTCCAAGCTTAATTTCATCCTCAGTATGTAAAAATAAATTCTATTAATAAAAAAACATTATTTTCGTTTAACAAATCGATTGTTGCAAACTGACAAGGTTGCCAAGAAATTCCCTCAGTGTTGACACTTCATCTGTCTAATCTGGTTATGTCTTGGATCTTCAAATGAAACAAATAGGTACTACTTTAAAAGTTTGAAAAGAAAATAATTTTTTCTATGATGTAATGATTATAATCTTACTATTTCACATAAATACCTTCCTTGACATTGATATTTTCATTTAAGTTGAAATAAAAAAAAAAAATAGAAAACAAAAGCCTCCAGGTCAACAATGCTGTCACATCATGTGCAAATATTAGAAAACTCAAGAGGGTAATGTACGGAAAGTATTAAAAAATGAAAAAAAAAAAAATAAAAAATACGAAACGATATGATTAAGGTTGCCTACTTCCTAGAAGCATTATAATAGAAATAATTCGCCAGGAATATATATTTTTTTTTCGCTATAGAATATTTTTTGTTGTTGTATAAAATTGTAGGAAAATGAGGCTTTTGTATAGGATAATAGAGCACAAGACACAAGGCTACAGGTTGTTGGTTAGAGAATAATAGTGCATAACAAAATCGATAACTACATAAACATATGTACATATTTACTTTAAAGGCATATTTGTGTTATTGAACAATATTTAAATGACTAAAGTCGTTCAACGGGGTCTGGACCTTTGTTACCTCATGTATGGGGAACTTAAAAAAAAAAACATGCCATCTAATTTGTCAGTTATTGGTCCGAAAAGGTCAACCAGTCCTTGAAATTGGAAATGAAATTTCTCAAGGTCGCGCGTGATTTTTGGATCTTCATTAATGAGAGATTTACAAAAAAAATGTATACCATCCGAAAGATCTCTAGATCTGTATTAAAGGTCAGTTGGTTTCAGTAATTGGTTTAAGGCCTGGGTAGACAGAACGCTATCCTGCGATGCGATCAATACTGCAATGGGGAAAAAAGATCGCAACGATCAAATTTTGTTTGTAATTTCTTATAAAGATCGCCGGATTGCGTTCTTTTTGACCAAGCCTTTAAAGTCACGAACAATTTTTGGCATAAGAATAAAAATTAATAAAAAGAAATCTATAGCTAACCAATTACTGAAACTAACTGACCTTTTATAAAGATCTAGAAATCTTTCAGATGGTAAACAATTTTTGCAAATTTCAAAAAATCGCTATAATCTTAATTTTTTTTAAATACACTTAAGATTCATAAAAAAATATATAAAGTTGGCCGATAACTAAAAATGGCTGACTTTTTATGACCTTAAGGCATACTTACTTCTTCTTTTAAAACGGCCCAAAATGAGGTGCCAAAAGTTTTTCATGAAACGAATTTTGAAAATTCATAGAAAAAAAAATATGGCTGACCAATAACTGAAAACAGTTGACCTTCTATCACAAAAATCGCGCGTGACCTTGAAAAACTGAAAAATATCTACCGCTGAACAATTTCTAGGACCTTTTCTGATCAATTAGTTGGCATTTTCTTTTTTCAAATTTTCAAAAGCATTTCAGATTACGTCCCTAAGGTTATGCCACTTTATCAGCGATTAAAAGACATGGAGCTAGAGAAGAAGGGGCAAGTTATATTGGATAAAATATAAGGAAGCTTACTATCGAAATTTAACAATGTAAGAACTGCATAGTTTGATGTGCCGCAAATAGATCAAACAATTGATAAGCTCACTAACCATTTTGTTAAGGAAGAGGCTCTTCTTAAGTCAAGGTCACATGGTAGTGAACGTGCTGGCACAACTGAGGTTGCATACGTGGCAAGCAGTAGCTGGAATAAATTAAATAGAAACAAAAGCAAAAACAATAAGAGCAGAGGTGATACCTTGAAAAGCAGAGGCAAATGCATCTTTCTAAATCTCCACACAAATACTTTTACGAATCGAACTAACCTATTCTTAAAAAGCGCTGAAGGATTCATTCATGGCTGAATTCAGTCTTTTTCTCGTGAAACATTCTATCTCTTTTCCACTTCATAAAAAAAAAATTAAACACCACTTGCATTTTTAAAGGTGCTGCCAAAATAAATTTTTTAAAAATCTTTTTATGTGGTGGAAACACCAAGTAGAATCTGAACTGAGATAAACCTTAGGTGGAAATATAGCATTACTGTAATCAGCAGATGTTTTGGAAAATCTAATGCAGTTTTATGTTGAAGTTCATGCAGATGGACATCACATAAAGAGGTTGAGAACTGATGGAGGTTTATAATTTTGTAATGATGGAGTAAAATAATTTCTATTATCAAAAGTAATAAGATTAAGAGCTGTCAACACCAAGAGCTCCAGAGCAGAACGGCTTTATAGAAAGACAAAACAGGAGGATTGTAGAGAGTGCTAAGGCAATGTTGCATGCTCGGAATCTGCCGCTAATATCTTTTGAGTGAAGCTACAAATATGCCTCTGTTTATATAACAAATATCGGGTTGTTCAAGAAGAGCGCTACAAAAGTTTTTTTAAATAAAACAAAAACGGTTTTGGATATCAATGAAATTCTTTATTCCTGTGAAAGTACGTTCGATGCCATTATGTATGAAAATCGATTTCTTTTGCATGGCCCACGGGCACGCTTGCAGAAGTCCAGACGCTGAACCCAATTTTCGACGGTTTTCAAGCATAAATCGGCCGATACTGCGGCAATTTCGTCGCTGGCTTGTTGGCATAGACCATAGACTTGACTTGACCCCACAGGAAATAGTCTAACGGCGTCAAATCACACGACCGAGGCGGCCAAGCGACTGGACCATTTCATGAGTTAACACGTTCTCCGAACTTGGTTTCCAATAAATTGATTGTGACATTCACTGTGTGGCTTTACCGTCCTGTAAGAACAACATGTCCTCCAAGTCCATATCATCCAATTTGGGGCCAAAAATATTCGGTTATCATTGAATGGTAGCGATCCCCATACACAGTAACGTGCCGGTCTTCATCATCACAGAAGAAGTACGGCCCATTGACGCCGCCGGCCCATAAACCACACCAAACCGTAATTTTTTCGGGATGCAATGATGACTCATGGAGTACGTGTGGATTGCTGCCTGACCAATACCGCATATTTTGTTTATTGACGAAGCCATTCAGCCAGAAATGAGCTGGCTTCATCGCTGAAGATGACTTTTCGATGAAAATCCGAATCATTTTCAAGTTGTTGCTCAGCCCAATTCACGAACATACGACGCTTCTGGTGGTCAAGCGGCTTCAGTTCTTGCATCAATTTAATCTTGTAAGGATGTAGGCCAAGATCTTTTCGCAAAATTCGCCACAACGACGTCACAGAGATGCCCAACGCTTAGAACGACGTGTGAGAGACACATTTGGGCTTTCTGCAACTGAAGCCTCAGTGGCTGCAATATTCTCGACACGACGGGCACTTCTTTGTCTCACTGGCACGGGCACGGGAACATTTTGTACTGTGCCTGTGGATTCAAATTTGTCCACTAGACGCTCAATTGTTGATCTGCTAGGACGATTATGACGACCATAAATTAGACGTAGCGCTCTTAACGTTGAGGCCACTGACTCGGAATTTCGGTAGTAAATTTTAATAATTTCGACTCGTTGTTGGCTCATATATCTTTTCATCATGAAATGGCAAACCTTACTGAAGAGAAATGGCAAAAGATCGGCAAAAAATATGACGTCGTTTGCTGTCCCTGTCGCTCTACTTTTGTAGCGTCCCTGTTGAAAAACCCTTTATAATTGAGGCAAATTTGTTTTGGCATTTTTTTAAGGCATTTTTTTTCACTTTGGTTAAGCTTTAAAACAAAGTTTATCGAAGCGTAGCAGAATTTTAGTGTCATTACATTGTTTAAGTATTTTACTTTCCAAAAATGTATAGTTTTAAAGCTATTTTTTGCCTTACTACCTTCAAAATATTCAACTTTTTGTAGATAAAGTTCAAATCTTTGAAAACCAAAAAAATTTATGCAAAATGGATTTATTTGGATAAAGAAATCATGAATTGAAGATATTTTGACGTGGAATGAATAAAAATAAATGTCCCTTGAAAATTAAAAATAATTTTTTAGTCCAAAATTAATTATTTTGACTTAAACTTTGAAGGCCAATGGAAGAAATGTTTAAGGAATCATGCTCTCTTCAAGGCTTTGCTTAAAAATAGTGTTACACTTATACTGGTAGTATTTCATTCAACTCATCTGCAAAATGCATCGCCTTTTGACGAACCAGAAACTAGTAAGGGAATACCCCAAACCCCAATTTTAGAAACGTCGAAAAAGACGACGATTTGCGAATCTTTTCTAAAATTATGTATTTGCGAAATATTTTTCACGCATATAAAGCGATTTGAAGGAGGCGTAACAGATGGTGTATTTGTGTTTCTTAGCTCTCTAACTGATTCAAGCCGAAATATTATTCAAATCTTACAGGCGGCTTATGAGAAGTAAACAGTGTAAAAAAGTGGGCGTGGCAGTAGGCGGATAGGGTCGACACTTAAAAAATCAAAATCCCTAAATTGTATTCAAATCCTGCAAGCCGTTATCATGGTATAAATCATATACTTAAGTGGGCGGGGCAGGGGGCACGAAAATTTTGTTATATTTGGTAAAATTTCCATCACATTTAAAAAATTTTGGCTGTACAACAAGTCGTGGAGAACCAGGGCCTATAGTGACTTAAAAGTCACAACCATTCCTGGCGCGTGGTGTTGGCAGGAATGGAACACGTTTTCAAACGGCTGGATGAGAAACACTTATTCATGACAAGTTTACTCTTGAAGGATTTGTCAGTTCTCGGAGGATTTGTCTCAGTTGCAAGAGGCAGTACCTCCGGAAAAATATTTCTGTTTTTAGGTTAAAAACATTTACAACAATATTTTATGGCTAAGTCAATTTAGTTTTGGAAAATTGATTTTTGTCCCTCATGTCTGTACAATCGACACGTACTGTGCTTCTGTGGAACATCTTAGAGCTTTTGGAAGCGTGTGCTATGTTAATATCCCAAAAAAACGGCGGAAAAAATGCGAAAAAATGCTGTCACTTGTCCGATGGTTCAGTGAATGAAACAAAGCATATAAAGTTTATGACGCAGCAGGAAGAAAGATTTTCATAAGAAGATTTTCAAAAGAAACTTTTTGGTGTCGGCAAAGCAACTAGCTGCACAGAAGTATGCCATGGAGACCAGAAGGAGAACGAATCGCTAACGGGTGCAGAAGAGATTGTTCAAAGTAACAAAGCCAAAGTAAAATGGAAAAATCCAATTTCGCCAATTCCTAGAAATCCATATTCAAAGCGGTTAAAAACATTGAATCGATGTTAAATTCAAGAATGTCGGTCTTATTATCTATCTTAAATGTTGTCCCTGTTGTAAGGGTAAAAAGGTAACATTATTGCACAGCTAATGTGATTTTTGTTATATATTTACATATATTTCGTTATCACCTTGAAACATCCATCTTCACCAATTATTTATCATGTATGTAATATACACATTGCATCACATTCAGGGTACAGTATACAACTCTTGCAGTTAAATTGTACTCCTCTCGTATCTGTCTCATCCATTATTCATCATTCATTTCTCTCGTGTGTACTCGTTTATTTGTTTTAAAATTAAAAAAAAAAAAATATGAATTTATTCGAAAATCTACAATGTGTTACCTCCTTTTTGCTCAAGATTTATATCAACGACAAAATTTGTATAGCTTTAATCACTCAAAACCGAAAAAAAAATATAAAAAAATTAAAGCAAAACCAAGTCAATCCATGGAACTTATGTACATATAGCCATAATGTTTTGGAAGGTTGGTTGGTTTCTTCCATCATAAAATGATAACGCGGATCTCGTCAAAGATATCAAACACACATTTTTGTTCTGATACCTTCGTTTTTTTTTTGTTTTTGCTTTTTTTTAATAAAACAAATAAAACACACCAACAATTCATCGCTCGAAAATATAATTATAATTGTTAAAAACGAAAACAAACCGAAATGTGTGAGTACCCACAGTACTTTATCTATACTTAACGAGATAAGTTTTGTGCGGTACGGTAAGGTTGTTGTGGCTCTCAATAAGAGTTCTGATATCAGTGGGGTATTTTTTTTTTTTGCTCCTTGTAATTTCGATTTGTGCAATAATATTGAATAAAATTCAAATCGATTTCCGTTTTGGTGTGCTAAAGAGTGAATGAAAGTCGTTAATGAAAATACCATCATCAACAGAAGTGCGGATACCTGTTTTCGAAAAGGACATTTTTGGATTAAATGCAAGAGGTTCATTATTAAAAAACTACTTTTCCTGAATGCTCATGCTATTCGAATGGAACAAGAAAATAAAAATGAAGAATTTTGTAAGTTTGTTTGTTTGTGTTTTTTCTTTTTTATAGTTGATTGGATTTTGGATTAAAAGAAGCAGGAGGATTCAGGTGTTGAGAGTGTCTTTATGTCATTTCTGGGTTCTTTATTGGTTTAAATTTTCACTTTCGATTGGTATCAAAAACATGAAACTAGAGCAATTGCTTCCTTCATTTTTGGCGCCTGAAATTTACTTGATGATAAAATGCCAGAAACCATGAATCAAAAAAATTAACTTTCGTATTTGTTAGCTTTTTGAAAATTCAGGTTTTTTGAGCTTCGAAAAATGTCATTAAAAATTCTGGAAAACAATTTTAATACCAAGTAAAATAAGGAAAGTCAGGTGCCAAAATATTTACTCATCAGTCAAGAACTAAGCGAGCTAACTCGAATATTTTTTTTTTGCTCAGATTGCAAAACCGAGAAATTTTGCTGAGTAATCTTTGTCATATTTCCTTAATTGCATCTTTGCAATCTAAAATCTCATTTTTATCAGCTGTGCTATTTAAGAGCTTGACAGCTGAGATTACTGACTGCGTTGTATTTTTTACAATGATCATTTGAAGTTATAGTATTTTTTATCTTAAAACAACATTGCATTGCAGTAAATGCGTTTTAAAATTATTTTCAAAGATTTTTTTACGCGCAGTTTTTCTGTATTTTAAGTTCATCAACGAATTTTATTCATATTTTTGAGTAGTGTAGACAAAGAACTGACAGCTGATTTTTGACATAAAAGAAACTGACTTATATCTCTGTTGTACTTTGGCAAATCCCTATAAATATTTATGTCAATTTTGTTTAGGGATTTTTCTTAAATATTTAAAGGCTAGCTGTAATTTAAATTCAAAACGGAAATTGAACGAAACTAGATAAGGGCTTACAATGCACTTGCGATTTTCTATCGCATCGACTAAAACAAGTGATTTTTTGGTTCATTTGCCTTCATTCACATTAGGGCTAGGAGCGCAGTTGCGATTTTCTGTCGTTGCGACTAAAAAATTTAATCGCAACCCAGTATGATTTCTTGGAATCATGCTCCTTCGTTCTCATTTAATTCCATGTGTTCTATTTTTTGCGACTGTATGATCGTTCGACAGAAAATCGCAAGTGCGTTCCTAGCCTTTAAATCATGTGTTTATTTTTCACGCAACCGAAATCGCAAAGTGCAGTCCTAGCCTTATAGAAACTAGGAATGCATTTGCAATTTTCTGTTGCACAATTATTAATTCCCAAGAAATAAAACACATCTATGAATTCAAATCAGAATGATCGCTTATACACTTTATCGAGAAATCGCAACGATCAAAAGCCGAAAATTTGTTCCATTTTTTTTGGCGATGCGATTGTCAAAATTTAAAATGAATCAAATGTGCCTACAAGTTTGTGTTTTGTGCTTAGGCTTGGACCGTACTTGTGATTTTAAGTTTTTGTGATATAAAAATCGGTATCGCAAGAAATTGGCCATGCCACTCACTTGCGATTATCTATCGTGCGATTCTTTAATCACTAAAAAATCACCATACAGCTTTTAATATGAAAGCACGCTCATGCGATGTTTTTAATTTTGTGACTGAAAAAACCCTCAAAAAATAGATCTGGTTCCATTTTTACTTGCGATATAGGTCCGACAATATCAATTATCAAGAAGCCAATCTTTCGTACGTTTCACCCTCCAAAACTCATTTGTTTGCATTATTAGCCGTTTTTCTTTTTTAATTCAGAATAAAGCTCTGAACAGAGTCCGAGCAAGTCGAGCATGTTCTGAACATCATCTGGCCTGAACCAAGCGTGCTCTGAGAGCTCTGAATTATTTTGGAAACTCACCTGAACAGAACGCTAGCTGTCAAATGCTTGTGTTCAGCATTAAATTTGTCTGCTCAGTTATTTTTTTCAGAGCTCTCCATCCATTTCCATTCCAGATCTGAACAAATTCAGAACATACTCAGAATGAAAAAAGAAACAAGAATTTTCAGCTCTAAACACTCAGAGCTTAAAAAGAAACACAATTTTTTGTTTGACAGTTCGGGCTCTACTCTGAACTAAAAAAGAAAAACGCCTATTGTATTTGCAATTTAACTTCGTGTCAATGAATAGATGTGAATTGCAACTACAATAAGACCTGTGCTGAATGATGTGCTGAATGACGAGTTGATTCTATGTTTGCGTTTTTCACTATTTTTTTTACTTATACTTTGCAAATCTAATACATCAGCTGTTCGCTTCAGCAGCTTGTAGGCAATTCGAATTGACAGCTGAAGATTGCCATCTTTATATTGTTTATCTATGATAAAGGTACTATAGGTGAAGTTTTGGATTCGTGAAAAAAAAAATCCAGATACCAATCAAACCTGACAATACGATGATAGAGAACACCAAAAAAGTGGGTGGCACAATTCTGTCTGTCTGTCTGCCTGTCTGTCTACAGCCTAAACGGCCCGATCAATTTTCTTCAAACTTGGTACATTGTGGTTTTTGGTGATTATGCTCACACGTCTTTTTTATTTTTTTTTTTAGAACTAAAGATAACAGTACCTTCCATACAATTTTTTTTTTTTTTTCAATTTTATACAACCACTGAACAACTGTTCTTGAAAAAAATTAAAGAAATTACTTTTAGTAAAGACTTCCTTGGGATGGAAACCTATTTTTCAAAAAATGGTTATTAATGGTAACCCCATTTTTTTAAATTTCCGATTTTCTTCAAAAAGGTATGACTGATTTCAATAATTTTTTGTATGCAGGGGCTTCTAAAATGTATAAATATTTTTGTTTAAAAAAAAAATGTTTTATTATTTTTTTTCTGAAAATCAAATATTTCGAATACGATATGATCAATTTTTTGAAACTCGATATTTAAGACGTTTTTAGTACTCTCTAAAATATTTTTAGAAACAAATTCTAAAAACATATATAGTAAAATAACGGTACCTTCTATACAAAAGTTAAAAACCGGAAAGGAAAATAATTTTTTTTCTCAAAAGCGACTCCTACGATTTTGATTAAACTTTTTCCATCTACTAATATTGATACGATCTACTACACAAAATTTTACAACTTTGCACTTAGCAACTAGATATTATTAAGTACCTGTTTTAGAACCTGGATTAGAACGTGTTTTTTTTTTATTTTGAATCTTCTCATTATCGCCTAAACGAATTTAGGTACATTTTTTTATATACATATTTAAGATAAGATTAAATGATATTGCATATCAAAATTTTCAAAAAAAAAGTTTTTTAATTTTTGAAAAAAGTTTTGATTATTTTTTTTTTGAAAATTCGATATCTCAAACAACAATATCAAACGATATCTCATGACAATTTTTTTTTTTAATTTTGTTTTTATCTGCACATAAATATATACTTTTTATTTGCATTCCAAAATTTGTTCTTAAAAATATTTTAAGAATTTAATATATAAAAATTATTTATATATTTATTAAATTTAAAAAAAAACCGCTCCAACGGTTTTCAAATTTTTTTTCTATGCAACCATATTCAATCAAGAATCATTTCATTTGAAACTTTCAAAGAAGTTATTTTAGCTAATTAATTAATTAATTTCATGATTTTCTTAAACACTCAGCGTTTTAAACATAAGAGCAAGTACATGCAACCCAGTTGTGCATTTTATTACCTTCCCATTAAAAGTTATTGTAATTGGTCCGATTTGTCGAATCAAAAATGTTGACATATCTTTAAGTTTCGAGCTACATAGAATCGGAATCCATCATTTTTAGAGAGATGTCTGTGTTTGTACGTACGTTCGTACGTTCCTTTGCTTATTTTCGGTTTTTCTTGAATATTTTGAGAACAAACAATGATATTGGTTTCGATGTAATTTTTTTTTATGCACTAGTTTATTAAAAACAATTGAAATTTTTTTTAAAAATATTGAATCAAAAGTATTTTTTTAAACGAAAAAAAGCTATTAATTTTACCAATAATATAATTTTTTAAAATATTTCTTGTACCTCAAATATGTATCTTGAGAATAGACTACGATATTGGCTCCCGATTAAACTAATTCTACGTATTGGTTTATAATTGATATTTGATAGAGTTTGTAAAAAAAATCAATAAATAGTTTTTTCTTTAAACGAAAAAAAAACTACAAGCAACTTTACCAATAATTGTTGAAAATTGTTTTTCGTCTCAAATTTCTTAAGAACAGACGATGATATTGGCTTCCGGTTAATTTAATTGCACACAAAAGTTTATAACTGATATTGTATAGGGGTTGTAAGAAAATTCAACAAATAGACTTTTTTCAAAGCAAACAAAATAAAAAAAAACTATATAAAATATTTTTGAAACTTTTTTTGTGTCTCAAATTTCATGGGTTAATTCAATTTTACACACTAGTTTATATTTAATAATTGATAGGATTTGCAATTTGACATATAGCTCTTTTTTAAACCAAAAAAAAAAAAAAAAGGACAAGAAACTGTACCAAAATCGAAACTGTACAAATATCCTGAGATCACACAAAATGGTATTGGCTAGTTCATAATTGAAATTTTTTTAAGGTTTTGTTAAATAATTCTATCAACTTTGTTTTTTTTAAGTGAATAAACTACAAGAAACTTTACCGAAAATTGTTAAACAAATTTTGCTTCTCAAATATCTTGATAACAACCAACGATATTGGCGTTGGTTTAGCTTTATTCCACTCACTAATGTTCACTTGATTGCATATCGTCGGCTTTCTGTCAAAATCTCGTAAGTCTTAAAATGACATTTTAACGTATTTTAGATCAAGACAGACTGAATGAAAATATCAATGTCTCGCAAATGTATCTTGGTTTCTTTTGGTTCCGTCAACCGGTTTCAAAACCTTTTACGGTCTAAGAAGCCGATTTTATTAACTTTTAAACCGATTTTTTGTGTCTTCTAATCAATTTTTCAAAACCGACTTACGAGGTTTTGACAGAAAGCCGACGATATTGAATACATACAAACTTTTTCGAAAAACTACAATTGGCGATTTTTTAAAAATAAAATAACATAGGGCCTCCAGCTTCTGAGGGCACCAATAGGAAGTTTCCAGTGTAGGTCGCACCCAGACTCCTTTTTTTTGTTTTTGTTTTTTTTTGTAACCAAATGACTCTAAAACTTTAAGTTATGATAACGGAAAAAAGCAATGGGTTCTCAAATTGAGAAACAGTTAATTATTTAAACAATAGTTTTGAGCTTTTGATAACAAAAAATGCCTTTAGACCTACTCTGCTGAGTGGTTTCAATTGAAAATTTGGTCTGAAAACTTTATTTGAAATTCCGTTTTTATATTCATATTAATAAATAATTAAGATCTGCATACCAATTGTTTTCCTTAAGGATGTTTTAAAAATTTTATATACAAAAATATTTTTTTTTTCAAAAATCGCTGCAATGTTTTTTTAATATTTTTCCATACATTTATATTTGATCAAGCATTCAGATGGCATCCTTTTTTTCACTTAAAACTAATAAAAACATTTGTCTCTTATAATTTGAATGCTTCTTGATACTTTACTTTATATATTGACTTTATGACTCACTTCTGAATGGACTTGTCTTACATTTTTTAAGATATGAGAAAATACATGATTATTCATATTCTGTATAGTATTATTGATAATATTTACTAGTGTTTAAAAGGTTTAAGAAAATATCTCTTACTTCGCAAGCGAGAACTATTATCAAGGATTAAAAATCTGGTACGAAGTATTTGTAACTTGATCAAATTTCGAATAAAAAATATAACAATACTCATAACTTATAGTTTTAAAGTATGTAATTCCATTTAAGTATATTAAAACTAATCTGAAGCTTTGACGAAATTGCAGATTTTTATCAAAAAAAGCTTTGAGTCTATCTGGTCCCTTAGTTCAAGTTTTTCTCGTATCAATTTGATAAACTAATCATATCGACCATAAGTATACACAAGCTGATATTGTTTACAATCAAAGTTCCAGGTAGAAAAAAAAAATTAAACACTATTTATATACTCGTATTTATTATATACATAAATCAAATTAGTTAACATGAAGCTATGCACACCAAAGAATTATTGTTGTAGATAAATATTTATAAATTGTTGGACTCTATTTGCCTATATCGTCCCCCTATAATGTCAAAAGAATGAATTGTTTTATTTTTTTTTAAGTGATTAGTTGCGTTTGATAAACGCATGTCATCCCAGAATGTTAATGTGCGAATAACGAAGAAAATATAATACTAAACAAAAAACAAGTCATGAGGCGGATAAAGACTTTGTTCTCATTTCCATTCAATAACGATGTCATAATGTTTTAATTTTTTGCATATTCATACTTCTGTCATTAGGGAAATATACACTTTTTTTTACTAAAAGAAGGAATATTAACAATGAGTTCAAGAAACTTCTATTGAAATTTTTTTTATAAAAATTATAATCACAAAAGAATCAGCTTTCATTATCAAAAAATAAAAAAAAAAAATAATACAAACACAAAATACCCTTATATTAATTTCTTTGAAAAATCTCGACTTTAAGAAGATAAAAAACTATTTGATGACTTTAAGGTCGTTGCCAAGGTTTCTTCTACAATTTGATAATAATATTAAAATGCTATCTTCTTGTAGAAAAAAAGGAAAAAAATTACATATGTATAGTACGATACAAGTAAATATGTGTAAGTAAGTACTGTACATTACGAGTACGCGAAGAATTAACAAATATTTCTTACGTAAGGTTTGAGTTGTTTTTTTTTGTTGAGGTTATGACATACCTGAACTAGAAAAAATCTTAGTCATAGAATTCGTAAAGTTTTACATCGAACTAACTTCTAAGCTTTTTTTTTAGCTTGATGCATACAGTAGACGCTCGATTTAGTGAATTTGGAAATAGTGAACTATTCACAATTATTGTGAACACCAACAATTTTTTTATGAAAATGTATTTTTTTTAACAAAATGTCTCGCAAGCATTACACATTAATTTTGGACACTGAGGCATTTTTTTCTATTTTTTAAACCTGATATCAAGCACATATACACAACCTTTCAAAACTCCCGCTCAAAAAAGTGAACAATCTTGGAAGAGTGAACGGGCCTGCTTTTAATTACTTCATTATATACTGTACATACATTAAATGTCGCAGCCTGAGGCACCGCTGCCTTCCATCTTCGAAGTTCCAAGTACGCTGATCCAGTAATCTAGACTGATCCTTCTGGCATCCGCAATGTCTTGATCTTTAAACCGGAGGTTCGGTCTTCCTCGTTCTCTCGAACCATGAGGTGTATTGAATTCAAAAGACTTTCTTGGCTAGAGCATTATTTTGTACATTTGATCAATGTGACAGAGACAATGTAGTTAATTGCTTTGATTTTCTCGACTACATCCACATCTTGATACCAACTCATTGAGCTCGCGGTTGTATCTTCTCTTTCATTCGCCCTTCTCGCTAAAATCCGTCGCAGAGTTTTTCTTTCAAAAGTGCCCAATATCAGCTCTCTCTTTTTGCCTATCGGGCAACATTTGACGCCATAGAGCAGTGCTGGTAGTACTCGTATAAAGATTTTATAGAGTGTGAACTCCGCCTTAGGTGTGGGGAGTTTTGAACCCTTTTCTTGTACCAAGTTGGGGTTATTCTTCGTTGAATCATCACTCAGATGTCGAAAACTCCGATGCAGATTGGACTCCTCAACTACTTCGAATTTGCTGCTTTCATCAATGGCGCTTTGTCCTAGCCGGTTGACAGATCTTTCATTATTTGCTGATAGCATGTATTTGGTCTTGTCATCTTGAGAGACCGACCAATTTCACCGGTTTTTCAACTGCCGTGAAAGACTATAACTACCTGCTGGGAGCGACCGATATGATAACGATCTTATCAGCATACCCTTGAAGTTAGATTTTTTCAGATCTGTTGAAAATAGTGCCTCCAGTGTTTACGCCTGTCCTTCACCGTATTTATTCCAGAACGCGATTGAAGAATCTGCATCTCCTTGCCGAAAACCTGAACATGTTTCAAATTGTTCAAATGAGTTTTTCCCTAGTTGCACATTGTATCGTCTTATTCCAATATCACCCGACATAACTGGATCAGCTTTCCCGGGATCCAAAGTTCAGCCATCGTCTTACAGAGTTCATGACGAAAAATGCTATCAAAATATGCGGCTTTAAAGTTGATGAAAAGACAACTAGGCGTACGAAACTGGAGACAGCTAGCTAAAAACCGAGCCGGCTGAAAGAAGGTTGTTGGTTGAGGCCCTGGTCCAACCCGGACTGTATCGCCACCTTAAATATAGATTGTGTGTGTCGACTTGAAATTCGTTGGTCTTTTTTTCAAGATTTGCTTGAAATTCAATATTTGGGCTATGGTCGATCTGCCTAGCCGAAAGCCACACTGGTACTTGCCGATTATACTGTTGCAGAACGACTTAAGATGCTCACAAAGACCGTTGGATAGGATCTTGTATGCGACGTTCAAAAGTTTTAACAAGAAATGGGATTGCCTTTCTTAGATCGGACAATGGAGCTCATAGACATGTCATCAGGCTCCTTCCATCGACCCTCTTCCACCCAAAACTTGTTTGATAAGTTGATGTATGCATTCTTTCAACGCATCCCCTTCGTTCTTGAAAAGCTCTGCTGGTAAATCATTAGATTGCGTAGCGGTCTTGATGTTCTTAAGCTTATTTTCAGCAAAGTCTTCACGGACTGGAGTAGGGTTGTTTTCATGTCGTATTTCTCACTTTAAATTCTTACATCGTAATCCAGGCAGGCTCCATAAGATCTATCCAAAATGTAATAAAACTCATCCTTTACAGAACTTTCAACTCCATTGTATTGTAATTTGAGGGTTATCATTATACGAAACTCCTCGTTCCGTCACTCATAATTGAAATGTTGTTCGTGGTAGGAAAGATACATTCCTCCAAACTGGAAGGCTAGGTCCTTCTTAAGACTAAGGACAGCTGCAAGTTAGATGATCCACCGAAAATTTTCGTTAGAAGATTATAATGTTGCTAATTTTTGTCTTTTGTTCAACAATTGCGCTTATGGACCATTTCATGAAGAAGAGAAACTCTCAACTACGTTTCCTGCAACACCCAACCATTGATACAGAGCCCTTAGAGTCCAGTCAGGAAACCGACACCCTTAATGAAAAATGGCGCCCAACCTGTAGTCCGGTCAGAAAACCGAATCCCGGTAGAAAAATGGCACCCTATCTGCAGCCGAAATCCCTATACTTTTCTCAAGGCACCTTATTTTAATTTATTTTAGAATTGATGAGGATAAAATTTCGATGTTTGTAATCTTGTCACTTGAAAGCTACGAGTATTTTCAAAAATAGCGCCCAATCTATGCAAATTTATGAAATAAAAAATAATATTTAAAATCTTGGAAAATTTCCATAGTTGAAATAATAGTTAATGCACCCTCGAGTCAATTGTCAGTGTTGCCACTTTTTGGGAACATACTTTTCTTGTCAAAGGATGGTACCTCCAATTTTTTGATAAATTTTAGTATTTATATCATGGAAAAAGTTGCAGAAAATGCCAAACGCATGTTGTGAACATAAGTTGCAGGTTTTTTCATGTTCAAAATATTAAAAATTAGAAGAAAGTGGAGGCTACACCCACCCTATGACATAAACAAATTGGCAATACTGACATTTGAACCGAGGGCGAAAGTCCGTATACTCAACTTTTAAGACATCAATTGTTTTTTTCTCAACAAACATGTTGCATCTGGTTGCGTTTCCGCAACTATTGTCATGTTCAAAGTATTAAAAATAACCCAAATAAAGTGGAGTTCTGACTCTTTGATATTAAAAAAAGTATGCTCCCGAAAAGTTGTAACACTGACATTTTACCTGAAAGCTTGTCTACTTATTATCTTATTTTCCAAAAACACGTTTTTTGATGGAATGCTTTTTCGCAACGTTTTCATGTTCAAAATATTTGAAACTACCAAAAAACTGGGTGTCCCAGCTTTTAACATAAAAATCAGTATGTTCTCGAAAAGTGGTAACATTGAAATTTTTATAGAAGTTGCTTAGAGTCAATAGTACTTTTTGAAGACCCCAATTGTTATTTCTCAAGACACGCTTGTCATCTGTAGGCGTTTCCGCAACTATCTTCATGTTCAAAATATTAATATTAACAAAAAAGTAGAGGTTGTATTGCACCACTTGACATAAAAAAGTATGTTCCCGTAAAATGGTAACATAGACATTTAACACGTCTACTCAACTCCTATCTTTGAAGACATCAACCATTATTTAGCCTTAAAATTTTCCAATTTATTTACGACTTTTTTTTTTGTCATTTTTGAAATGGCGCCCAAGCGGCAGGATTACAACAATGACTCTCAAGCTAAATTTCAGTATAAGAAATGAATTTTAAACACGGGATTCGGTTTCCTGCCCGGACTTTTATATGTATGTATTAGAAAAAATACATTCTTAAAAAAAATCGAATGACATTTGGATCAATCGTATGTTGCTTTCACAGTAATATCTAAATTTTATCTGAGTTGCCTTTTATGTGCCAAGCAAGCCTGATATATTTTCTGTTGATACTATATTAAAGGAATTTTTGAAATCGTTGAAGAGAATTAGCTATTGATGAACGTAAAAAACGTCTAAAAGTTAAATCTAAAATGTCTAATTTAAGTTTAAATCTATAATTTCGGTCCTTTTACATCACAAGTCTAATTTAATTTACCACCTTCTGAAACCGATTAAATTCTGCCATCTTCTTCCACTGTATAATCCCTGGCTTTCATAAATCTTTTGATATCAAGCTAATTTTAAAGAGCAAATGCCACAGCAAACACAGGATCCGAACGACAGCACCTACATAACTTATAAAATACCCAAACTAAACTTTTACAACTTCCTCATCATATCTTGACGTTTTTTTTTTTTTTTTTGTAAAATTGGTAAGACCTTAACAAAAATTTAATCCAAACAAAAATGAAGTAGGTAGCAAAGGCATCGTACGTATAGAAAAAGCTTGATGTTCAAAGTTCTTAAGAAATTAAAAGTTGTGCGTGTGTGTATATCGTTGTAGGGATTAGTGTTCTTCCTCTACCTACGTATATTTTGTCAACACAATTGGATGTGCATCTTGGGTAAAACAAAAAACAGAAACAAAATTTACATAAAACAGTGACAAGGACGAAACAAAGGCAAAACCTCCATTACATCAACTGTTGTACATATCTCTGCTACTACTTCTACACTGTAAAAACAATTTCAATATTTCACGATGATGATGAGAGAAGTGTCAACTACAATAAGAACGAATAGCGTGCACCTTAAGAAAAGAAAAAAAGAAATTCAACAAAAAACCATAGGTATCCTTTTGTTTCCTCAACAATACGAAGCAGATGAGTGGAGCTTGAGAAAAAGACAAAAATTAAATAGAAAAAAAAAGGAAGAAGAAAAGATGACACAACACGTTATACGTCTTCGTTGATTGTGATGGAAAACATTGTAGGTATTCTTCTGATATTTCTTTTTTTTTGTTGTTGTCTTCTTCGGAAATTCCCAAATGCTCAATAATATAATCAAAGGAAGCTTAAGGGAAATATAAATACAAACACAAAAAAGTGAACACTCTGGCTCTTCTTCAATCAGGACGATACGAAACTCTTAGGTGTCCTTTGTTTTGTATTTTTTTTTTAATTTGTGTCTCTTTAATTTGACCTTTTTTGCTTGATGCATGCTGAAATTTGCAATGTAAGCATTATTTTTGTATTTAAACTTTAATTTGACAAAACAAAAAAGTTTTGAATTAAAAGGACACATGTAACTGCTTCGATATATATCTTTGACTTATAAATGCTTGAGAGTGAATAGGAGTTTCAAGGTTAAACATTTGACATTGCAAACCAAGTCTATTGCTTTCAGGGTCTTACCTTGAAACTTTAAGTTGAGCTATTGATATGGAATGAGCGATTTTTTTTAAGTTTGTGGTTCAATCATGACAAGCAATACTAAAAGTTTTAGATTTAACTGAGGCGTATCCTCTAGGGTAAAAATTGGTTTCGCACATAGAAACCAATTTCAAGTTCTTTTCTTATGAGATGGGGAATAATTGAAAAATATTTTATTCCCTAGACATGGTTTTGGAAGTTGTAATGTCATGTGTTTAATCAATTTTTGTTTTAAACGATGAATGCAAAATTTAATTTTTATTTATTAAAAAAAAAACTATCGTTTTTTTCATGAAAATTTTGCCACAAAAAAATAATTTAACTAATAAACATAAATAACATCATCTTGGTGGAGTGTCAACAATCGTTCTAACGTAAAGTTTGCACCGCCATTTTAGATTGTGTGAAAAAAAGCAGGTAGGCAAGTGTCCAGCCATAGAAAAAAAAACAATTTTCAACTTTTTTTAAAAGAACGATTTTGTTTATTAAATATTTTCCCACAATTTTTCGAAGAGGTAAACAAAATTCACACATTCGCAACTTTCACGACCGAAAATAAATTGTGCTAAGCTAAGCGTGAAGTTAATACCGCAATTTGTATATTCTTAAATAAGCAAACTTATTTGTTATGTTTCCAACTTGGTCTGAAATGTACCGATGACAAAATATTCGCATATTTGCAACCTTTACGAAATGTAAGTTAACTTCAATAAGTTTCAAGTTAGCAGTGCCAGTTTCGATTTTCTAAAATTAAAAGTTGTAAAAAAAATAAAACAAAATTACGAAATCCCGCAAAACAATATCTCCGAATAACGAAATCTCGATATATGTATTTGAAAATCGAGTTTCGAAAAAAGAAATTTTGCATATTAATAATCCTCTTGTAATTACAAAATCTTGCCTTGAACAATCTCGCATTTATGTACATTTCACATCGAAAAATTTATCAAACATCGACAAAAATTTCGCTTTTTGAAATCTCGCATATCAAAACCTCACAAATTCAAATTTTAAATCAGTTTTGCACTGACAACTAATAATCCTGTGAACTAAGAAAATAAAAACTCGTAGACTTAACACTTTTTCTCTCTCAAAAAAAAAAAAAAAAACTAAAAACTTACCCGAAATGCAAACAATAACAAGTATGAAAAACAATATGATCTTAAAGTAGGTTGACACTTGATTTATTTAGCTAAAGTTTGGGGAATCTCGCAAAATTTAATTCAATTGAATTTCGCGAGATTTTAATATACGAGATTTTAATTTGCGAGTTTTAAGTTTGCTAGATTTTGCAATTGCAAAATTATTAAGAGCTGTATTTTTTAATTGTCAAATTTTCCAATGCGAGATTTCTTAATGACAGATTTTATTTTTTGAGATCTCGTACTAACGCTTTAAACCAGTGGTTCCCAACCTTTTTCGAGTCACGCCCCACCAAACTTTTCCAAAATTCCTCAACATTTATAAAAATTTTAACATTCCAAAATTTAAAATGTTCACTAAAAAACTAGAATGATTAAAAATTAAGAAGTAATCACAAGAATCAGACATCTTTCTTTTTTTTTAAATTTGGCGATTTATTTTCCACATGATTTAATTCAATTAATTCACATTTTCACAGTGAAAACTATAAAAATTTGTGTTGCAAATACACATATATATCTGACAATCAATAAAAGCAGCGAAACGCAATATCTTGGTTTTTGTTTCGACAAGATTTATTTTTTCATTGAAGTTGCTTAACTTTTTCGAGGATATCGACTAAATAACTTTAAAATGTCTCACGTTTGTCAGTTAAGAGAATTGAAAATTAGCACACATCTTTTCAAGGTGCAGGGAAATAATTCCACGGGCATCTGTTCCACATGGGAGTTTATTCCATCATAAGTAGGAATCTTATCCACTTTCCAAAGTGCAATTTATTCTCACCACGAGAGGGAACTAATTGCACTCGAAATTTTGTGGAATTTTTTCCCACCTAAAATTTAGAATTTGGGATATTATTGATTCATTGTAGAAAACGACATTGTTTATTTACAGAAATACGCCAGCATTATGACGAATAAATAGTGAAGTATGTATGGGGGGAATGCTACCTCCCGTAACCCCTATGCTTGGGCTCATTATAGGATTTAGGGTGGGTGCGAGGTTGGGTGTATGCGATGTTTCTTTTGCATTTAAGGAATCTAGATTTAAAGAAACTATGATTAAAAAAATTACTCCTATAAGAACGAATCAGAGAAAAAGAAGTGAAGTTGAGTCTGATACCAAGTGGGCAAAATCTCCAAGTGGAGATCTTTCTCACTAAAAGTGCAATAAATTCCCTCTTGTCGTGAAAACAAATTGCACTTTGCAAGTGGAACGGATTTCAGTGTGAAGTATTGAAGTATGATCTTCCTTTTGTTTTTATTTTACAAAATAGATGGAAAAAACGGTGCAGGGAAGTAATTCCACGGGTATCTGTTCCACATGGGAATTTATTCCACCTTAAGTGGGAATCTGTTCCACTTTTACACCCGAAATTTTGTGGAATTTTTTCCAACCTAAAATTTGGGATTTGATATATATTATTGGGGTTGGCTACTTTTTCCCGAATAACGATGCAACAGTGAGGCATGTATGGGGGGCATGCTGCCCCCCTGCAACCCCCCTTCTTGGGCTCATTATAGGATTTGGAGTATGTACAGTTTCTTTTGCATTTAAAGAATCTGCATTTATATGTCGCTAGGACGTTATTCGGGCAAACGTGATTCGGAAAACTGAATTTCGGGCAAACGTAATGTTCCCAGTGAGATATGTTTGAGGAAGGGCTTGCTGCGACCTCCCTGCTTGGGCCCATTATAGGATTTGGGGTAGGTGCGAGGCTGGGTGTATGCAAAGTTTCTTTTGCATTTAAAGAAACTGATTTAAAGAAACTTTGAATTTATACTTTATATCCAACAATAATTGTAACTGTATCATTTAGATATCTTTATATAGAAAAGTATTCAAAAGCAGAGGCATGGATCATACTTTCGCAGTTCTTATAACATTAAAGACTATATGTTGTACAAAAAATACCTCCCAAGAACGAATCAAAGAAAAAGAAGTGAAATTGATTCTTATACCAAGTGGGCAAAAATTCCACTGTCCAAGTGGAGATCTTTCTCATTAAAAGTGCAATAAATTCCTTCTCTTGGTGAGAAAAAATTGCACTTTGAAAAGGGGAACAGATTCCCACTTAAGGTGGAATAAATTCCCCTGTAGAGCAGATACCTGTGGAATTATTTCCCTGCACCGGAAAAAACGAAGACAATTTGAGACAAGCTTAAATTTGAACAAGCCAAAATTGAGTCTTTTTGAAATGAAATCAGTGCGAAACTGAGATATTTCTTCGTTCGCACTCATTTAATTTTGAAATCTTAAAAGGTTGTGATGCACCGAGAATGTAAAATTTCCCCCCCGTTCAAAATTAAATTGCCCCTCCCCCTGCGGGGCGTGCGCCCCACATTGGGAAACACTGCTTTAAACTTTTAATATTATCGAAAAGTTCCTTACTTGTAGACTTTGGCCTCTCTATAAAAGAAATTTTATTTTTTTTAAGTGAACTTTCAAATTCTGAATTATTTACAAATTACGAGTAGTCAAGAATCAAAGATTTGCAAATTTTGCGAAAGAACTTTATTTACACCCAAACTTTGCTGCTATCTTCTCAACCTTCGCTATACTTAGTTTTTGTTTTTTTTCCTTTTTCAACAAATTCGAATAAAAAAATACTACCCAAAGCCCAAAGAAAATAGTTGTAAGATAGTATCATTCAAAACTATTACGCCCATATTACTGACTCGTTTGATCCAGATTAAAACTTAAATCCAGATTAAAAATAATTTAAAAACCAATTCCATATTATTCACTCGTTTCATCCACACATTGCAATTACCCTTCGAAGGTCGGTTTGAGTTGTAAAATCCAGATTAAAACTGAATTTCATATTATTCACGTTTTTCCTGATATTTCAAACCGAGTTCGGGCAAAAATTTGCGGTACTTTTCATGCGTTGTTTTTGCAAATCGAGTTGACTAAATAAAGTGGCTTTCAGTGTCGTGTTCATTTTGTTCGTCTCATTTGGTCTTGCTGTATCCATTAACACGGCTATCTGTGTCGTGAATTTTCTCTCTTTATTCTCGCTTTGGTCTTGCCGTGACATCTACACGTGGTTTTTACCATTGTGCACGTTTTATCATCGTTTCGGTTTAGTCTCGCTATAGTCTTGCCAACATCGTTTGTACTTGAAATCGAAGTTTATTGTTCTGCGATTTTTGATGTTCTTCTTTGTCTATTTTTAATAGAAAATCAAATTAAAAAAAAAAACACATATATACAAATTTTGCAAACAAACCATTTTCTCCCATATTGAATACAGCATTAAGCACAAGTCTAGACAAAATGACACAATTTATGATGTTATATTTATGTTTCAAAATAAATTAAAAAATGGTTCGTTTGCAGACTTTGCGAGGTTTGCGATTTTGCGTAAACACACACACTAGCTTCCTAAATTTATTTTCACCCATAAAAGTAGCTAATATTGGATTAATTGTTTTTCTTATTTACTCTACTGTTGCATTTTAAGAAAAATAAAAAAATACTAAACAAATGGTTAGTATGCAAAATTTGCAAATTGTAATATAAAATCTGTCCCCACTTTGTGCGAGACCTACAAACAGACAAGACAAGCTCAAAAATTGGGGCCATTTGCTGTGGACCAAATGTTAACCCAAAAGTTTTTTAAAACATCAACAATGTACAAATTAGAAAAGGGGCTTCTACGATCACAGAACTAAAATGAATTTTACAGACATCTACTCAGATAACCCACCCATAAGTAGATCTATAAAGCTTTTTGCAGTGTATTCCAAAGAGAAGTGCGAAGCCGCGAAAAATCTTGTCTCACGGGAAATAGTCAACAATAATATTGACATTTTCATAGATAGTCAGGCGGCAATTAATGCCATTTCCTCAATCACCATGAAGTCCAAACAGGTCGACCGTTGCCGGATTGAGTTAAGAATACCCAACGCAACGAACACAGTTACCCTAAGATGGGTCCTGCAAACCATTGGGATATTCACGGAAACGATATGGCAGATGAGCTGACCAAAAGCGGGTCATCTCTTTAATCCGAGCCAAATCGAAGTCTCGGTGCTTATGCCACTGGAGCAAGAAACGAGTAGAACATACCAGAGTTTCTTACAAGCTGCAAATGTCCGATGAGCATCATCCAAATCATCATCTCAACTATCACTCAAAAGTCGTTAAATCCAGTATACATTTATTTTATTATGTAAACATACCCACTGGTTCAAGTTCAAACATTTTCCAGCCAACACCCACTTTAATGTTACATCTCAATTGATTCCCCTTGATTTCATCCATTAGAACAGTGTTAGAAAAAATTGGCTTCAATTCAATTACTATAAGGTTCTATGTTACATATATCTCTCCTGCTTTCGCATAACGCTCCAACATTCAACTTATATAATCGACTCCGAAGGTTTTTCTTTGCTGACGTTGAATTTTCTCATTATGAAAAAAAAATCGTTTTTTTTTCTAGTTTCAATTATAAAATGAAAGCTTTTTGCAGTAGTCGCCATCACCACAGTCCACAGATATAAATCATGTGTCTTTTTCCTTCGCAATTCTTTGGGTCAGTCAATTTGGCACCTTTTTCCTCTTTATACATAAGTTTGCAAAGAACTAAAGATTATAAGTTCATGTGAACAAAATGTCATTAAGTCAACATCTATTATTATTTTAACAAAAAAAAAAAACATAGAAACTTTAATTAAATGAATAACAAAATAAAACTTGAAATAATAATCCAACTCTTGTCCTTTTAGTCAACAGCTGTAAAAATCAAAAATCTATTACATTCATTTGTAAAATTCATATTCATGTTGATTTTATACACAAGTCGAAGTTCTTTGAACTTTAGGTGAGGTTTTTTCAACTCGTGTGTCTCTGAAACTACATTCGCTCTCTATGTAAGGTTTATCGACAAAAAATAATTGACAAGACACCAAAAAGGTATGATTATGATGGTTGTTCGACCCGTTTTACATTTATTATTTATAAATATGACAAACCCATGCCCCTAAGCCCCAACATTGATTAAATGTCACTAGATAATGCCATCAGAAATGGCTTAGCACCAACAATACCAAAATCACCGACGACAACAATATAAATAGATACAACATACAAACATACACACCTACAAAACTGGGGTAGTTGGGTGTCAAGGATCTTTGAAGGTTTATTTGGATTAATTTTTTGTGCATTCTGTGGAAACCTTAAAGTAGTACATACTTTGGTTTTATTGATCGTTTTATTATACATATACAGATAATATTTTTTTTAGAAGAAGAGGATGTGTGCGTAAAAATTCTAGAAGTCATATCTAAGAGTGTTTCATGTGTGGTATGTCCACAGATCTCCCTCCGCAATATCCTAAAATTCATCTCTATCAAGAAGGTTGCGGTTTCTGGCGAGCTTGATACAATTAAAATAGTATTACTGAATCTGATGCTCATTGTCAGAGGTTGGCTATGAATACAAAATTTTGATTTCGAAATCTTGCATTGCGAAATTTCGCATTTACAAAATCACTCAACTACAAAATCTCGCAAATAAAAAATCACGCAAATACAAAATCTAGCAATTACAAAGTCCCTCTTTTAACAATCTCGCAATTATAAAATCCCGCAAATTAATAACTCGCAAATTTAAATCTTGCAAAACTTAATTTTAATTTGATCAAAATCTCGCACGAGATCATTGCAATTATTGTTCTTAACAAACAAACTGTGATACTTTTCGGAAAACAATAAAATCCAAAGGAAAAGGTTTTTCGTTCCTGAGTTTCGTTGTTTTTTTGGTTCGCAAAATTTTGTATGTGCAGTTGCGACACTGAGTGCCATTTATGACTGTAATATGCGATATTTTAACTTTCCAGATGTTTATGTTCGTTATTTTAAACTGTGAGATTTCGGTTGATATTTGCAAAATTATTTGGTGCGAGGTGTAAATGCGAGATTGTCAAACGTGAGATTTTGTAATTGCTAGATCATGAAAAACAGGATTGCTAATTTACGAAATCTGTTTTTTTTGCTTTTTCTAAAACATAAAAGCCAGATTGTTAAAAGCAAGTGGCCGGATTAATAATTTGCAATGCATGATTTCCTTATTCGAGATTTTGGTTTATGGGATCTCGTGTCACTTCCCTTTCTCATGCGATTTCAAAACATTTGGCAAAGTAATATAATGAAAGGCGAAATAGTTAATTGCAAAACAATGTAATGGGGAATAATAAAATAATTAAGCAATACAATGCAAAATAAGAAAATGTGTCAGTGCGAAATGGTAAATAGAAATATAATTCGTAGTTTTGAAATGCGTAGTAATGAAAAACGCAGTATTTTAATGCAAAATAATAAAATGCGAAATAAAAATTTCGATGTAAAATACAGGTACTGATAATTTTGTAAAATAAAAACAAATATAGTGAAATAAAACCTTGCCAAATGAAAATTAAGAAATAATTTATTGCATAATGAAACAATTGCGAAATGATAAAAGAAAAAAAATCTCCCAGATACTGCGATTATAGCTTAGGACAAATAAATGAAAATAAAGGCCAATCTCTAAATCTTTATTTTGGCATAAAAAATGCATTGCGAAATCAATAAAAAATTATATTACTGTTATATTTAACTTTTTAACGATAAGTATTGAAAAATACTTGATGCAAACTGTGTAGATCATGCAGTTTTCTACAGCAAAGGCACTTTTTCTCCTCCGACTGACCGCGCTGAAGATATATCTATTTTAAAAAAGGGTGAAATGACGAAAGTTTTGGGTTTTTCCGTTTAACTCATTAACGATGAATGCTATCGAAAATAATGTGTGTGGCGTCACCACAGCTATTTACAATAAAAAAAAATAAAAACTGTGCTGCATATTGCTCAACTCGTTCTGCCTTGTGCCGAAAAAAATAAAAAAGATTCGCAAATTTGCAAATTCAAGGAATGCATTTTTTTTTTAAATTTTGCAATTTTTTAAAAGCGAAAATTATGCTATTTTGTGCTTAGTTTATATTGCCATTTGCCAAAAAGATTAACAAAAGAAAATTCGCATATTTGCAACCTTAACGACCAAAAAAAATTCTGCGAAGCATGAACAAAGAAAAATTTTCGTTTTTTTTTTAAAAAAAGTTGTCTTGTATTTTTCATCCTTAAAATTTTTAATTTTGCAATTTCAAGTTATGACCCGAGGCAGCACAAGTTCAGCACAATACATCACAACTTTTTTTATTTTTAGAAAATCGATAATGGCGGTCCTTTCTTCAGGCTTCTCAAAATTGTATTTGATTGTAAAAGTTGCAAATTTGCGATTTTTTCTCTTCGGCATATATCAGCACAAACAAAACAGAAAACAGCACAACTTAAATTTTTAAATTTTCAAAAATAAAAATTATTCGTAAAATTTGCAAATTTGCGATTTTTTTTAAATATCAACAAGGCTGCACAAGTTGAACACTAGGTTTTTTTTGAAAATTTAATTTGGCAATGCAGCCTTCGCAAAGTTTATTTTTGTTGCAATTGTTCGATTTTTATTTATCTCTTTGGCTTGTGCAAAATTTTCATTTATTGAGAAATGTTGAAATTCATAAATAAATATTCATCCACTATACGAATTTGCAAATTTGCAATGTTTTTTTTCTTTAATACTTACGGGAGTACAGTCAAGTTGAGAGTTCTGAAAATACAGGTTTTTCGAAAAAGCCACTCATACAGTATTTTTTCTCGAAAACTTATACATATGCAATTTGTAGGTTATGTAGCCTTCTTCAAGAAAGCGTTAACCTATATTTTATAATAATATTAACTATTATTATTACTTTTATTTTTGGCCAAACTAAAAAATACTGTTTTTTTGTTCTTTTTTGCTATGGGCGAAGTTGTCATCACATATCTATTTTATGCTAATGGCTTAGGTCATAATACACTCTAGAAGAAGTTCAATGAAACTTTTTCCATACGAGCCCTCGGTTCCAAGATATTGCAAAAATGGTGGAATCTCGAAAATACCGGTTTTGTGAGGACCGGAATTCCGTTCTTAAATTTTATTTTTAAACAAAAAATTGTTTTTTTTTTTAATGTTTGAAGAAAATATTTCAAACTCAAAATGTTGGGACAAAACCGAAAAACCGGTATTTTTAAAATTTCCTATGGAAAAAAAATGGTCTACAGAACTTCTGCTTTAAAAAATTATTACCTATATAATAAGAACCTATAAAATATATTTTGACAAATTCGCTGTTTAGGATCAAAGTGCAAAAAACCAGTATTTTTGACTCTGGGCCAATTCACTTTCTTTTAAATAATCGCTATTAAAAAAATATATGTCAACGCTTTCTTAAAGTGGTTTACTTGACCTACGAATCGCATATAAAAGATTTCGACAAAAGTGACTGCTTGAATGTTTTTAACGAAAAACCTACATTTCCATTAATTCACTATTTTGAAATATATAACAACAATTATTCTTAAATGTTAACATCTTGTTAATCTCAAAAAAAGAAACCTTATTCCAGTTACTCCTCTAATCTCTCTCTCTATTTAACTAAATAAATGTTAATGCTATTATAAATATACCCAAAGTCAAAACACAAAATAACAAGAGACACAACCATATCGCGTTGAATTCGGTTGACGGGTAGCGGGTAGTGATGGCAGATTAGATAATTATTGCACTAGCAACACTCAACGCTATTTAGCTTTCTGCTAATTCGGTTCAAGGCAATATATCGTAAATTATTAAGCCTACGCATTAGTTGAGGGTGTTGGTGGTTGTGGAGGTGGTGTAAGCGTTAAGGCACCAAAATTACCACTCGCACCACAGATGTCACAGAATTAATTGTAACAAAAGTAATTAATGTTTATTTGACTTAACAACTCAGAGAATTAATGCTACGGCAGCAAATTTTGCTTAAGATGTAACTACGATATGTGTGTATGTATGTATGTATGTATGGCAATGGCAAAGTATAGGATAAGATAAAAAGAGGAACAACATTTTACGCTTTGTAAATTTAGCTAATGATGGTTATAATTTTTCTTACTGAATACACAACGTCTTCGTATGATTCATGCAAAAATTTAATTTGTAAAAAAAAAACGAGTGAAAAAGATGATAAAAAAAATAATAATTTTGACGGTGGGAAGATGAGATATGGGACTGGTGATTTATAATGATATTTTCAATTAGTGATAAATGCATTTTCATTCATTTAAAAATTTTTAGTTAAAATGTGATGTGGGCAGCTTTTTGTTGTGCTAGTTACATTAGTTTGTATTTCTTATTTATTAACTTCAAGTGTTGCAAGTTGCAACTCTTTAATAGACTTTTGATATTTCAATTGACTTGAAAGTAAAGGATTGAGTATTTCAATGAATAATTAATTGAATCAAATACTGTTTACACTTGGACAAAGTTCAATGGTGATGCTTCGTGGTTACTGATAATTCAATGTATTTTTTACTGGAATTCAATTTTATATCGTAATGGGCAGTTATTTTTGAGATCATTCTTATTAAATTCTGGCAAAAAACGTTCAAACCTGATATAAACCAACTATTAGATTAGTAATCTGAGTAATTTAAGTATTATTTATCAAGCTTAACCAAAATAAAAAAAAATCCTCCAACATGCTTTGTGTGATATCAATAAGAGTACATAGGTTGAAACTCCAACCGAAATTCGCTACCTTCAATTTATACATCATCAAGTAACTGCGGACTAGTCGTGCATTTTATTTCCTTTATTGTTAGTCCTTATGCATGACAACTTTTACTTTTGATGTCTTAATGATAATAAGGTCGGTTATCCTGTAGTTTGAACTCCTTGTTGTGGGAGGCTAAGAAGTTGCATTGATAGCAGCAACTTGGTGACTTTAAATAAGTCTGTCTTTTTTGCTAAAGAGGTTTTATTTACTAACTAAGCCAATACAAAAATTTGTACTTCGTTGACAATTTAAGTTTAAGAAAATGACTTAAAAAAAAATTAACTAACTTGCCTGGTATTAGACAACTATAATTCAAGTTGTATTAGCTTCGAAAAAGTTTTTCGAAAGTTTCAAGAGTTTTTTTTGAGAAAATTTTTATTATTCTCTTCTGTTCTTGCATTTTCCGGAGAACTAAAACAGTTGAGGAGCTCTGGAACAAAAAGTGCCATTTCCAATATTCGATATGCTTGCTCAATTTTTTTTACTTGCGATCAGGTACTACAGTCTACAGCCTAAACGGCCCTATCGATTTTCTTTAAACTTGGTACATAGTGGTTTTTGTTAATTATGCCCACACGTTTTTTTCATTTTTTAGAAACAAAAATAACGGTGCCTGCCATACAATTTTTTTTTTAGCAATTTTACATAGTCGTATTTTTCTCAAAAACGGTTCGACAACTTTTCTTGAAAAAAATTTAATAATTTAATTTTAGTACAGGCTTCCTTTATGTTTAAATTTTTTTTTTGAAGATCAAATAACTTCAATTTCAAAATTCAAAAACCGTTTGATTGATTTTTTTTGAAACTCGATATTTAATAGTTTTTTAGTACTTTTTTATATTAATAATATTAAAAAAAGTTTAATTTTTTTTTTTAATTCGATATTTCAAAATTGGGTTGACAATTTTTTTTTTCAAATTTAGTTTTTATATGTATAAACAAATATTTAAGATTTGAATACCAAAAGTTTTCCTTAAAAATGTTTTAGGAACTCTATATATGTATATTTATCACCTTTTGATCCAGAATCAAAATATCGCAAATAAAAATGTCACCTTTTGTTCGTAAGCTCCTCAGTTGATTTTGGTTAGTTGAACCATAGGGTTGAATAAAATTTTGGAAGGAACATCACAGACATATGCACAGTGTGATTTTGGTTGTATGAAGTTGGCGTCAAAATTCAATAAAATCTGAACCACTCAACCTATTTTGAAGAAACATTCAGCTGTGACACAAAATGACAAAAAAATCATCGACCTAGAGCCTACCCCTAATGAAGCAATTTTCTTTAAATTTTGAACATAAGGTTTTTTTGTAACTCTCCAGAAAAGAAATTGAATTTTTTAAGCTGCGAAAATATCGGCCATACATAAAAGCTTATTTATCTCGAAAATGGCTGGAAAGATTTTAATGAAAAAGATTTTATAGATAACTCTAGGTATTGTGCACCTTTTGGTAAAAAAATTACCAAAAATTGTTATTAACGGTGTCTGTTATTTTTTGATTTTTGATTTTCTCATAAACGGTTCAAACAATTTCAGCTATACAAAAGCTTTTTTAGAATGACAAAAATATTGCATATCAAAATTGTGAATAAAAATAAATTTTTAATTTCTATAAAAATATTTTTTTTGTCTTAAAAATTCAATCAGCCTTATTGTATTCCACGCGAAAAAGTTGCTATTTCACAATTCGCTCCTTCTTCCAAAAAACAAAAATCCCCCTTTTTTGTAAGAAATTCTTTCGTAATTATTCGTAATTAAGAATTGTGACTTATTTTTTGACGGTGGACTCAAAATTGGAATACCAAAGCTTTTTTTTTTAAATGTTATCAACATTAATATACTAATAAGTATATAAAAAATTTGTGAATGTGGGTGCTGAGGTTATGTTTTTCAAAAATCTTGGAGTTTTATAATACTTCAGACAAATTTTTTTATTTTATGAATTAAGAATTATGTTAAAATTTTACTTAAACTTAAATAAACAATAAATTCAATTCAAATTAAATAAACAACTTCAATGTCTACTGGGTCTTACCAATACAACTTTTGAAATAAAAATCAAAATATATCTGAACAAAAAAAAAAAATTCTTTGAACACCTTGTTTTTTTAATTCCATATTACAAACAATTCGAAAATAATACTTTTATAAAATAAATCTCTTTGAGATAAGTCAATATTATTCACTCAAAATCAATTGTATGTTAAAGCCAAACAATAAGCTCACTTTGAAGTCGAAAAGAAAACTGACAACACGTGACATTTAATACGAAATGTTTGTATCGGTAAATATTGAAGCATATTCTACTTTAAAAAGTCAAGAAGAAACATAGCACTGTTATTTTTAATTTTTTGTCGTATGGGTAAAACCACTGTGATATGTATAACTTCCTTCAAGAACCGTCGAAATTTCTGTCAATACTTTTCAAACTTCCCGAAACAATTACGGACTGATTTCTTAGCTGTTAATTTTCTCTTGGTTATTATACCTATTAACATTCATTTGAATGCTTCAAAGTTGTCTGCTGAAGTAAGCTTATACTTGCTATTATTTAAAACTAAAAATAATCATTTTTTTTGAAAAACAACTTTCCTTAATGTTTTGTTTTTGTGGAAAAACCAAATAAGAATATTCAAATAAAATTACTTTAAGTAACCCATTAATTTGGTTAGGAAATAATTTTTCAAAAAATGGTTAAAAATGGTACCCCAAATACCCATTTTTTGATTTTCGATTTTCTTAAAAAGGTTAGAACGATTTTTTAATATTTTTTTTCATGCAGAAGCTCTCAGAAATTTCTAATAGTATTGTAGTATTGTGTACGAAAATGTTCAAAAAGAATTATTTGAAAAATTTTCAAAACTTTTGTTTTGAAAATTCAATATTTCGAAAACGATTTTTTTTAACTTGGTACTATACGGGTCCTTAACACTTTTTAGAATATTTAAAAAATATTTTACTTTTATGTACCTTACAACAAGCCTAAGAGAAGTCTTGGGGTTATAAGCCCCCCCCCCCCTCCATTAGGATAATATCAATTTTTAAGTTTAAAAGATATTATGTTCTATGAAAAAAATGTGTCTTTCAATATTTTTAAGATATCAAGTTCTAACAGTATTGCAATAAAATGAAATTACTACTTCTGTATGCCAAAAATAGTACCTTATCCTTAATTTTATTTATTCTAATTGTTCTGAATTTACGTAAATGGTTCAAAATAAAGATGTTTTGATTTATTTTCTTATGTGTATGTGTTTCATGTGAACTTATTTTTTTTAAAAGAGCCAATGGTTTTGATGAACTTTATAACCATGAAAAATATGGAAAACTCTCCTTATACAATTTCTGCGCACGGGCCTGCTATTAACTGTACCTCCCCTTATAGATTATTCTTGATTTTGAATTATTTAATTATAAGCTCATCGGATTTGAAATTTTGTATACAAAACTTCAAAAAACAATGAATTATATTGCATATCAAAATTTTCAAGAAATTCTTTTAAGAATTAAAAATGTTTAATACATTTTGTGAAAATTAAATTTTTATCTGCAATTTGATAAAGACGTATAATTTACATAAAAACACTTTTTTTTTGAAAATACGAAAAATTTATTTTTTTAAATTGCTAAACTAATTTGTTTAATAACCACAAATAATACCTCGACTAGCTCTATCAATAATTAATATCCTTATAAAATAATAGAAAATTTCAATTAATTTAATTATTTCATGTTATTGAATTAATTTGAAGAAATCAACTTAAATTAGTTGAAATTAGTGTTTTTACTTATTTCACTTTCTTCCTTTTGTAAGTTAATCAATAATCGTTGTGGTGGCGCTTATCACAGTCATGCCTTCATGCTGTCAAAATATTCATCGACACTCATTCCATAATTACTTGCGATATATGTTGGTACTATAGGGCAAGTTTTGGATTCGTGCAAAACAAAAATTCGAGATAACAATCAAGCATGACATTACTATAAACAGGAAAAAAGTGTGTGGCACAATTCTGTCTGTCTGTCGGTCTGTTTGTCCGATTATCGACCTGGAGCCTAAACCACTGAAGCAATTTTCTTCAAATTATGAACTTTAGATATTTTTTGGAAATTAAAATTTTGTTTAGCACCAAAAATAACGGTACTTGCCCTACAACCTTAAATGACAAGCTTATTTATCTCACAAACGGCTCTTACGATTTTGATAGAAAAAATCAGTATATTATTAAAAGTATGAAGTACTTTTTGATAAACAAAAAATTACAGAAAACCGTTATTAACAATACCTGCCATATAAGGGTTTTTTTAATTTTCGATTTTCTCATTAACGGCTCAAACGATTTCAGTCAAAATTGATATACAATTTTGTTTTTAATATTAATAATATTGCATATCAAAATTAAGAAAAAAATAATTTTGGATTTTTAAAAAATATTAAAAAAATTGTTTTGAAAATTAATTATTTCCAAAATGCGTTGATGAATATTTTTGAAACTAGGTATAAAAATGTATTTTGATACAAACTCAAAATTGGAATACGAAAACTTTTTTTTTTTTATTTAATTAAAATTTAAATAAAAAAAATTTATTTTTAAGAAAACCGCTCCAACGATATAAAATTTTTTCTTGCAAACATTTATATTTTTCCAAGAAATCAAATGGCATACTTGTTTTCAAGCTCTAAGTTTTTTAACTAGTTGCTTATACAATTGAAAGAACGATTCAAACGCTTTTTTTTAAATATTTTTTTTTAATAAATAAAAGATGTTATTTTTAGTAACTTAAAACACAAATTATTTATATATTTATTTGCTTAAATGTAACTACATTTCGTAAACTATGCTTCCATTGTCGTGAATTTTGTTTTTGTTACATAAGAGTCATCTCACTTGTCAATTTACTGGTTTAAACCAATAATTAAAAGAACAAATTGCGTTTTTCCTAACCATTGTGTAGTCGTCATCAAATAGAAAATAAAACATTTATTCCCATTTTTTGACTTTAAATTAAAAAAAAAAAAATAAAGTTTGTTTGAAATAAAAAAATGTTTCTTAAAAAAAAGCTAAAAAAAAAATCTTGTTCTTTCTTTTTAATGCAGTTTTTTGTAGAACACGTAATACATTTTTGTATATAAAAATTTGAAAAGGAACTAACATCCGGTTTTGAGCATAATCTTAGGCTCTAAACTGATAAATTGAATGGAATTAAATTTAACTGAATTGAATTAAATTGAATTGAATTGAAATTACTTGAATTGAGTTGAATTGAATTGAAATGAAACTCACATAATGTAATTCACTATCTTAATTTTCAAAGCCAACTACACTAAGCCATTTCCTTACCAACAAGAATACCCACCACATTGCAGGTTACAGAATACGAAAAATGAGGTTCGGGGGGGAACCTGACTCAATTTTGACATTTGGCTCATAGAAAAACTGTCAAAACTGTATCTGGTTACCTCCGCAGCTCATTCATCGGATTCTGCAATCGGGGTTACTATTTGGACAATATTCTACACACACTTTCCACTTAACTGAAAAAGTATGTGTAGAAAACTTGATTATCACCTATTTTGTGTGGCTTTAATTAAAAATAGTTATAGTGAAGTATTCATGAGTACTTTTCCACCCCAAAAGGAAAACGGCTATACAAACTAAATAAAGCCTTATCGGCACTCATTTTTTCATGCCTTAAAATTCTGCGGAATTGAATTTTCCTCTGTTCACCGGTAGGTAGGTTAGAATCTTTATCATCTCTTCAAATTTCAGAGTTTAAGTCTATTCCCCCACCCACACATATCTAAACCCATCATGAAATCTCTGTCAATTCTCTACACGTTTCACCTTCTTTGCGCGCCATAATCAGATTAAAGTTAATAAGGAAATACTTTTGAAAACCATAATAATCTGAGAAACAATAGTACACTTGTGGAGCATGGGCTGATGGTATAGTAATTTCATTTAGATTATGATTTTACCAAAACCTTAGACGAGTAATCTTATTTTTTTTTTTGTTGATTAAATTGTTCTGTTTACATTATCTGATTGTTTTTTTTTTTAATTTTCAAACTTCAAATGTTTTTACTTGTATTTACCTAAAAATAAATAACATTTCAATTCCTATTCAATAGGACAAAAGCCGGATACTTTTTGTCTGCAGTTTTCTACTGAACTGATCTGATTCTTGATGAAATGTGTTCAGGGGTTGTCCCCCGAATGTAAATCCAAGTTTTCGTTACGGGATGTACGAGTGTCAACCGCCATCTTGGGAAGGACGTCAAATATCAAATATGTCCTAAACCGTGCGTCGGTCGTACGACAAAAATATTTATTTTTTTTAAAGATAATATTCTATTTTTTTAGTTCGGTTTCGAAATGTTGTATATCGTCATTTTTAACTGAGGTATCGTATATGTATATCGTCGTTATTAACTGGGATATTAGAGATCAAAGACAAACATACTCTTTTTCATTAAATGTCAGATATCTCGTGCAATACAAAATTGTACAACTACAAGAAAAAAAATAAATTCAAGCTGATTAAAAAAGTTATCTGACCAATGCATTTGATTGATTGAAACAAAATGTTCTAAAAAGATGACACCCTTCATACAAAAATAAAAACATAAATATTTAATTTGAGTCTCATATCATTTATTATGGTTGTGCAATTACGGAAAAAGCTATAAAACGTTTTTTGTTTTATATCAAAACGACCTTTTATCACAGAGATACAGTTCTTAAAAAAAAACTTAAAATAATTGAAAAAAATCTTGTCCTCGTATTTTTTTTGACTAGTGGTTTTTTTTTAAGTTAATTTTGTTTAAAATTTTATTTTTAAATCAACTCATCTTCAAACAAGCGTAGTACCTCGTGGCATAATGGCTAGTGCGTAGGACTGTCATGCCAAAAGTCTGGGTTCGATTCCCGGCCACTGCCACCTAAACACAAAAATGTTTTTTTCTGAGGTACTGCCTCTTGCGAGGGACCGACAAATCCTCCAAGAGTATACTTGTCATGAATAAGTGCTTCTCATCTAGCCGTTCGGACTCGGAAAAAAATTGTAGGTCCCCTCCATTCCTGCCAACAACACGCACACAGAAATGGTTGAGAGTTGTTAGTCACTACGCCCTGGTTCTCCATGAGCTGTTGCGCCACTTAATTTATTTAATTTATTTTTATCTTCAAACAAGTCTTATATAAATATTTTGTTTTCAACACATTTTATATGAAACACCCTGTAAGAAGTGTAATAAATTACACAAAACTTCCATCTGATTCTGCAGAAGGTGTGTACCTAGCTGGACTTAAAGAGATGCATCCACAATAACATCAGAAAGAGAATAATTTTTGAACTGTCAGTCAGTCGGGTGAATTGTCAATAAATGTACATAGTTCAAAATTTTATTCAACTCGTTCCTTTTTATACGCCAAAAATGCCACATGTTGGATGCGGTCGTGCGCATGTTTTCAAAAATCATAAATTGTAGGAGAATCATCATTCCATTATTATTTTGTTTTTTTTTTCTTAAGAATTTCTAGGGAATTGCGTATATCGTGTAAGAGCTCTATGATGCTGACCGACCGGGAGGAAACCGTTAAATCTGAGAAAGCTATTTCTTTTTTCCATTGGAATGAAATGGAGAAGGAATAAACAATTAAGTAGACATTGTCTAACCTCAGAGTTCAGAGATGTTTGGGACCAAGAGAAGAGAGAGAGAAAACTTAAGACGATTTTCCATATTCCAAGGCCACTGGAAATGCATTATTATTTTGTTTCTGCTGCTGCTGTTGAAAATATTAAAAAAAAAAAAAAACAAAAGGAAATGAGAAGAGATTTGTAATAAAATTTTTGTAGATTTAGATTTGTGAGTAACTATTACGACTACAAACTTTGCACAGTTCTTAAAAAGCATTAGCGCATTAAAGGGTTTTTGTGTCTTTTAGTTTTACGAGAGTTTTGTAAATTTTGTTTGGGTACATTGTTGCGTGATGACGTTTAAATGTTTTTTTTTTTTTTTTTTGAATAGAAGTTTTATCCCCGACTTATTGGTTCAAGACCGAGATATGAGAATTAGTGGGAATTTTAGGTTTTTTTGTTTTGTAGGCAAATAGCTTTTCAATGTTCTTCTTTTTTTTACAAATCCAGAGCTGTATTGTTAAATCCCTTGACTTAATTACGGTTGTTTTTGGAAACTTTGTATAAAGCAGATAAAATGCCTTTTAAATCTCATGGATCTTCGACATATGGTTTCTTTCTTCTTTTGTTGATTTTACTTATATACAATTTGGTCATTATTTGTTATAGTTTTGTGTTTGACTTTTAATGTTTTTTGTTTGCTGAAATAGTTTTGAAAACTTTAACGATTCATGAAATTTTATCTACTCGTAAATATTCATACTTTTTATGTTGCTTGAAATTGAAAAGTTTATTTTAAAAGGATAAAGTTTGTTTACTACCAAGTCTTAAACGCGCATTGACCTAACATAGTTTACTAAAACATACATAACATTAAAAACTTGAACATTTAAGATAACCTTTTTTGATTAATCTATTTTTTTTTAACTCTCATTAAATATAAAAATGTTGGCATAAATTTGGGATAAACATTATACCATTAATTTAAACCAAGTCAATAAGTAAGAGAATATTAAAGTGCATACCCATAGAATGAAAAAAACATACAAAATATGTAGACAGGGTCATCTAATAGAAGGTTTAACCTTAAATTTGACATTTGACAATCGTCAACTATAAGAATTCTAAGCTTAACGTCAGATTTAAATAATGCAACCAAAAAAAAAAAAATATTAAGCTTATTTAAACTATTACTTAAGATTATTTTTGATTTTTTCGAGTTTATGAATATAAAGCGTTTTTCAAAAGGGACGCTACAAAAGTAGAACAACAGGGACAGCAAACGACGCCATATTTCTTGCCACTCTTTTGACATTTCTCTTCAGTAAGGTTTGCAATTTCATGATGGAAAGATATACAAGCCAACAACGAGTCGCAATTATTAAAATTTACTACCGAAATTCGGAATCAGTGGCCTCAACGTTAGGAGCACTACGTCCAATTTATGGTCGTCATAATCGTCCTAGCAGATCAACAATTGAGCGTCTAGTGGAAAAATTTGAATCCACAGGCACAGTACAAAATGTTTTCGTGCCAGTGAGACGAAGAAGTGCCCGTAGTGTCGAGAATATTGCTGCCGCTGAGGCTTCAGTTGCAGAAAGCCCAAATGTGTCTCTCACACGTCGTTCTCAAGCGTTGGGCATCTCTGTGACGTCGTTGTGGCAAATTTTGCGAAAAGATCTTGGCCTACATCCTGACAAGATTAAATTGATACAAGAACTGAAGCCGCTTGACCACCAGAAGCGTCGAATGTTCGTGAATTGAGCTGAGCAACAACTTGAAAATGATTCGGATTTTAATCGAAAAATCATCTTCAGCGATGAGGCTAATTTCTAGCTGAATGGCTTCGTCAATAAACAAAATATGCGGTATTGGTCAGGCAGCAATCCAAACGTAATCCATGAGTCATCATTGCATCCCGGAAAAATTACGGTTTGGTGTGGTTTAAGGGCCGGCGGCGTCATTGGGCCGTACTTCTTCCGTGATGATCTAGACCGGCACGTTACTGTGAATGGGGATCGCTACCGTTCAATAATAACCGAATATTTTTGGTCCCAATTGGATGATATGGACTTGAAGGACATGTGTTTCCAACAGGATGGCCCCACAAGCCACACAGCGAATGTCACAATCAATTTATTGGAAACCAAGTTTGGAGAACGTGTTATCTCACGAAATGGTCCAGTCGCTTGGCCGCCTCGGTCTTGCGATTTGACGCCGTTAGACTATTTCCTGTGGGGCTACGTCAAGTCTATGGTCTATGCCAACAAGCCAGCGACGATTGATGAACTTCGTACGAATATCGAACGTGAAATTGCAGCAGTACCGGCCGATTTATGCTTGAAAACCGTCTAAATTGGGTTCAGCGTCTGGACTTCTGCAAGCGTGCTCGTGTTGGCCATGTAAAAGAAATCGAGTTCCATACATAATTGCATCGAATGTACTTTCACAGGAATAAAGAATTTCATTGATATCCAAAACCGTTTTTGTTTTATTTAAAAAAAACTTTTTTAGCGCTCTTATTGAGCAACCCGATATAACCAAAAATTTGATTCACAACTTCCAACCGTCAAATTTGTCAAATTTATCAGATAAGGTCTTAAAATAATTTCCAATAAAAAAAAATAATGAAAAGTCTAGCACTCAAATTAGTTCTCATCCCTTGGGAGCATTTCTCAACATTTTGGACCATCTTCTTTAATTTTGTACAAATCAGTATTGAAGTATTATAAAGATTGATAAGATTGAGGTTTGAGCACAGAGGTCCCAAATAACTTTTTCGTTGCAAAAATCCTAACTTTTGAACCCATAAAGATGTATCGCTATAATTTAGTTTTTATTTTAAAAAAAATTTTAAGGCTATAAAAATTGTAAATTAAAAAAAAACATTTGTGAACAGGGGTTTTCTAAGTTTTTGGTTGAAATAAGATTTTTTTAGGAATTAACTGAAAAAGTAGAAAATTTAAAATAATCTACAATTTTGGCTCTGGACCATTGGCACCTCATATATGGGAAATTTGATATTTGAGAATGCCATCTAATTGGTCAGTATTTGGTCAGAAAATGTCAATTAGTCCTAGAAAATGATCGGCCCTAGATAACTTGTAATAAAGGCTTAAAGTTTCTCAAGGTTACGCGCGATTTGTGGCACCTCATTTAAGGGAAATTTATAAAAAAAAAGTATACCTTTCGAAAGATCTCTAAATCATGATAAGTAGTCAACAGTAATTGGTCAGCCATAGTTTTTTTTTATGAATTTTCAAAATTCGCTAATTTGGGTCATTTCAAAAATTAAGTATGCCATTCGAAGGGCCACTTCATAGCCATAAAAGGTCAGCTATTTTCCGTAATTGGTCAACCATACATATTTTTTAATGAATTTTTAATGAATCTAAAAAAAATTCAAGGGCATTGCGATTTTGGCACCTCATTTAGGGGAAATTGGCAAAAATTGTTTACCATCTTAAAGATCTCTAGATCTTTATAAAAGGTCAGCTTGTTTTCAGTGACCTTGGCAAAAAAAAAACTTTAAAAAATTGTTAAAAAGAATCTATAGCTGACCAATTACTAAAACTACCTGACATTTTATAAAGATCTTAAGGCCTTTCAGGAGGTATTAATTTTTTTGCCAAATTCCCATAAATGAGGTGCCAAAAATCGCAGCTACCTTGAACGGAAACTTAAAAATTCAATTAAAAATAAAACTATGGCTGACCAATTACTAAAACTAGATGACCATTTTTGACTATGAAGTGGCCTTGCAAAATATTCAGTTCATCCCAGTGGCACTCCTGTATTCATATTTCTTTATCTTATCAGTTACTCCCATTGTCCTGTCAAACAAAAAATTTTACGACTTCATGAATATTTATCACCCTGTAATAGTTTAAAAAAAAAATTAAAAATTCCATCCCAACTTCCAATATTTCCCCTACACATGTTGCACATAACCTGCATAAACACACTTTACCCTCTCTTCTCTCTCTCTCTCTCACTTGTATCACTGGAACGACCTAGAATGTAAATAAAATAAAAATTTCTTCCAGTCAAAAATCTTCGTCGTTGTCGGCGGCGCCACTACGCATCACGATATAGCTGATAGAGTAAGCACATGGACTTTCTATAGGTGAAGCATGGAAATCCACCCCATGAGCAATGAAAATACAAAACAAGGAAAAACCACCACAATATGGAGGAGCACAATAACGACGACACAACACGACGATAAGCTCCCAAAGAATGTCAGAAGCAGACATCCCTTAGTTTTGTACCGACTCCCGGCCGGATAGAACACAACTTAGTTATAACCAAGCCCCAAGTCTTGCGTCGTGCGGCGTCGTACTTTCTTTGAACTTTTTTCAAACTTCCCTTTACATTAATCCTTGTCTCTTTAACTATACATACCATCACCACACACTGTACGTACACCTTATATTCGTCCTTTGGAACAACAAAATAAACAAAAAAAAAACTTACGTCAAAACGGATACGGAAACGTGCGTGACTTGCATTCCTTATAAAGTGAAACTTTTTTTTTTCCCTTCAATCATCGCATCGTGGTGCATCGCACAACGCCACTGCAGCTTTACATAATTTACCAACTTGTCTTCTTGGCTCTTCGGGGTTTTTTCCTCGTATTCTTGTTTTTTTTTTTGTTGTGTTTGTGTTATTTGGATTGAAAGGTCACTGACTGAGCAAAGTGCATAAGGTGAAAAAATCCACTATACTGCCCAAGGGTAAGGTCCAACCCCCTTTTCAAAGAGCAACAACAAAAAAACAAAGCTTATTCATCGAAGACTTCTGAGGAGTTATCTTATCTCCTGGATTTTTTGTGTTCTACTGCGTACAAGTTTTGTTGATATATAGACAGTTGGACGATTTGTCAATCTGTCTGAAGAAATTACTCGGCAAACTGCGATTCTAGTCAACGATAGCAAAGTGACACGAGTTTTAATTTCTACCATAGCGCGTGAGGGTGGTGGGAATTTTACTGCTCTATATACTTCGAGCTACGAATTATAGAAAATAAAAATATCGGTGGCGGTGATGTAATACCTCGAAACATAGTTCGCATTAGTTCGAGCTATATTTTTTTGTTTTGTTGTTGTTGTCTTCTCTTCAATTAAACGTATTAAAATCGTGAGTCCAATTGACCCCGCATCCGAACTTTAATTCCACAGTTTTGTCTGTTTCGAAACGATTTAAGAGGGCTTCTGTCATTGTTGTGATAGTTTGACAAAATCAAGTGAAGCTAAGTTAGGTGAGGATTAATAGTGCAAAAAAAAAAAAGAAAGAAAAAAAAAAAACAAAACAAAAGCGAGAGAACAAGTGAAGTGTAAATGTGGTGAAAATTTGATTTTGAAAAAAAAAAAAAAATACGAATTGAAAGGAAAACCTTCGATTTTGTTTGTCCTTGGTGAGCAGGATTTTTAAATAAAAAAAATTACCCTTCCTTTCCGGAATAGACTTCGTCTAAGAAAAAGAATTTATCTTTTCCATCAAAAGAGCTTTAAAATGAGCAACAGATCCATAGCCAGTGAAATAAGAGGTGAGAAATGCTTTGTCAGAATACTTAATCGTAAAAATTTGGTATCATTTTGTTTAGAAATTTTAAGTTAGTTTTTTTTATTTGCTATTTTTTTTTTTGTTATATTTGCCGAAGTACATAGTCATTGAAAAAAAAAGTTTGATCGTTATCAGGGTTATTCATTTATGTAGGTAATCTTTTTTGACAAGAATTTAGTTGATAAGATATCATGAGTTTTCATATCTGTTTGATGTATGTAGTAACGAAGAGAATTTGAAGTACTCGTTGTAAAATATTTACAAAACTTACTAATCATTGTGTATGAAAATAAATTAAGCGAAATCTATTTTTGTAAATACTAGAAATAAATATAGACTTGCTCAGAATTTATCATCAGGCTGTGTCTAATGTTGAAGCATTCCTGGAATTGGTTTTTTAATTTTTTATTCGATGGAAATCTTTTAAAAAGACACTCGGAAAGAATCGGTGTGGGGGCTTTTACCCGCACTAAAACCACCGGTGGATCAGGGCCAATCTAAGAAAGATTGACAAATTATTTTTCATTCTTAATTTATAAATCACAATGCCTTTAAACCGTCAGCTCTTGAGGCTTGGTTCTTCTTAATCTCCGAAAATTGTCTCGTACATTTAAGACAGTCTCCATTTTGGAGTTGGCATGACTTTGCAGTCGCTAAGTCCGTGATACAGCGTGTATTTTTTACCACTTCTGTAACCATTTTAATTTGAAGATCACGATGTAGATCGCTATTCCTTATATGCCAAGAGGCATTTAGATCTGTTAGCAGAGGCACACCGCAAGGTGGAGTCCTATCCCCACTATTATAGAACATCGTGATTAATGAACTATTAGTTCATCTAGACGCACATGGTTTCAAAGTAACTGCATATGCTGATAACGTTGCCATCGCAATATCGGGAAAGCGTCTTCAAATATGCAAATCGCTCAACAAACTACTTAAATGGACAGATAAATGTGGACTAGGTGTTAATCCCCACAAAACTGAACACGTCCTCTTTATAAGGAAATATAAAATCGCGAATATACCCCCTCCATCGAAAAATGGTATTCCACTTAACTTCTCAGATGAAGCTAAATATCAAGGTCTGATTTTAGACAAAAAGTTGAGCTGGAAACCAAATATACAAGAAAGAGTAAGAAAGGCCACAGTGGCACTTTTCTCCTGTTGAAAAAGCTACTGGAACCAAATGGGGCTTATATCCACATATCGCCCACTGGCTTTACACAGCGGTCATCTGGCCGATACTCACTTATTGGGTGGCGGTATGGTAGACTGCTTCAAAAAGTAACTTATCGTGATATGCTAAGCAAAGTGCAGAGATCAGCTTGCATGTGCATCAGTGGAGCTCTCTGTTCGACACCTTCCACTGCTTTAGACATACTGCTTAACATCACACCCCTCGATATATATACTATAAACAAGTGGCAGCGAGCACAGCTATTCATCTCAGAGCCATCTCTCAATAGTTCAATAACTCTATTGGCCATACTATCATTCTGAAAAAATTCGAATCAATCCCTAAACATTCCGAATACACCATTCGTCAGCCGGTTTTTGGCAAAAACTTCGAAGTTACAATTCCAACAAGATCTACTTGGGATGATGCTGAATTTTTGAGAGATGAAGCAATTCATTTCTATACGGATGGCACAAAAACCGAAGAGAGGATGGGTGGCGGGGTGTACTCAGAGCAACTAAACATTAGTCTCTCCTTCCGTCTCACTGATATCATTGTAGCCTGTTCCAAGCGGAAATCCTGACGATAAAAGAAGTCTTATCTTGGCTCATAGAAAACGCAATATTTACATTGAATATCCGTATTTTCTCAGATAGCCAAGCTGCCCTTAAACCACTAAGCTTTGCTTCTACAAACACCTTAACTGCCCGAAACTGTCGATCGCCTCTAATAGAGATGGCAGAGAAGTAGTTTTTCGAAAACTTTTGCCATGATTGGTATAAGCAATATAGGTCTGTAAGATGTTACTTCTGTTGGTGGCTTACCTTGTTTAGGTATAACAATGACTTCTGCAATTCTAAGATTCTGTGGCCAAAGACAAGTTATTTGAGTCAGAAATGCATTTGGAGAATATTTCCTGAAAAAGTCCTCTATTCAAAAAAGCAAATAAAAGTTTTACTGCAATAGCTCTGTGTTCGATAATGCAGTTTGCCAAAGAAAATCGAGTTGACGGAACAAATAAGTATTTAGAAGCTAGAGAATGTGTGCTCTAACGTCAAATGTGCTTGCAAGCAAAATTGACTGGCACCGTGTCGTTAACAATCAAACAGACGCAAAGAATCATCGTGTAATAGGGGAATTATGGCTAAAAAAGAGAGAAAAAAGATACATTCATGAAATTAGCTCACCAGACATCCGAAAGTTATTCTCGAAAGTTTTCTAATGAAAGTACTGTCAAATGGATTCGCATCTTTTTAGTATGAAATTTTGTGTTACCTATTTCTCAATAGTTCATCTGAGCATTTGAAGTAAAGTAAGAATTTTTAAAACTACTTAAATTGACCTTTTTTTTTGAAAATGTAGATAAGTGCCACTGCTGCCTTCCGCGTTATATTTAACATTTGGAACATTAACTTTTTGGAATATTGTTTTTCGAAACTGTGTCATTTTACATTCACATTTGCATTTTGAAAAGTGAAATCAGATCGATGTGGGACTCAATCTGCTCTCTAGTATGAAATAATTTGACTATTCTTAAAAAAATATTACATGGGAATGTAATCCTGGCATTTATCTTTTAATTAAAAACCTTAAATTTGAAGATTGGACATTATAAAACCGACATTATAAGCTTTACAATCGCTCGATTTGAAGTCTATTTTTGCATATCGGAATTTTTCTCCACTTCACATCTGGGAGAGGCAAGATAAATCGTTTGTTTTAGTATATTTAAATAATTTCGTGATATGAAAAATCAGGAAAATTAAAAACGTAGTAATTTTTTCACTGCTAAGAAAAAATTTTATAAACGCAGAACGAAAAAGCATTTTTTGATGACATTTTAGGTTCGTTACTGCTCAGGATGGGGCAATTGCACCCATTGCCCTCCCCCTGTATCCGTGGCTGACTGGGTGACAACTCTGGGGAATACTTTGTGCCGATCGAGCTTCAATATCGCTTAAAATACTTAGTGTTATTTTTTGATTGAAACATTTTAGATGGAATTGAATCTAGAACCATGATCTTCAAACCCCGATGACATACGCATCGTGCGTGCAACTGACTTTATCAGCTCAATACCAATAGTAGTTTTAATGCTTATCAATAGCACTTAACCAACAAGAGTGTTTATTGTTTATTTGTTGTTAAACATGAATAACTGAAATGGCAAAAAACTAACTCAGTTACTATTTCTATTTTTATAGAATAATATGATATACTTAACTCAGGTAAATTCTCTATGAGAGTCCTTATGTTTCGCTTTGTTATGTGTTTTTAATTAAAGTTTTAACTCATAAACGACTTCTTACAAAAAATAAGCACTGTTTTACATAAGTGGGAGACAAACAAAAGTGGTCTAGTACGAAAATGTTGAAAGGCTACATCCAAAGTTTAGTGAAATACATCATTGAGTTTTCCACATTTATTTTCTCAACGTAGAGTGTGTAATCATACGTATAAATAAATAAATAAAATAAATGTATAAATTTTTAGCTAATCTTAAAGAGTTACAGAATTTAAATTAGAGTGATTTTAAATATCCTTTTTAAAATTTTACCATCGATTCTATTTTTGCTCCGTGAAATAACTCCCCAAACTGAAAATGAAATAACTTTGCAAATTGGAGAGATTGGGAAATTGCAAAATATATATATTTTGAATAGAATATCTTTTAAGATTTTTTAATTGCCCATTTTAGGGACTTATTTCATCACCAAATAATATCCTTCACATTTAAAAATGAAACAAGCCCTCAAAAAGTCATGACATAAATCACCAATTTTAGAGAGTTCTTTAGTTTGACAAAAAATTCCCCAACTCAATGCAAATTTTGGCAAGTTATTAGCTTTCCATTGAAAGTTATTCTAATTGGTAAGTCCAAATTGGTGAATCGAAATTTTTGACATACGAGTACATACGGGTGATTCTGCAAAAAATGGAATAAAATGATGATATTTTTTTAATAACACTTTTGGAGGGAAAGCGTCGTAGAACCTAACCTATATATGAACTCTATAGAACGTCCTTTCACATAATTGAAAACGGCCAGTCAAAAAATTTAAAAACAACGATTTTATAGCCTTTTTTGAAAACAGGTGTTCCAAAGAACAGAACATTTTTTTAACTTTCTATTATTTTAAGTAAATTTTTTAAGAAAATCATATCCCTTATCTTAATGGGGAGAAATATCCAACACAATTTTTTCTTGTTTCGACCGAACCTGTGGCCTCTAGCACTTTTATACAATTTATGCAAAACACCCTGTGTAAAATATCTTTAAATTTCTTAACCAATTGAAAACAAGAGTAAGTTCATGCGATAGAGTCCTGCTATTTACTTTACATGTATTTAAGAAGAAAAGCAGCATTTTGTGAGCATTTTTGGGACCTCAAGAGATAAAATCAGTAATTAAAAGTCAGGGGACTGAGGCCAGGGGACTGAGTATTTTCATAGTTTTTACCACTAAAACATGTTAACGCATTGTACGAAAAAAATAAAAAAAAATTATAAAATTAGGGTTTTACTAAGCCTATATTAAAATGCTTAAGTGTTTACCTGCTTTTATATAAATATTTTCTGTAAACACTCATCAGGGGACTGAGAAACTGATCGGGAAATCCATGACCTCTCGCACAAATGCCTTCTTAACAAATGAAATAGCAGCAGGCGTAAGATACGAAAATGATTTTACTGTCACCAGACTTAATGTTTCACGCTGCTAGATCTGAAACTTGGATAGTTTTCAAAGTTAAAGATATTTTTGACTGTTTCAATCGGTCAGGCGACTGATAAGAAATCTGAGGGACAAAGTTCGAAAATGAGCAGGGAACACGTCAAGGGTTTGAGAATTGGACCTTTAGAAGAATTTTGAGTAATGAAAATATGTCGGATCTTAATAATTTTGCCAGGCCATGTTGATATCAATTAGACTTGTAGTTATAAAAAAATCAGATAAAATACTTGAACAGTTATTAAAATTACAACGGGCCTGTCAAAAATTCCTTCATTTGTAGAATCACCCATATATACGTTTTGAGCTACCAAGAATTTGAATTCATCATTTTTGAGTGATATGTGTGTTTTTACGTAAGTTCGGACGTTTTTTACGTTCCGTCACTTAACTTTGTTCACCTCTCAAAAACGAAGATAGTAATTCCAGTACATGCAGAAAGAATCAATGAGCAATTATTTTTACTTGTTAAATTTTATTAGTCTCGAATAACTCGAGAACAAATGATTCTTTTGACTTCAAGCTAATTTTATTCAACGCATATTGAAGTTATAAAAAATTGGTAAAAATATAAAAATCAGATCAAATTACAGCAATTAAAATGGCTGAAAATTTTTGAAAAAAGTTTTTCGGCTCAATTATCTCCAGAACAAACAATGATACTGGCTTCGGGTAAATTTTTTCTAAACACCCATTAAACATCTTTGACTCTAATACCACGAAGTCAATCCAATCTTTATTGCTGATTTAATTGCATATTAAAAACCTGAAAACATTCTCGAAAATCTTGAATTCGAAATTTTTTAATAATAAAATAACATAGGGCCTCTATAGGTTCCGAAAACACCAATGAAGTTGCCAGTGTGGCTCGCACCCAGACTGTTTTTTAATTTTTATAATTACTTTGGGTAGTCGTCTCTTTGATGAGTCATCAACGTCACTGATTGCAAGTATAGTACTAGAAGTAGCCTAATGCAATCAGTAACAGTAACTAATAAAAGTAACTAGTAAAAGAAACCAATAAAAAGTAACCAACAAAAAGTAACCAATAAAAAGTTACCAATAAAAGTAGCTCAAATCTTAGAACAATTAATATTTTAGGAGACTACCGAATTTCTTGGACCAATCATAAAAATTAAAATTTTTTTCATCACAGCGTAATGTACGCTGTATATATTTTTAAGTATAAAACTGTAAATTTAATTAAACTACAAAAACAAAAATATAGTTGTTCATACAATTGTTGATAAAATTATTCACTGCTTTGTAATCATTTGTTTTTTGTTGTTGCTTTTTAATCGAGATTTATAATTATGACAAAATTATAATCACGCTATTTTTTCATTGCTTTATACTAATTCTTCTTCTCTCTATTCCTTCTGCCTTCTGTATCTTTCTATTTCTTTTTTCCTTCTTTCTTTTCTTTTTTATATTCTCAAAGCACACATAAAGAATCTTCAAGTTTAATTATATTGGATAACTATGCAAATGTCAGAGCAAGGTAAGATTTTTAAGAATTAGAAAAATAAAAAAAATATAAAATATATTTTTTATACAAAAATAATAAACTTTTTAAGAAATAATACAATCTAAAAAATAAAAAAAATCTTTTGGAGTTCATTTAATTTATAAAATGAAAAGTAACTTAAATTTAAATATCTAACCGTCAGTTTTACAATATCGTTTAAACCTTGGACTAAGTTCAATTTTGTCTGATGAACTTAAGTTTAAACCAAAAGTGGAGCTTAAACTCTCAGTGTAAGTGTTCAATTTAAAATATCAACCTTAAAAGTCTAGCTGACTTTATAATGGTTTATAATGGTTGTCTCTTTCGTCTTTCTTAGGGCCAGTTTTTTAGTGCGAGATTATCCTAGTATTGGGGTTAAACGTGTGTTAATTCCAGAAACGATTTTTTTTTGGTCAATTGAAATCCTAAGTTAAGTTGGAGTTAATTCAGCTACTTTGGTGATTTAATTCAGGGACCAAATTAAGTGCCTTTCAGTTGTGGTGCCATCTTGAGTTCGATAGTGAAAGTTATTGTCAGTGCAATTCCGTTGTGGTGCTATCTCTATTCTAATACGTGAAATGCGTATATGGGTGGTATCTATAGTTTCGCACATCGATAGCCTTAGATTTTTGACAACTGGATGATAAAGTTAATCCTCAGTTGAAAAACTGTTTCTGAGTTAAATCAGGGTTAATTTATTTTCAGGGTTAGCTAACTCTGATTTAACTGACAGTTAAACCTGTACTGAAAAACTGGCCCTTAAAGTAATATATAGCAAATTTGTAAACCGAAAATAGAACAATACCTTTTTAAAATGTTGGCTTCAGATTTTGAAATTTTTCATCATTTATCCTTCCTTAAAACTATAGAAATTGAAAACCACAAAAGTTCAACTGCCAATTGAAGCTGAATGCGTCTTCGTCACGAAATAAATCCAAAAATTAATGTTACACACCAAAGAATTGGAAACAAGATGACCAGCAAGCCTTTAACGTTGAATGGCATGGTCTGCTCCATTCGTTTATTATACCAACAAATCCGTCGCCAATTGTCGAGAATTAACCCCCCCAATACGTTACAAAATGTTGCAATACACGGAGTTCCTTGACTGCAACTAGTTTTTTCTTTCTATTTGTAACCATTACACCATAAGTACGTGCAAATAAATCGTGCATGAATTTCTCATGATAGACCTGTTGAATGTATTTTTTGTGTTCCTATTATTCCTTAACATGTTCAGCCAATATTTTTCCAACTCAGTCATCAATCAAATTGAATGTTAAATCAATTTTTCTATTGCGTGTCGGTGATTGGAGTTGCATTGACTACAGGTTTACTATTTTTTTTCATCCATAAATGTTTGTCAGCACGCCTACGTCAAATGAAAATTGAAATAGTACTCACAAAAAAGTACACGTTTCTCTAAAGAGTTTCACTGAATTGAAAGAAGAGCTAACTGAGAGCGTGACACTTAACACCTTGTGCAAGTGGCAGCTTTAATGCTATTCCATTATAGCCAAGTTGGTGTTAAGATTTATTCAATTTTCCTTTTTTTTTTGTGTAAGGTAAAAAATGTTGAATCTAATATTCTTTTCCCATTTCATATGATTTCTTTTTTGTATTCAAATTTCATTTCTCTTCAGAAGGACTCTATACAAACATTATATGCACACTCAGTCAACTTACTATAGAAGGACAATGAAGAAAAAAAAAAGGAAAAAAAGAAAAAAAAAGAAAATTTCCGTAATAAGCTTGAAATCAGGGAAAATTCCCAGTTTTACGCCCCCGTGCATTCTGCGCGTCCTCCCAAATCAGTTTAGCATGATGATGATTTATCTTCCATCATCTCGTAGATCCTTCTCTAACTTTTTGCAATTTAAATTTACTATGCTGCTTTAAATGCGTTCAATTTGTGCATGATTATCCTAGGAGCCCTCATATACATAAAGTTGTATGGGGCGCTCCTTGGTTTTTAAATCAAATGCTGGCTTATTTCTTTTGCCGAGGAAAATTGTATAGAAATGCCTCGTGTTTCATTATTTTCTTTTTTTTTCTTCTTTCTTTAATTCCTGTCATCTTCTCCGGATTCACTCATTAAGTGTCATCTATTTCATCTTATATCAGATTTGATTTTGCGGCTTAGTTTTAACTAGCGGAAAATGATACGAAGCAATTTTGTTGGATGAAGAATTTGTATTTTGTTTTACGTTACGTATACGCTCGAGTGTTTTGTTCTTTTATGCATATATTTTTTGGTTTTCTTTGTTTTCATTTTTTTTTTTGTTGCTAGAGTGTTTTGTTTCACTTGATTTATGTGAAAAATTATCAAAAGCCTTGGGGATTGAATTATTCAATTAATTTACAAGCCTCCTTATCTTCAAGGGAATCAAATTACCTTCCGACGACTCGACACGATAACAACGACGACAGCATCGGCAGATGAATTATATTTTTTGGAAATTTTATATTTTTGATTTATTTATTTATATATTTATTAATTGACGTGTCTCTAACGGGTCCTTTTTTTTTATTGCTTTGATTGAAATAAAGGAAAGGGAACTGTAATTTGACGCTGATAAATTTGTTGAGAATTTGTTTCTATCAAGTTGACAGTTATTGTTGTCGGAGACTTTTATAGAAGTTTTTTTTTTTTTAAATAAAAAAAAACCATTCTAAATATATATAAATAAATTTAACTCGATATTTTGATGAAATATGATGTCCGGAGAAATTGAACAAAAAAAGTCATATTTAAAAGAAAATAAGGGAATATGGATGGGGTTTTTAAATTTAAGTATTTTTATGTCCTTAATTGTAGAATTTCTATTAATAATTTAGATGTGATTTAAAGATTTATGTTCTGTTTGATTTAGAGACTTTTCGACTTAATATGACTGTATGAGATGTATGTATTTAATTAGCTGTTGAATATACCAGAAAATGAATGTAGTAAAGAAACAATAACGTTTAAGAGTTTTTATTATTATATGTGTTTGTTTGGGACATATGCATACTAAAAACCGAAAATGCTACAAAATTCAGCCAGCCTTGCATTCCTGGAGATTATACTCACACTTATCACTTTTCAAAACCTATGTTTGGCATAACTCGAAAACTGAGCTGAATTTGAAAATTTTATTCTCACATTTTTTTTCTCAAAATTAATAGTAAAAAATTCAAGAAAGAAAAGTTTAAAGAACAACCATTAAAAAAAAAAAACGAAAAATCGAGAATATATATTTTGTACCGTGTAACCGCGTAAACGTGTAACGGTGTAAGCGTGTAACCGTGTAAGCGTTGAACCGTTTAAGCGAGTAACCGTGTAGGCGTGTAACCATGTAAGCGTGTAACGGTGTAAGCGAGTAACCGTGTGAGCGTGTAACCATGTAAGCGTTGAACGGTTTAAGCGAGTTACCGTGTAGGCGTGTAACCGTTTAACCGTGTAATCGTGTTACCTTGTAACGTGTATTTTGTTATTAAGGGCACTAGTTCAAGATGTATTGAAATTATGAGCGAAATTTTTCAAAAGAATGAAATTTAATAATTAAAGGAGGCTTTCCAAAAATTAATATGCGAAAACCACAAAGTTGATTACAATGAAACAGACACAAAAGAAGACACATGAATTTAAAGATGAAAAAAAGGAATTCTATATTAATGCTTGACCAAAACAGAAAAAAATTATTTAAAAAAAAAACGGTAACACTTACAATGCCACACTATAACTTTTCTATAACTGTAAGAAGTTTTTGAAAAAAAATTTACAAACTTAAAAATTAAAAAAAATAAATAAAATTTTTAAGATTAAAATTATTTTTTAAAAACTATTTAAAATAAAAACCAGAGAGAGACCAGGGAAGTGAAATTAAAATCTGAAAAAATAGGATTTTTTTTTTCCGTAGAGCCATTTGATGCCTTCAAAAAATCCAATATAAGACCCACCCTAGTATACATACAGTCCGTAACATTTGGAAAGCCTCACTTATATTTTTTTATTAAAATCAACTGTTTTTTGGTACTTTTTTTAATGGAAGCATACTGAATTGAATATTGAGTCATAAGATCAGGTAGCCTTCCTGATATTAAGTAAAGTTTTATTTGGGTTATTAAGGCTGGTGGAGATTTTTAAGTTAATTTGGTTCGCCTCACTTGGCTTTTTGCCATTTTAAGCGAAAATTTGCCAGTTTTACTAATGAATATAAATTGGAGAGTGTTAAGATCATGACGATGAAATGGATGATGATGGAGAGTGTTAAGATCATGACGATGAAAAAAGGCTGGAAAAATTGCTAACTGCACTGAAATTAGGGAAAATTAAGTTCTAGAACGTTTAATTACTGTCTCATCGCTTTCAAGCTCGACAAATTTATTGGAAGCCCAAAAATTAAAAAAATTAATTAATTAAAAGATCCATTTTCATATGGAATATTTGCGCGTCCGCTATTCTATCATACCAGACAAGTGGAAAAACTCTAGTCAAACGACAAACAACACTGACTATCGGAACAAGGTATGACAAAAAATTGGGTTAAAAGTGAGCTAAATGGCTATAAGTAGGGTTATTAAAAGTGTTGAATGCCTAAAAAGCCCAAACTTAACGAAACTTAATGAAAAAACTTCCATTTGCCAGTGTGCTACATCTTCTTAATTCACATTATACCACATTGCATGAAATACTGATACCAGCATCCAACTCAGGAATTTTGGAACTAATATTTTTTAGGGGAACAAAAGTTTAATTTTTGGACGCAGAAGGAAGGTAAAATACTATAGCCACTAGTTAAGAACGGAAAAGTTGATTTTTTATTCCCTCAAAGCTAAAAGAGACAAGTTTTGGTATTCAGTAAATTCTTAGGATTAAGTTATGTGCATTCACAAATTTTTTAATTTAAAAATTTCTTTTTGGAAAATTTTGGCATTCAATATTATTTTAAATTTTTTGAAATTTGAATATTTTTATAATAAAATTAATCCGTTCAGCCAATAATGAAAAAATCATTCTATGAGAGGTATTACTTAAAGTGCAAAGTGTAAATTTTAATAATTTTTGGTAGTAGATCAATCACTAATTTAAGCATAAGAAAATTTTTTATCAAAATCTTTGGAGCTGTTTTTGAGAAAAAATATATTTTCTTTAACGTTTTTTTTTTTAACTTTTGTATCGAAGTTACCGTTATTATTCATAAAAGTCAATTTTTTTCTCAAATATTTTTAAGACCAAGTTATAAAAAAGTCCAGTGTGTCGGACTTTTTAACCCCATGTATAATGCTCTCGAATTATGACTAGCTTTTTTGAGATTTGAGAGTGTGGCAACGAGTTGAAAAGTTACATAACAAACAATACTGCTTAGAGTTGGTCTAGAATCCAAACTTATAAATTAGATATCAAGGACTGCATCCACTTTACAGTTTCTCAAATTTTTTTTAACTGCTATCTGTAGGAATGCTTACAACTTAAGTCACCCTATTGCCAATAATAAAAAATAAAAAATAATTTTAAAAAGCCACTTAATTTATATATTTTTTTTTTGCTCAAGAAATGAAGATGATGAGCAAGACATTCAATGTCTTTCTTTATTTTTTTTCCTCTCAAATTGTACTCCATTAAGACTTATATTTTTCTATGAGTTGATGTATCTACCTATGTATGTATTGCTTTATCCACTTGGCCCATATTTTTTTTTTGCTTTCCATCTTCAGTTAATTAAATAATTTTTTAAGAATCTAATTTTATATTATGATTACAAGAGGAGGTGTATAAAGCAGAAAATATTGAATAGCATTCTATAACTTATTTCAACTTTAGTCTTTAAGAATCATCGAACACTTAATTTTGACCTTTTTACGTTACCAAAAAAAAAACTTAGTATTCCCAACCAGCAACAATCAAGCAATATTCATTGAGTATGAAAAACACTTCTTAAAAGGTAAATGAATTGAGTTAATTAGTTTGTTTGTACATGTGTGCATTTTTCGTCCTATAGACTTACTGTTTCACCATTAAGAACCTACTACTTAGAAATTAGGTAGTGTGGCGGTTTTATACATACATGCATATGTATATCGTTGTTGACTCCCAGACAAGGAGAAGTCTGAAACAAAAAAAAATCATTAAATTACATAAGCTATGAGAGCTTAAAAAGGATAGGTACCTGTATAAAATACAAATGATTATATAAATGATGTAATTGCATAAGGAAAGTTAGAAGAAAAAATCATTTTGCACCCTTGGCAATTAGCGCCAAGGCACTCGTTTAAGTTATTATCAACATAATGATATTTCTTAGTTAACATAACTTCAGTGATGCACACGTAGAGACTTCAGGGACTTCTTAGATAGAAATGAAATTAATTAAATTATTATACAATTTATTAGTAGAGGCTGGTGTGGGTAATTGGATTTTGGAATATTATGTTTTTTTTTCTCTCCAAAACTCATTTTCCTTTGGTATAAACGGTAAGTAAAGTTGATCGAAAATCATAACCCTAATTTGTTGCACTTCTGAAATGCATGGCTTGGCCCCACCATAATAATAGGTATCTGGCAACACTTAAATATATTAAAGTTTCCTGCAATTACCAAAAATAAATATTGTGTTTGCTGTCATTGAACTAAAGAGTGAACGAACTAGAAAAAAATGTACAAATCCAGTCCGTCTTATGTGAACTCATTTGCTTATTACAATAAGGGTATTCATACATCGTCGTAAAACACTAGATAAGTTAACGAGTAAGTTTATCATTTAGTTGATGAATTGTCAAATTTTATATATAAAATTTGGTTAAAATTATAGGATTTTGCTGGTGAAAATTAACAAAATTTATTTCGCTAAATTTATCCAAACGTCATTGTGACTTTTAAAATCAGGCGTGTTTAACTATATGATATCTCAGAGAACTAAACAAAACTCTGAACGTGTTCTATAACAATCGCTTCGCAATTAGTCATTAGTTGGTGGTACAAGTTGTGAATGAAAACATAACTAGTACGTCCAGCCCTCGAAACTCGAGAGCTTATAACATTATTTGTCAATAAAAGCTATCTTTAGCGTAGAGAAAAACTGATACCTTGTTTACATGGAGAATTGAGTCCGAATTAAATCTGAAATTGGGTTCATGTTGACCTGGATCCGATTGAATCCGAATTACTCGATCCAATCTAGCTCGTTGTCATAAACCTGGGTCGAAATTTCGATCCGGATTGAATCCGATCCTTCGATCCGCTCATGTAAATATGGTATGAGCTACTTATTATTATTTTCTGCAGCACTGAGCGTTGCCATCAGACATTCCAGTTATCTTTCCAGTCAGTGCTGGAAAATTTGTTGGTTGGTGGGTGGAAAAAATCGAAACGTCACATTCCGACAAATAGTTGATCGGTCTCGCTCTTGCTCGCACTTATTACGCAATTTTATTTTATTGGTTTTTAATTTTTTTGGTGTAATTATTTAATAAATTTTTGCATTCTGCACTTCTGTGCAAAAAAACCGCTCCGAAATGTAATTTATATGCCTTCGGCTTTTGAACACCGCGTAAGTTGTACCACAAAGTTCGTGTTTGCCATTGTATAACATGATTTATACAAAAAAAAAACAAGGACATCTACATGTGCTCAACGACTGAACTAACTTTTAGAAAGTAGAACTAAGGGGTATTTTTTTTAGAGGTATAAAATTTTGAAATGGAATAAAACAAAGATAATTTTTTTCAAATTGTCATAAAATTTTCTTTCTTCGAAAGATAATCTTCTGGCATTATAATTTAAATATGATTTCTGGCATATGACCGCCATGACTGGCTTGGACGTAATCTAATCTGGAGGTCCAATTTTTGATGACTTTTCCAACATTTGTGGACGTGTATCGGCAGTAAAGTGGCGAACGTTGTGCTCCAAGTGGTTAATGGTTTCGGACTGAATGATTGCTCACTGAAGTAGTCGAATAAAAATAAGCGAATACAAGAAAACCATATGGCCATAAAAGAGATGGCATTTTGCTACTTTTCGTCTGGTTTTGTTTACTTTTGTTTTTTGAAGTGAAAGACCGATCCCGAGCGCACTTCAAGGAACTGAAACTGATATTTCGTAAAGTATAGGAGCGAAAAAAAGAGAGAGATGATTCATTTTACTTAAGTGGAATATAGCTCACTTCTCCTTCAGTCAAAGTTTGGAAATCTACTTTTTGTTGGTTTTTGACAGTAGCTTCTGACAACTTTTGACTATTAAAGTTGTACCTTTACATATTTTTGTCATTCTGTCACGCTTTTGACGTTTAATAGTTGACGTTTAACAAACAGCGCATTCAATTACACAGCATTTAACAAAATAAATAAATAGCGCGTTCATGAAAACTTTTGCGTAAACTTATCAGTTTTACGTAATATTTGTAAACTTACGACGTTGCATAAACACTTATAATATTTCAGATATATTTATATAACTGGACATCTTTTTCCAATGACTCCGAATGAATATGACTTGATATCAAGAAAAGTTAAAACTGAGCTCATAGTTTAACTAAGCAATATATAATAAAAAACTTTTTTCTAAATTAACGTCAATCGCATCAATCAGCTAAGATAGATCACTCTTGCGTTATATTCGTTCCAAATTAAATTGACATTTTTAACGAGTATTGGATTTTTCAAGTGGTAATTAAAAGCATTTTCTATACATGGGACAAAATAAGATATCTTCAATAATTGCCTTCCAGGACTTAAATTGTATTCTCTGCCAACAACAACAATAATCATCAAATCAATTCAAACCGTCTCCTATTGTGATGAAACAAGGAATACAAATTTAATGTGAGCACATTATCTTGGTTGTGTCTCTCGTACGAAATATCTACCAGTGCTGGACTCTTAATGAAATGAACTAGTTAAGTTCCAATAGGCCTCAAGTTTTTATTGGGGCTCCTTAAATGCCCTTTTTGCTTATAATCTTTACGATCCCTATGCGCGTGTTATAAATCGATAGAAATTGAAAGGACATACAATTTCCTGCTGAACTCGAACGGCTAAAATTAGTGGTATTTCAACATGACAAAGTAATGCTCTTAGGGCTAGTTTTTCAGTGCAGATTTAACTATGAGTTAAATCAGAATTAAGCTTAATTCTAAAAATAAATTAATCCTAAGTCAACTCAGCAGTAGCTTTTCAGTTGAAGATAACCCTTATATCATTCAGCTGTCAAAAATCTATTGAAATCAATGAAAGACTCAATAAATAACACACTTTAATTCACTATCGAAATCGAGATGGCTCCACAACGTCTTCAGTTTATTCCCTGAGTTAACTCACCAAATTACAAAAGTTGAATCCGGAATTAACTAGGATTTAAATTGACTACAAAAAACATTTCTGAATTTAACCTCGCACTGAAAAACTGGCCCTTAGACGGTGTTCACTTTGGACTAAAAAACTGGATTTTTTTTGACGTTTCAGTATTTACATCTTCCTTTACTCAAGAAGTGGGAGCGAGATGTGAATACTGAAACGTCAAAAAAATCCAGTTTTTCAAACCAATGTGAACACTGTCTTAGATGCATGTTACTTCTTTCAAGCAAAAAGAAAAACCTTGAAAAAAAAACATTGTGGTGGATTATGGATTTTGATCCCCAGCGTGATAATACAACAAGGGGGCCTTTAACGTTTCATCGCCTGAAGACTTTTACATAACTTGATCTGACCCTGCAGCCTAAACTTGTCTATAATCCCTTGCCCACATCCCTTTGGTATAGTCGCAGCCATATGATACTGTTCTTGGTTGCTCATTTTCGTTTGACCTTTTTTCCTCTTTTTTAATGACTCGCACACACTGATAAAACATACATACCCATACCCTTAAAGTCCGACCATTAAGCATGTTCTCTCAAAATTCATGATGAAACTTCTCGTTAATTGTAATTCTTTTTTTGTTTTTACTTTCTTTAGTTGGAAAAGCGAGGTTATAAGTCCTTTGCTCAATTTTGGTTGATTTATGTCTTTCAACAAAAACAGCAAGAAAAAGACACGATAATAATAATGATGATGATGATGATAACTTTTCTTCTTCACACAGAACACACACGAAACAAACGGATGCTTGGTTTTATTTCTGTTATTTCTGCATTAGAAGCTCTGGTTAATTGGATTCACTTCCGCTTGTTTTATATATATTATGTCCTGATGATGTGATGATGGAAGGTAAAGTTTTGCACAAAAACTAGGTACGTATACGTATAGCGTTCCATTTTTCTTTGCAATATTGCCGTCAATTTATTTGTCTGCATTTTGCGAATGGGCTGAGAAAAACTTACGTTACGTAAATAAACATGCATACTCCAAAAGTTTGAGGAAATACATATACATATGAGATAGCATACAGTGCTGTTGGAAAAAAAACGAGTCATGTTCTCAACGAAATCTTCGCCAAAATAAAGGCTACATACAAAGATGCAAATTTGTGTGATCTACATAACGATAAGAGCTCAGAGTCTTAAAAACGGTTAAAAACGGAGTTCCACAAGGTTGAATTTTATCACCACTTTTTTTTTTCTTGGTAATAACAACTGACTGTCAATTGAAAGAAAAGGAATCCAATACTTGACGAATAATATTTTAAAATAAAATATAAAAAAGATTAATAAATTATAAATGTAACTGATGTAATTTCAGGGTGAAGTTGTTAAATACAGTTGATGTAATTGATGTAGTAGCGCAGAAAAAGGCCTCTGTAAGCCAGTCCCTTCGATTATTTTTACACAGTTTTAATTAAAGTAGGCTCTATAGAACGGTTATGTTGACAATAATCTACTCGTAATGCAAAAAACGAAACTTTATTGTATAGATCATTAAAATAATTCACTACTCTGTCAAGTTTACACAATGATCACTAACTCCTCAGAATTAGAACATAAATGTATTTTTCTGTTTAAGCTAGACCTTAATTATACGTGTGAATTGTTCATTGCTTTTACTGCCGAACGCACTCATCGAGCCTTGACTTTGACATTGCAAGTTTTATTATTGCCCTTTTTTTTTATAACATGCGAGGATAAGACATCACAGAGTCGGACGTCTTTGCTGCATACTACAGCACCTTATACAAAATCACTATTTTTGTTTCAAAGTTTTCACAACTATAAGAAAATCACCGATTACTTAGATGAGATCAAATTTATTTTTCTCGGTTGCACTCATTGAATCTCAAAAAGAGTCACTATTCAAAAGTCGTTGTGTTATAGCAGACTTTGTTAAATGGCAAACCTTGAACAAAACCTATATACAGTCTCGGATGACAGTTCAGTTTGACGTATATGATTTATTTAACAGAGATGTTAAACCTCTTTACTATACACATATGGCATCTACTTGCTAACGGTAAGTGTTTTGTTTAAAAAAATTTTGTATGACCTTTAGTTCAATTGCGTTTCGCCCAGGCAAGACAGTTGGGCTCATCAGTTAGATGCTGTCGTTACCCTTCTAAGACGCAATATTTTGATCGATGTTTGATTGGGTAAAGAGAGAGCGCTCATGAAAGAGTAAAATATATCCCCTGTCTGATGACAAATTCTACCCAAGAAATGTCAGATTGACGTAAGTCAGATATCAGATAAATAAAAAGAATACTATTTTGAGGGAAGGGATTTTTAGTAGATTGAAACCATAGCCAGCCAGAAGATTTGTAGTAGATTTGTTGCACTAATGGCCTGGTAACTATTTTCTACTTGGCCAAAGTAATAGTAGATTTGTTGGCTTAATGCCTTAAAAAAAATTAGATTTATGTATTGTTTAGCAACTGCTAATGATTTGCCAACCCAAGCGAACATAAGTCGAGTCAAGATGGAATCAAATGTGCTGGGTTCTGTTTGATGTGGTTCGTTCCCGAATTTATCATGATGCGAGAACTGTCGAAGCTCCATTCACAAACCGTTCAAATAAAGAAATATGTAATTTTTCATTATTTATCTAGACATATATGTACATTAATTAACATTAGGCTTCAATATTCATTTAAAAATAGTGTAAATAGTGCAGTTCGATACATTTTGACAGTTGTTAACTTGTCAGATTTAGGTGAACTACATTTTGACGGCAAAAATGTATTTCGATCCAAATGTCAACCAGTTGCGCTAAAATGGTTTTTTTATGGAACGGTAAAAAATGGTGAAAGTTTTCTGATTTATTAGAGGTTTTAATCCATCCTCATCGTAGCCATCATTCAATAGAATTTGACAGTTGATAGCTTGACAAATAGAAATTGAACTATATTTTGACAGAAAATGAGTTTTTCAATCCAAATATCCACGAATTTCGCTAAAACCACCTTTTACCGGAGCAATAAAAAGATCTAAAATGTCTTTTTTTTAAGGGTTTTCAATCCTTTACCAACTGTATTTGTGCCTTAGTTTGAGCCAGGGCTAGCGCTGAAGACTAAATCCCAAATATTTTTGTATAATCTTATTAGAAGAACATTTTGTGAACTTTATGAAAAATCGTGTATTATTTTAATTAAATATAAATATTGTAAGCTTTAAACGTCGCACAAAAGTTAACAGCTTATTTGAGGTCTGAACTCTTCATAAAACTGAATTTTCTTGAATTCTTCGGTCTGGCCCTGGATCCATGGAACTACTTTTAATGTCGAACAGAACCCATAAATTTGAGCTCAATCAAGCGAGATAATTTTGACGATTAGGTGTATTTTAAGTATATATACGAGTACATATATAAATATTGTGTCAAAAATTTTCTTTAAAACTGAGCGTGGTAAAAACTTAGTGTGGATGAGCAACACCATTAAAAAAATCTTAAAAATATACCTAATGTTTTAATTATAGGACAAAATATATACCTATGAAAAATGGGTGTGTCAGTAGATGGAAATGTATTGTATAGTTTTTTTTTTTAAATTTGCTATGCACAATAAGTCATAAAATATAATCGAACTCAGTGGATTTGATCAAACGATATTTCAATCTTATAGGGAGATCTGTAAGCTAATCATCATGTTAGTGTCGCTTGTTTAAACCTCGACTAAAGTGATATTTTATTTAATAAAATATAATGTAAAACAGAAATATTAAAGTGGTCAACCGTACTTTTCATGAAAACACAACCATTTTAATATTAGCTTTGACGATAAGACTACGTTTTGCAAAAATCAACATTTTAAGTTATGCTTGTCTTAACCTCGACTAAAGTGACATTTTATTAAATTAAATATAAAACAGAAATATTAAGGCATTGTCTTAATGGTCAACCGTGCATTTCTTGAAAACGTGACCATTTTTAAATAAGGTTTGACTATAAGGCAAATTTTTGAAAAAAAATCAATATTTTAGTTCGGCTTGTCTAAACCCTGACTAAAGCGACATTTTATTAAATTTAATATAAAACAGACATATTAAAGCGCTGTTTAACTAGTCGATTGTACATTTTGTGAAAAACACAACTATTTTAATATAAGCTTTCACGATATGGCTACTTTTTCACAAAATGGGTGTGTCAATGGGCGGCCATTTTTATTTTCTTTATTATTCCTTGAAGGAAATCGAGGAAATCGATTCGTGTGTTTTTATAGATTTTGATCGCAATGCTCGTATAAAATCCACAATTTTTGAAAAACAATTATCCACAATTTTTGAAAAATAATTATTATTGACCAAAATAATTTAAATATACACTTCCCTATTAGGTATTTACTTTTGCACAACACTGTAATATGTTTATTGCTTTGTTTTTTGTATTATTATAAAATTACGAAAACACATCTTTTCCTTAATAATAATGAACAACTGATGGTATATTTTCTCTTTTAATGGAGAGAATCTACACAGAAATTGTATTCAATTTATATTTCACAACTTTATTATCATGAATGTGTTTAAGTGGGAGTGAGGAAAACCATCAATGTACATTTGAAATCCTCTTGTTCGTAATACACACACATGTATATTTTCACTGAATGAAAGGATAATTAAATAACGTTGACATTCATATGCATTGTGTCGATTCTTTTAATTACAGATCTCCGGACGGCATTCGATTTGTTGGACAGAAATCGAGATGGACGTGTGACGGCGAATGAACTTCAATTTATGTTAAAAAATCTCGGAATCAATGTGAGGGATGAACTCATCGATGACCTAATTAAAGAAGCTAGTCACACAGGTAAGTTTTTTCTTCTTTTTTTTTTTGAGAAAAATTTCAAAAAAATTTGCATAAAAAAATTTCCTCTGGGAATGTTTGAACAAATTTTATAATAATGCGCGTGACACATTTAATTGGAAGCGAATCCAATTATGCCTCGTGTTCATTCAAAGGCCGAGTATTGAAGGACGAAAAAATTAAGGACATGAGAGAAAAAAAAATAAAATAAAATATATTCGAAGTCTGTTGGTTTTCCACAAAAAAATTACCACTGGCATGAGAATTGTGTAATTACAAAATAAGATAAGGCTCTTTATATACATTATTTAATATCAGAAACGTGCGAAATAACTAAACTGCCTGAATTAAGCAAAACAAAAGCAAAAATCCCTTAATCCGTAATTTTTCCATATGACACGTCATTGCCCTCAAAAGACGATGAAATTTTGTTCATGGTTTCTATTATCCCCAAACCTATAATTTTATGAAGGAATATTCCAGTTAAAATGAGATTTCACAAGAAACAGAAACATTTTCTTACCCACAGGATAAGATACTTTCATTTCTTTGTGTTTTTTTTTTGTGACAAGGGCGGATAGAGAATATCAAAGAAATCAAGGCTAGTCAATTGGAGCGGAAACTAAAGGATGGGGCAATGGCTTTTATGCCATAGACCTTGATGGGCCTTTCAACAACAACAAAAAACAAAAAAGAAAATAGATGGAAGAATATGAAAACATGAACATCAAAAAAGATACTCCAGATTGAAAGTGAAGAAAACTATTTGTAATCTGCCTTTAGCAAAAATATACAATGGACGATATCATTGAATATACTCTTATACAGTGCAGTGCATTGGGATAGGTTCAAATTTGATAATTTTTCTTTGGCTTTAATATTTTTTAAACTGCAGACATTGCAAGACTCATTTTTTATTGAAGTGAGTAAAACAAAAAAGTTATATTTTACATTTTCTGGTTGACGTGCATAGGTATATCCAACAAGTATCAAATATTAAAATATCTTCTATTATTTAAATATGACAGATTTTGTGTATGGTTCTATTCGGATATCAAGACTCTTTTAATTTTTTTTTAAGTTTTTCTTTGTTGAACTTTGTTGTACATATTTCCAAAAAATTAGATTTAATAAATTGAAAAAAAAAAATATTTGAACCTAATCGTTTGATGGTGAGTGTGGTCTTAGGATATGGTATTTTTTTTTTTCAAACATTATCTTATGCCACATTTGAGAATTTTGGTTTTGTTTTTTTTTGGCTTTAACTGATGCAAAATATAATCAACATTTACTCAGCAAAATGTTACTGATTTCTATGATTTTTGATGAGATAAAACCGTTTAGTTGTGGGTTTAGATTGAAGGGTAAATTGAGGGCGAGTTTTTTTTTCGATGGATGATGAGTGGTCGTATAATAAAAAATTATAGGAGTTGCTATAAACTTCTTAAGTAAATTACAAAATTGTAATAGATGCATCTTTGAATAGTTAAGAAACATCATTTCGTTTGTTCATTTAATAGTTAATTTTTTTTTTAAATTGGATAAATTTTAGATAACGTAGAGGATAAAAAGAAAATTGGTCAGTCCTTTGTTTATCTTGTTGGTTTGATAGAAACGTTCATAAAAACAATATAGATTACTTCTTTGTCAAATTGACTTCTTTGTTTTATCATTATTTCTAGTGTCGTAAAATTCTTTATGCAAAAATAAAAAAAACTTTTTCATATTTTACTCCCAGATTTATGACTGTATTGAATTTTGAAATTTACATAATGAGTTCTAACTATCGAAATAGCCTAAGCATAACAATGAGTTTTTTGTTTCCAAATGTGAGTTCGGCCCAATATAGAATGTTCGATTTTTAATAAAAAAAACTTTGTTAATATTTTCCTACACAAATATATACAATCTACCTATCTAGTTTATGCGCAGCACAATAAGGATTGTGTTGTGATAAGTATAGTGTAGGAGGGGTGTATGGCAAAAAATTGCTCATTTGATTTGTACACAAGATGCTCGTAAGGATAGGAATAGATTATTACTTGTTACGCACTCGTGTCTATATTAAAAATTTTGAGCGTGTGTTTAAATTCTCTCTCTTTTGTTTTTGATTCCACAGAATATAAACATTTGACAATGACATAAGATTGTAATAGATTACTGCTAGCGAAGCGAACTTTGATTGAAAAATGCTAGTCTGACAGGCATGACAGTTGAGAAATAAATTAAATTATGATACTTACCTACATAAAGACGATCATCCCTTATTGTCCCCGCAGGTAATACGAGTAGATTCTTAAAAATTAAAGATTTTTGTTTAGTAACATTTGCCCATTTCTAAGTTCTCGCGAACGGCTCTAAAAAATTAAATAAAATGTTCAGAGTTTGTTAGTATCAGCGAGAAACAATAAGGCAGTGATTAAATTAAAAACCGTCAATTGCTACGCCCACTTTTATTATTTTATATTCTTTATAAAGGCCCAAACAGTTAGAAGCAAATTTTTCGTTTGAACGAAAAATGCCCTGGGAGAATTGTTTACTGAAATTGGCCAACTGCCACGCCCATTTTTCATATTTTAATTTCTCGGAAATGGTTCTAACAATTATTTGAAAACAATTTTCAGAATTCTTTCTTTTAAGCGAGAAAAAATTAGAAATTCGTTGAAGTAAGCACATCCCACTGCCACGCCCCTTTTTATTAATTCTTGATTTCTCGGAAATATATTAATGATTTGGAGGAAATTTTCAAAGTTTGCTCGTATGAGCGACAGATATAATATTTTGTGTTGCTTGATTTCCTAGAAATAGGTCTTAAAATTTTGATGCAGTTAAAAAATTGGTATTAATAACCCACGTCCACTAAAATGCCCATTTTTATTATTTTTTTTGGTTTCTCAGAAACGGCTCTAACAAGTTTGATGAAATTTTGAACAAAAACAAAACGTATTTAGTTGTTTTTATTAAATCAATTCCCGCATTTTTTTATTTTTTAATTCCTCGGAATTACAAAGCTCTCACCGTGTAGATGTTTGTTTTTTTTTTTGTGTAGACAATATTTTACAATACATGCCAAGTTTATATAGGCAAGTATTATTAAAGGCCTTGGACAGCAGAGAACCATAAGAGGGCTGGTTTGGATAACATATTGCAAGCACTTCTTCAAATTTTATTTAAAGTAACTATTTTTTGGAAAGTTGATTTAGATAGGTGTAGTCCCAGATCCTTCGAAAAAATACTATAGATTTTAAAGTTTTAAGATTATGGTTTTTTAATAAAGTAAAAATGTCAGGCTACTACAGTTGTAAGTGAATTCTTTTTTTCATGCTCATTTAAAATGATGTGTTTTATTTTTGGCTACTAAATATTCGCGCGATTGAAATCGCCAGTGTGGTCGTAGCCTAAGAGCCTGTAATCAGTGATTACACATTTTTTGGTCGTTACATCGTTCGTCGTTTTTGACAGGTACGTAACTTTGTGATAACACACATCTAAAAAAGTCCATTTGTGTTTTTGACGTTCAAAAAATTTAATTTATTGAAAAATTATTAAGAATATTTTTAAATTACTCTTCTTCAAATGTACACCTATCCTATTTTACTATAAAAAAAATATTTTAAAGCTCATTATTTAAAATTTATAAGCATCCTCCGCACTCTATTTGTTTGTCAAATCATAAATGTCAAAGTTCAACCAGAAAAAATACTAAAAATTTGCAAACGTTCTATCGTTACTTCATGCACTCTAAATTTCTACACACCTCGCTTAAGGTGCCAAAAAGACAAAAAACGAATCGTGTAATCAGGCTCTAAGTACCCTGAACACAAGAAAAAAATATACAAGCAAAATAGGTTAAATAGCGAATAAAGGCGACTGCTAAGTGCTCAACAGGGTTGCCATGTCTTAAACAAGATTGATAGGCCAATTTTGAAATTTTGTAGCCCAAAATCGGAGCCGACAAAGTAGCTCAAACAGTAGCCCAATAATGATACACAAAAAAATGTTCTCATAACTTCAATCACAATTTATTTTTATGTAAATAAAATTTGTTTGCTTATAAAAGAAAGAAGAGATGATTTTAAAGTGAAGTTTGTTGCGGTTGATTTGAAATGTGAAACCCCTATTACACGACGATTCTTTGCGTCTGACTCTTTTCGAATTTTCATATCTGATTTTAACTTCGCTCCGATTTAAAAGAATCATCTTGCAATAGAGGACTATTTAGTGAATAAGTGGTGCCAAATTGTGGAATGCTTAATGAGAAAGTGTTTTTTATATGATTTATTTATACGAACAAAAAATATCGCCCTCGATTAGATTTAGGTTATAAGTTGCCCAATCACGATTGGTCTGTCATACTGAAATTTACTATCGTCGGCAATTTCGGAAAAAGATAGCCCAATTTCCGATAAATAGCCCAATTTGGCAAGCCTGGTGCTCAAGTGTATTTTAAAATTAAAACTGGGGTCTTTTCTTAATAAAAAAGAAAAACCCGTTTAATGTAGCTTTAAAGTCTCATCAGCCATTTCAATTTGTATTTTAGCTTTGATGTAAGTTTATTTATACATATGTGACGTTTACCATGTTCGGCTGCTCAAAAACTTCTTGCTAAAGTGTACTTAATTTGGTAGAAATTGTCAGTTACAGACTGAATACAATAGCCGCGTTTTATTATCGCTCATAACCCATATGGGTTACCTCATGAAAATAGAACGATGTAGGTTAGTGAGAAAACAGTGCTATATACCCATCCCTTTTTTCCTTATGGTTCACCTCATGAAACATATAAGGCCTGTCTCTTTTCCTAACACTGATGACAACTGCTGACAAAACGCTGACACCATTCACAATGGTAAAAAGCCGTCTGCCGGTCAAAGTGAAAACTTGTATCTGGGTTATTAAAATTTACCTCGATAGAAACCTGGATCCCATGTTGTTTTTGTAATACGTGTCAAAAGATAACTTCGGCCCAGACCCGGAGATAATAAAACGTAACTAATATAAGGATATCTTAGATCCACTGGAAATTAACAAAAACACCAAAGTGACTCAATACTGATTGAAGAGAAATTAGAGAGCTAATAACATTATTTGTCAAACTGAGCTACTTATTAATACTTTCTGCAGCACTGAACGCTGCCATCAGACATTCCAATAATCTTTCCCGTCAGTGCTAACAAATTGGTTGGTTGGTGGGTGGAAAAAATCGAAACGTCACATTTAGGTTACGACAAACAAAAACAAATAATTACTCGCTCTCGTTCTCGCTCGAACTTATAACGCAATTTTCTTTTATTGTTTTTTTTTAGTTTTTGTGATGCAATTTTTTAATAAATTTTTGCATTCTGCACTTCTGTGCAAAAAACCGTTCCAACGATATATAATTTATATGCCTTTAGCTTTTGCAGAATACGTAAATTGTACCACAAAATTCGTGTTTGCTGTTTTATTATATGATGATACGGAATCCATTGACGCTGTTTCTCAGTTTTTTTTTTAATTATTATTTGTGTTATTCGATAAAACCCTCTTAATAACAACCTGTAAACCTTAACCAACACCTTTTCTTTTTATGTCTTTATATAATCAATGTCTAGGTACTACTTACTACCTTGTTCATGTCCTCATATTTCGTTGTAAATTATTCCAATGAAGGCCAGACACAAGGAGCCACACCGCGTTATAGACTATGACTTTGACCCTTACAAAAAATTTACATATTGTAAAAATAAATCATCTCTAATCCCAGACACTATAATAAAACAACACCAAAATAAATACCCTTCTCCCCTACTGTCACACAAAAACAAAAAACTTGTCGCATTAAACTTAAAGCCCTCGAATAAAACGGTTTTAATCATCGAATAATTTTAACGATTTCTCAAAATTAATACTTTCAGACAAGAGAATTCCCTGGAGTTGTCCGTAGGCTCTATTGAAAAAAATACCTCTTAATAGATAAACAAGAAAATAAAAATCCTCAAGACTAAGTGTAAGGACACGCAATGAACTTCTTTTCCATTTTTCTCCAACAAAAACATTCTTCAAGCGTGAAATTTCAAATATTTCACCAAAGAATACACAATTCTCCTCGTTCCCATCCTCCTTCAATAACGAACGTCTCAAGGATAATTTTCTATAATTCCACAAGGAGCAAGATAGTTTTTCTGTGATAAAGAATTAATCAATACAAATTCCGTGCAACATTGGGGCGAGGGGCGATTGCGAGTTTGAGGTGATGGTGAACAAAAGTGAGGATTTTTTTTTCTGTATTTACTCGTAGTATATTGTGTGAGCCAGCAAGGGTACCTTGAGTTGAGGTCACCCACCACAATACTTATGGGTCCTGGTCTTGTTAGCACACATAGATCAAAGAGCAATGCAAGCACTACACCTGCTTTGCTGCAGCCAAAGAAACAAAACCCAACCGGCTCGACTGAGGAAATTTAAATCAATATTTCATTACCAATCGAGAACCAGAGAAGTAGAGATGAGGAGGAGGAGGATACGACAACGAGTCCTTTCGTCCCGAGAAAAAAAAAACACGAAACAAACGCGTAGAAGTGGGTTTTCAGTCGAATGCATTATTGTGAATATAACCATTTTTCTCGTTCCTTCCAAGCAATTTTTTTTTTATTTATTTATTTTTTTTTAAACCTTCTATTTGTTTGTGCTGAGAATGAAAAGTGTTATATGAGCGTGCAGCTCGTGTGCACGGATAGAGTCATTTAAGCGTTATTTCTTAGAAGCTATTTATTATTTATAAGTGTGTTTTGTGTAAGAAAAAGCGTTGATGGTTTTCTTAGAGATGTAATTAAAAGATACAGAATAGAGTATTTAAGCCTTTCATGAAAAAATGACAAAAAAAGAACGTTGTAACTAGATACGTGCATAGGTTTGTCATTTCAAAGATGAAATAAGCTTTTTTCAATTCGAGAAAAACTTTTCGAGACAGGAATTTTATGCCTGAAAATAAAATGGCAATACAACAATAATTTTTTAGAAAATAAATTAATTAATTTCCAATTTCGACGAAAAATTTTTTCAGTTTAAGTTAGCAGATTTTATCTTAAAATTTCGTTATAAAGGGTCTTTCAAAAGGGGCTGGTCAATTTTCACAGTTGAACACCATAAGCATCGCTTCTGTAAATGAAAGTATGCAGGAGAATCCAACGCAGTGAATTCAGTCAGTAAGTAAAGAAAACTTAATAGAGACACACAAAATTCCCCGGCCAGGAATTCCAATTCAAACTCCTAACCCTGCATGTACATGGTGAAAATTGGCCGACTGCGTCATTCGAACTGACATGAAACGTCAAAATATGTCTTCGTTTATTGCCACACAATTGGTAAAATTTAATAAACTGAAATTGATTTCATGAAAAAATTTCATTCATAAAGTGAAAATAAAAAAAATAAACATTTAATTTACAACCAACAAAAATTTGTTGAAAATGCAATGGCTGCCAGCTGTCATTTTCACGAATCTGATTTATCTTTCCTTGACTAAAAAGGAACTGGAAGAAATCTTATTCTAAACTGTTCCAACTTGTTCCAACACATTAATCCAGCGCACACGAGATGAATTCTTTCACCCAAAACGCTGAGTTTTTCGGAGAGGGAAGCGAAGTGTTCGAAACGAAAGGGAAGAAAAACATTACCATGTTTGGAGTGGAAAACGAATACCCACACAAGTCTTACATTTTGTGGTCTGTAATAATTTATTCCACAATAGAAATAGGTTCATGTTTACATACCTGAAAAATTCATCCCGTGTGCACTTGCAGTATAATATGACATCGCTGGCCCATTGAACGGCAAATTAAAAGAGTTTACAACAGAAAATTTCTCATTGAATACCAAAAAGTTGTGCTTTTCTCTTCTAAACTTTTCGGAACAACCTCAATGAACAGACCTATTACTAACCGAAACAAACAAATCAGCTGGTATTTTAAGAGTTGTTCTTCTTCACTTACTCTACTAAATATTTTACTTTCCTGTGTTCTGTAACTCTCGCATCGATAAAATCGAACGAGAATCCATTTTTCAACGTTTCTCGACCAATTTTATCGATGCAAGAGTTACAGAACAGACACTGTTCTGGGAAACTTTATAAAACACAAACTAATAAAATAGGCGTTTTTCTTTTTTAGATCTAAGCAGAGCAGAGCTTGGAGTAAAGCTCGAGCTATCGAAATTTGCTGTGAACAGATCATCATATAGACAAGATGAACAAAAATGCCTCGAAACAAATGCAATTCAATGTGCTTTTTCAAAACAATTTTTTTGACGAAAACTATGTTTTTAAGCACCCTTCGGTGCATAAATTATTGATGGTTCATTTCAAATTTGATTTCACTTTGCTTTGAAGTATAAACTAGGCTTATTTTATTACATATTTTTGATGATAACAAAATCGACCAAATTTTAAAAATCACATACAAATTGAAGTTGATCAGCTGTCAAAATAGTGTCTCACATTGGCAGAGAATTAAAATGAGTTGTCAACGCAATTTTCCTTGTCAATCAAAGACAAAGTGACATTTCGTTTGCAAATTGAGCTATTTCCACTTGTATCTCATTGACAAACAATCAGTTCGTTTCGTCTGTTGAAAGAAGGTGCTCAGACAAGTTTTTATGTGAGGCGACTCATTTTTATGACATCTCTTAAAAAGAAAGAGACGGCAAATTTTTTGAAAATTCCTGCCTCACCTCGCCAGGTGCATTTTCAACAAATAAAGTTGAGATAAAAAAAGACGTCGAAAAGAGTCGACTCAAGGCCCCGGCCTATAGAATCTGTACTCTGTTGCGGCGACAGATTCGTTGACGTTTGCCGGATGCGACGGATTGAGGTGACCCAATGAATGAATGCATTGTCATTCACATAGCAATCACTTGAAATTCAAACAGACATACAAAAGTTGCTGTCAACGCATCTGCTGGAGTGGAAACGGTGCTCACATTGGAGTAAAAAACTGGATTTTTTTTGACGTTTCAGTATTCACATCTCGCTCCCACTTCTTCAGTAAAGTAAGATGTAAATACTGAAATGCCAAAAAAAATCCAGTTTTTCAGTCCAATGTGAACACCGTCAAAAGTTCGGCTACTTTGTCTGTTGCGGCTGATGCATACTTCGCTTATGTGCCAGTTCCCATAAGAAAAGGTGTATTTCATTGATCTGTCACTTGAGTTCGCCGGCACAACGGACGCCACGGATTGTATGGGTCGAGGCCTTTACGTAAAGAGGATCTGAATACTGTCAAAAACAACGAATTTTGGAGTGTTGCCACTTGTCAGTTTGTGAAATGATGCAAAAAAGTGTCTTATTATTATTATCAATTAGTAAATGGCGAGTGGAAACCTATAGCATTGCTAGTATTCCATATAACTTTATCGTTTTGGGTACCTACGTCCTGCATATCAAATCTTTTTCAAAATCGGCAAGTTAGTTTGAGTGTGAAAGTCAACATAATATGTTTTAATTATTATCTGACAAATATCAAAAATAAATCCATCAAATAACAAATATATATTTTTAACTTAATGAAAAATGTGTCAATTTCAAATTGGTGCAACTGTCAGTTTGACGTTATAAAAGATCAAACGATAGAAGATAACGAAACATTTATCGAAGACCAGAGCACGAATACTATAACAAAAACAATAAAATAATTCTAAATGTCATTCTTCTACCTCTAAATTGTCATTAATGTTTATGGTTTTATCAAATTATCCTTTATCTTGTCATTTTCTCTTTTCGATTAGCAGTTTTTGTTTCTTACATTATACTGTTTATTGTCAATCATTTAATGTCAAAAGAACATTTATAATATTCCCACATTTTGTACGTAGTTTATTGTCATTTAAAAGCCACAATAAGAGTACCTACATATACATACATATGTCAGCAATGAACTTAACTAGAATATCTACATTTATGTGACAAATGTATGCCCATATAAAAAAAAAAGAAATATTCATATGAGTGCCTGTCACGCATCGTTGCAATATATTTCTCATGTCAACTATTATATTTTACATATGTGCATGTGTGTGTATATGCTTACTTCTCTTGCTATCTGTTTCATTTTAGTTTTATCATTTTATTTTATTAGTTTTTTCAGCAATGATGAAATGTTTAATAAAAAAAATATAAACGAAACCATCTTACACATACAATTTACATACAAACATGTCAAAATACTGATGACATTATTTAACAAATATAACTGACATTTGATTGAGTTAGGTTAATTATTGTTGAGTACGGTTTTTAGAATCACGTTTACATATTTGCTTACATTATGTTGCTCACAAAAGACGAATATTTTTTTATTAACTAAATAAAATGGGTTAAATAAAATTTGGCATGAAATACATATATTGTTCTCAGCAAATAAATATTTATTTAATTACGGTTTTTTACGGGCAAATTGTTTTGAGTTTTATACTTGATTTGTTTTGTGTCAAAGAAAAATAACACTACGCTGATTGAGGAGTAAAAAAAAATGGTTTTCTTGGATAAGGCGGTCTGTGCATCTTTGCATCTGTGCGCCTATAAGTATACCTACATCGAACTAGAGTTTAAACTATGACAATTGATTATTGTTATTCAATACAGTAGACGCAATTGAAAAAGAACATTTTTAAAACTCCTTATTTGGCTAATGATGTCGAATAATAGGGCGAATTAAGGAACAATTACGTTTAAGGGTTTTTATTATTGAATATGCTTGTTTGGGGTATATCGTCGGCTTTCTGTCAATTGTTAAAACCTCGTAAATCTGTTTTGAAAAATAGTTTACAAGACAAAAAAAAAAAACAAAACAATTTAAAAGGTGATCTAATGGAATTCTTAGAGCATAAAAGGTTTTTAAAATAGTTGATAGAACCAAGAGAATCCATGACACAGTTACGAGAAATTAATATTTCAATTCAGTAATATGTTTTGATCTGAAAAAGATTAAAATGGTATTTAAGACTTAACGAAGTTTTGACAGAAAGCCGACGATATGCATGCTTAAAACTGAAAATACTTCACTAAGTTTATCCTTACGTTTCTGAGAGAATGCTCATACTGTTCACATTTTAATATATTCGGTATAACTCGGCAAGTAAGCCAAATTTTTACAGTTGTACACCGAAAATCGAAAGAGTTAATTTTCCATTTAAATGGCTGTTTAAAAAATAAATAAATAAAAATAATATCATGTAAACAAAAACAATCAAACATTTCTTAAATTTTTACTAAATTTCGCATACTTTTTTTCGATCGAAAAATTGACTCAAGAATAAAATAAAGTTGAGGCTCAAAACAAACTTCTACATATCTTATATTTTTTCGTAGTTTTTGTTTCTAACTATTTTCAGATTATTTTAGAATTAAGTGCAATTCTTTTTTAGCCCACAAAAGTTTGACTTTTATTTCGGAAAAAAATTCGACAAAGCTGAATTTCGATAGAGAGCTTTGTTCTGTCAGATATTACAGGAAAAATAGGATAAATAAAACAAATAAATTTGTTTCATTATGAAACTTAGTGAAAACGTTTTATGCACCATGAGAATTAAGAATCGACAGTCTGTAAAAATATCTAAAAAAAAAGGCGTTTTGTATGGGTGCAGGAAAGTATAATACTTTTTTTTAAAAAATGAATATTGTTCACCGCCTTTACTTAAACCCATGAAAATACCCTTTCTCTCTTGATATTTTTGTAAATTTCTTTTATTGTTCATTCTCGTATTAAATGAAACATTTTCCATCAGAAAGCGAAACATTTTGTATACCTATTAACTCCTCGTCTGAAAAGGAGCTTCTGCTTACTGACCGATTTTTTGACTTGGGTTATTTTTAATGCTAGTGGAATGACTAATAACTAAATTAGACAGCTTGACTTAATTTTTGTCATCAGGTGTCTGAAACTCCCTTGTTTCTCTAAGCTCTCATCTACTCTCTACCCTAGACCACTTCTATCCTCCTCTTTTTTTCAGAATAGACTGAAAAAACTTTCTTTTTCAATTTTCGTAACGCTGACTTCGATTATTTTAATAATCTAATCAAAAACATTGATTTGTGTTCCTTCCTGAACAATAAAAATTCAATTGTTACCGCTTTGGAGTTTTTCTACATGTCTCTCTTTAACTTTCTCGTAGAGTCTGTCCCTTACGTACCACGTACAAATATTTCCTCCTCCCTCCCTGGTATAATAAAGAACTCCATACCGTTCTTAATATCAGAAATAAACTATGGAAAACAATGGAAAAGTATCAGCAAGCTCAATGCCTCTTTTCCACTCTGTGAATTTCTCTACCTGGGATACATTGACAGAATGAAAGATTGTCTAGTCTCTGATCCTAGACGCTTCTGTCAATTTATTAGAGTTAAACGTAAGTCCGATGGCTTTTCTTCAACTCTTAAATTCTTGGAAACGACATCTGCCGACCCTAAAATAATCACAAACCTTTTTGGTTCCTTCTTCAGCCATTCGTACAGTGATCACCCGCAAGAACCTGACAGTGTTATTTTAGCTACTTCAGAAGCACCCCACATACCTCCCTCGCTACAGTTCAAGATTGTGCTGATGTTATCATCAAAAAGATAAATGTGCTTAAAGATGACTTCCCTCCAGGTCTAGATGGCCTGCCTGCTTTTTTTTGTTTAATGTGCCAACTCCCTCTGTCAGCCACTAGTAACATTATTCCATCTTTCGCTCTCTCAAGCCATTTTTCCAAAATCACGGATGGACTCTTTTATTTTTTCCGCTCATAAACGAGGTGCAAAGAACGATGTTATTGACTACCGTCTCATAGCCTAACATTCTTCTATCCTAAGTTCTTCGAAAGCATTTCTTCTTTCTCTGCAAATCTATTTTCTCTCCACAGCAACATAGTTTTTTAAAATGTAGATCTACCACAACAAACCTTACGGAATTTATTTCTAAAACTTTTAGAGTAATTAAAGAGAGGAAATGAAGTTGGCGTTATCATCACTGATTTAAGTAAAGCCTTTGACAAAATTTGTCATCAAATAATTTACCTTAAGCTTAATGCCCTGGGCTTTCCACCCTTTTTCGTCTCATGGCTCAAATCATAGCTTGAGAACCGCCAATGTATAGGTTTTCAATATCCGAACTCATTTATGCTACTTCAGGTGTTCCTCAAGGAAGTCCCTTCGGACCGTTGATCTTTGTTTTAACTATTAATTACGTTATAAATGTAATCAAGGATTCAAATCTCTCCATATACGGTGATGATATGAAAATATCTAAAGTCATTTCTACTCCCACTGAAACGTCTGTGAAGTTAGCAGGGCAACTTTCACCCACGCAAATTGGACCTTGACAGGATTTTTCAGTTTTTTTCTGACATTCTTTTGTGCATTTCTATTCCCGATTTTGCAGTTCGTCAAATAATGGTCACATCGTGCATCTCAGAAACCAATCATGCTAGGAACTTGCAATAAGGCTCCAAATTTTTTGCATTTCAACGATAGGCTAGGTTCAAAATTTGAAGTCCTATTTTTGAAAAATTTCCTAAAATTGACTTCAATATGAAGTAAATAGGTCACATCGTATATCTCAGAAACCAAGCATACTGACCTGTTACTTCACTGTGAAGTTAACTTCACTGTGAACTTAGCAGGTCAGTATCAATTTTTTTTTTTTTAAACTTCAAAATTTTGAAGTAGCCTAGTCTTGAAATGCAAAACAAAATGCTAATTTGGAGCCTTGCTATAAGTTCCTTGCTTGCTTGGTTCTTGGACACACTATGTGACCTGCTAACTTCACTGTGAAGTTAGCAGATCACTCGATTACACCTTTATTTGGCGAACTGCAAAATCGGGAATAGAAATGCAAAAAAAAACTGCAAATTCCTGTCAAGGTCCCATTTGCGTGGGTGAAAGTTGTCCTGCTAACTTCACAGATGTCCCACTGGCTCTATTTCACTTTAAAACGATCTTTATTTATTCCAAACCTGATGTGATAAGAATTTTTTAGAACTTAATGTTGCTAAATGTCAGTCAATAACTTTTTCCTCCCGAACATATTACTTTCACGATATTGCTATTCCAACTGTTTGTTCTATTCGAGACCTGTGTATTATTTGCGATAGTCAGTTGAAATTTCGAGCCCATTTTGGAGCCCATTTTGATCATATAACCAACAAGGCCAATTCTTCACTCGGCTTCATAAACCGTGGGTCCAAGGAATTCTCGAACCCTTATGTCACTAAATCCCTTTACATAACATTTGTAAGACCCCTACTTGAATATGCTAGCAAGTTTGGTCACGGTATCAGAACTGTCATTCCCAAAGAATTGAAGCTTTGCAACGCAGATTTCTCCGATTTGCCCTTCGTGGTCTTCCTTGAAATGATAATGTCATCTTACCCTCTTACGAAGATCGATTAAAATTGATTGATTTGCTTACAAAAACGACGTGAAGTCGTTGACATTCTCTTCGTGCACCCCTCGCAGAAACTATTAATTCACCAAGTTTCATGGTGGTACCAATTTTTTTTTATTCAAAGGCCTTTCTGTACTATTTTTTACCTGCACTAACTCAAGATTTTGTAATATAAATTTGTTTTTGTATCGAAATATTATCATATATTTATAAAAAGCCTCATTAAATACACATTTGTGTCGAATCAGTTCGAAACAGTTATCTAACTTTCTTTAATACCAACAACAAAATTGCATATATCAATCACTAACTATAAATAAGGAGGCAATAATTATTTATTTCGTTCACACTTATACATCTATACACTTAATTATCGCCACCAACGGGAAGAGCAAAGTCGTCAATCAACAACAATCTATACACATATACTTTCTTTTCAAACTGCTAAACATTAAGCTCGTATATCTTCGTCCACATGTGGCTGCTAAGCAGGATCGAGTATAAATATTCGATTTATGTTGGTTAAGTTCGATTCGACAAATCGATTACCAGTTACCACCTTCCAAAGGACGACAACGACGATATGTCGTTGGTTTTATTATCATTCCTTCACATCTACACATAGCTATAACTACACCTTCATATATCAGGATCTTCCATATATACATACTACCTACATGTAGGAACACATATAACTAGAATACATTTATTTCTCTTAAGTTTTAGGATACACAACACAATTCTCAAGCCCAAGGCAAGCACAACTCAAAGAGCAATATGTTTAACGTGACTCATTCACTTGATTGTTGTAGTCCATAAAATGCTGAAGGGCAAAAAATAAGTAAAATCATCCAAAAACCAAATGGATTTGTTCGGTATTTTGTGGCAGAAATATCTAGAAAGAAATAAACTAAAAAGGTGTGAAAGAATTCCAACAAAGTTCTTTCCCATTCCTCACCTACCTAACAAATATTTTAAGGGCGCATTAAGGAAAGATTGCAGCCGTTTGTGCGGTTAACTTTCAACAGAATGGGGCTTCTGTAGTGGAAGTATACAAAAAGTTCACACTTTAATAAGATTTTAAATTTCTCGGAAACGACTTATAGGATTTTCATTAAATGAATCAAAGTTGTTTATTTTTTTGTGCCGAAATTGAATTTCAAGTGTGTTTCTGAAAAAAATCAGCAAACGAAAATATGTCGATTAATGGTTTTGTAAAAAAACTAGCATAGTTTTAGAAAATCCTGAAATTTCTTAATTTTGCCCGAACGTAGTTTTAAAAGAAGGTACTTCTCGCTAAGAGCTTTCTAACACAAAATAAAGATTCTCTTTTTTGAACAAAATTTCTAACGATTCCAACAATTTTTATTATATATTTCAATTTTTAAACTTCTACGGTTTTTTGCTAAAAATCATTCCCGAATTGCAGCAAGAACATATAACACATCTGAAGACTTAATTTTTCAATGCCCTTAATAAATGGTTTAAGGTTTGTGGCGGCTTTTATATATATTTATATTCTGTTGGTGTTGGCTAAGGTGTGTTTTAACCATAGCTGGTTAAATCATCAAATAAAAATCAATAAAGTATTTAAAAAGTGGGATGATACTTAAGAAAATGAATATTTCGTGAAGAGAATATAAAATTAAGCAAAAGCGTGGTTCGATGACTTGTTGATGTTAATTTAAAGTTATATATTTATAAGAAAATATTTATACAAAATATAAGAACTTAAGTGATGTGGAAAGTTATTTATACCGCTACCGAAAAACTTTTAGCTTGAGACTTAAGATATAATATATATAAGTTGAATAGGTATTCTTCTTAATGGTATTCAAAAAGTTTTATTTTACAAGCACTTAGGGCAGGCAATGTGTCTGGGGTATTTTTTAGTAAAAACACACTCAAAAGATGAGAAAATATTTTTTTTTTGATTTATTGAGTATGACTAGACGGTTTAGATCACATCGCAAAAAATGGATTTTGCGTTTTATTAAAAATTGAAATATGTATACATAAAAAATTCAAGTAGATGTATTTCATTCCTATTGGAATAAGTGTTCACTTGGGCGTATGCGTACTTTTTTTTTTAAATTTGACACAATTTTTAACGCCTAACGTTCAGTAGGTAGGACTGATTGTTCTTTTCAGTTTTCAACAAAAACTGTTGATAAATAAGTATATCTTTATTGAAAATGAAATTATTAAACAAAAAGCGGCTATGAAATACAGGTCTGAGCAAGAGGTTTCAATTTAGATTTAACAGAGTTTTTTAATTCTAAAGCCTAGTACGTAGATGGAGCTTAAATTTTACTTCCATACAAATTTCTCTCCAAAATTTAGCCAAGCATTTTAGCCGAGAGGTACCCAACTCCAGCAAAAAAATCAAATTTTTGCATCTTACTGTACGGCACCTATCTGTCAAAATTTAGCACGTGAAATAATTTTTCGGCACATTAACTCGAACTGTTTTTAGTTAATACTTTTTGCCAAAGTGCTTGCGAAATTAAATTTTTGTGTGTCTATAATACAAAAATTATTTATGTTTCCTTAAAGAAATGTCTTGAGCACAAGATATTGAAATTATAATTTGGTTTGAACAATTCAATTCCTTCAGAAGAAAAGTGGCTTATCTAAAAATTTGGTGATTTAGAGTTAAGTGTATACAAAAAAATCACAAAAAAAATGCAATTTTCTATCAAACTGCCATAAAGATACTTTTTAAAGAGAAAGCCTTACGGCGAAGCATTTGGCTAAAAAACTAGACCAAAACTATATTCTTCAGATGTCAATATTGAAAATGGAACTTTTTCCAGCAAAAATACTTTCTTATATACATTTTTTTAAATTCTAAAAGACTTAAACATAAGAGCAGTTTTGTGAATTTTATTTTTGCAATATTAAAATTTTAGAAATTAAATGCTTTTTTGGAAAACTGTTTTCGTCAAACTTTTATGTATTTATTTTACGCTTTAATCAAAGGCTTAAAAGTGTTCGACCAACACTCAATGGAAATTTAATTTGCGTTTAGTATCGAACATTATTCTACATAGAAACTCCGTTTCAACTTTGTGCTAGAAAGAATAAATTAGATTAAGACTAACATCGCACTTGCGATTTTGATTACGCCACGCATGAACGCATATTCGAGAAACCCCCAAGGTTGAAAAAGTTCAAAATTTGTTTTATTATTCTGGCGATGTAATTCTCGAACGTTAGGCTAGGAACGCACTTGCGATTTTCTATCGTTGTGACCAAAATAAGTTATCAAAACACACTATGATTTGTTCTTCTTATTATAATGTGTATACAGGGTGTCCGCCGGGAAGGTATTCTACTTTGTTTTGCCGCCATTTTGGTATTCATTAGTTTTGTCAGTTCATATTTGGCAGTCGTGAAATAGACTCGTGGCAAATTTACTTTGGAAAAATATTCGATAAACCAACGTGTTTTAATAGTTAAAACATTTTATCATTTTATCAATCATCATTTAATCAATCATCGATTATTGTGACGATGAAAAACTTACGTGAAATTTTTGGGAGAAACAACAAAACGCACTTTTTATCGTGCGGTGAATGATTTCGAAGAAAGAGGCTCTGTAGGTGATAGGTCCTAAGCATGGACCACAAAGTACTGCAAGATCGGCTGAAAACATGACTGCTGCTCAAGGAAGTGTTCAAAACAATCCATCAACCTCAATTCGACGCTATGCTCAGAAGCTTGGTCTTCAAAGAACAACTTTGAAAACTTTTTAACGCCTTCTTTGGCCTTGATTAACATGTGGTATCAACAAGACGGTGCCACATCGCAGGATTACAATGGAATTACTGCTAGACCTCTTTCCACAACAAGTTATTTCAAGAAATGGTAATGTTGATTGGCCTCCACGGTCGCCTGATTTGACTGCTTTGGGCTTCTTTTTGTGGGGATATCTGAAAAGCAAGGTCTCTGCAAACAAACCAGAAACGCTTGAGCCACTGAAACAAAATATTCGTGATGAAATTAATGAAAAACCGCGTGAAATGTGTGAGAATGTAATGAAAAATGTGCTCCAAAGGGCTCGCATTTGTGAGACTAACAGTATACCTTCCCGGTGGACACCTTGTATTTATTCACATTTGTACTTATTTGTTCTTCTTTTGGGACTGAATAATCTTGCGACAGAAAATCGAGCCTATCCTATCCTTTTAAAACACATCAACTGCACTTACATCTTTGTACTCACATTTGCGATTTAAAATATTGCAATAAAAAAAATTCTAAGTCACAACTAGAAATTCTCGCCCGCAATTGTGATTTTCAATCGCACGATTATTTAACCACAAGAAGTAAGACACACAGTTTTAAAGGTGAAACCTCACGTATGTATGTGTCTTGAAAACAGCAGCGCAAAAAAAAAATTAGACCAGTTCTAGTTTTTTGCATTTTTTTTTTTATTATTTATTTATCTGCACGCACCTGCCACACGCTGTATTTGTTTGCAATTATATAATCGCGCGACAAATAACCGCAAAAGAGTGCATGGACACAATTTGCTGCGACCTCAATTTTTTCATCGCGTCGACTACAAAAATGGTGAAAATATTTAAGAAACGCTTGGAAAAGCAACTCACATCTAATTTTCATAAAATTTAGGCAAAGAGAGGGTGTTTTTCTTGGACGTGTGGTTTTCAATCTGGCAATACTTTTTTCGGAGTTGCTCTTTTTGACAGCTGTCACTTGATTTATGATAAATTTGATTTGTCATTTCATAATGAAGAGAATTACTCCTAAACAACGTTTGGAAATCGTGCAAATTTATACCAAAATAATGGTCCGGTTTGCGCGAAGCATCGCGAAACAATCACTTATTGGAAGAAACTTTTGGTGAGCGCATTATCTCGCGTCGTGGGCCTGTGCCGTGGTCTCCAAGAACGTGCGATTTAACACCGCAGGACTATTTTTTGTGAGGTTATGTGAAGTCGCTTGTCTTCTGGAATAACAGCTAAAGTCCAGATTGGTATAGTAAAATCCTCCATTACCCAAGGAAGAATAGCTAAACTCCACTTTGTCAAATGAAAATTTCGATTTTATTCAAGAAAAACAGCTGACATACGCCCCAATCGCTGCAAAAAGTGGTCGAAAATTGTACATCTCGGCTAGAATTAATTCGAACCAGCCGCGTTGGCCACTTGCTTGAAATCATTTTTAAGGCAAAATGGCAAACCCTTATCTTTATAATAAAGCTAAATTCTTGGCCATAACATTAAATTATATAAGTTTTATTTCTTCTTGAAAACCACACTCCTAAAAAAACAGCCGTTGGTATAATCATGGATTAGATATAAACATCCGGGAACTGTCAGAAGAAGCTTATGGATACAAAATAAGGACTATTAGAAATATGTATGGATACCAAACTATACGTGCAAGATTTTAAGGCTTCAGTAGAATGAAGACCCATTCAACATACATGCAGCCTAATCCACTATAATTTTTCTCTGTTCGAACTAAAAAAGACCCAAAAAATTAAAAATTAAAAATTGTTTAAAAATGGTTCTTTTTTTAAGTTTTTTTATTTCTCAACTGTAACGCTCGAATTAGGTATTTTTAAAGCACTCTGCCTGTTACTTTAAGGAGTTTAACAAAGCTTGACTAAAAATTTATCATTGGAATTGTATATTAAGCCTTTTTCCTTAATATTTTATTTACCCCTAGTTGCCAATACCTTTATTTGAAAATATTATTTTTGTTTAGATTCGTCCAGTTTGATATTGTGTAACAACAAAAATTATAGAATTTCAAAAAAACAAATAAATCAGAAAAAAAAATCAAATCTCAATGCCAATAGTTCAAGCCTTGTTTAAAATAACAAAAAAAAAATTAAGAAAAATATTTCCTATAAATATACAAACTTTCAACTGAACCACAAAATGTGGTAGCAACAACCTTTGAGTTTGTGGTCTTAACCATTTTCGCCAACAAGCCGTTGCTGGTTGCCGTCGTTGTCGTCGTGTGTCCCCTGGCACAATTTGAGCAATGTTCTGGTTTATTTGAAAATCACCGTAGTGTGATAAATTTAAAATTCAATTTTATTTTGTTTCTTGTTTTGTTCTTGTTGTTATTGCTGTTGTTGTTTCGACTTTTGGCATTTTGTGGTGACGACTTTGCGATAAGGGTTGAAACCAAGCGTGTGCGGTTTTATGCTGGAAAATATAAATATTTCCAAATACACATCCATCTTTCTCTATATAGGGTTAGCAAGAAGGCCCCCCAACACAGCCTTAAACACAAATTACCAATTTAAAAAGTGGAAAAGGAAAAGGAAAAAGTTAATTTACTGGGTGAAAGGTAAACATTTACAAATAAAGTTTCAACTCCTCAAACACCCTTCTAACCCTCCTCAAATACCAAATCTAAGATGAAGAATGAGAAAGTATATTCAAGAGGAGATGATGAATGAACGTGATAATGATAGTTAGGGAAGCGAAGAGAGAACTTAACCACCCTTTGTTACGCAATTAAAATCGCAGTGGTTAACATCAAGTATACATCAGCAGAGAGGCAATCCTGAAATCTTGAAAAAAAATTAACTCCGAACTTTTGTTGGAGGCAAAAGTAGCTGCGGTGGAAAATCAAGGAGCAAAAAAACCTTCTCAATTGCGGTAGAAAAGATTTCATCTTAAAAAATTCAAATGTCTTGCAGGTATTATGTTCAACCGACAGCCACAAAAAGCTTGAATAGCATGATGAATTTGAATTCTCTGGTGACGAAAAATAAATAACGTTGGATAATTTCAAAAGTTTTCATGAACAGGATTATATTTTTTTTTTGTGTTGCTTGCCGTGGAACTCCTTGAACTTTTTTGTTTTATTTCATTAGCTGGAAATAAAATAAAAATTCAAACCCACGTTATATTATAACAAAGGAAAAAAACTTATTCTAGGTACTTTTTTTTAGTTTCAACTAAGGAAATTTAAATAACATACAAACATCCTTGATTTAAGGAAAGAAAACTTATGATTAAGGATCTAAGCGAATTATGTTTTGAGAAATTTTTCACATGTCAAACCTTATACATATTTGTGTGATTTATCATGGCATTTCTATTTCGTTTAAAGTAACAGCTATTCAACTGATATTATAGTTAAAAAAATTCGGTGTAAAGTGGTGTTCAATAGGCTCAATTGCATAAATTATTTCGTAATGGGAACACCTGGGTCTTCAACCACACTCTCAGCTACATGGGTGATCTTTTCACCTGACCCTGGCAGACGAAACAGCACACACTGTGTTTCAAAAAGTCAAAGAGACATAGCAAAAGGAAAAAAACTTTTTTCTTTCAATATATACAGAGCTTTAAAAAGACGGTGTCCAGCTTCACGTGAGGTGACTCATTTTGACGTCTCTCTTTTTCATCTCATTTTTACTTCTTGAAAAGAAAGTTGAGTGAGGCTGAAATTTTCAAAAAAATTTAAAAACTTCTGTGCCACTTTCTTTTCAAGAGATGAGGGTGAGATACAAATAAGAGACGTCAACATGAGTTGCCTCTCGTGAAGTTCGTTTGAACACCGTCATTCACCAAACAAAATGCATTTCTGATATCTCGTTTGGTTTGTAGAGTTTTTCAAATTTGGTCAACGTTACGTTAAAAGTAAAACAAAAATTAATTTTTTGCAGCTTTTGCATTATTTATCCTAATATGTATTTAAAAAAAATCTTCTTAAGCTTTCAAGTTCCCCGGTTTTGAAGTTTGAAATTTGAATACAGCTACAAAACTTTTGATTTATTTAAATTTTGTGAGATTTCTTAACTTCTGCAAAATAAATCAAGTGTCTACTTAATTTTTAGACCATAATTTTACTCATATAATTGAATTTGTTTATTTTCAAATTATTGTTGTTAAGAACAAGAAAACGAAAATACAAATTCTAAGTATAGTAGTTGTGTAATATCGGGCAAATTTTTTAATTGTTAAAAATACAGTTTGGAATGCAATAAAAGCCAAAGCAACATTTTTTTGTTTTAAAGATTTCTTCTTTCGATTCGCAGATTTTTATTTTTCAATGCGAAGGTGAGATTTGAATTGGCAGAATTTTGATTTGTGAGATTTTAAATTGCGATATTTTGGTTGATATTTGCGAAATTTTTTGGTGCGAGGTTTAAATGAAGATTGCTTAGAGCTAGATTTTGTAAATGCGAAATAATGAAAAGCAGGATAATTAATTTGCGAGAAAAAGGCTATATTTTATTATTCGAAATTTTTTTTTTTTTTGGGAAATTTCATACCACTCCACATTCCACGCCCCTATTCATTTTTTTCTTGTTTTTATTTTCCCGTGGGTAGGTGTAAAACCTACATAAGGCTCTATGAGGACCGTAAGTTATTTAAGTTTGTATCGCTAAGTCCAAACAGTTTTAAGTACCTGCCTGCATAAAATCAATTTATTTTCAATAAACTTTGAATATTTACTGAGTAATTAGTTCATATCGCGTGTAAATAAAAGGTATAGAACTGGACCTAATACACTTCTTTGTGGTACCCCAGCCACTCTTTGAAATTAGAATAATCATATCCGTGTCTTACATGGAAAAGTCTGTTATCTAGATATCCGTTTGAAATGTTATAAAGAGCCCTTCAGGCAGAACTTGTCTTATTTTTAATTTTAGGGCTTAGTGCCACACCTTGTCAAACCCCTGCGACACGTCCAAAAAGTCTGTCAAACAGATTTTCTTTTCTTCAAGAGCTCTCTCAATTAAGTCAGTAATTCTATGTACTTGATCAATTATCGAGTGCTTGCTTCTAAATCCGAACTGATGTTCAGGTATTAATTGTTTCTCTTCTAATATCGGCTGCAGGCGCAGGAGTAGTTTTCTTTCAAAAACTTTTGATATTTTAGGAAGAAGCGAAATTGGTCTGTAAGACTTCTTTTCGTGAGATGGTTTGCCAGGTTTGAAAACCAATATGACTTCCGCAACTTTCCATTGGCTTGGAATATATACTAACCTTAGAGCGGCATTTATTATGTAAAGGAGGTTAATAAATCCTTTACGAGGAAGTATTTTTAAAATTTCTACCGTGATTAAGTCAAATCCTGGAGCTTTCTTTGACTTAAGCTCCTTTATTTCTCTTTTTAATTCTGCAAGTGTAGCACTTCCTGTTATGCAGCATTTGAGGTAAAATTCATATCAATAATTTCTTTAGTTCTTGTCCATCGAACGGCATAAATGTTTCCTTCATGTAATCAGCGAATACCATCCCTTTTTCTTTGTCACTTTTTGCCCATTCGTGTTGGCTTTTCTTTATCGGGGGCACTAAAAGCTTTGGTTTTTTTTCTGTTTTTTTTTTATAGCCCTTTTTCATGTAATTGGCAATTGATCTTGAACTATAAAAATAATAGACTTACAATTTTGTAAACAAGCAATTGGTCGTTCTAGATATTAAACATTCAATTTTAAAAATTTTATTATTCGCCTGCTTTCACTCCCCTTTCTGAGTTTAATACAGGTAAAACCTAAAATTAACCTAATATTTTGGTCCGCTTGCTTTTTTTTATAATGTTTCACATGGTACAAACTTATCAATGAAACAGTCTATAAAAAAAAAAAATACTGTTTTAATAACGCTGAACCTTTTTTGGTTAGTTCCTTTCTCATTTTCAACTCAAAACTAATAATAGGTGTGTATTTAGCAAGCCCAGAAGAATCAGGCAAAAACAAAAACGACATGGACATACATACTATCGATTACAGCTATAAACTCCGTGCCGGTAACACAGTTTTTATCTGGGCTAAGGATAAGACCCCTCTGGGCTTAGCTAAGCCCGAAGGGGCTAATTTGTTATTGCATTTAACATGTAAAATGCCTAGGCCCGAAGTCGTTTTTTTCGTTCAAGCCCTTCGGGCAAGGAAAAAAACACACCTAATGTATATGACGAAAATTGTTGAAAATTCTATATTCTATATAAATTTGATCACGACAATTTTTTGCATAGGATAGTTACATCTTAAAGATGAAAGTCTTGAAATAAAGTTTCTTTTACAATAGCAAATAAATATGGAAACTCTTTTTGATCTTATGGTGGACAATAAAGGAGTTATTTAAAAAAAAAATGATTTGTCTAAAATGGCGCCCAACGCAAATGAGCTAAAATTTCGAAGGTAAAAACAATTAAGACTTTTTATGACCAAAAACCCTAATTTAATTTTATATTATTTCAGAGATTTTTTGTACACTCAAACTAGACTATCAAAAAACAAAACCGATTAAAAGGATTTGTTTTTTTATCAGAGATTACTTTTCTTCTTTTGAATTAATAGACTTTTTGAGATTAACTCAGAAAATCGTAATTTTTCTCTTTCAAAACAACTCAGCTGCGGTGGTTATACAAACACATTTAGAAAAATTTAACAACTACCCATACATATTATGTAACAAATCGTTTTTAGGTACCTCGCATAGAATATTATGTTCGTATATAACTCTGTGAAGCTTTTTATCATTGCGCCATTAAACCTCTTTCAGACAGAGAACCCTATTTGGAAATCGATTTTTAAGATTTAAAAAAAAAATACTATCTGCAAAAGCATAAACGAGGAGCCACAATCAACACTACTTAACTTATCGAGATATTTTTTGATAATGTTTTTGACCCTAATTTGCTTTCCCAACGGTGGGTAGAGGTATAAGGTAAAAATATACTTACATACTTAGCTGGTCCTTAACTTTTGTGTAGCATCCCTAAAAAGCTTATCATTTGCATTTGCATTTAGATTATCGACTTGTGTAAGATTACATTTATATCTACCCCCTCCTCCCTAGGAAAAACGAGCTATATATGTAGGTTACCAACACTCACCTTTTGAGAAGAATTTGCATATTTATATTCTCGAAAAAGAATATCCACATTCAAACTATATGTATGTAATACCACACTCAAACTGCTGGTCCTTCTTTTGTTATTTTTTTTTTTCGCTCACAAAACCTTCGGACTACCTTCTCGTTCAATGTGAATGTCTTAAAAAAAAAAATACAAAAAACTAAATTTAACCATCGTTATCCTACCAAAACCATTTCGTTTAAATAGCTCATCGTTCTTTGGGAAAACATTACCCTGCCACCAGCATAACGCCAACATGACACCCATTCCTGATTAGCTCTTGCAATACGGAAATGGAAACAGTTACAACACAATTCTACATTATCCACTCTCATTTAAGTCCTTGCATACAATTCGCGTGCGATATCTCAATGCTACCGGAAACAGTATGAGAGAGAGAATCATCCACTCGTCCTTCTCCGAACGCTCGGTCTCCGTCCTTAGGTTTTTGTGTATAAAATGGCAAGCACAACGGTTTATTTGGTATATTATGGTGATGATGAAGACGATTGTGTCTATAAAAGTACGATTTCGAGTCTTTTCGGTCTACGTCAAGGCTACGGTTTGTAAGCTTTAGCTATTGTTTCACTTTGAAATTATTTGTTCGTTTAATAGCAGCCAAACATGAAACAAGACGAAAAGCCAACGAATAAGTTTTTGAATTTCACCCACACTCCATTCCTGGATAAACAATACACACTCAGTAAGCGGTTTTTCATACCCCCAAAAGCTAATTTTTAAAATGGCATCAGACGATTTACGGTACAAGTTGAAGATTTAGCAAAATGATATTGCTATGGACTTAACTACGAGTATATACAAGGATCTTTTTTTTTTTGAGTATGTAAGTGGTTCTGCTACTTCAACAGTTTTCCAAGAACTTAAGTCTGTGTTGATAAGCGTGGGTCAATACTATACATACATAGATATGATACTCCTTGTTGTTTTTGGGCCTTTTGTTCAAATATGTATTTAGAATGAAGCTAAAAGCCTTTTTCCTTGTTGATTGAATGGGTGTTTATGTGTGGAATAAGCACTTTTTTCTTTTTAACGTGCGAGTGAATGTGCTACCCACGGGAAATTTAAGACGGAGGATATTATTTTCCTCGGAAAATTGGCTGCTTAGAGATTTGAAAAATGTTTGTACTTTACAGTTATTCTTTTCAAGTGAAAAAAGAGTTTTTTTTTTCTTCTTATCAAGGTCGATGATTAACAAACTTGAAAATGTCTATTTTGTTAAATTTTATTTTTTGTTTGTCTCATTTTTAATTTAATTGATTCTTTCAAATCAACCGCTAAGACGAGCAAGTAAATAAAGACAAATACAATTGTATATGGGGAATTTACATTTCATTAAAAAATCTATATCAATTTCGACCAATCCTGATAATAGGTACGATGATAAGGAGAATGAACAATAGTTTTTGCAATTCTCATTGTCTGGGCCCTGTTTCATAATAAAGTACAAACTACTACTATTATTATTGTTTTTTAACGGTATACAAAACCTTACTGATTTTAATCAAAAACGACAGTTGTTTTCAATCTGGCAATAATTTTTTCGGAGTTGGTCTTTTTGACAGCTGTCACTTGATTTATGCTCAGTTTGATTTGTTATTTCATAATGAATAGACTTACTCCTAAACAAAGTTTACCAATCATGCAAATTTACTGCCTGACGAGAATAGAGTGCTGCAACTGGAGCTGCAGCTGCAATTGGAATAGCTGTCAAAAAATGCTGTACGTTTTTTTTTTAACTCGCCCACAATGTGCTGTACAGCTTTCTGACATTTTTGGCTTTTCAAGTCAGCTGTGCATACTTCATTCAACACAAAAATTAAAATTAAAACAAAAATAAACATGGATAGTGATGAAATGCAAGGTAAAATTACTTTACGTCTTTATCAGTGATTAAAAAGAGATTGAAACTCTCTTCAACCCCCATGTTGGTTGCGCTCACAATATTGAAACGTCAAAAATGCTGCATGCAAAAGTTAAAAGTTGGCCAACTTGTCCAGCTGCGTCTGCAGCTCCGTCTGCAACTGAGTCGTGTTCTGTTCGTATTATTGGATTTGTGTGTATTCAACATTTTGACAGCTATTACAGTGGCAGCTCCAGTTGCAGATCTGTCTTCAGCCAGTTATTTGCCAAAATAATAGTTCGGCTCGCGCGATGCATCGCGATATAATCAATTTATTGAAGGAAACTTTTGGTGTCAAATTCGCTTGAAAGATGGCTACGATGTCAATGAATTGTAGAATTTGTACTGATCCTTAAAAATATGATTTTAGGGCAATTGGGTGACATTTGGATCAGAATTCCCTTTTTTCTGTCAAAATAAAGTTCGTCCGTCGTTTATCAGCCAGTGATTGTCGAATTCCATTGAAAAATGACTACGATATCGATGAATTCGAATTTAAGTATTACTGTTTCATAAAAAATTGATTTTAGGGCAATTGGGTGACATTTGGATCAAAATACATTTCTTCCGTCAAAATTAAGTTCGTCCCCTATTTGTCAAGCTACAAACTGTCGAATACCATTTATGAATGGCTTCAATGTCAATGAATAAGAAATCCATAAGAAATGAGGAATTTTAAGACGGTGCTCACAGTGGACTGGAAAACTGGATTTTTTTGACGTTTCGCAGTATTTACATCAATTGGGGAGTGTTTTTCAGTCCAAATGTAAACACCGTCTAAAATTTGTTTGTATTACTCCAAAAAAATTGATTTTATAGTACAATTTATTGACATTTAAATCGAAAGAAATTTTTCCGTCAAAATATAGTTTGTTCCCCATCTGTCAAGCCAACAACTTTGAAACTCCATTGAAGGATGACTATGATGTCGAATAATTTAAAACTTCTAAGAAATCAGAAATTTTTAAAGTTCTTGGTATTTGGGTGGTATTTGTCTCACATTTGTCAAGCCATTAACAATTTATCTATTCCCATTCAAGGATGGACATTATGGCGATGCATTATAAAACCAACAAAAAAATCAGATATACTCACAGTTCTAATTATTTTACTTCAAACTGAGTCGGCCACCAATTTCGACCAAAATAAATTGATTATTAATAAGGTTCATGGTTCGCTTCCAGATGACGGCAAAGAGTTTTTCAATTAATACGAGCATAACCAGACTAAGCACTACTAAAGGAGTCTGATGATCGAGGTGGCAATTGGTCAGCATATGAACTTGGTGGTGACACACACAAGTTGCTGTTGTTGTTCATTTAAAATTATTCAATATTAATTAATGTAACATGCACTGCACTAGTGTGAAATAATGAAGTTTAATCATTTGCATTTATTGCTATCAATGGTGATTTGGCATCATTTTTTTAATCTCTGTATTCACATCTCGCTCTCACTCTATCAGTGAAGTGAGATATGAATAGTGAAACGTCAAAAAATATCTAGTTTTCCAGTCAACAAGCAAAAAATTGTACTGGTTCGCACTAAAGAAAAACTATAAACAACTGTTCGAAACTAACTAGGGAACAGGGCTGTAAACACAAAATTTGACAGCCAAGCAACATGGCCGCCACAGAATGTCAACATCGACCCGTTCCTATTGGAAAATCCTTTACTATCTATCAATTAATTTACTGACTTTTAATCATCTGTCAAGTCATATCTTAACATAAATTTGACATTCTAAAATATAAACAAATAGCAACACAGTGTGATATTAATTTAACAAAACACGAACGATAAAAAAACTTGAATAATCCAACATTCGTTCAGAATTTTGCAAATTCGCAATTCGGGTGGTATTTCAGGCAATTCATACTGTCCATTTTCTGCATTAAGTACGTATCTATAGAGCAACTTTCAAATATAATAATTTCCTATAACTTTAAAGCGTTTTATTTCATTTTGATTTCATTTATCTCGAAAGTAAAATAAAATAAAATAAAATAAAATAAATTAACTTGAAAATATTGTATTCTGTTGAAGGAATTTATAAAGTTTGTTTATAATTCCTAGAAAAATACTTAAAATGTTTAAAGATAAAAATATTTTCCATTGCAAAATAAAATCCCCATAAAAGTAAGCTCTTCAACTTTTTAGTTCCCAGGTATAAGTATGTACTTAATCTGTCTTTTTTGGTACTCTTGGCACCAAACTAAATACACAAATATTAAAAAATTGAAAATTCTATTTCACTTAAATGAACAAAAATGTTTTTCCCACGCAAGATATCCCAATCGTTTATTTCGATATCTACTAATCGATTTGTCCATCATTGGTTAGTTTTTTTCTTTTCAAACTTGTATTTATAACTCATTTTCTGGCATCTCTCGCTCATTGCACTGCTCTGATGATGTTCCAAATGTATTTCTAACCAATCTTCTTGTGTATTCACAAATGGATGGCATCATTAGGACAAATTACCCCTTTCTATGTCATTGAATCTGCATTAGAAATCGTTTTGCCTTGCATTCAATTATGCCCGGATATCCGTTGAAAAGAAAAATAAGCTTGTTCCATATACATATATATATATACACACACACATACACAAAATGTGTAAAAAAAAGTGTGTCCTTCCTATTGCTCTACTCTGGCATTATATCCCTCATGTTTTGCATCTGAACTTTGCCAATTTCACAATGTCCTTTCGTTCTAGTTTCTAGTTTTAAGAAACAAATCTTCAAAAACGAAACGAACACAACAAAGTCATCTCCTTGATTTTTTTTGTACTTGTTTGGGTTGAGCCACCGGCAATATAGAAAAACCTTAACCCCAAGGATAACTGATTGAATCAATAATTCTATTGAATTTAAAAAAAAAAAAAAAATAAACAATAAAAACTGAAAAAAACAATCGAATTCAACGAAGTTCTCGTCATAGTTGTTTTTATTCTTTGCTTGGCCCCCAGGACATAATATATATCACCATCATCGCATCGATGTCATCGGCAAATGGATTTGACTCGCCAAAGATGTCACTATATGTATGTACAGGAACTGCAGTATATATAAATGATTACTGTTACGATTGCAGAGAGTCCTTCATAAAGGAAACGGATATTTTTTGTCCCTGTTTTCTCCTTTTATTAGTTCATCTGATGTTATGCAATAATAATCTTTCCATTTCAAACACATTTCTATAAAAGAAGGCACGTCCTTTGTGTCATTGTCGTGGGTTGTTGGGTCGTCGGTCGTCGGCCGGCATCACTTGGAAGCTTATATAGGGATTTATGTTTGCCCGTTTGCAAAGGACATTTGACTGCTTTAAGGATAAAAAATGTTTTCAGTGTTACTGTCATATGCTTAAGACATTTAATTATAATAACTTTTCTTGGTTTTTATTTTATTATATTTGTTTGTTTGTTTTTTTACAGGAAATGGGTTGATAGATGAAGCGGAGTTCCTTCAGTGGGTCGGCCGAATTCAAGCTCTCCGCGATGAGACAGAAGAAAGCTCGAGTAAAACGGATGAGTTGGACGATGTGACAGAGGATCTTATAGCTGCATTTAGGTGAGTTATTGCTTTGAATTGTGTTATTTGTTTTTAAACTAATTGTTTCAATATCATGGATGTTATTCCGATTGTCCTTTTTAGTCAAGGGAGCGGTGTGTGTTATAGAAATATAACGGGTGATTTTTTAAGAGGTTTAGAACTTTAAAAAAAAAAACACAAAAAATTCGAAAAAATTAATGAAATATTTATTTGAATCGATAGTTTGAACCTTGCAATTTAATGTTTAAAGATAATTTCATGCAAATGTTGACCGCGGCTGCGTCTCAGGTAGCCCATCCGCTGAGTCCAATTTTGGCATACTCTTTCACACATATCGGCCGGTATCTCACGAATGAATGCATGGATGTTGGCTTCCAGTGCGTCAATCGAAGCGGGCTTGTCCCTATAGACATTAGCCTTGACATACCCCCACAAAAAATAATCTAATGGTGTCAAATCGCACGATCTAGGCGGCCAATTGACCGGCCCGAAACGTGAAATTAACTGTTCGCCAAACTCGCCTCGCAATTGCGCCATTGTTTCGCGTGCTGTGTGGCATGTGGCATGTGGCACCGTCTTGTTGAAACCACATATCATGCAAGTCAAGAACTTCCATTTCGGGCAAAAAAAAGTTTGTTATCATCGCTCGGTAGCGTTCACCATTGACAGTAACGCTGCGATTCGCATCATCTTTGAAGAAATATGGCCCAATAATGCCGCCGGCCCATAAACCGCACCAAACAGTGGCTTTTTCGGGATGCATTGGTAGCTGTTGCAATGCTTCTGGCTGATCTTCACTCCAAATGCGGGAATTATGCTTATTTACGTACCCATTCAACCAAAAATGAGCCTCATCGCTGAACACAATTTTTCGATAAAAAAGCGGATCCTCGGCCAGCTTTCCAAGAGCCCATTCACCAAAAATTCGGCGTTGTGGTAGGTCGGCTGGCTTTAGTTCTTGCACCAGCTGTATCTTAAAAGGCTTTACGCCCAAATCCTTCCGCAAAATTTTCCACGTAGTGCTGTAACAAAGGCCTAACTGCTGGGAACGGCGCCGAATCGACATTTCGCGGTCTTCTGTCACACTAGCTGATACGGCCGCAATATTTTCTTCACTACGCACAGTACGTAAACGTGTTGGTGGTTTAATGTCCAACAAAGTAAATTTGGTGCGAAATTTGGTCACAATCTTCCGAATAGACTGCTCAGAAGGTCAAGAATGCCGACCATAAAATGGAAGCAGCGCGCGATGAACATTTCGAACCGAGCACGAATTTTGATAGTAAAATTCAATAATTTGCAAGCGTTGTTCATTTGTAAGACGATCCATAGTTAAATTGCAAATCAAACTGAAGCTGTTTGACAGTGACACAAGGTACTAAACACACGTCAGCTGTCAAAACCAGTGTTGCCAAAACCAAACCAGCTAAAATCACCCCTTAGAAGATTTTATCAGCACTGGATTGTGTTCCAATTTAAGACTCAAAAACCCATCGCGAAATGTTGGATTTGAGAAAGAGGTGGAAAGTAATGATCAAAAAAAAAAGTTCAATTTCAATTACTTGTAATTGACATTTTTATTTAAAATGACAAGAACTTTTTGTTTTGACCACAAAAATTAAATTTTCAGTATGTTTTTTATGTTTTATGTTGTTCTCAACTGTAAATTGTAAAATTTTAACCAGGACGTTTGAAACTGGCCCTTAGTCTTGTAGTAGTCGTATGAAATAGGCTCCAGATCTATAAGTTAACCATTTTTAACAGAAAAAATTGAAATCTGATACCACCTTCATATTTAACCCAATTCTAGTCAAAAATTGGATTTTCTTATAAAATGTTGACCCCATAAGCTTCTCCCTAAAAAAGCCTAAGGTTCCAGGAGTTGTTCACTTTTAGATATCGTTCGTTCGTATGAAATGTACATAGGTACCTACTTAGTTCCATACCACCCATCACTGTTCATTTACAGCCTTATTTATTTGATTTCACTAATACTCGGAATAACCTTGGAATAGTTAAACCGAGCACTTACTCCGTCTTTAATCCACGTCAAACACATCTTTATTTATAAAATATATTTTCTTAGCCATTTTAGCTACGTTCTCCTTATGCCAAAAAAAATTACCAATCTAAAACTCTGGTTATTAAAAACGTAAACAAATCCCACTTGACTTCCAAAATTATTCATTTCAATTAATTATTAGTTGAATTTTGGTAAAGTTATTAAAAACTGGATAAGTTATTTATAAAAAAAACGTTCAAAATAGTAAAAAAAAAACGTTTATCTCTTTTTTTTTAATTTCACACGATGTTATCTCAAAATGTCGATTTGATGCTAAAACGGCTTTACTACGGCTTAATACCTCCTATGGACCAGTTTTAGGACAGTCCCCCTCTATTCCTCGTGTATTTTTGTTATAAATAAACTTCTCAGGATTAGAGGTGTTGTAAAGTCGGAGTAACTTTATTCCGTCGTAAATACGAGTTTATAAATAATTGTTAAAGTTTAAAAATATAAAAATCAAAATCTTTAACAAATACTCAAAATAAGACCAACTAATTAGATTTTAACCTCAAAATTAATTTTTATGAAAAAAAAGTTTTGTTTTTACCTATCCTTAAAAAAAGAAACGAAAAAAATGCTTGGTGAAACCATGGATAGCCAGCCCTTCGTAACAAATTCAGTGGGAAGTCTACTCTAACTCTTTAGCCTAGTACCTACTCAAAGCTTAATGCTTTTTTCTATCTAAAAAATGATTTATCAGTAGCCTTCCAAAAGGTTTCAAGTGAATCGTCATATTTATGTATTCCTCTATGAATCGATTCATTCCTTAAATCTCCTGTTCTGAAAAGTTGAAATTATAAACGAAAACTTTAGTTCTACTTTTCATTCTACATATAGAACCTTTGCTATTCAACGAGCGTAATTAATAATTGTAGTAAATTTTTTTTGGATTTTGGAGAAGTCAAAACTCTTTTTTTCGCATACAATCAATACCATTTATTCGGTACGGTCAGGAAAATGAGATCTCAGAGCCCTCCGTCTCATAAATAGGATTCCCCAGCAACATTTCTCAATGTTATATGCTGTCAAATTACTGAGGAAAACAAATATTGCATCTGCTTGCTAACTTTTTAACGGAGCAAAATTAGCTGAAAGCTCTGAGAACTCATTTTGCTGAACATACCTATTGTGTACGGAAAATGTCATTACTGTTTTTCGTGTTTATTTTGTTGTTTCTTTTATTACCTGGCATAGCTGTCTGTTTTGTTTTTTTTTTTTTTTCATTATTTGTTTTAATTTTTTGAATTTATAAAACTGTCAATGAATATTTTTTCGTTGAATTTTCATAAAGCATTTCGCTGTCTCGTTAAAAGCTCAAATTTTTTTTTCTGTCGTTATTTTTCACAAAGTATGTTTGAGTTGTGTTTGAAGAAAAACTAGATCAGAACAGAGCAGAACAGCACAAGTGTGTGAAAACTGTCAGAACAAGAAAGAACAGAAAAGTGCAGCTTTGGGTTGACAGAATTGACCGTTGCCTATCAGCTGTGCAATTTCAAATTTAAAAATTGTTTTATTGTTATTTGTTTGCACTAATTTTCAAATTAAATTAATTATAAATTCACACTTTTTATATTTATGTTAAGTCCAATAGTACAAAAAAAGTATTTCTGTGATAAATTTCAGCTTATTATTATCCCAAACAAATAAATCAGCTGGTACTTTGACATTTCTCACTCACTTGCTCCATCTCAAAAGTTGCAGGAAATATTGTTGTCAACTGTTCTGAAAAGCGTCATGGAGCACAAAATGATAGAATAAAGAACAGTTTGGGACAAGGTTTTTTCTCATGGAACACACAATCCTGTACCTTTGTGTTCTTTTCTGTAATTTTTTGTTCGGAACACACCTAATATTTCTTTAATATCTAATATGTTTCCTTCAAACTTCACTGTTTTGACATGTTGACTAACGACAGCAAAATACGAACTGTGTTCGAATTATGTAAGTTCATCTCCAACAGTGATCCAAAGATTTTCCACTGGCGAGTAAACCTCCAAAAAGTTTTAGGTCAATTCTCCGTGAGCTACTCTCAAGACTGTGTCCACTTGCGAGTTTGCACTCGGAAGCTACTATAAGGCTATTCGCATCATTTGGACTCTAAAATCGACTCACATCTTTAGTGTGTCTTTAGGTCTACTTTAAATATGGTCAACAAATTATGATGATTAGACTACCATAATTCCAGATTCCATTTTGCAAAATCAGATTCTTAACTTCTTATGTTATTAACTTAGAAAAATGTATCTCTTTGAAACCAAAAGAAACCGTAAACTAAAAGCATTTCCTATTTACACATGTGTATGTTTGACTCAATTAAATTGAAAGCCTCTTATTGGTTTATAATAATTGTATTAAATAAATTACCTTTCTTTTATTCAATTAAACTCATATTTTACTTATTAATAATACATTTTTCAAAGCGAAAAATATAGCCAGTTGCAAATTACATAAGTATTTACATACTTTTTTGTTCTATAACATCGTCAACGTTTGATAAACTTTTTCAGTTCATCCCAAATAATTTAATATATTATTCCGTGACAATTGTATTAAAAACATACTCGTACATTGCAAGAGAACAAAAAATATTTCTTATATTCCACTCTATACCTACACACAATATTGTATACATGAAATTATTATAGTTCTCTTTATCTCGTTTTATTCAACAGGGTGTTTGACCGAGATGGCAATGGTTTCATAACACAAGATGAACTACAGACCGCCATGGAAATGATTGGTGAGTCCCTGACTGAAGCCCAATTATCACAACTGCTTGCCATTGCTGATCTAGACAAAGATGGCAAAATCAATTACGAAGGTAAATATACATGTATATATGTATGAATGATGTACATGCTTCACCACAAATATCTAATGCATATAAAGCATAACTAACTTAAATTTTGACTTATAAATGTCAACAACAGTGGATCTATGAATATTCTCATGAAGATATGGAGCTGTCAGATTCAATTAAATTAAATTAATATAAAATATTCATTTAGGTATAGGCTTTTATCCCTTATTGAAATCATCAGTCATGTCTAAATATCAATGGCTTGTTAAACATATCCATCCCTTCAGACCGACCACATTTTTCCATGTCCAAGGAAAAGTTTTGCTAAATTGACATTTGGGTGCTTGATGTGAATTGGGATGTGTGTCTTGTGTTTCAAAATATTGAAAAGCAAAAACACTTCGAACGATATCGAATATAATTTAGAAAAAGATATGCAGCTTGACATTGTCCTTATGGGATATGTCAATAAAAGGTGACTTCAAGATATATTACTATATCCATGGTTTGGGCAATATGGGAAAGGAGGGGCTTATTTATTGCCCGGCTGTGGCATGCTTAGCTTATATATTGAAAACATAAATTTAATTTATCGACACGCACAGCACCAGAGGTGAACACAATTTTTGTTTTACTATAAGTTAATATAGACATTGGGTCCATGACAAAAAAAAAACAAACAACCTCTGAGTTGTGGTTGAAGACATCTTGGTCATAAATTCTATTAAAAAAGAAACTTGGGGATTCAGTAGAATAGTCACGGAATCCAACAACAACAACAAAGTGTGTAAGTTCCAAGACAATTTCAAATTACCCTGCTTAATATGACTGTGCCACACAAGAAAAATGTGTGCCGAAATCGAAACTCTTCCAATGGAACGTTAGACATAAAATATGCTCTAAGTGCCATTCTGTCGAATGCGGTGCGTTGCGTCGCGTCGACTGGCAATTGTCACAGAACTAAGGGGTGAGATTAAGGTCATTGTGGCACGTAGCCATATTTATTATACAGCCAGTGTTCTTGGGAAGCCTTCTTTTTTTATTGATGAAAGGTTCTTATCTCATAAAATTAGCAAATGCAAAATAAATCAAAGGGTAAAGCAAATCTTTCTAGACAAATAAATTTAACTTTAATCTGACATGAAAGTAGTGTCTGGTGGCTGTCTCTAGTGAAAATAATGCGACACAGTCGCGACTGGTGTCTAGCGCATAACACTACGATTGGGGGTGTGTCTATGAAGGGAATTTTTTTAAGCTTCATAGAAAAAATGTTAAATCTCGTATTATTTTGATGTGAATCCGCCTGCTGTCGGTTGGAAAGACTTCAGACACAAAGCAATAATAAACACGTCTGACCCACTTTTATTTCTAACTTATTGCAGTTGCTAAAAGAAGTCATAAAACTGTCCTGGCCAAAGATTTTATTATTTTTTCTTGTACCAGGAATACTACAACTAAAATAGTACAAAATATCTAAGTTAGAAAGGGTTTGTTAGGAAAGATACGGCGGAGGTAAAGGTTTATTGCTAAAAATTTGAAAAATAATCTTCAGGTCAGGTTTAATGTCGGAAATTGGGCGATAGGAGTTCCAAAATTTAAATGTCCCCATAACATTGTACCTCTTTATAGAATTTTTCTTCTTTTCAATTTAATAGCCCTTATACCCCTCAAAAATCTCCCTTTTACATCTCCCAGGAAAATATGACAGTAAATGGACAAACAAAATTCGAATAAAGCTTAATTTGTCGTCTGTCTTAAGCATTTCTTATAAAGTACCATAAATATAGACTGGGGCAAACATTTGTTAAAGTGGGGTTGAAATTATTTTTTGCTAATTTCTTGAAAATTTTATTTTTTTTCGAAGAAATGGCAAAACAAAAATTGTATTAAAACAAAACTTACACTGCTGGCCATTTGAATAGGTTCAATCATTTTGTCACACTATTTTTCTTCTCCCCTAAAAGTTTTTTGGTCGAACCCCAAATATACATATATTAGAGGGCCATTTGTTACACTCAGTTTGAGATTTAAAACCCAAAAGTGTTGATAAATAAAAAAAGTGGATATAAAAGTTGAGATAAAGTTTCGTAAAGTTGAAACTAAGGTGGCGCTGAACTAAGTTATACAAAAATTTTCAGGTTGGTAGGTTGGTAGCCTTTTCTATTCAGAAATGATTTACTTTAATATTTAATGGTGAATACTTATGTCATTGATGGCATGTTTACCAACCTCGATATAAAAAACAAAGTAAATATAGAAGTGAGTATAGTGTTTTATTGGTGTTTGCATTGCTGTGCTAGCTATAACTACAAATAAAACGCACCTATTTTCAGATATGTCAGTGAAAAACATGCTTACAAATATCTTATAAACGTGTAGTCTTAAAATTAATTGTCAGACAATTTTTCTGACAGTTAACTGTAAAAAATCTGACAATCAGTGTGTGCGCTAGTTGACAATAGTGTAATCTTGCAAATAGTAATGAATTTTGATAATCGTGTATACACACACAATTTATTATCAGGCTTACCAATTTTAATCTTTGTCTGACGTTTCTGACAATAAATAAATTGTCAGATGTACTTTCTTAACCTCATCATACAAATAGCTTACAATACATTTTTAGCCAAATTCTTAGAAGAGATTGTTTGATTTTCTTCCAACTGTGTAAACACACAACAAAATTGTCAGCTTATTGGTGGATAATTTTCAGACATCGTCTGGTCTGAAAATATTGTAAGATCTACCAATCGTGGAGCTTAATTAATTTAGGTATAAATTTGAAGAAGAATTGATTTAATTTTTAATTATTTTTACTTTCTTTTTTAATTTACTTACGTCAGATTTTTTTAACGTCAAAAACACGAATTTTGTTTGCATATCTTTGCTTTATCTCGGAGGTACGTACCTCTCAAAAAGACGAAACGAACGAAAAAACGAATGGTCTACTCAGGATCTATCTCTATCTATCAACAACATAAATATCTAAGAACAACCCTCGCGTTCGCGGTCATCAGCTGGTTTTAAGCAAAGGATTTTAGCAACACAAAGCTATCTGGATAACTAAGAATAAACATCGGAACGCGGCCATTGACATTTGACTTTTTTCAAAAATTATGACACATTAACAATTGGTGTGTTTGGTAAGCCTTTGCCCTGGTTCACACGGCAATGAACCGCACGTTTTTATGCAATATAAATCCAAACGCTTTTTTCAATGGAAAACATCAAACTGCTGTACCATGTTAAATGTATCTACTCGCACATGAGAGCATGTGCAGTTGATAGTACTAGATTAGGGTTTTCATCTACTCACAAGTACTTTGCCACCCCCAAAGGTAAACGGCTAACATAAAACCAAACCGCAAACATACAAACGTCGGTCGTGTGAAAGGCTCTATGTAAAATGTATACGCCACTGTCCAATCGCACAAATTTATACTGCAGTGGATTGCCGTGTGAACCAGGGCTACGCTCACATGGCAATGCACCGCACTTTTTTTCGCAGTATAAATCCGTGCGAATGAGCAGTGATACTTATACATTCTACATTAAATCTTTGACGCGAAGTTCGTACATTTGCCGTTTGGATTTATTCTATACTGCAAATAAACGTGAGATGCATTGCCGCGTGAACCAGGCCTACGTGAAATTTTCTTCAAATGTTTATAAGGTGCTGTCAGAAAACATAGGAGAAAATCCCTTAGCTAAGTCAGAAGGGAATAAGTTGTTGTTGTATTGAACGTATATATTGCTATATGCTCCGACATGATTTTTTTCGACCAGTTCCTTAAACAAAAATAATGCATTTTGCTGCCGATGGGCTTCCGCGTTTTCTCCATCAGTATAGGTAGTAGAGGTAGTAGTGCTTCTCGCAAGCTCTTGGTCATTTGAAAGAAATGTTTTCCCGCAAATAAATGTTTAATTGATACTCTGAAAGTCCTTTCACACTATCTCACTGAGTATAAACGTCAAAAAAAAAAATTTAAACAAATTTAATGTGGCGCTAGCAAATATGTATGTTTGAGAGAAAATAATTTTAATGGTTTTCTTTCACACTAGCATCGTATAGGTATTTAACTTCATGACTTAAATGCGATTAGGGGGTTTACATGGATCAACATATCGTTCAACATTGTTGGCAACCACCGATGTTAGATCATTTAAACGCAACAAAAACAAAGATGTCAACCGGTGTTGAATGGTTTTCAAAATATTTTGAAAACTTGTTCCGATTCCACCAAGTAATGTTGTCAACAAAGTTGATCCATATAAACCCCTAAGAATCCCCTATTGAATATTTGAAGGTTTTAAAACCAATCCTGAAAATGAGCATGTACATGTATTAACAAATGTCAAATAGTTTGAAATAGATTGTCAAACTGTGTAGGTTGGGCTGTCAGATCTTGTGTGATGATGCGTTGTGTTCCACAATTTTATACATGTTTCTCCCTAGTGTGGAAGAACTATAAAAGGGTAAATTTTTCAGTCTTCAGGTTATCTGTTTAATTTCGACACTTGCAGTATACTTTGAACCTGTCAATTAGTCGCAGCATATCGTTCACAATATTACACAGAATGACAATGGCATCCGCATACATCAAATTAGTAGTCTGCAGAAATGTGTTCCCATTTGTACTGGATAGAATACATCGTGTTATGAATTGAAATATAGTTTAAAAAGTGACGTTTACCAAGTACATATATGTACATACATATGTGTAACAGCCCTGTTAGAAGTTTCGAATTCTTAAGAAATAAGCTCTCCGTCCCACACAGTAGAAACATTTTTCTCGTATAACCAGTCTCATTATACGAATCATTTAGCTTGATGCCTGAATTTTAAAAAGATTTATTTAAAACTGCATGGCATTGACAAAGAAGACGTAAACATTTTTCTGTGGAGCAAAAAGTAATGTCATAAATGTGATTTGGCTACTATTTTGTTCTGTTTAAACAGAAAACTTATTTGTAGGTTTAAAATCGAAGACATTAAGGCACCAGTTATAGCCAAAATTAAAACTCATCATTGATTAACAAATAAAGCTTATGACTTAATCAATATTTCTAGCTGGGCCAAGATGATTTTTTTTGGCTAGCAATGATATTGAAAACAAGAGCTTTAAATCGTTATCAAACAAAATAACCCTAAATCAATCATTGAAATAATCATTAAAATTTCAATCAATGATGAGTTTCAATAGTAGCTACATATGTACATATGTATAACTGGCGACTAATGTCGTTTTCAATTGGACGTTTGGCGGACTCCTTTTCTTCTCCTTTTTGACTCCAAAAAGCTTGGATTGGCTGTTTCGAATAATGTTTTTGGAGTCTTTTTCTGTTCCCGACTTCAAAAAGGAGTAGATTTGGAACACACGCATACATATACAGTTTTTTGTTGGACTACTTGTCAAAAGTGATAAATGCTTGAAGAAGCCATTTTGTAAAATGGCGTCATTCAGTATTGTGTGTGTAAATTTGAAAACATGATGTTTTCATATTCGATTGGATTCAAAAAGAAGTAGAACATTCCGAAAATCCAATCGAAAACGACAAAAGTTGAAAATATAATATGCTGCCCAAAATCTCGTAAAGGCCCTATCTACATTTTTAAATTTCTGATAAGTGAAAACAATTAAGGCCTGCTGATCAAACAGAACGCGATCCGGCAATAAAATCAATACTTCACTGGGGGAAGAAGATCGCGGCGATCAAATTTTGTTTGTAATTTCTCACAAAAATCACCGGATTGCGCTATGTTGCCCAGACCTTTAATCGCTGATCGCAATCGGAGATTTTGTTGATAGGGCCTTTACGAGATTATGGGCAGTATGGTATGGGTCACATGGCCATCTGCTAAGTCTGAACATTTCTGTGTTGAAATGTTGCTCGTTAGATCTCTGACTCCAAACTGACGATTTCTTCTTCGACTAATGTCGTTTTCGATTGCACGTTCAAAGTACTCCTTTTCCACTACATTTTAACTCCTTTCACTCGAAAAGCCTTGGATTGGCTGTTCCGAGTAATGTTTTCGGAGTCTTTTTCTGTTCCCGATTTCAAGAATGAGTAGATTTAGAACACACGCATTCATGCACAGTTTTTCGTCGGACTACTTGTCAAAAGCTATTAATGCTTGAAGAAGCCATTTTGTAAAATGGCGTAATTCAGAATTGTGTGTGTAAATTTGACAACACGATGTTTTCATATTTGATTGAAATCGAGATCGAGTGGAACAGTCAGAAAATCGAAAACGACATGATTTTCTTTCTGTCTACAGCGTAAAAGTCAAATCCCAATGATATTTGACGCCATTTACATATTTGGAATATTCACATTTATGACATTGAAATGGTTTTAATGACAGAACTTATAATGCGACTAGTGACTTTTTAAAATGTGACCTTTTGAACCTACTATGTTATATTTCCTCAATAACAATAATAATTGCAAAACATTTCCAAAGTTCTTACGGACAAAATCTACTCACAAACGATGTGATAATTTATCATCACAAATGAAGTACAAATTGCGACATTATATGTAGTCAAACACAAGAGTCGTTTAACCAACTATGTGTATATGTAAAATATTAATTATTTGCTTAGATTTCTGTTGACACAAGCTATAATCCCCGATAGCACAACCCCATAAAGTATGCAAACAATATTCCATTTAAAATTAATTCCCGTCACACCATTTAAAATCAAAAACCAATATTTGCTGTATATACTGAACAACAACAATACAGTGAAATATATATAGATTCGTGACAAAACCAAATCCAGTACAAAATTCAATTTAAACTCTTGGTCCTTTCTTATTCCACTATACACAACAATGGTAATATTTTGTGGTTGGATTTGAATGGTTGTACCCATCATGATGGCGGTGGCGGTGACCCATTGGGGTTTTTTTAAAATTTTTTTTTTTTTTGCAATGCTACAGTAGAATATCCTAGACTTATATATGGTAGTAAATCAATGGCGACAGGAAATTTATTGCTGTGAAAGAAGAAAACAGTTGAGAGGTATGCAATGTCATAAAGTGAAATATATTTGGCATGGAATCGGGTTTTATTTATCGAAGCAATTAATATATGTATTATGTACGCGAACTTTGACATTAATGTTCCTCTATTTTGCTTTTTCATAAAGTGGAAATTGGATATTTTCTCAAATGAATAAAATATTTTTTTTTAATTCCGGTTGCAATGATTTCGACACTTCATAATTGATTCCTTTGGAAAAATATTAACATTACATAAATGAAAATGTATTTATTTATACAAACTTGGAGTGAAAAAGATTTGGAAGAGGATACTAAGCTAATGTCAAAATCCAATGAAAATTTGTTTTCCATATCTCTAAAAGGGGAACACACCCATACTGTATTTTTCATATATCTGGTTCTGGTATTCCTATTTCACCAAATGTCAGTTTCACTTCAGCGAGGAAAAAGGAACGAAACTAAACGACGTCTCACTCCGCAAATACCGTAGTTTAACCAATGACAATAGATCACTCTCTCGTTCATTTACCAAGATTTTGCTGCAGAATAGCTTTTTTTCACTTTCGCCGCAGTGATAGCTGTCACTCTTGAAATTGACAGGTTTGTAAAGATCCCTGTTATAGACACTTTGCATGAATACCGTGTGTTCGCTTGTTTTCTTCCGAACACTTCAGTGCCTCTCTGAAAATTATAATTCTAGCTTTACTCTTTTCTAAAGTAGGCATGTTCAATGATATTCCCAATACTGGTGGAGATACGTTGACAAATGTGGCAGCAGAACTACCTACAACAAGTGGATATACTTGCTATTTTCAAAAAGGTACGGCAAGTTTCTAGTTTTTAATTAACTAGCATTTTAAGCTCAACGATATTTGCCGCGTTCAGATGTTAATTCTCAGTTATCCGGATTGCTTTGTGTTGTTGTAATGCCTTGTTAAAAAACAGCTGATGACAAATCATCTGTGACCAACAAACAAGTCCGAAGTTATCCCAAAAATTGTAGGATACTCAGCAATCCAGAGAGAAATTTCAATACTGCTGATATTTGACAAGAAGTTTGAGTTGAAAGGAAAATTTATTAGTTAGATTATCTGGTTCTGGTCGTTCACAAAAGTATCGGCTACTCAGTTATCTTGGATAACCTATCCGATAGCCGGCGGAACGCAGCCATTGAATAGTACCTACATAATGTTTTATGAACTTACGGAACGTTGAATAGAGATTTATTAAGGACTTACACACTGTGTAACTATAAACCTGTCTAAGTGTTTTAACGAATTCTACTGAATATGGTTGTAGTTATTTTGAAATTAGAGAAAAGTTTACTGAACGGAGGCAAAAATTTACTCAAATTCATTCCAGAATGAATAATTAAAGATATACGTCACTGAATAATTGCGGTCATATTTGGAATGAGTTTATAAGTACCAAGATGGCTAAACTATTTTAACAATAATTACAAGTCAAGCTACCTAGGAATATTCGAAAGAAATCTAATAAATTATAAAAATAATAAATAAATGACGGTTGCACTCGAAAGTATCACTAGCTTTAGTCTGTCGTCTAAATCCAAAACCTTATTTATAAACATTTTCTTTCGATTTTTAACTTCAACACAGAAATTGATAGTCCAACTGTTTTCTAAAAAAAATAAGTTCAATGAAGGATGAAAGTTTATTTGGACAGTTGTTGGAAAACCTTAATAGTACGGATAAAGCTAAAGTATTAAGACAAAGATCAGCTAGACAAGTGTCCGTGACTGTTTGACAGAGATAAACTTTGACAGTTTTTTGTTAATATTCTTATGAAGGGGAAATTATGTACTACTTCATTGTACTCTCTAGCTGCAACCTGCAATTGCTTGGAGTTGACAAACCATTTCCTAATATTTTATTAGACACTCTTGGACAGTTATTTAACAAGTCATGTAATTGTTCCCGCTAAGCCACAGTTTGCATAGTCAATTTTAATGAGCAATCAATAAACAAATTTTATAAATAAGTTTTTTGAAGTTGAATCTACATAATATTGTCTAACATGATTTGGAATTGGTTAATAAATGTAGCCAAATTCCTAAAAGCAAGACAGTCAAAGCATCATATGCAAGTGAATTTCGGAATGTAATTTCAACACTTGCACAAATACCTTAACATTTGCACAAGAAAAAAGAATCTAGTACATTTTGAGACAGTCTCTGCTTAGCAGGGATTGTTATATTTGCATTTGAGAACTGTTTGCTTAGCATATTTTAAACAAGATATTCGTTTAGGAATTCTGCCTATGACTGCCGATGTTTGCAAAGATAGATTTTCAAACTGTAGCCTATTAATACTTTCCACAGGAATTGAACTTCAGAAACATAACGATTAAACACTTCAGTATTTTTACCAATGATTCAATAAATGAAAACATTTTTTCTTTAATATCTTTTTCATTTCTATTTTTAATTTCAGAGTTCACGAGATTACTTTTGTAAGGAGAATCCATACTCAACCAAAACCCTATAACAACAAATAAAATGATTATATGCTAACCACCTTTCAAACAATAAAGCAACAAACCAACAAAACAAAAGCTGATTTCATATAAAATAGGGAAGACGAATGAGGTTTTAACATTAGTACATAAGTTAAGTTTATAACGAAAATACAAACAAATAATCAACAAAAAAAAATTAATAAATATTTTTATGAATAAATTTTATTACAATTTTAAAATTTAAAAGGAAAAAAAAGCAAAATATAAAACATTTTAATATTATTTCTTAAAATAAAAAAAGTTATTAACTATTATAATACATACATACTTATATGATAATACAATAAAACTAATTAATTCATTTTAAAAAAATATTCGGATAAGTCTGAAAGTGAGAGTGATATTGTGTTAAGAGTGTTGCAATAAACATTTTTTTATTTCTAAAATTGAAAAAGTAAACGCAAAGCAACAAAAGTTAAATACTATGCAATGAAGAAAGAAAGAAAGAATTACACGTCTACCATATTTACTTAAGTTTAATTTTAAAGAATATATAATATTAAAAATAAATACAACTAAATATAATATATCTTACAAAAAATATAACAACAAAAAATAAAATAGTTTGCTTTTATGTAGATTATGTATTTTTGGAATATACTTTACTTTGTTAAGTTTGTGTTTTATTGAAGTCCCAAGTGTTAAACGTATATAGTATATATTTTAAATAAGTCATACATATTCTAAAGTGATTATAAGTTGTTTTTTGTGTTGTATAATTTCACCTCCCGCCCCTCCTTCTCCTCCTCGGAAATCCTTCCTACAAATAAATGAAGACACGAAAGAATAGAATCAAATACTATTTATATTTTCTGCACAAAAATGATTTATAAAAACAAAAAAACATGAATTCGCTTTAATTGTTTTTTTTTTTTAAGTGAATTTATTACTAAATTCACCAACAACAATAATGTGGCCTTTGGTTATTCTGATAACGACACAAAACAACAAAAAAAAAACATGTGTAACAATAAGTTTTCATTTTAAATATTCTTTAGTAAAAATAAATTAAAACAAAATAACAGCAAATAAATTAAAAATTTATAAATCTTATAACGATATAACATATAAGCGACCATTATTGGGTTGTGCGCATGAACAAACAAACAAAAATATTTATATTTACCTTACAAATGTTAACCAGTAAATATAAATGTTTACTAAACACAAAATTTAAAAAAAAAAATAAATATTTATACAATTATAAAATTTGTTCAAATAATCAAAATCAATTGAAACAGAACTATTGATTTGTTTCTGATTTATTTTGTTTTAATTTTCTTATAAACGTACTTAATAAATTAAACAAAGTTATTATATAAAATATATTTCTTTGTATACTTGTTAAATGTGCTACATTAAAATATTTGAAAAAGAAAAAATAAAATAAAATATTTATTAACAAAAATCACTATAACCTATATTATAAAAATATACCTACTATATACATAATCTGCAAACATTTTTGATGCAATAAATTACTATCATAAGGTATAAGCATCCAAGAGCAAAGGAAACAAAAATGAACTACGAATAAAGGCAAAATAACTTGTTTAATGTTTTTGTGTTGAAATTTAAGACAAAAATATAAATTATTTACCAATAAAAAACATTTATTTATTTTGAAGTTTTAATGGAGTTCTTACAAGTTTTGGTTGATCTAATAGAAATGTTTATATAGAAGAACATGCTCGAAAATATTCTTTGACAACAATCGATGCTTTGTCATAAATAAACACTATAAGCCAACGCTAGACAATCCATGATGTAAGGTTTCTTAAAATATATACAAGCGCTCTAGCTTCCATCAAACTATGCTACCTAACAAACCAACCATCTGTAACAAGTAAAACCCCTAATGACTCATGAGGGCTATGGAATCTTGAAAATTATAAAAAAATGTGAATGACGTTGTGAAAATCTTGTCATTTCACTGAACTTGATAGTGCAACTCACACAATTTAACATGGTAGTTTTTAGGACTGGTTTATTTTTTGACCCCTATTACACGATGATTCTTTGTGTCTGACGCTTTTCGAAATTTAATGGGTGCGAAGGTGAAATCAGATGTTTTTTCTCTTTTCCACTCACGAAAATTCGAAAAGAATCGGACGCAAGGAATCATCGTGTAATTGGGGTCTTTTACATTAGCCGTGTTCCTTCGGGGCTGGCGAAGAACTCATGACTAGATATGAAAACTGGAATCTAGTACTTCAGTGCCCTTCACATAAGCTGCGAATTGCGAATGGTCGCGAGTTTTGACATTTCTTTGACATGAGTGGTCACCAACAGGCGCAAATTGTCATAGAAAATAAACCAGTAGAATGGGTGCTAAAAAAAATTGAGGTTAAATTCGAGCGAATTTTTCATTCACAGATGTGTGGAATGCGTCCTGATGTTGTGGATTGCGAACAATAAGTGTTTGACAATTCGTAGAAAATGTCTCGTTGGTCACGTAGACTATATTATTATTATTATTATTCTTCATTAACTGAACAGTTTGAAAATGCATTAATTGATTTGATAAATATGGCATGGATGTTTTTCCGTCTGCCAGACTATATAAAAATGCTAAATTTGACAATTTAAACTAATTTAAGGCAGTGTTTTCTTTTAAAAATCGTAAGCAGGATCGTTTCTACAGTTTGTAGAAAACAAAACAAGAATTTGTTGATATTTGAGCTTGAAATTGCCTAGACAAATTTATTCGCAGTTCGCTGAAAGGCACTTTCCATCTAATCATGCTCTCATACGGGAGTAGATGAGCAATTTAGTTACGCGAGTTAAATCCACCAGAACAGATGGCATCTGATTAGGTTAAGAGATTCTTATTGCAGATAACATTTTGTTTTCAATTTGTTTACTAATGAAAACACCTTGCACCTAATTTAAGACATTTTAGATTTAAATATTTTTTAAATAAATTGTTTTGTTTCTTTCACTTCTACTCGCACTTCTCTGGCCTCTCTGGTTGGTTGGCCACAGCTGTCAATTTATTAAATATTATAAAAAAGAATATTGGTTTGGTAATGACAGTTCAATACAAAATGACAGACCAAAGCAAAATTTTGAATTTTATATAGATTATCGCAGAAAAAATGCAGCTCTTCTTAACAAACCAGCTGTAGGCATGCCCTAATGTAAAATTTGTTGCTGAATGCTTTCACATCTGTTTTCAATTATTTCTCCCTAGGTGGCACTAAAAGCTTATGAAAGACGTGACTTCTGTTATTTATTAAAAAATACAAAATTACAAAACAATTTGTCTCTGTTAATTAAAGCATTTATTTAAATAATTTTTCAATATTTAAAAGTACATATCTTTCAGAACTAAACTTACAAAGTAATGTTAGTATTAAGAAACCAAAACCAAAACAAATTACCTAAAAATCACAGTGCCTAAAAATGACGTTTGAAAAACTAACAGTACTGTCACTACAGTCGCATGGTTGCTTTGAGGAAATGTCAAAAACCAAGTAGAAAGAAAAGTGTTTTTTTTTTTCGTAGAGCGTAGATGCGTGTTCGAAGTTACCCCCATCATCGCCATTTATTTTCAACGAAAAGAGAAATTAAATGATCAAATAAAATCATTTAACTAATTTTCAATTAATTATAATTCATTTATCGTTAACTTTGCATTTGTTTTATTCTCATTCGTCCGTCAAATACACGTGACCTCTTATCGCTACGACCGAACGATTTATAAGAAAAAAACCAATCGAATTTCTGTGTATCGCTAAAGGCGAAATAAAAAAATAAAAAACGCAAAAGTGGATTCCGTAAAGGTTGAAGACTTGATGGACTCAGATCCTGACATCGAGTTCATCGAAAACGAAAAGGACAGTGGAATGTCTTCGCTGGGAGGAAGCAAGGATGAAACTCCAGAACGAAAAGCCGTAGTTAATGTAATTATATAAAACAAAAAAAATGGATTTTCATTCCGGCATGTGTGTTGGGGTGGTGTTGGTTTTGTGTGAAATCCATATTCATCGACCCACTGCACTACACTACACTGCCCTGCCAGCAGGCGGAAGAGTTGGATGGAAAATCGATTTTCATAGTTTTTCTAATTTTCCTAAATAAATGGATTTTCAATTGTTGTCTCTTCATTCACAGAAGACTACGAGCAATCAAGATGCGGAGAATTACGAAGACGTAAGTAGCAATCTGAGATTTTATTAAAAATAAATTTATAACTACAAACTAATTGGTTATTAAAACGTAACCTCACTTTTGGTCATGGTGTTGAGAAGAAAAGAAAAAATTGAAGACACTATTGTGCGAACCTAATTAAAATCATTTCTGTTGATAAAATTCTATAAGTAGGTTGGAGCATTTATTATGGTAGGTGTATTGCTTTGTTGCTCCTTCTGTCCCGGTGCTGGTTATTCATATTTCTATAGAACGAAGGCTGATAGAAATATGGGGTGGGAAAACTGCTTTGAAATACATCAATATTTTTTGAGTTTTGCCTACTGGATACTTTCCAAAGCAGTAGCCCAACGTGCTGCTTGATCGAAACAGCGGAAATCTTGATTATCTATATACGGGTTCCTTTACTCTAAATGACGATGAACTCAAATTCAACACCATATTGGGGCTGACAAAAGCGTTTTGTCAAATCTGAAAAACTCGATACTTGAACTTAATTTTTAATAGCTTTTTTTGGACAAGGTTATAAGATATAGTCGTGCATACTATATGCCTGTACAACCTAAGGCTTTTTAAATGCAACCTAAATCCCACGACACTAGCTGTAAAGTGTATGAAGATAGAAAGAATAAGGTGTTATTACCTCATGAACTTCTACAGAAAGCGTATAGTTGATAGTGGAGAATAAAGAAAATAATACACCGCCCAGAGTTTGAATCGAAGATCGAACCCACAGTAAGTTAGTAAAGCACTGCATCCACTGTTAATTTGCCACTCAAACTTAAGGGGATTTTAAAACTAATAGATATTTAATTTTAATAATCTATTAAATGTTTTTAATTTTAATCCGGAATGACTGTTTTATCTCCTTTGGATTCGATTCTGAGATCAATTTCAGAAGAGAAGAAGCCATCAATTAATTTTGCTTTGCTTAGTTCTTTAATAACCTAACCTAACCCATATTGAAATGCCATGTTTTTGGTTTCTATTCTTCTGTTCAAGTAATTATTTTGGAACCTATCGAAATCCTATCTGATTTCTTATCAATTATTAGTATCGTTCGATTTTGTACCCTTCATAAGGTCCCCTCTATCTGAATGATTATCCTTCATTTCTTAAACAATATTCTAAAACAATTAAACCTTCCACGGTTTTCATAAACTACTTCTTTGAAATGATTTGCAATTACCTTGATAGTGGAGATTTTTACCGTGTTTTTATTTAATTGGATGATATTTTAAGTAACTCAAAACACAAATTATTTATTATGTCATTCCGGCAATATATAAATAGATAAATAAAATAATAAATAACATCTTTAATTTGTAAGTGGCACCTTCAAAATAAAAAGAAAAAAAATTGTAAAATCTCAAAATTGTGGCTTACGATGTGTTCCCGGACTACGATGTTAAGTAGAGTTCCACAACAAGAATTTCACTAATTGGAAATTCTAAAATTTTGAGACTTGGAAATGAACCGATCGAAAAATAGAAGATGGATTTAATTTCGATTGAAATGTTTAAGGAAATACACAATAACCACTCAATAAAGTTTTACTTCGTCATTAATCATTTTTTTGTCAAGTATTAAATAATATTACTACATTTTTCTTTTATATTTTTATACTTAAATTTGCTCTTTGTTCATAATAATGAGTGTATGCTCCAACTTATTTATATTTAACTAATGCATTTTTGAAATTGTATTCAAAGCATTCATATTTTTTCAGGAACCCGATGAAACATTCGCTGAGCGACTGTGGGGTTTAACAGAAATGTTTCCCGAACCAGTGCGAAAAGTCGTTGGAACCCTAACCGATGCAACTGTGAGCGGTGTCAATGGATTCTATGGTTTCTCGTGCAATGCAACATGGATTATTTTCAGTACATCAGTGATTTTATTTGCGCCAGTAATATTTGAGACTGAACGCGCCACAATGGAGGAAATGCAAAAATCGCAGCAAAAACAAGTTCTCTTGGGACCGGGCTCAGCAATAGCAGCTGGAGGTGGTGGAGCTCTTATGCCACCAATGAATCGATAATAATTTTATTTAAAACAAAATTTGTTATCACTTTTTTGTTCTTTTTTTTAAATTCAATATATATTATACATTAATAATTACAATATATAATATATATGATCGCAAACTATCATATATAAGGGTCTCACGTAAAGCGAGATATACATTTAACGAAATTGACTTTCAATTAAATAATAATTATGTATACAGGTCTGTTTGTGCTTATACACTCGCTGGAACGCTTCAGGGCGTTCTTCATAAACTTAACTTTTTTCTATTGAGCGCTCAGGACAGTTTTGATTTTTTGTCTAAGTATGTCCTAGTGCATTGTGGTTTAGCCATACAGATCTGATGTTTTAATAAACACCTTAAAAAAATCACTTAAAATAGGCTCTAACGTGTGCTTAAATATTTTCATCAGCTGGATGTTTGGATCTCACTTATCAGTCTTAAAATATCTGATAAGTCAAAGCGAAGGAGCCAGTTTGAATAGAATACAGTAGTCAGTAACAATAAATAATTTGGCATGGGAAGAGTTCTATAAAGTATCTTGAGCCAAAAGCCGACAAAATGTTTAAGCCACACGCTTATCCTATACAATTATTTTAAGCCTATTAGAAACAAATTAATAGAGTTGCAAATTAGAAACACAAATAAAAATGGCATAATCTGCATTTCGATTGTTCGTAAAATACAGTTAAACCAAAATGTTAATGTTAACAGGCAACCAAAAAAATTAGAACTATGAATTATCTAAGGAAACTGCAAAAACTTTATGAAAATAACCCGTTTTAGTAATCAACTGAACTTTATTCTAAAGAATAAGCGAATAAAAATGTTTTAGACGAAAAGCTCGCACGTCTTTTTTATTGGTTAAAATTTTGGATTAACATTTTCTTATAGTTAACAGAATATTTTGGGAGAAGATGGATAACCGAAATAAGAACATATTAGGATTCCAATAGTGCACCACTAAAGGAGTCTGAAGATCAAGGTGGCATTTGTGAAATGGCTATAACTCCCGCCAATAAACTCGTTGGTGGTTACACATGCAGGTTGTTGTTGTTCATTCAAAATGTTTTAATATAAATTGATGTATAAGTCGCAGTATGTACTGCGCTTGTGTGGATTTCCATTTACACACTAAACCCCATTTAAAAACTACAAATTATTAAAAAACTAGAATTGGTACATTTATGTATTAAAGTTCAAACAAATTGTCCGGTTAATCACAATTTTTAGCGTGTGGATGTGAAGGAACATCATCACATCACATGAACTTTAAAGTCTAGTTTACTTGCAAAGATTTTTGTTTGTACGCTTGGAATTAAAAACAAACAAAATGCAATAATTACAAAATAATAAGATAATGGTGACAGTTTGTTGATGATGAATCCATTTAAATTGCTGATCATTATTATTTAGCTCATTATCATGCCAGGAGCTGATGGGAGTATTTAAAGTTCCATTTTTTTTCTCAAAAAGACTAGTGTATGAATAATTTATATCAGATAATATAACGTTTGTATGTATGTGCACAAAATATTCGTGAATAGTTTATCTTTAAAAAATAATGACTGGGACGCGACAATTTTATTTATTTGCATTGAGCATATCTTCTAAAAAGCCGGTGCGAGGCGTGGACAAAACAACAACAACTTTAGTCAATAAAAAATTCGTTATCAGTTTTATAATTCATTGGACACACCAAATTTTGGGTACAGGAGTTATCGCATTTTAGAAAATCAATTTAAGGTTCAAAGAAGCAAGATAAGTGAGTTCAAATAAATATTCTCGCTAGTTTCGTTCTGACCATTGCCGAGATATCAGCTTCAATCTTCAGTTCGATCATGGCCATTTTAGCTAAGTTAGTCTTGCTTATATTTTGCGCAGCCCCAATATTTGGTGAGGAGAGTGGGTCTGATGTAATTGTACAACTTAAGAATGGAAAAGTTCGAGGTCTTGACCACGGTCATTACTTTTCATTTGAATCGATTCCTTATGCAGAGCCACCCATTGGAGAAAATCGTTTCGAGGCTCCAAAGCCATATTTGGAAAGCTGGTCGGACATTCGAGATGCAACCATTCCTCCTGTCAAATGCATGCAATGGGATCAATATTTATTCAAAGACGACTTATTAGATGGTCAAGAGGATTGCCTAACCATAAACATCTATACTCCCAGCATAGGGGGCAATAAAACGTATCCAGTTCTGGTGCTGATCCATGGTGGAGCTTTTATGTTTGGAACTGCCGCCCAAAGTGGACATGATTTCATAATGAAATCACAAAACACAGTTGTTGTAAAGATGAATTACCGTCTAGGACCATTGGGTTTTCTCAGCACAGAGGACGATGTAATATCTGGGAATTTTGGATTGAAAGATCAACTATTAGCTTTTGAGTGGATAAAGGCTAATGTGGCTGCTTTTAATGGTAATCCTGAAAGCATCACAGCATTTGGATTTTCAGCAGGTGCAGCTTCGGTTCATCTGCATATGCTCAATAAGAATTTTGAAAATATAGCCAAGGGTGCTGTTTCATTGAGTGGAACCGCGTTTTGTGACTGGGTTATTATGCGTAAGCCCGCAAGAAGGGCTATAGCATTGGCAAAACATTTGGATTGCCCTACAGAGACCTCATCAGATATTAAATCCTGTTTGAAACAGAAGAATGCCGCTGACATTGTTCGTGCAGTACAAAAACTGCAAAACATCGGCTATAATCCTGCTATTGTTTTTGGACCTGTTATTGAGTCAAAAACTGTTTCGAATGCTTTTCTTTCTGAAAGTCCAGAGGAAATAATCAAAAGTGGAAATTCAGCTCAAATTCCATGGTTGGCATCATATTCGAAAGAAGATGGAGGCTACAATGCTGCAGAATTGATGAAAAAAGACTCGAACGGTGTTGAGATGATTGAAATATTAAATGAGCGCTGGAATGAATTGGCACCAGTTAATCTCTTCTTCGAGAACTCTGTTCCAGAGAACGAACTAGAAGCTTATTCCAACAACCTTCGAGAAAAATACTTGGGCGACAAAAAATTCACTGCAGAAAATTATTTACTCGTACAGAAGATGTTCACCGATGTATTATTTGCCAATGGAGTTAGAAAAGCCTGGAAGTTGCATAAGGAGTATACAAATTCTCCAGTTTATGCATATATTTTTGATAGTCCAGCTCCATTTGGTATTGGCCAAATCGTATCACAACGTTTTGATGTTTCATTTGGTAAGTACTTTATTTATAAAAAATAAGGAATATTAAAAGCAATTCTAAAATATACACATATTTTATCATTTTATAGGAACTGTACATGGAGATGATTTCTTTTTGATTTTTAAAAGCCCTATTCCTGTGTCGTTTTCTGAAACACAAAATCAACAGTCAGAAAAATTTGTAAAAATGGTTGAGGAATTTTGCGCAAATAGGTAAGATAGTCTTTTTTTTCCCTAATCACATCTACTTAAAAGAAGTTCCTTAAAAAATCTGAATTTTATGTAAATTTCTATTCTATAGTACACTTCAATTTGGGGATTGCAAATTTATTGAAAACAATGCAAATACAAACGGATTTCATGTGATGGAAATAAAACCCGACAGTTGTGAGACAAGTAACTTTGAAAATATTTTATAAATATTTGGTTAAATTAAAAAATGTATTAAATACGAAAATACAAAGTTAAAAAAAAAATACCAACAGTAATTTTTATTTATGTACATAATATGTATATATGTACATATAAATGTAGGTATTTGATTCAAAAAAGCTTTTAATGGCCTTTAGTCCAAATAAATTGATAAAACCAATTAATTGTTCATAGTTTTATTTGGCTCATTATCGTATCAGTAGCTGATAGGAGTATTCAAAGTACTGATCTTTACTCAAAGAGATAGTGTATAAATAATTTATATCAGATACATACATATGTACACATGTGAACAACAAATTCGTCAATTTAATTTTGTATTCACAAATCTTGAGTTTTCAATAAATACTTGGACGCAACAAGCTTTTTTTTTGCATTAAGCATATTTATCTCTTATCTTCGAAAATGACAGGGTGAGGCGTAGACAACATCATAAACAGTAAACAAACGCAGTTGTGATTTAAATTTGATAATGCTTCAAAACATAATAAACTGGTATCAGTTTTATAATTCATTATGGACACACAAAATTTGGGGTCTAAAAGCTATCGCATTTTAGAGAATCATATAAGTTTTAAAGAATCAACATAAATGAGTTCAAATTAATATAGTCGCTAGTTTCATTCTGACCATTACCGAGATACATACAAAGCTTAAATCTTCCTCAGTTTGATCATGACGATATTAGCAAAAATAGTTCTCCTTATATTTTGTTCAGCCCCAATATTTTGTTCCGACAGTGGGTCTGATCCAATTGTCCAACTTCCGAATGGAAAAGTTCGAGGTCTTGACCATGGTCATTATTTTTCATTCGAATCGATACCTTATGCCGAACCACCTATTGGAGAGAACCGTTTCGAGGCTCCAAAACCATATTCGGGAAGCTGGTCGGACATTCGAGATGCAACCATTCCTCCTGTTAAATGCATGCAATGGGATCAATATTCATTTAAAGAAGACTTATTTGATGGTCAAGAGGATTGCCTAACCATAAACATTTACACTCCCAGCATAGGGGGTAATAAGACATATCCAGTTTTGGTGGTGATCCATTATGGATCTTTTACGTTTGGATCTGCTGCTCTAAGTGGACATGAATACATAATGAAATCACAAAATACAGTCGTTGTCAAGATGAACTACCGTCTAGGACCATTGGGTTTCCTCAGCACAGGAGATGATGTGATACCTGGAAATTTCGGATTGAAAGATCAGTTATTGGCTTTTGAATGGACAAAGGCTAATGTGGCTGCTTTTAATGGTAATCCTGAAAGCATCACAGCATTTGGAGTTTCAGCAGGTGGAGCTTCGGTCCATCTGCAAATGCTCAATAAGAATTTTGAAAATATAGCCAAGGGTGCTGTTTCATTGAGTGCAACTGCGTTTTGTGACTGGGTAATTGTTCGTAAGCCTGAAAGGAGGGCTGTAGCTTTGGCAAAATATTTGGATTGTCCTGCAGAGACATCATCAGATATTAAATCCTGTTTGAAGCAGAAGAATGCTTCTGACATAGTTCTTGTAGTTAAAAAAATGCAAAATATCGGTTTTAATCCTTTTATAGTGTTTGGACCTGTGATTGAGTCAAAAACTGTTCCGAATGCTTTTCTTTCTGAAAGTCCAGAGGAAATAGTCAAGAGTGGAAAGTCAGCTCAAATTCCATGGTTAGCAACATATTTAAAGGAAGACGGAGGCTACAATGCCGCAGAATTGATGAAAAAAGACTCGAACGGCGTTGAGATGATTGAAATTTTGAACGAGCGTTGGAATGAATTGGCACCAATTAATCTCTTCTTTGAGAACTCTGTTCCAGAGAACGAACTAGATGCTTTTTCCAACAGTCTTCGAAAAAAATACTTGGGTGACAAAAAATTCTCTGCAGAGAATTATTTGTTAGTACAGCAGATGTACACTGATCAACTTTTTGTCAATGGAGTAAGGAAAGCCTGGAAGTTGCATAAGAAGTATACAAATTCTCCTGTTTATGCATATGTTATGGATAGTCCACCTCCGTTTGGTATTGGTCAAATTCTATCAAAACGTTTTGATATTTCATTTGGTAAGATTTATTTATTTAAAAAAAAATATATAAGATCATGAGCAGTTTTAAAACACATTTTTTTTGTACATTATATAGGAACTGTCCATGGAGATGATTACTATTTGATTTTTAAAAGCCCTTTTTCTGATTCGTTTTCTGAAACGCAAAAGCATCAATCAGAGAAGTTAATAAAAATGGTTGAAGGATTTTGCGCAAATAGGTAAGATAATTGTTTCCCCTGTTTCCTATATAAATAGTTCCTTTAAAAAATCCTTAATCATGTAAATTTCTATTCTATAGTACACTTCAATTTGGGGATTGCAAATTTAAGCCAAATACTGCAAACACAAATGGATTCTATGTGGTGGAAATAAAACCTGACAGTTGCGAGACAAGTAACTTTGAAAATATTTTATAATGTTAAAAAAAAATAAAAAATGTACATATTAAATATGCAAATAAAAAGTTAAACAAAGAAGAGAACAGTTTATTATTTACTATAAATATTATACAATAAAATAGAACTACATATCAAGATATACGAGCATTTCAATTGACAAAAAATACGTATACGCCGTAGTTCCCATATTTACTTTGGCGTAGAACAAATGCTAAATGAGCGAAGCCGCGCTTAAGATACTCATTTTTGAGAGAACTAAATTGCATGATTTTTGATAAGGAGGGAGGAAATGTAGTCTGAAAATGTTAGCAAACTCTCTAAGAACGATATGAATATATAGTATTTTGTGACAGGGCTCTTTTCGGACTTAAAAATTGGAAGGCCAAAAATTTGTTACTCTTGGCTAAATCATCTATACAATATATATATATATATGGCTTTCCGAGTGTTCATTAACCCATTAACGCAAAAAAGGAAATTGCATGTTCAAATGATTTTATTGTTATTTAAGCTTTAATATTTAGCTGCAATTACGAGAGTAGGCCACAATATACATTTAGTTTGATATGCTTTGAGCAAAATTGATCTCAAACAACATCCCGACGATAAACGAGAGTGCCGTTTGAGCTTCACTTTGGGAGTATATTTTATTATAGGTACTTCAATTTGTTCAAGTTTCAGAGATCTTGGAGAGATCTGTATTTTCAGGTTTTTAGCAAAATTTTAAAAAAATCCTTAATTTTTCAGTAAAAAAAAAAAACAAGTCCAAGTTACATAATATATTTTGTTCTTTCTGTTATACTTAAAGCCTAGTAATCAGTTGGAGTGAAAATGAAATTTCTATATAAAACTACCGGTTAATCCACAGAGATGGAGTTCGCAACGAGATGTGAGTACCCAAATTCGAGAGAGAAAGAACCCGTTCGATATATATTTCACGAAATGATTTTCATTTCCAAACGTACAACCACTAGATAGGAAAAAAAAGGAGATATGGAAAAGCCTGACATTTGTCAATTAATTTATTTTTATTGCTACCGAAAATACAAAAACAACACAAGACACGAAAATACAATAAAATTCGAAATAAAAATTAATATTTTTCAAAAAATATTTCAGGATTCAGTGAAATAAATTTTATAAAAATTAATTGGAATTTTTTAATTCAAAGTGAGTGTTAAAAATTACAAACTGAGTATCAAAAATTCACGTGAAAAAACAATGATATTTTCATAAATGATAATTTACGTGTATTTTGAACTGCTTTCACAAGAATTTCATTTTAATTCATCAACACTAGCTGGTTTACACGAATCCTTTGTAATATTCATTACAAATAGACCTTTTGTCTTTGAAGAATTTTCCTCAAATTCACAAGTTTCAAATTGAAGGTTTCTGTAAAAAATATTGAACTTTAATAAATAATATTAATTTATCAACATTAACTGTCTACTCACACTCTTTAGAAAAAACGAAATCCGAAATTGTATATACAAAAAAAAACTTAAAACATTTAGCATCAGTGTATCAAAAACTTTAATTCATTTAGCTTTATTATACTATGCAAAAATGATGGCATGAGTGATGATAAAGGGTGATTTTTTAAGAGGTTTAGAACTTTAAAAAAAAAAAAAAACAAAAAATTCGAAAAAATGAATGAAATATTTATTTGAATCGATAGTTTGAACCTTGCAATTTAATGTTTAAAGATAATTTCATGCAAATGTTGACCGCGGCTGCGTCTCAGGTAGCCCATCCGCTGAGTCCAATTTTGGCATACTCTTTCACACATATCGGCCGGTATCTCACGAATGAATGCATGGATGTTGGCTTCCAGTGCGTCAATCGAAGCGGGCTTGTCCCTATAGACATTAGCCTTGACATACCCCCACAAAAAATAATCTAATGGTGTCGAATCGCACGATCTAGGCGCCCAATTGACCGGCCCGAAACGTGAAATTAACTGTTCACCAAACTCGCCTCGCAATTGCGCCATTGTTTCGCGTGCTGTGTGGCATGTGGCACCGTCTTGTTGAAACCACATATCATGCAAGTCAAGAACTTCCATTTCGGGCAAAAAAAAGTTTGTTATCATCGCTCGGTAGCGTTCACCATTGACAGTAACGCTGCGATTCGCATCATCTTTGAAGAAATATGGCCCAATAATGCCGCCGGCCCATAAACCGCACCAAAAAGTGGCTTTTTCGGGATGCATTGGTAGCTGTTGCAATGCTTCTGGCTGATCTTCACTCCAAATGCGGCAATTATGCTTATTTACGTACCCATTCAACCAAAAATGAGCCTCATCGCTGAACACAATTTTTCGATAAAAAAGCCGATCCTCGGCCAGCTTTCCAAGAGCCCATTCACCAAAAATTCGGCGTTGTGGTAGGTCAGCTGGTTTTAGTTCTTGCACCAGCTGTATCTTAAAAGGCTTTACGCCCAAATCCTTCCGCAAAATTTTCCACGTAGTGCTGTAACAAAGGCCTAACTGCTGGGAACGGCGCCGAATCGACATTTCGCGGTCTTCTGTCACAATAGCTGATACGGCCGCAATATTTTCTTCACTACGCACAGTACGTAAACGTGTTGGTGGTTTAATGTCCAACAAAGTAAATTTGGTGCGAAATTTGGTCACAATCTTCCGAATAGACTGCTCAGAAGGTCGAGAATGCCGACCATAAAATGGAAGCAGCGCGCGATGAACATTTCGAACCGAGCACGAATTTTGATAGTAAAATTCAATGATTTGCAAGCGTTGTTCATTTGTAAGACGATCCATGGTTAAATTGCAAACCAAACTGAAGCTAAAAAATCACCCGTTATTATGGTAGGGCATATTATCATTTTTTGGTTATAAGTTTCCATTCATTCCATTCATAACTGATATGAAGGAAACTTAAAAAACATTGAAAGGAATACTTTGTCTCATAAGTTACGCTTCACATAAAAATGGCAAATAATAGTAATAGACTTGAATAAATTGTTTAGAATTTAATATGGGAATCCATGCTATACTCCTCTATAAACGTCGACAGCCGAGGGGACCATACGTGAAAGGGAAAAAAACTTTCTAACTTTGTCAAGAAAAAGATTAATTTGGTAAAGTCACATCATATGAAACTGTGTTACGATAGCCGCTTGAAAAAGTATTCTTTATATATTTTTAACCGCTAAATTGAATGGTATTGTTTATAATTGGAGCCAATGGGAAGTTATGAGCCATAATGGGTTAATAAGGTTAGCCGGATATCAAATACCCATGATGTTCCTTGTTTCTTTTGTTTATCTGTTTCTTTTTATCGCACAGTTTTAAATGCACTCCAATGTAACTTTTGAATTTTAATTTTTTTGTTTCCTACCAAGTGTGAATAGTTTAATAATTTACCCGCTTAAACAGAAGTTTTCAATCATTCTTACAAACTTTGATGACATGGTCTTTTGGTTTTCCGTTAAAGATGCGTGGAAACCTGTGCCTTTGAAGATTAAGTAATAATCATCTCCATGAACGGTTCCTAAAATAGAAAAGAACAATATATAAAGCAATAAGAAATATATATCAGTTTTTTTTTCAAATATTTCAAATGAACCTACCAAAATTTATATCAGTGCGATTTGAAAGCACATTTCCAACACTAATAGGTCCTGGATTATCATACACATAGCCATAAACTGGAGCTTTGGTGTATTCCTTATGTAGAGCCCAAGATTTTATCACTCCATCAGCAAATGTAACATCAGTGAACATTTTTTGCAGCAAGAAATAGTTCTTTGGAGTAAATTTCTCTTTTCCCATATACTTTTGACGAATACTGTTTGTAAATGTCTCCAATTCGCTATCTTCAACAGCATTGCTTAAGTAAAGATCAATTGGTGCAAGCTCATTCCAACGTTTATTTAACACTTCGATTAATTCCAAACCATTTGAATCCTTTCGCATAAACTCTGCCGCATTATATCCTCCGTCTTCTTTGACGAATGTTCCTATCCAAGGAATTTCGGCTGATTTTCCGTTCTTTATTATAAGCTCCGGTTTTTCGGTGAGAAAAGCATTCTTTGCTGTTTTTGCTTCTATCACAGGCGGAAAAACAACTACAGGATTATATCCAATATTGTGCTTCTGGAACTCTTTTGCTGTTCGCACTATGTCTGCTGCATCTTTATCCTGCAAACATTTTTTAATAGACCTAGAGCTGTCAGTGGGACAATTCAAATATTTTGCCACAGCAAAAGCTTTTTCAGCCGGTTTCCGTTCAATGACCCAATAAGATAAGGCTGTTCCACTCATCGACACTGCAGATTTGGCTAATTTTTCGAAATTCTTATTCATCATTTGCAAATGTACTGAAGCTGCCCCAGCAGAAAACCCTAAAACGGTGATTTTTTCAGGATCTCCATTGAAAGCTGCCACATTATTTTTTGTCCATTCCAAGGCAAGAAGTTGATCTTTTAAGCCGAAATTTCCAGTTATTACTTCATCTTCTGTGCTCAAAAAACCAAGGGGCCCAAGGCGATAGTTCATCTTGACCACAATTAATTTTCCATTTTCCATTAGAAAATCTTCACCGTTTTCAACAGCACTACCAAACATAAAAGCTCCTCCATGAATCAATACCAAAACCGGATATGGAGTATCACTAGATAGACTGGGCGTGTAAACGTTTATGGTTAGACAATCTTCGACTCCGTTTAAAAGGTCCTCTTTAAAAAGAAATTGATCCCATTGCATGCATATTACTGGAGGCTTAGTTGCATCTCTTATATCTGACCAATTTCCCGTATACGGCTTGGGAGCTTCGAATCGATTTTCTCCAATAGGTGGCTCTGCATAGGGAATCGATTCAAAAGACAAATAGTTACCACGACTAAGACCACGAATTTTTCCATTTGGAAGTTGAACAATAGGTTCTTGGTCACTTTCTATACAACTTATCGGAGAGACACATATTAGTAAAAGAATAATAAGCTTGATTTTAATATCCATAACTGAAATGCAAGCACCACGATTATTAAAGAGCAACTAACTAAGTATTTATATGCAGAATTTTTAACAATCTAAAGGTATGGCTAATGAATAATAATAACAACGAAAGGTTATCGCATGGTTCAATTAGATTAATCCGTAGCATATTTCTATTGAGTGATAACAGATAAAGATGGGGGTCATAGACTGTATAGAGTGTTATGTATTTTTATTGGAGTTTTATCTTTAGGAAAATATCAATTTAATAAAATGTTAATTTATTTGATGATGGAAAATTTCAATATGTTTAGATCTAGATTTAAAGCAGTTTGTTTTCGCCAGTTTAATTGGACTTTAACTATCGCACACGATCTTTACGTGTAGGTTTTTGAAACAATATTTTGATTTTGACTCCAAATTGTTAAACTAAGACTAATGTATTAATCCGTTAAATACTAACGCTTACTTATACAAATGTACTTCAAATTTAAGAAAAAAATAGTTTCTACATTTTTGACCAGTTTGGATATCTAGTTTTTAAAAATAAAAGTATTATAAGCATTACGGAAAAGATCAGAAAAGAGAGAAAGAGCAAATTTGTGAGTAGTTTCAAATCGCCATCTAATTTGCTTGTTTTAAATAATAATGAGCTAAAACTAATCAAAGAAATGATTTTGTTCTAACCTTTGGACTAAACATGAAGAAAAAACATAAACAAATTTTAGAAGTTTAAATTGATATTAAAATAAAACTGAGAATTAAGGCAAAAAATAACAATAACTCAAAAAAAAAAATGTATTTCATACCGTAACACAGGGAAGGGGCACTGCCGTAACGAGTGTTTATTTGAATTTAATTTACATCGCATTTGTAAAAATTGTTTTTATTTTTAGTACGGTGGCTGAAACACAACTCTTACAGTTACCTAATAGTTAATATAGATTTGCAAGTAACCGGGTCTGCCAACCCTTGTAAGATTATTTATAATAAATAAAGCCGTGTTTTTGAAAACTTATACATAGCCGGGTAAAAGCTTTTCATTAAAACGTTGCGAAACAAATTGGTTATAAAGGCTCATTTTGTATGAGAATCCCATAGTTCCAAGCTATTTCAAAGCAACATTCTCTCGACACATTTGACTGTAGAAAAAGGAAAATTTATTGGTAGCTGATGGTGATTGTTGTGGCACTGTGTGTAAAATTTCAACTGGAGGAGTTTCAACTTCTCAACAAAACACGGCTAATATTAATACATTTTAATTTACAAGTGGGGCAGAAAGCAACCAATTTGGAAGAACGTTACAATTACAATTAAGAATGTTTGAACTCACCTCAATATTTTGCGCATTTTGTCAAAAAAACAATATTCACTCGATTCAATTCAAAATTATATGTACTCTATTAATTTAAACTTATAATTCATTCAAAAAGACGAGAATAGTTAGATTTTTCAGCCTCTAATACCTCGATTAGTTGGAAAAAGCTATCTTGAGCACCATCATAATCGACAATACCAACACAACTAGTAGGACTTTTTTGATATAAGGCATAACTAAGTTTTCGTCTTTGCATTGCAAACACGCATGGTATAGCGTTTTTTCTGCAATTCTCTTTTATCTCCAATATTATATTGTCCAGTCCATCTATAAATAAAATTAATTATTTTTCATATCACGGAAAAATAAGGCTGCAGGTTCAATAACATTTTCATTTTTTTAATACAACCTTTTAAAGTCATATTGAAAAATGTTTTTTTTTTAGAACTTCAGCCTATGTGTATAAATAGAAACCTTCAAAGTCACACTTTTCGCAATCTGTGGCAATAATAACACATTTTATTTTATCGATTTTCATTTGAATTTGCACTTCCCGAAATCCAATAACGATCCTTCGGCGTGATTTGCCCTTATAATTGTTAATTTTAAAAGCCCTCTTTTGGAAGTGATTAAGTTTTCTTAAGAGTGTTTCTACTAAATTACTTAGTTCTTGAGAAGTTGTGTTATCACAATACCTGCAAAAATTCAAAAGATATATGAAACATAAAAGTTATGTATATTGAAGGCAAATTGCTTTAATTTTAATTCACAACATGATTGGAGATATTTATATAAATAAAGCTATGAAAGGAGAGGTAAATTTGGATTCAGCCAATTTTTCACGGGGTCTTAACGTTAGTACCGGAAGGTACTAATTTTAAAGTAAGTAGGTACTAAAATCGATATCTTTCATTTATTCACACTTTATGTAGTTCTAACTTTAAGACTAGATGGTGTTCAAACCTTAGGAATCTGTGAAGAAACTGGCTGTAAGATAGGTAGGTAGTCATATCCAATTACTCTTACTCTTACTTACTCTCGAAATCTTCTGGAATGAACTGTTTTCTTCTTGTTTGGAATTTCTTGTAAAGTGAGATTTTTTAATTCTTTAATGACAACCGAATGCAAATGATCACTGCTATGGTTGTTCTCAGTTTGAGTTCTTTTTAACAATCTATACTTTAAGATACATTTTTTGAGTTTAGATTTCTTATTTTTCTTTGCTTTACATTTTTTAAAAGATTTTCTTTCAACTTTGTAAATTGCATACGCAGTTGGTTTACATTTTGGTTTCTTGTACTGACATCTCAAATTTATAAATTGACTGAGATTGGGAACTTGGTGGGATCTCTTATATTTTTTTATCGAAGTTTGGTTTGTTTTGCAAAGTTTATTATAGGTATTCCCATCGATGATCTTTAATTTATCCGAAGCACCAACAGCTGTTACAGAAGAACGGCTCATATTGGTCGCTTATTTGGCATGGATTCAACTTGGCGATTTGTGATGAATTTGCAGTCGATTATGCAAATAAATAAACGAAAAGTTTTCTATTCATTGTTTTATTACTGAAACGAATTTTTTGTTTATAAATTATAAATGGGTGCGTTCATCGGCAGAAATCTGAAAATTCAGTATTGAAACGTAACGTTGAACGCACAAAAAATCTGAAATTTCAGCCAAATGTCATATATTTTTTTTCTGCCATAATCTTTTGTTAACCTGCTGATTTTACTGAAAGTAATATAAGGAAAAACTTTTTTGTCGCATAATAAGTGACTCTGACGAGGAAGTTACTATGTAAGTTGACTGGAAAAAGCTTGTTCGTTGTTTTACTTGGATTAGAATACTTAAGAAAATATTTGCATACACACTTTTCACTGGCAACCAAAAAATCTTAACAGTTATTACTCCCAAATGCACGTCTTATTCGCGTTTTTCCACCAAATGTAATTATTTTGAATAAAAATGGGAATAACTTTCACTTCTTGTTAAGGAAACACTAAAGCCAAAACGCCATGGAAAAACTACTTCTCAATCTTTTTTTTTATTTTATTCGCTCACAAAAAAACAAAACTTAAAAAAAAAAACAAGTACCAAACCGACAACAGAACACAAAATAGCTGCATCTACTATTAAGTTCAGCTTCTATGTGCAGATTCTTATTTTTTGTCTTGCATATTAGCTGTCATCTGAATTTTCAGATGAAAATTTTTATCTGAAAAACGTAAGCAAACGTAACGAAAAGTCATCTGAATTTTCAGATTTTTTTTGACAGCTGACCAATCAGAAGCCCTAAAAATTCAGATTTCTGGATCCTTGAACGCAGGGATTTTTCGCATCGAATTTAATTTGACAGCTGTTTTGTGTCTCCAGCTCTCCAGTCTCCAATGATAGGCATGGGTCGGTATTTAAGTGATACCTATAAGTAACTGCTATTCACAAATACAGTAGCCGTGATAATTTCGAAAGGTGCTCATGAGATGAAAATGCAAACCAAAATCAAGTAAATAGAATCACATGTGAGCAGATGAGATTAGTAGGAAAAACTATGCGGATAAGACGTATTCTACTACTACGAAAAGAATAACAATATATATATTGATAAATGATAACTATTTAAGACATACAGTGGAATTTATAAATTCATTTCAAGCAATTGGTCAGTTTATATGTCTTGAGCGCTCAGTATTTTTCCTCAATTTTTTGACAGAACAGGAGAATAAAATATAAACAGTATTCCTCACATAGAAGTCAAAACAACTCTCTTTTTTTTCTTCTTATGTAATTTACTGCGACAAAAAATAATTGAGCAAGCGAATCCAAAAAATTTCAGTCTCAGTTTTTAAGGGGAAAAGTGAGGAATTTTTTAGAGGAATCCTGTTTATATTTCTGAGCACTCTGAGTCCTCTGAGATCTCAGAAATATAAACTGTCTAAATGTCTTAATTTTAGACAACTTGTGCAACTCCAAAACATTATTTATAAACATTTTGTACCAAGTGGCTTAACTTAGCCACTAAAATTTATCAGTCCAGCAGTAATATTTATTAGATTTTCTTAAATCACGCTTCAACATTAGTCCAGCTAATCAATGTCTAAATATAGTAAGGCCTATCTGTATTATAAACGCATTCCAACAGTTGGTAAATATAACCTCATTTATTCAGTGAAATAAATGTTTTCGTTCATTTCAATTTTCGGGAGGAATCCTGTTTATACTTCTAAGCGCTCTGAGTCCTCGGAGATCTCAGAAATATAAAACTGATGGCTTATTCAAAAATTATTTAAAAGTATGTCACTGAATAAATGAGGTCATATTTGGATAACACTGTTGGACTGTGTTTATAAATACCGAGATATGTCCGCATTTTACATGATCCCATTTTTCCAATGACGATATTTTCTATTTCCCTGCTATTCCTTCAACAATTAAAAACAAAAATCGCATTGGAAAAATCGCATTATGTAACCGACTATTTTGTATTCAATTTTTGATTTCTTACCACTAGTTGTCACTAGATGTGACTAATTTCGTTTAAATGATAACAAAGCCGCTGTACGCTCCTAACGTAACCAAATGTCATACAAGGTACAAGACGCTTGTCAAACTTTTTCCCATCACGAATACGAACATATCGTATTCGTACATAAAATTTTTCACATTTGTTTGTTCTTTTTCTCTACAACAAATTTAATTTTTTCATATAATTAAAATAAGATTAAGCTCCGTGAAGCTTGAAATTTGCATTTAATAAAATTCAAAACAATAGATTAACTTCAAAAATGTCCAGCGAAGATAACAGGTAGGTCGTAAGCGCAAAATACCAACGACTATAGTGAAAATTTCATCATATTTTAAGGTTATGTTTGCTAATTTTAATTTCTTTTTTTTTTTGTTTAATTAAAAATTACAACATAAATAATTAGTAACGAATCGAGTGATGACTCAGTTGAAGAGAAACGCTTGAAAACATCTGGCTCGGTAGAAAAACATAAACGCAGCAAAAAACATAAGAAACACAAAAAATCTGGGAAAGGTGATAAGTCCCACAAGAAACACAAAAAGTCCAAAAAGCGACACAAGTCTAATGGATCAGATAGCGAGGACGATGGTCAAAGGAGGTCGAGTACATCTCGTCGCAGTGGAGGGATCAATGAGAAATTCACAGAAATCATGCAAAAGGCAAGTAGGGATCGCAGTACGCTACTGAAAGTCGAACACTCGAATGGCAATAAGTTCACCATAAGGAAACCAATTATACAAACTGAAGCCTGTAGTCTGGTAGAGGAGATAACCAAAACTATACAGAACAAAGTGATCCCGGCTATGGAAATTGTGTCATCCGGAACTGAAAGTGAAGTGTAAGTTTTTGCAAGGGTAACAGGGTGGGGTTGTTGGAATTTTTCCATATGTTTTTTATTTTGTATATATACTATTTTTAACATTTAAGAAATGACGTTGACGTTGCCAGTCCAGATGTAGCAATAATTGAAGATGAACTCAATCTGGAAGAGCTGATGCGTCAGAAAGCCCTTCTACAGGCTCGCTTGGGCGCCTACATGTCCGATACAGATGAAGAGAAAGCAAACGGCTCATCAGCATCAAAAGAAGCAACCGCAAAGTCTCACTTAGCTCGTTCCATTGAGGTGACTGTGCATAACAAAAGGCTCGAGGAGTCAAAGTCCGCATCCAAAACGAATTCTAGTAAAAATATTCATAAAATTTCCAAAACAAATGAACCCGATATTATTTTGTTGGATGATTCTAGCGGTGGTGTGCGAACACCAGATCGCCATGCTGCCAAATCAGCCGCAGCGGCATCAGGTAAACGTCATTCTAGGTCATCGCCCAATGAAGGCCGAGCACCACCGGAGAAACGTTCCCGAGCACGAATTGCATCGTCCGGTGAACGGGACCGTAGTGTGAGGCGGGGTGGCCAGAGCAAATCGCCCAGAGGAACTGCTAGAGAGGATAGGTCTGTTGACCGTCGTCGTGAAGATGGCTCACGGGGTCGTCATGAAGCACACCAGCAGCAAGTTCAACGAAGAGACAGTCGCCGAGACAATGACAATCGGTACAAAGTTGATCTTCGTACGGAAATCAACCGCGACAAAGAAAGAGAACGCGATACTAGCAACCGGAAGCCTCGAGTTGAAGGCGGTGACCGACAATGGCAGGAAAACAAACAAGGTCCAAATCCTCGGGGCAGGGGAAGGGACCGTGACCGGGAGCGCTGGATGCGAGAACGAAGTCACAGTCGTAGCAAAGTGGAGTCCGATCGAAAGCGAGAGCAGCGAGAAAGGGAAAAAGAAAGAAGTGGAGGTGATAGTTCCTTGGGAAGGAAAGACGAACGCCCTGATCGTTATCGGGGTTCTTTGAGTGAGGGTCAGAAGGATAGACTGAAAGAGTCTAGCAGTAGCAGCAGCGACGATGAACTTAATAACATTGACATTAATGACGATGATGATGAAGAAAAGATCATTGAAATGAGACGCAAACGACGAGAGGAGCTACTAAAGGTAAAATTAGCTTAAAGTTTCAAATACTTTTGATTCATTTAACATAAATTTGGTTGCTGACTGATCTTTTGATTTGTTTTTCAGAAACTAGGAGGCAACCGAAAAGAAGATGACAAAAAATCACCATCACCGCCACCACAGCAAGAAAAAGAGTCTCCGCTGCCGATTAATAGCAAAGACGAAAGATCTCCACAGCCAGTTACAAACAGATCCCCAATACATCTTGATGATGAAAACTCAACGGACACAACGCACACTCCACCTCCCATGAAGGACAAAGATGAAGCTCCAGAATCTGGTCTAAAAGAAGATTTCGCAAATACAAGTACAAAAGATCAACCGGTGACAACGACAGGCAAACGACCAGAATGGGATATGTTTGCCGATCAAGACGTCGATTCTAACTTCGATGTGAGTCTATTTGTAACTGTCGGACAAAAAAAAGTCATATTTTTACTCTTGAACTATCCTGTAACACATTTTTATTTTTTTTTTTGTAGTCGCCTAGTACTATTATTCACAATAAGCATCAAACAGAGAATCCAGCCCTAACGGATAACTGGGATGATGCAGAAGGATACTATCGAGTACGAATAGGTGAGACACTTGACAATCGATATGTGGTTAGTGGCTATACTGGACAGGGAGTCTTCAGTAACGTCATTCGTGGTCGCGACCAAGCTAGAGGCAATGCTAATGTTGCGGTTAAAATCATTCGAAACAATGAGATCATGTAAGGACTAGAAATCTGCCTGTAAACTTCAAGAAACAAAATTATACATTTTTTGTATTTTTTTCCAGGCACAAAACAGGATTAAGAGAGTTGGAAATTCTGAAGAAACTAAACGATGCCGATCCGGAAGACCGATTTCATTGTCTACGCTTGTATCGACATTTCTTTCATAAGCAGGTCAGTACTAGAAAACTTACACCCATCTGGAATTTCAACTTAAGCTTAATTTGTTTTTTTTTTTAATCCACAGCATTTGTGTATGGTATTTGAGCCATTGGCAATGAATCTTCGCGAGGTTCTTAAAAAGTACGGCAAAAATGTCGGCCTTCATATTAAAGCCGTGCGAAGTTATACCCAACAATTATTCCTTGCATTGAAGCTTCTCAAGAAAACAGGCATCTTGCATGCAGACATTAAGCCCGATAATATTTTAGTGAATGAAAGTCATTTGATATTGAAGCTTTGTGATTTTGGTTCAGCATCAGCAATCAATGAAAATGAAATAACACCCTACTTGATATCACGTTTCTATCGAGCACCTGAAATAATTTTAGGAATTCCATATGATTATGGAATTGACATGTGGTCAGCGGGATGTACAATTTATGAATTATACACAGGAAAGATATTGTTTAGTGGCAAGAGCAATAATCAAATGTTAAAGTTCTTCATGGATTTGAAAGGTGAGTCTTAAATATTTGTTTAAAAATATCTTGTTAATTTACTGATTTTGTGAGAATTGTGTATCTATTAAGTCTAAAGCATATTTGCATTAATTTTCTCAAAATGCTTCAAATCTCTCTGATTATGAATATACAAAAAAAAATGTGTTTGAATTTCAAGCTGAATATTTTGCTGCTCCATTTAAAAATCGAAGTAGATAAAATTTTATAATAGAGGAAAAATGAGAGATTGAGAACGCTGAAGAAATAAATAAGTCAATTTGTTTGAATTTTATTCCTAGATTGTCGTTTATGGATTGTAATATATATATATATAAACAACCGTTCTGTGTTGACCCCAAAACAATATCCATATTATAACATTCATAATATAACATAAAACATATTTTCATCCTCAGGAAAAATTCCAAATAAAGTAGTTCGCAAAGGTCAATTCAAAGATCAGCACTTCGATCAAAGTTGTAATTTCTTATACCACGAAATCGACAAAATTACTGAGAGGGTAAGTTTTTTTTAACTCATTGTGCATAATTGACTTTATTTAATTAAATATTAATTTTATTTATACTTGCAATAGGAAAAAATAGTTGTGATGCCTGTTATCAAACCATCAAGAAATCTACAAAACGAATTGATCGCTGATCAAAACCTACCCGACGATCAACACCGTAAAGTTACCCAATTAAAGGATCTACTCGATAGTCTTTTCTCTCTTGATTTATCCAAACGCATCTCCCTTAATCAGGCTTTAACACATCCATTTATTCAGGAAAAAATGTAAACAAAAACAGACTAAAATTTCTGCAACGGCAACAAATCATTATGTAATTTTCTCGCTCTTAAAACAAATCAACCAACAACTAAAACAAAAATAATGTACATTTATTATAATATCTATTTGTTAGCAATTAAGCTAGCCACACAAACATGTAGAAAATGACTGGAGGTAGTGTTGTTGTTAAAAGCAAAACGAAACAAAATAATTGGTGTTATAAAAGATCCTCATTCACCCTACTACCCTCTCCCATCGCCCCTCCCCCATTTAATTGTATTTGAATTTTAAATTATTTCACAAATACATTCATGAATGTATACATACATCCACACAAACACTAACACTTTTAATCTTTGAAAGAAAAACACTTAACAATCTCTGTGTTATTGTGAAGATGAAAAAAAGAACACAAATATTAAAGCAGAATGAAAGTCTATATATATAATTAAAAAACTGTAGTTCTGTCTCCAAAGAGTCAAGACTTTTTTATTTACTACTTCTTTGGCATTAGCAACAATTATACTCGGCTATAATTTCTATTCTACTTCTTCCAGACAGATTACCAGAAAGAGCGTGGTCCACTTGTTCTCTTGCACTTGCATTAAGAGAAAAGTTTGAAGAGCAGACACGTCGGCATCGTCGTATCGCAGTAAAATTTCGGCTAAGAACCGCAGGATTTTTTGTATTGAAAAGAAATTGAACTGGTAATAATAATTGGACGGGTAGTAGTGTTTTTGTTATAAAACAGTTACAATTATTTTTAACTTGGTCTTGAGTCATCTGGAAGGAGAGCTAAGACATGTTCCACACGTTTAGCTTAGCTCTCTGTCACGATGTATAATTCTTGATGACCAACCAAATACATACATATATCTCTCCATCATCTCATATTAAAGCATATCGCCTAAACAAGCTCCTATGATTATCGTTTACAGAAACTGAAGGTAGTGTCAGCTGCGTTACCGTGTGACGTGAAAAGTTTTAGAATTTTGTGGTAGTTTACGTAAGTCAAAATGAGTCAAATTAAAACAAACAAATATTTTCCTATAAAAATTGAGTGTTGTGTTACAAAAAAATTAATTATTTCTTTTTTTTTTTCTTTCTTTTATTTTACAGATGATGTACCATAATTGAGCACAGTAACTTGCTTGCTGAAAAAGCAATGCTAATGATGTTGCTCAGAAATCAGCCAAAGATATAATTTCTTGCTGTACAAGCTTCACTTGCAAAGCTGCTTCGTAAGAATGTTTTTAAAATTACAACAAGTAAACATACAAGTTGATAATGAAACTATTAAGTTTCTGATAATTTCGATATAAACTTTATTTTCGGTTACCATTCACAGAATAATAACATCATCAAATATTCACAGTGACATTGAATGCGAATTTATGCATTTTGTCCACGTAAATTGAAGATTTTTATAATTTGCAATGCATATCCAGGATTTCATGAAAAAATCTCATAAGAGGGAAAAATAATATTTTTGTTTTTAATAACTTAATAATAACAAAACCACTTACAGTTTTCCTATTTTTCCGGAAAATACTCGTTTCGTGGAAGAAAATACATAATAGCTGTTTTTTGAACATAAAATAAGAGAGCTCTATGAGAAGCCGCTATACTGGAAAACACGAATTTATCTTTATCTCCTAAATTTTTGTTTTTATCGAGAAAGTTGTTAAAACCACATGCCAGCCTTTTTTATCAGACATCCAAAACAAAACGAATAGAAGTTCATTAAACAGTCGGAAGTCACGATATACGGACACTAAAATCTTATCTTTTGTTCTTATGCTTTCTTTTATTACATTTTATTAAACCAATAGCATTCAACTGCATTGACAATAAACCAGAAACAATTATGAAAACGTGCTAGATATCGCGTTCCCACAGGCTACACACTATAAGAGTAAGGAACTAGGCTAGGTTAAAACGGAAGATACCATGTGCATTGGTTTAAATTTCCGAACATTAAATTGGGAGGAAAAAAATGGACCTGGGTGGCTTCCCATTCATGTTGTGCGGCTAAAGAAAGAATATTTATACATGACAGCAGATATGAATGTTATATTGGGAATGAGAAAAATATGAAAAAGTAAAAACTAGTTTTGACAACACAACACTGACAATATTCGCCACGCTAAAATCTTAACTTTTGGAGATATAGAAGGTTTAGCGGTTTGTATTATGGCAGTCGTCACACAGGTAAAGAATCAAAGTTTTCCATATAGCCCTCTTTAAAATACGAACATCAGAAATGCATTTCGCTTGAAAACAAACCGATGGTGACTTTAAAACGACTGAAAAATATCAAATATTTGTACAAATATTTTTAAGACATTTAATTCCATAATTAATTTAAATGAAAAAAAAAACAAAATTGGCGATTAAACGTTACGTACATAAATTCACCATAGCTAATGAAAGCATTTCAACCATATTGTTCTTAAGATAACTCCACTGTGGTGCCAGTTATAGCTATAATTGAAAATCATTGAAAATTAAAATACTTTTGAGACGTCTAAAAAGTAAAATCAGTGGTTATTTTGGTGCCAGAATCAAGCATTTGTCTTAATTATTTTGAATGGCTATGGTTTTATTATTACAAGGATTGAACCACTACTTACAAATGATCCTTGAAATATTCAAAGTCTTTTGGCTGGACTAGAAGATATTTATTAAGTCTAAACCTTTATTTGTCCATCAAAATAATGAATGATTTTGGTTTCTAAACAACTGAAGAAAACAAATGTTCAGTGATGAGTTTAAATGAAAGTTATAACTGGCGCCTAATGCCCCAGATCAGATATAATTTAGAGCTTTTGATATGTTCAAACCTTCTAGGAAAACTAACCTTTCAATGTCACTGTGTGTATTTCTTTCTGGCTTGATAAAACCTTATAGTTTAATCTTGTTTTTCAAAACATTCAAAGTTCGGAAATAAATAGGTTTTGGCTTGGGTTTTTGAAAAAAAAAATAATTAACAATTTTTAAGCTTGGCTTTACTAAGCGAGGAACTACTAAGAGGAACTCCTTATTTATATTATTCATTTTAAATTATTTCCCAAAACTCCCAAAAAATTAGAAGTACATATGTACATACTTTTTTTTAAATAAAGTGCTCAAAGTATGAACAAAAAATGGATTTATAATTAAAGTTAGTTACTTATACATTCACAGTTAAGAGATACATATACATACATACTAGGGCGGCGCTTATTTTTGAATTTTTTAAATTTCTTTGGTCCTCCAAAAAAAGTAATCAAGGTAATTAAAAAAAAAATCGGTGTAAAATTGTTTTAAAATCCGTAGACACTAAAACGTGCCGGTAAGCACTTAAAGTTTCCTGTTCAAAATACATGCGGATTTATCAGTTTTTTACACAAAACTTATGTAAATGTATGTAAGTGGATGGAAAATCTTCAAACTTGGTACATATATTAAGTACCTCAAGGAGTATATAAAAAAAATTTTGTTCAATTTTTAAACTATCAACCCTGTTAAAAATAACAGTTAGTATCCTTATTTTTGTGCATTTGTTATTTTTATAGGGTTAAATATTGTTTAAACAAATTGAAACTAATTTTCTTAAATACTCCTAATATTATGTACCTAAATTTTGAGTAAGACTGAGAAACCCGCATGTATTTTGTATGGGAAATTTCAAGTGCTTGTCGGTAGTTTTCACGGTGACTTATTTCAAAAATCCTTATTTAATTTGTATGAAAAAAATTGTTCAAATGCGTTTTTCCTTCACATTATTTATTAAAATCCTGCCACTAAAAATGGCCTAAAATTAACTTTTCGTATTCATATGCATATACAAATATATAAAATGTATATGTACCTCTTTTTTTATTCGTTAACGGACAGAGAACGGTGAGGTTGTTATGCATTAGAATTAAATTTAATTAGTTTTTAAATAAAACGTATTTTCTTGACAAGAATTTAAAAAAAAATATATTTTTAAAACACTATAACATATTTACAAAAACAAAAAAAAAAAACACGATTGCTTAAAAATAACTAGTACTTCAGGAGTAGAAATGAAAATTTCGTTATTGTACATAATGAAAATAAAAATAGTGGCTTGAAGATTCATTTTGGTAAAACTGATATCAAAGTTTAAATCAGCGTGAAAAATCATTATGAAGAAATTTATCCCATGTCCACTTTAGAACGGAATACATTTTGTCATCATAGATCGAGAGCCCATAAAGGCACCAGTTGTGGACTGCAAGACTTCGATTTCTTAATAGCTTTTAATGAAGCATTCGACGCCTATACTTCTTTTTTTGCTATCATTCACACCAAAAATCTGCTGTCGGCTCTTAGTCTATCAGCCATAGGTGGTCATATTGGAAACGGCTGAATACCAATGTTCCCATTGACTAATTTTTTCTTATTTTGGATATGTCTTAAGTACCACTGTAGAGTCACTCAGAGTCTATTTACATAAAAGCTACTTTTGTTACAATTTGTTTGGGGTTATACCATAGATTTACTTGACTATTGTTTTAAGATTTTGTAAAGATTATTATTTTTTGACCTTTAACCGTTAATTAAAAAAAAGTACTAATTATAGACTTTTTGTGGTCTTTAGGTAAATCTTTCGCTTCTTTGCAAATTTTAATGGCATAACTTGTATTGGTATGCAGATTTGTAGACTTTTATAGCATAAATATTCCTGTTCATTTTCAAATTGATTCACTTTACCGTTTTTTCTTACCAAATTTTCTAAGTTTTACAAACAAATTAAAGGAAAAATTGAGTTGTTGTTAAACATAGCGTAGTCACCAAAATGAAATTAAAAACAACAATTCCTGTTGACATTTTTAGTAGTTTCGTATTGATTACATACTTTTTTGAAATGAAATTAAATAAAATAAAAAGTCAAATTTTCCAAACAAGAAACTTAATTTTTGATTCTATCAACTTTTGAATTGTTAAGGTTCCGTAGAGGCCGTTCTAAAATTTACAAATTGTGAATTAAATTCTAATTAAACTAGTGGATCCACCATGTAACGGTAATATCAGTAAAACCAGTTTAACTTTTCAAAAACGTCTGCTTCTAATTTTATGACTTGCAGTATAGATAACTTTTACAAAATAAATATATTTAAGGAAAATTTTGGTATTCAATTTTAAGGGCTTATTTATGTGCAGATAAAAACTGTTTTCTGTATTGGGGTTTTTTCTTTTACATCAGCAGCGCACAAGACTTTAACAAATTTCTGTTAAGGAGAAAATTCATTAAATGAAAATTTGGTGTAATGGTGGGAACAAACTCAAAATTTCAGAGAAATTGGCACAGAACTTGGACTGTACAAAAATTATGTTTGTAATTAAAAGAATTTACGTTTTGCCAATAGCTAATGCAACTTTTATCAACTAATTAGTATGATAGGCTAGCTTATAGGCAAACAATATTACGGAAACGTTCGACTAAACACAATCGTTTGATCTCTATAAATTGAACATTTTAATTGATTCTCTATTGTGTGCAGTCTAATATTATATTACCTATCAATCTATCAATAAGACTACCGCATACTCCAAACAAAGCGAATATCGGAAATAAAAATGATTAATAATGCGTCATGTTTTATTTTAATAAATAGATACTTAATTTATTAACAACAAAAAAGAAAACAATTTAAAGAGTCTGTTACAAAAATTCATAGCATAAGTCCAATTATGACTTTCTTCCTTACATCCATCCGACTAGGATATTTCTCCTGAGGGTGCAGGTAATGCAAGTGATGCCTTCAAAGTATCGCTCTCGCTTAATCTTGGTTCCTTGGGGACTCCCTGTGATCTGAGAAGACTTTGTATCGTCTTTATTTTCCAATTATTCAACGCAAAAGGATCTCGCATGAGACCAAATGACGTCTCGAAGACTCCAACGCAGTTTGCCTGAGTGTGAAGAGTTCCACATACTAAAACAATCACAAGGCCATGAACATCCATTCTACCTTGAACGCCATCGTGCGAGAGATTTGGATTGAAGAAGAAATTAAACTGATGCTTGCATCCTAGAAGAGTTTCTATGACTTGGTCCGCACTATCACACTGTTGCTCGTTTACACAGTCTGTGGCTTCTATCCGGAGAAGTAGGCGCGAATCTCTCCAAAAATCTTCTACTTTCAAGTTGTTTGCATTGTAGTTTTCGAAAAACCACTCAGAGAACTTTCGCGCCAAAAGATTAATCGGTAGCTGGTTGTCCTCAATCTGTATAGTTTGTTGGGTAATTGGTTCACTTGCTGTTGGAGTTTCCGTGGTGGAACCAATAAGGTTGATACTTCTCTTCGAAGGTCCTCCTCTTTCCCAGAACTCTATGATTTTGTTGATTAGAATGGATTTTGTAAAGTCTATTGAAACAGGAATTTGATTTTTGTTCACGTATTTGAAGAGTACCTCCTTGGTTATTGCGCGTTTACTTAACAATGCATGCACAGTAGGCAAATGCATGAAGATGATTTTAAGAGCTTCTACAAATAGAAATATGAACATGAGTAAAACAAAAACAAAAGTATAATTTGCCAGTAGCATACCATCGCTGGAGCCAACTTCGATAACATGTTTTGTTAAACTTTGCGCCAGCTGCAAAAGAATTGCAATATTCGATTCATGGAGTAATAGGTCGGCAATTCCCTTTTGATGTAATTCTCCTTCGATTGGCATTATTGTTTTAAACAATTAATTGGCATTGTAGTTTAATAGCTGATAAAACTTGTTAGAGGTCTATTGCCAAATATTAAAAAAGTTGAAAATTTTTGTACACAACCATGGCGTTTGAAATGTCACTGAACAGCTGTCGGAATCAACGGGTGTTCTTGATATCAAATTTTATTTATGCTTTTCCGTTAACACTTGGAATGCGTTGACAAAATCTTAAGGCATGTACGTACTTTAAAATAGCGTTGGAAGTTTAGGCCTAAGGCTTGGCACCCACTGGGCAACCTTGTTGCCGGCAACTTTTAGTTGCTCAGAGTTGCCACTATTTTGTTTTGTGTCTAATCCCCAATTTAACGTTAATAATATATAAATGCAAAGGAAAATTAATTGAAATGTATAAAGCTCTAACTACATAAGACAAAAGGTGAAAAAAGTACAAAAGCGAACTTTCAAACTCATTTTGGGATAGCGATTCTCACTGGAAAACTTATAAGAATGCAGAAACCTTAAATTTTGGTTAAGGAAAAAAATTGTACATTCTTTTTCACAAAAATGTTGATCTAGCAGGAAAAAATATTTTTACTTTTGTAATTTTGCAATAAAGCCTAGTACGCAGATCGAGACAAAATTTATCTCCCATATAAATTTTTTCATTACAAATTTTATCTCGGATTTTTTTCCAAGCAGTACGCAGCTCGAGCACAAAACTTGACAGTTGAAACCGCTGTACATGAATAGGTAAAAGAAAGTCTCGATTTAATTTTGCGCGGAAAAAGAATGTTCGAAACATTATTTTTCCTTACAAATTGTGACGTTTTATGTATATTTTGCTTTTTATAAACTAAAACAAAATTGAAATTTATTTCTTAACTGAGTTGGAATCAGAAAACTGATTTGGCAAATTCAATTGGATTTCAGGAGCAGTAGAAAATTCAGAATATTTCTGGTTTTGGCAGGTTTTTTTTTTTTTTTTTAATTAATCGACACCACTCCCATCCTTCAATAGAATTTTATAGTTGACATCTTGACAGATAGAGAAAGAACTATTTGATGGAAAAAGTTTATTTTGATTCAAATGTCTACCAATTACCCTAAGATTGCTTTTTTCTGGAGAAGTTAAAAAACATCCAAAATTTTGGAATTTTTAGAGGTTTCTTAAGCCAACGATATCGTTGCCATCCTTCAATGGAATTTGACAGTTAATGGCTTGACAGATGAAAAACAAATTATATTTCGACGGAAAAAGTTCATTTTAATCCATATGTAAATCAATTGCTCCAAAATCATTTGGCCAGTTTATATTTCTTGAGCGCTCAGTTTTTTTCCTCAATTTTTTGACGGAGCAGGAGAATAAAATATAAACAGTATTCCTCACATAGAAGTCAAAACAATTCTCTTTTTCTTTTCTTCTTATATAATTTACTGAGAAAAAAAATAATTGAGCAAACGAATACAAAAAAATTCAGTCTCAGTTTTTAAGGGGAAAAGTGAAGAATTTTTGAGAGGAATCCTGTTTATATTTCTGAGCCCTCTGAGTCCTCTGAAATCTCAGAAATATAAACTGGCTAATTATTTTCCGGAGAAGCAAAAAAAAAATAAAAAAATTTCTGAATTTCTAGTTTTTTTTTTAATTCATTGACATCGTAGCCATCTGTCAATGGAATCTGTGAGTTGAAAGCTTGAAAATGAGGACAATCTTTATTTTTACGATAGAGTTTATTTGGGTCCAAATGTCAACCAATTGCCCAAATTTACCTATGTAAATCATCCTTTTCCAGAAAAGTAAAGAAATTGAAAATTTAGACTTTTTAGATAATATTGTGCAGTGTAGGCACTCAATTTTTCTTGCTTTGCGAACGCTTTGAGATAATCTGATTTCTGTATAAAAAATTGCTGGGGCGAGCAACTTAGAGTTGCCAAGGGACGCCAGGCCTAAGACCAGTTACATCGGATCGTGAATACCCCTATTCTGTTCGGATCAATTTTTGCAATTCTTCAATAGTGAATTTGAATTTTTTAACAGATAACGTCTGCATTATCAGTTAAATTAATAACCACTTGTTTTGGGGATGAAAAGATTGCGTAGGTATATAGAAAATCATTCACACTTGTGGAATTGGCCTCTTGGTCATTCAATTGGTATCGGAATTGGTTTGAACTTTCCATTATCTCACGCGTGTAAATCGGCCCCTGAACGTTCAGAATCGATTCTCGTTTCCAGATACGCCAACCCAAAAATACTAAAAAATAATCAAATCTGTCACATCGTTAATTTTGACATTTTAGCTTATAAATTCGGCTGTCAGTCGAGCGAAAAGGAAAAATTTCATTTCACAACTAGTGCAAATATTTTTTCATTTAAAAAAAAATAACACAAAAAATACAAAGTGTCTCACCGTTATTATATCATTGAATCGACAAAAATACTCCAAAAATAGGCCACAATCAAACGCATCAAGCTGAAATGCAAATTTCACAGTTAAAACGATAAATTAAAACTATTCAAACCAGCAGTGTCGGAAGGAAGAAAAAAAAAAACTACTCCATTAGCTTTTTTATTAATAAACATTTCGATTGAAATTTCTATTGATCTAGTGAATTTCATAACATCATGGCTCATCGAATGTTGCAGTCAGCGAAAGTGATGGAACGCTGTCTGCGTAGTTCCTACCAAACAGGCAGTATCAGTGCACACGAGGTAAGTGAATTGATTAAAATTGGTCGGTTTCGCTTTCGACTGCGAACGATGATGCAACAACTATTTTGAAATTTGGTAAATATTGTTTTTTTGTTGGTTTTTCAGCTGAGGAAGTTTTCAAGGGCTTCTAGTATTCTCGTGGACAATCCATTTTTCCAGAGAATTCTATCAGCTGTCCGCCAATTCAGCGAGAAGCCTCCCAAGGGCTTCGAGAAATATTTCAAGCCCGGTGGAGCTTCAGCTGCAGCCGGCAAAGAGTCCGAGGCGGGCAAGAAAGCTGCCGACGCACCTGCCAGTCGGTCCCAGAGCGGTGGAGTGGACAAAACTCCCAACAATGACTGGAACTTTGGAATGTTCTCGAATACAAAGACTTCTGGAGGCAACAAGGGTGGATCTGGTGGTTCAGGGCGACCCATTGGTGGTGAAGGGGGCGATAAGGAGAAGTGGATTTTTGGTGGGGCTATAGGAGCAGTAGCCTTTATCTCGCTCATTGCATTCATGGAAATGGGCTACAAGGAAGTTGCCTGGAAGGAATTTGTCAATAGGTTCACTTCTCTTTCATTAAAATTCTTATCACTTCAACTAATCTATTTTTTTATTGCATTATGTAGTTACCTGAATCGCGGAATCGTTGAGAAACTCGAAGTTGTCAACAAGAAGTGGGTTCGAGTGCGACTGATGCCGGGAAGCTCCCAAGATTCCAACGGAATCCTTTGGTTCAACATTGGAAGTGTTGATTCTTTCGAGAGGAATCTCGAGAATGCACAAGTTGAGCAGGGTGTAGAGCCAGTTAATTTTGTTCCAGTGATCTATAGAACTGAGGTAGAGGCTTCCAGTTTGACTGGATTACTGCCAACTTTGTTAATTATCGGATTCCTCGTGTTTATGATGAGACGGTCCGCTGAAATGATGGGAGGGCGTGGCGGTCGGAAGGGAGGTGGACTCTTTGGAGGAGTAATGCAGTCAACAGCAAAGTTGATTAACTCAAATGAAATTGGAGTTAGATTCAAGTGAGTACTAAGATAGCAGCTAAGATTGAGAAAATAATTTGCAATGATTAATTTAAAAATTGAAATTTTGTGACCTTGAGTTTGAAATATGAAATTACGATTATATCTGCTTATTTATTTATAAGCATCTACTACCTTAAAGGTTAGTTGATAATCAAAAAATGAATATATAATCTTTACCATGTAAATGGACGTCAATCTGCTCAAAAATCCTGTGAAAGAACATAGAAAAATACCTTTTTAAGGCGAGTCTGACCAAAACTATATCACTGCCAGCAGCTAAGACTACTTAGACTCGTAATAAAAGGTCGTGTGTAAGTGAATCAACCGAAGTCCATGCGGATGGCCCAGGATTATCCAGGGCTTCCATTTCTGAAGATCGATGACTATCAATCGATGGTTAGACCCGATTCAGGAAAAACTGGTACATCCGAAAAAATAGAATAAGGTATGGGATCTGAATACAGATAAATAACGGCAGCCAGCCGTATGTAGGTATCGATTGAGGCGATACAAGGAAAGAATGAGAAATCCATAAATCTGTGTACTTTTTTCTCCAAATTGACTGGCAGTATATTATCTATATACATATATTAATGGTCCTTGATGATCAAACAAACTTGCACAAGTAGTTAAAGAAAGCGGAATGTCTGTCAACAAAAAGCAAAACACGGCTAAAGCTCAGATATGCTCTGAAATTCCGCTGACCAACCAATGAACAGTGGAATCAAGTCGAGGTAAAGCCTCTGGAATTTACTGACGCCGAGATACTAACCTCTACCGGGTTTGAGACTCTATCGAGGAACTGTCGTTGAGACGAATCCACTTTAAAATGACTGCAATCAAAGAAATCTAGGCTAACTAGGGAGTTAGAACCCCAGCTTCCCTAGAGGCGATTGGCAGTAGATGAAACCGCCTAATCAAACAGAAATCAAAAACCCTTAATCATGCTGAATCATGGTTCCATCTTAGGGTTTCATACTAATAGTTAGCAGGTTAAAGTGCGACCTGCATACCTATGTTCATCAAAAAAGGCCTTATAACTTTAAAAGACAGGAATTTCATATAAAGATTGATCAATCAATACAAAACACCAAAATATACCATATTCTCAATGCTTCCTATTTGTTATAAATTTAACATATTTTCATGGATTAATATACCAAAATAAAAAAAGGTTTCTATTCTTATTTGTAACAAAATTATTTCTTTATTTTTTTCTTCCAGAGATGTAGCTGGCTGCGAAGAAGCTAAAATCGAAATTATGGAATTTGTGAATTTCCTTAAAAATCCACAGCAATACATCGACTTGGGAGCAAAAATCCCAAAAGGCGCCATGCTAACTGGCCCACCTGGAACTGGTAAAACTCTCCTTGCAAAGGCAACTGCCGGAGAAGCAAATGTGCCATTCATCACTGTTTCTGGTTCGGAGTTCTTGGAGATGTTTGTAGGTGTTGGGCCATCTCGAGTGCGTGATATGTTCGCTATGGCACGTAAACAAGCTCCATGTATCCTCTTCATCGATGAAATTGATGCTGTCGGAAGGAAACGTGGTGGCAAGAGTTTTGGTGGACACTCCGAACAAGAAAACACATTAAATCAATTGTTGGTGGAAATGGATGGTTTTAATACCACGACAAACGTAGTCGTGTTAGCCGCTACCAATCGTGTTGATATCCTAGATAAGGCTCTTTTACGTCCTGGTCGATTTGACCGACAAATTTTTGTTCCTGCACCAGACATTAAGGGTAGAGCAAGTATTTTCAAAGTACATTTAGGTCCACTCAAGAGTAATTTAGACAAAAATGACTTGGCCAGGAAAATGGCAGCCCTCACGCCAGGCTTCACTGGAGCTGATATTGCAAATGTGTGCAATGAGGCAGCTTTAATTGCTGCTCGTGACTCGAACGATTCGATTATTCAGAAGCACTTTGAACAGGCCATTGAACGTGTAATCGCTGGTATGGAAAAAAAGACAAATGTACTGGCGCCTGAGGAGAAAAAAACAGTAGCCCACCATGAAGCCGGACACGCTGTGGCTGGATGGTTCCTTGAACACGCCGATCCTCTCCTCAAAGTTTCCATCATCCCTCGTGGAAAGGGTCTTGGCTATGCTCAATATCTTCCTAAAGACCAGTATTTGCTGTCAAGGGAACAGCTTTTTGATCGCATGTGCATGACACTGGGAGGACGTGTAGCTGAAGAGTTGTTCTTCCAGCGAATCACCACAGGTGCCCAAGACGATCTCAAAAAAATCACCGACAGTGCATATGCCCAAACCGTTCGCTACGGTATGAACGAAAAAGTGGGTAACGTTTGCTTTGATGTCAATCAACCTGGAGATCCCGTCTTTACAAAGCCTTATTCCGAAGAAACAGCACAGCTGATTGATGCTGAAGTGCGTGACCTCATCAAAAAGGCTCACGTACGTACCACCGAATTACTAACAAAGCACAAGTCAGATGTGGCGAAAGTAGCTGAACGCCTGTTAAAGAACGAAGTACTCAGTCGTGATGATATGATTGAATTACTTGGCCCCAGACCATTCAAAGAAAAGTCAACCTACGAAGAATTTGTCGAGGGAACTGGTTCATTCGAAGAAGATACAAGTTTGCCCGAGGGTCTGAAAGACTGGAACAAAGAAAAGGATTCAACAGCTCCACCACCAAGTGGTGAGACGCCATCAAAATCAGTTACTGCGTAAAATGGGGGGACATTTATGTTTCCGTCCTGTGAGAGGATACGCTTTAAGCTTGTTTTGTAAAATAAAAAATTGTGTGGTGCCTTGCAAAAAAAACAAAATATAAGTTTGCGGGGTTGCATTGTTGTTGATTTTTTTTTTAATATTAATTAATTTTATCACAATTATAAAATTGAAAGAAAAAAAAAACTTGTTACCAAGCAGAAAGCATTGTCGGTTAATCCAGAAATGAGTTACAAGAAATAAACAAGAACAAAAAAATAGTAAAAATTGTAAAATGATAAAAAATAATATTAAATTAATTTACATAAAATTAAATGTTGTTTTTTTGTTTTAGTTCTTTAACTTAAATATGTCTTTTTTGTATGTCTACAAGAATGAAAAAAGGAACGAACTTTTAAATTGAAGCTCTTTTAGCTACTTGTGGAAAGCTCCAGAATGTCATGATTTTTTCAAAGAGTTTTGTGCAGAATACGAGAGTGGGAACAGAAATTATGGGGCCTAGAAGTTATTTCTGAGGGATGAGTATATTTTTTTTTCAAGATGGATAATCTTCTCTTTATATCTGAAAGAAAATTCTGCCAAGCAAATGAGATTTGAACCTATGAGATAAGAAGATAAACCCAATAAAATTTAAGATAAGTTTGTTAATTTGTCGGATGACTATGCTTAAGAAAAAAACACAAACGTTAATGAAACAATGCTCTGGAGCATTACTGGAGCTTATTGCAAATTAAATTTTTTGGAAATTTTGTCGGGAAAAATTTATTCAGGTTAAGACTCTCGAGAACAGAAAATGTTTATACAGAAAGTAATTTATAAGAAAATAGTACACATACACCACAGTGTACTTTTCAAATAAATATGCTATTTTAAACAAAAAACACGATATTTCTATGGTTTTAAGTACCAGTAATTGGAACAACTTAAACATAAATCCATCTCAAGGCCACTAGAATTTTGAAATAGAGTAATACATCTCTGACCTGTGTCCCCAATTAGTTAAAACTAAATTTAAAAAAAAAGTTTCTTTTTTTCCTCTAGTTTCATGCTCTTACCCTGGGCTCTTTTACTTCGTCTGGTAGCTCCTTGTGATAGTGCTGCGTTGACAATACACTATCCGCAAAGAAAAGCTACAAGCTGCTCTCGAAATAAAAATTCGTGTCAAAGTGTTATGTCTGTGTTGCATGGGAAGTCCCCGATTTTTAGTTGAATTTTATTTCTATTTCTTTTTTGCTTTTGTTGGTTCTGCTTTATCTTTCGCGCAACAAAATGCCCTCCAAGAAAACGAAAGCCAAGTGCATCTTGTTTTTGTTTTGTAGTTTTGTAATGCTCTATAGCTGAATTGTACCCCAGTTCTATTCACAAAAAATAAAAAAAAACATTGAGAAGTAAAAAGGAAATTTAGTGCAACACTCTTGGATTTCTAGTACGCAAAAGTGCAACATGTGCAATTTTCTTTTCGTTTCAATTGAGCTGACTCAAGAGGCAGCATCACAAGATGACAACGATGGCGACAGTGACGACGAAGGCGAATATGACAACAGATGAAATGTGATGTGAAGAGGGTGAGTGGGCCTAAGAACAGAAGAAGCTCAACAGAACAATGTGTCTTAGAAGTGTTCCAACAACAATACTGTAGTATAGATATGTATGTAGCTCGGGGGGAGGGTTGTATTGCTTTATATGGGCTACATGAAAAGAAGGCCTGCATGTTTCTTGAGAATAGAAATGCAACAACATCTTGGCATATGCATGCTTCACAAAACTAACTACCATCACACCATCATATCGCACTCCTTAAACATCATCTCACTCCGAATCCAACCTCCTTCAAACTGAACATCCGCACCAAGGACATTCCTATTGTGTGTGTTGCATCTCGTCCATCATTCCCAATAGGATTGCTGCAGGCTTTCCTTAAAAACACGCTCTATACAAGAATGGGCGATGCACTCGAAAGTTGTCTAAGTCACACATTTTGTGTGTGGGGAAAAAGTGAGAAACAAAGCGAAGCTAAAATCTTGCACGGTGCTTCCATTTGTGTTTTTGTTTTTAATTTTTTTTTCTTAAATTTGTTCTCTCCTTGCCATCAGGACATAACAAAAGGATTATATTGAAGTCGAAGAAAAAGAACAGGATACGCAGGAAGAAGGAATTGTTTTCGACTGCTGCTAGACCCCACTTAAGGCGATACATTTTGCCATTCTACCGGTTCCTGGTCATTGTGCTATGTTCCGCAATTTAGGGACGATAGTTTTTGCTGTGGGGGGGGGGGGGGGGGGGTTTGAATTGGTGTTACGATGGGACACATTTAATTTATATGACATCTGGGCAATTATATACATCAATGTTAAAAATGTAAGTTTTTTTTTGTAGTTTTAATAGTTTGTGGGAAGTTTTTTCTTAAACCATTGTAGTAATTTATGTAAATGTATATTTACAATATTGTATTTGAATGAATTTAAACCAAAGTGAAAAAATGAATGCTTTTTATTCAACTTATAAAACACTTCTCGAAATTAATTTAATTTTCAGCTTAAAACGTATAGGTAAGCACACTCTAAGAGAGGGGTATATTGTATAACCTAATCTCTTATTCGAATAAAGAAAATCCGTAAAATTGGAAAGCTTTCTAGTAGTTAAGGTCCATTAATGAGACAAAAAGCAGCACAGAAAAGATTTATGCATTTCTGAACTCGATTTTTTCTTAGAGACCTTCCATTAATTTTAAAACATTTATGTAAAAAAGTTACTGTACAACTGACCCATCATGGAAATTCCATTCACAAGTCGCGGCATTATCCCCATTGAGAAAATTTAAGAAAAAAATCCATAAGAATAAAAAAGAGTCCTCTACTAAAAGAAAAGAATAAAATTAAACCAAAATTTTGTGCCATCATTTTTTTAAATTTTTTTATTGAATTTGCTGTTAACCCAACAAAAACAAATTTAATCATTTTTCTAGCTCTTTGTGTTTGTCTTGCGCATTGTAATTTCAATTTCTTTTATATTTTGGCACTATTTTTTTTTTAATAAATGAATTTCCTTAAAAAAATATTTGGTTTATAACTGTAAGATATAAAATATTTTAAGCTAATCGTGTTTTTTCCAACTTCATCCCGTTGCTGCATTTTTTTCCTTTATTCTCTAGTTTCATATAGGTGTCTGTGTTTGGATTGGAGCCACTTTACAATTAGAAGAGGAACACTATCATTTTATTTCGGAACCCTGTTTCGATTTTCGATTTATAAATTTATAAAAAAAACACTCTTAAAGTTTACTAATCTTTTTTTTTTTTACAAATTTATTTAACATAAAAGACAACAATCTAGTACAGTATGCTTGTAGTCACAAAAAAATAAAAGTACATTTTTATATGTGAACAAATAATCTAGTTTCGAACGAGGCCCTACAAAGTTTAACATTGATGCAAGTAAGGGTCTAGCAAGGATAACTATCGATGTTCTCTAGGGCCTTGCCCGTTAGGTAACCTTTAGCCTAGACTTAGATAGACAAAAAAAAAATAGACTGGGATTCAACCCTACGATCTTTTGATTACCAGTCCAACACGCCAGCTGCTGAACTATTTCTCTTGTTGAATGAGTCTTTTATCCCATCACAAATATCCCATACATAAAAAAATAATATTTTATATCCATCATACAATATTCAGAAAAATTAAGGTAGGTATATACTCGTAGTTTTTCACTTTCAACTGTATTGCGATAAACCTCAGTGGCTAGCATGTTGGACTGGTAATCAGAAGATCGCAGGATCAAATCCTAGTCGATAATTTTTTTTATGTTTTTGTTGTCTCTCTACGCAAAAGGTTACCTAACAGACAAGGCCCTAGAAAAAATTGATAGTATCCCTTGCTATATTCTTGCTAGCATCAAATTAAACATTCTAGGGCCTCGTTAAAAACCAGTTTATTTTTTCAGGTGGGTTGTGATGGGATTAAGGGACTCATCTAACAAGTTTTGTCTAGCGAGGGCTTCTATAGTATTGGATAAGTTTTCCTTATCTAGATTGCCCCTACCGAAGATTTTTCAGGGCCCTGACTAAACTTGACAAAAACTTGCCATTTTTCCAGGCGGGAGCATAATATTTTGCATACTCGTAAATACTACTATTTTAAAACATTTTCATACCTAAACCTACTTCAAAACAAATAATGCGTATACGCGTCCTCATTAAAAAAATGAGTTTTAAGGATATTTGGGGTAAGGAAACTGCCGCCATCTTGAAAAAAGATTGGTTTATAATCATTCATTTATCATTCTTGATTAATTTTTTGGAGTAATTTTTATTGAAGTAGGGTTAATATAAAATAAATTGAGATAGTTAAATATGTTGAATGTTTATGTTTTATGATGAAGAAGCTATTGTAGAGAAAAAAAACAGGTATATATACATATTATACCTGATTTTCAGGTAAATCACGTTAACTGCTTAACCAGATACCTGATTTTAATGGAGTTCTAAATCAACGCAGGTTTTAGGTAAAATCTGTACATCATGTAAATTGAACACTGCTTTAAAATAGTAAACTTATAAGTTTTTCCTAAAAAAATTGGAAATTTTACCTTTAAATCTAGTTAACTTTACATGAAGATCTTGTTCAAAAACATGAATAAAAAGTTGAATGTCCTGTAAATTTAACATGAAGTTCTAGCTAATTTAACATGATTCAATGTTGAATCAACCCTGTATCCGGTAATTATTATATATTGGATCCATACTTCTAGGTTCCATCTCTAACGCTGCTTACCGTCCAATTTACTTAGTTTTGAACTGGGAACTTCTCACACATGGAGATAGCACGTATCCCCTGGACTACTTCGCTGCATAAATATCAATAAGTTGAAATTGATTTTGTTTGGATGGCTTGTGTGTGTATGTGTTTTAACACTGGTGTCACGTTGAAATTAACTGGGAGAGTGTTTCTGTAATATGAGGCCAGATTAAATTCAACAAGTAAGAACATTGTAAAAATTACTATATAAAATGTTATTTTAACCTGGTTTGTGGTAAAATAGAAATTCATTACAAACAGTGTTGAAAAACCCGATCTCAGTTAGAATTAGCTTTATATTCTGGTGAACATTTCTAAATTATTTACCTGACTTTTTTCTTTGAGTATAAAAAATCGTCAAAATATATTTTGTCTCCCATCTGTCAGGCAATGAACTGTCAAATTCTATGGAAGCATGGATACAGTGCTGATAGATTAAAAAAACGTCTAATTTAACAGATCTTAAACAGTTCCGGAAAACGGTGACTATAAATACAGACTATTAAAACAAAATATTGAAGCAGCATGTGACGGGAGAACGAATTATATTTTATTGTTCCACGATCCTTAGTTCCACTGACAGAATAGTGGACAAAGAGCAAACACAGTTAATGGCAAGCTGTTTATGTGTGAAAATATCCTCGGGAATCTTGAGGAGTGAAAACCTTTCATTTGAGATAATTACGTTTGCGTTTCAAGAAATTTCCTAAAATTCCGAAAATACGAACAGAATTGTATTATCGGGCACGTCTGCATTTGTGGGTGGTCTTATAGGGCCACTTACACGCCTGACGTGACCATATCAGGAAGTATTAAGCTCGAAGTGGTTTCCATCACTTATTCTACTTCGGAAAAGATGTAGGTTCGTTTGATAACCTTTTTTTTTGTAAACCGTACTTGCTGCTATTTCACTTTAGGGCTACTTGAAACATTACGGTTTACCAAAAATATGTTTGCGAGTTCTTAGACTATAAACAATGCGGAGCCCTAGGCAAATTCTTCTAGCTTTAAATGAATAGAAATTTAAATGTTTTTAGGTAGATATTGTTCACAGCTTTTTTGTCAAAAAAATCCATGCGAGGTGAACTGGGCTTAATTTATTTCAAAGGATCTCAATAATTTCAAAGCCCCCCCAAGGCCAAAAGTGCATCAAGAATCTAAAAAATAAATTGGAGCACTCCATTTATAAATGCGATTAAATTCTTAAAACTATTAAGACAATTGAGCATGAAAACCCTCTTTAAAGAAAACTACTTTAAATTTCCAAATTGCAAATTTGCATCCACTTTCCATTATTATCAACTTCAGTAATCTTTGATCTGTTAACAAGATTACCACAAGCAATTCTCCTAAAAAATTCCCAGAATAAAAATTTGCATATCCCTTACATTTGCATTGAATTACCATTTTCCTCCTTCATCCAACCAACCAGAAAAAAAATTGTTGCATTTTTTCCAAAGTTCCTAATAGAAAATTTAAATTCCATACCATTACCTATATAAGGTATATCGTATATAAATACTCTGGGTTCGTTTACAATACACCTTTAAGCACTAATTGGAATCTCAAGTGACCATAACATAAAAAAAAATTAATTTCCCTACCCCATTCACCTGGCGTAGCCATCATCACAATCAAGCCATTCTATATTATAGCCAAACACCTTTAGCTGCGGGTAGCTCTATAGGTACATGGCCAGAGCATAGACCATAGAGTAGAGATTCAGATTTGATTCTTAATTTCATGCAGATTGCGCCATTCATAAAATGTCCCATGTATAGTATATCTATAATGCGTTCTGTGTTAATTACTCTGGAAAACGATAAAAGGATCTGTCCCGGATAATCATATCATCATTATCAATACCAGGACCATTCTGATGCAGGCTACTGCTCTTCTGGATGTGGTATACTGGGTATTGTACCATGTTGGTCTATATCGTGTCTTAATCGCACTCGAAATGCTCCTGAATGAATGTATGCAAATGCAAAGTCGTATCGTTGGGCGAAACATCACAAAATTGTGTCCACTACTTGTAATTGGTTTCATTAAACTCAGCCGGGAAATGTCCAATTATCGACTTAACGACAATCCAACGCTTACGAACCATCCAACCGATACGGAAACGACGACCACGACGATGACTACCAGTTTGGCACACTGGTTTTTCCAGGAATTTTCTCGGAAAATTACCTTGTCCTGATCCTCCTGTCCTCGCACACAAAGCATCAGGGACACAGGTGCCCCTTTCTACCTGCTCTATGAAAAGTTCAAAAAAATAAAAAAAAAATCCCAAACCAAAAAAGGGACATGCCAGCAACCAATTTTTTATGGCAGCCAGGAACTTCACCCTCTGTGTCGATGTTGGTCGTCATTGGCGTCCCAGCCCAACTTAACTCCCGCAACGTCCTGTTTGCCATCTCCATTTTGTTTGCAATTCAGATTGAGTCCGCTCTATTACTGGAACCCGAAATTGCCAATTAACTCGCGTTTATTATAATAAAATGTAATAATTTTATTAAAAAAAAATCCTTTGGGTCATTAAAAATTTACACCAACCCTCGGATAGTTAATTAATGTAACCTTATTCTACCGTTTTCCCTAGCCCTTATGTGCTCTGTTGTATGCTGTGCAAATGCAACCGCCCTCCAATCCACCAGGTCAGCGGCAGGAGGTTGAAATGAAATTCAAATGAAGATGACAAAGCGTCCATGTTCGGTTTTTGGATAAATTACCGGACAATTTCATATTTTAAATTTATCGAATTGAACCATGGAGCCGGAGTCGTACACGCATTTCAAGGATAAATTGTTATTCAAGGACATAAGTCATGTAATATTGGTTTCAATATATTTTTAAACAAACTTCTTGTGCAGAAAAAATCTTAATAAAGAGAGAGTTCCTATGAGGGAAGTCACGTTTTCGACCAGCAATGGTGGTGTCACTTTCGGTCGGTTGTAATTATTCATCGAAAGGTGATTCCGTTTCAATGAACACTTTGTAAAGAGGACTTGCATCCCGAAACGTTATATTATTTGCTGTATTCACAACTATATGCATATGTATAGGAATGTTTTTTTTTGTCTTCTTCCTCGATGATGGTCAGTCCACAGAGAATTCAAAGCGTTCAATTGGAAAAATGGATGTGAAAGAATGAAAACATTACGTGAAAAGATTCTCTAAGTACCTATATCTCTAACACCAGGGACCATATAAAGCATGAGATTGCTGGCCCAGAGCGAGAATGAGACATTGTATGGAATCATAATAATTTATATTGTATGATGACTATGATCCTGTGAAGGATAAAATATGTACGCTGGTGGTTTTTTAAAATTTTCATCTGGTCATCGTGAAGAGTGGACTGGCTATAAGAGTTGGATCTGGATATGAAAATGCGAAGTTGCTATTTGAAGCGTCGAATCATCTTCACATAAATTGACGCATCATACCTCTAAGTCTTTCTTTTGAAAAGGCTAAAATAGCAGCCCTAAGCTAAATTGTAATAACTTCGTTTTGTGTCATGATGTGGTATGGTCTTTTGCAGGGAAGGATTTGGGTTTCAATTTGCACAACCTGAACAACTATGGATACTATACTAGCTTATCTAGGTCCTCGGACCTGATATGTCCGAGAGGTTCATCTTGCGGAGCATAGGGTCACTCATTACTTCTGAGATCCATCGTTTTTGGTTTCTGGAGATGTACCTCAGCTCTCTCAAACTCTTCCCCAGTTGTATTAATTCCTCTTTGACAATTCTTCGCCAAATACACACAAATGATGCAATGGAGTCCTTTCACGCAACGAGCAAGTTGAGTAGTGGGCTGACCTTGAATACCACTCGTCTTGCTCGTTGAGTGAAAGGGTTTCATTGCATCGTTTTACTTCCAATGCACAAGTGACCTTTTCAAATCGTGTGTCCCATCCACTTCCACTTACGTTTTCGTATGATCTGTCTGTTTTCGAATGAAGTTCATCTGTGGATATACGGTGAGGCCAGAAAATCCTCAAGATTTTTTGATGTTTTCATAAACATTTGCAGCTTTCTTTTGACAGCAGGAGTCACTTTCCAAGTACTGCACCCATGAAGAAGAACGGACTCAACATTGAAGCGCAACAGTCTTGGTTTGGTTTCCATATTTTGGACAGCATTTCCCAACGCAACTCTTGCTTTCTCGATTTGGCTGACTATATCAAGCTAGGTTCTTCCATCAATAGAGAAAATATACTCCTGTACTGGTTGTTCAGAAATATCTACTTGGGTAGATGAGGAAGTTCCAAGGATGACCCATTTAATTTTTGTCGTATTGATCAAAAGTTCAACAATTTCAGCTTCTCTCACCATCCTTGTTGTCATTTGATGGATATCCATGATCCTATTCGAATAAGCTTAAGTCGTCCACGTAGTCAAGATGCTTAAGGTGTGATTGCAGATTCCACTGAATTCCTGCATTTGCAGTCGAAAACGCTGTATGTATCACACACTTATCACCAACAGGAACAGTATTGATGGTAGTATACAACTTTGTCTAGCTCCATTTTTGAACTCCTCTGATAAGCCTTCTTTGTATAGATCATGACATTTGGATGGGATCCATCATATGTATCTTTAATAATAGCAAAGCAACCAACAAGCTTCTTCCAGACCGATCGGTCTCTAGCTAGCTATACATAGCAGTCACGCACGTCAAGCTGGTGCCTTTATAGTGTTGACGTGAGAGTTAAGCAATATTCTTTCAAGAACGATGTTGAAGAAGTCGCATGACAGCGCATCGTATTGCCTTAGACCTTTTTTGAAATCAAAGGTTTTGGTGAAGTTTTTGCCGACCTTGATGGAGCACCTAGCGTGTATTCTCTATAGTAATTGTGCCCAATCGGAGGAGTTTGGGAAAAATGCCAAAACTTAACTTGATATATATATAGCTCGTCTCTGTAGATGCTGTCATATACAGCCATACGATAAAAATGTATGATGGGTATCGATTTGCAGTACCTGGGTATCTCCAAGATCTTCGGTAGTGCGAATATTTGGTCGATAGTGGACTTTCTTGAACTAAAGTTACATTAATATGGACCTATCGGGTTGTTGACGAATGGCTTCAGGAGTTCACAAAGTACTACAAAGAAGATCTTGTATGCGATGTTAAGAAGATTAATGCCTCTGTAATTTGGAGCAGTCCAGAGAATCACATTTTTTCAGGCAAACAATGTTGAGGTTCCATTCATTGAGCACATTTTCTCCGACTTCATTTTGTAGATGAGCATGGCAAACGGCTCTGAACAGCTCCGGTAGCTTTAATGGACTTAAGTTTAGTTATGGCTTACTTTACTTCATTACAATTTTTGGCCTTCGTCATTGTCCATGTTAAATGGGAATGGTGCAATCTGCATGGTAGGAGAATTCCATTGGTCATCACCGCCATACAATTCACAGAAATGATTTTTTCGTATCCTCAGCACTTACTGCGATTCAACCATGATATTCCCCTGGTTGTCCTTGCAGCCTTTGAACATTGGAATGTTGTTTTGGTAAATTTCCAGCAATATAGGTAGCTTCCTTCTATTTCCTCGATCCCGTTTTAGGTAAAATATTTTGCGGTCTACACAAGCTGCGTATTATCATGAGTACTTTTACTAGCCATTTAAAATAGACCACATAAGATTCTCTTCGCTAGTAGCAATCTATTACAATCTTAATAACAAACAAAACTGACATTTGCAAACACATTAGGCACGTTTGGCCGGCTATCGGATAGGTTATCCAAGATAACTAAGTAGCCGATACTTTTGTGAACGACCAGAACCAGATAGGTTAGCTGAAAAAAGCTGACAAAGAAATTGAATTAAAATTGTTTTTAATTTTCAAAAAAAATTTTACTTTTTAACGGAGTTTTATTCCATTTATATTTACATATTGCGTAGAGTCCAAGGTGTCGCAAATAACCATTATCTAGCTGCATCTAACTAACTAATTTTCCTTTCAAAAAACACGACACAGCAAAACTCAACATGAACAAATATCAGCTGTTTTGAAATTTCTCTTTGAATTGCTGAGTATCCTAGAATTGTTGGGATAACTTCGGATTTGTTTGTTGGTCACAGATGATTTGTCATCACCTGTTTTTTAACAAGGCATTACAACAACACAAAGCTATCCGGATAACTGAGAATTAACATCTGAACGCGGCCATTAGCTGTGTTTAATGAAGAAAAACTAGATCAGAACGAAACAGAACAGCACAAGTGTGTGAAAACTGTCAGTACAAGAAAGAACAGAAAAGTGCAGTTATGTGTTGACGGAATTGATCGTCACCTATCAGCTGTGAAATTTCAAATTTAAAAATGTTTCTATTGTTACTTCTGTTTGCATTAATTTTCAAATCTAATTTAATATATGTAAACTCACACTTTTTATATTCTTTAATGTCCTTTCTTCATGTTAAGTCCAAAAATACAAAAAAAGTATTTCTGTGATAAATTTTAGCGTATTATTATCCCAAACAAACAAATCCGCTGCTACTTTGACATTTCTCACTCACTTGCTCCACCTCAAAAGTAGGTGCAGGTAACATTGTTCTAAACTGTTCTTACAAAATTCATGGAACACAAAGTGACAGAATGTAGAACAGTTTAGGCATGGAACACACAATCTTGTTCTTTTCTGTAATTTTCTGTTCGGAACAGATTCATTAAACACGCCCATTTTCTCATTTTAGTGGATTTCTGTTCGTATGATTGAATGTGTACAAAAGCTCCAATAAATTGAGAATGTGATTGAGAGTGTGTAGAATATTCTTAGCTTTAAAATTATGACGAAAATAACGGGTGATTTTTTAGCTGGTTTGGTTTTGGCAACACTGGTTTTGACAGCTGACGTGTGTTTAGTACCTTGTGTCACTGTCAAACAGCTTCAGTTTGGTTTGCAATTTAACCATGGATCGTCTTACAAATGAACAACGCTTGCAAATTATTGAATTTTACTATCAAAAATCGTGTTCGGTTCGAAATGTTCATCGCGCGCTGCTTCCATTTTTGGATGAGGCTCATTTTTGGTTGAATGGGTACGTAAATAAGCATAATTGCCGCATTTGGAGTGAAGATCAGCCAGAAGCATTGCAACAGCTACCAATGCATCCCGAAAAAGCCACTGTTTGGTGCGGTTTATGGGCCGGCGGCATTATTGGGCCATATTTCTTCAAAGATGATGCGAATCGCAGCGTTACTGTCAATGGTGAACGCTACCGAGCGATAATAACAAACTTTTTTTTGTCCGAAATGGAAGTTCTTGACTTGCATGATATGTGGTTTCAACAAGACGGTGCCACATGCCACACAGCACGCGAAACAATGGCGCAATTGCGAGGCGAGTTTGGTGAACAGTTAATTTCACGTTTCGGGCCGGTCAATTGGCCGCCTAGATCGTGCGATTTGACACCATTAGATTATTTTTTGTGGGGGTATGTCAAGACTAATGTCTATAGGGACAAGCCCGCTTCGATTGACGCACTGGAAGCCAACATCCATGCATTCATTCGTGAGATACCGGCCGATATGTGTGAAAGAGTATGCCAAAATTGGACTCAGCGGATGGGCTACCTGAGACGCAGTCGCGGTCAACATTTGCATGAAATTATCTTTAAACATTAAATTGCAAGGTTCAAACTATCGATTCAAATAAATATTTCATTCATTTTTTCGAATTTTTTGTGTTTTTTTTTTTAAAGTTCTAAGCCTCTTAAAAAATCACCCGTTATTTATGAACCTTGAACTTTGAATCTTCTTCAAGTTTTCAAAATAAATGTGAAGTGTCTTAAGCAATTTCAGAGAATTTCGGACATCACCAAATGCCCTAGTTTCATATCAATGTTTTTATCCTTTTCACCAAATCCAATAAATTACTTTCGCCTTTCTTAACACAAAACCTTCTGTCCAACCCTGAAGACAGGTATGAGTTGACTATAAGTTATTAAATCCCTCTTTTTATTTAAAGTGGACACAGATGATTCGTTTCTCTTATATATACTCGTATAAAGTAGCCGTTATCATAATTTTTGGTATTATTTCAGGATATCATACCCCTTACCACATACGCCATTCATCTCTTAGCCCTGGTTTATACAAAAGAAGGAGATAATCCTGTGCTAAAAAGGAAAAAAACACACACACAATTTCACAAGAAGGGTTAAAATTCCATAGTACCTCTGATGTTCTCAATTTACCATTAAGGTACACACTCGCTCTATCTAACCCCACAAGGACAATTGTTTTGTATGATGGAAAGGATATGATATGAAGGTTCTCTTCGCTCGCATGTATGGCATTGTCGGCTCATTGCAATGAAACAAAAGGAAGCCAACAAGTTTCGCTAACAGTTGAAAAGTTTAATCCTGCAACAGTAACGAAATTAAATTACCTCTTCCACTGCATCACACAGTTGCTGCCTCTGCTGATGCTATTGCCACGTCTCCTATACCTACTGAGTACTGACTCTGACACAGAATATAACTTGCTTTAAAATGTAAATTTCGAATTGAAAAACTCGTCCTTTATTGCTTCGCTTCAATGAACGACGTCCTTTTCCTTCAATTACACCCAATATTTTGCAACGTCCTTTTATGCACGCGTGTTTGTCGAAATTTGAAACTATTTTTTTGAAAAAAAAAAATAAATAATAAAGTCCTTCCTGCTTATTTTTGTAAATTGTTAAATCAGCAATTTAAAAGTACAAAACTATAAAAAGGAAGAACCAGCGTTCGATGTTAATAGAATGTCCTTTTACATTAACACAAAAAAAAAAAAAAAAATCACCGAATATGAATGGAATGATGTCGGCGATGGATTGATGGGTGATGGTCTTCCAAGGATCTTTTTCGCTTCCACTAACGTAAAAGCATTTTATATTAAGTGGATGGCTGCTCTATAAAAGGATCTTTTCTTGTAGTTTTGCTCCCTTTTGTATATTTTTTCTTCAATTTTTCTTCTGTATGGAATTCAATGCAAGACAAGAAAGGAGGAGTTTTTTTTTTTTTTTGTCTTGTTGTGTATGCTGTTCATCTTGTTTTGTTGTTGTACATTTCGATGGCGATTAAGAAATTCAGTTTTGGTTTTTTCTACTTGTTCTTGATGGAAGAGATGACTCAAGCAAGAAGAGGATAGGCATCCTTTTTTGTTACGTATACCGTATACGTACATATATAACTTAACTTTGGTTCAAGTTATACATAGATGATAGGTTTGTCCGTATACAGACTTTAATGTGAGGAACTTCAGTGTTAGGGGGGGCATAGCGAAGACGAACACGGTAAGCTGATAGCAATTTTTGCAACTTAATAACTGTTAATAAAAATGTCGATAAAAAGGACTTGAAGGACATAAAGTTAGTTAATTGAATTGTTGACAGCATTCTTAGGCAAAATATTTGGGGTTGCCAATTTTTTTTTATATTTTACCTAAGCATGAGAACTTGTGATAAGTGTAGGTACTAACAAGATCGTTAAGGATTTATTTTTTTTTTGATATAAAGGTATTAGGTAGGTTCTCCTAGTGAGTAAACAAAAGAGGTTTGAGTTTGAATCCAGCCTATATAACTTAATTTTTGTTTCCAGGGATACAACCTCCTGAGAATAAGAGAGAAATCCTCTATCTAATAGTACCTATCTCATGTCATCATATAATGCCTCTCATCTTTGCAGTTCGGTTTCGCCAGAAAATTGCATAGGTGCCCTTCATTCCTACCATAGATCGACGTGTAAACAGGAAAACAAAATTATAAAGATGCGTTTCCATTTGAGAGTACTTTCACTACAAAACTCTCGAGTGTTACTCTCGGATGGATGTATGTATATCCCTGTGGGACATTTTATACTCGTAACTGTGTCCACTTGCGAGTTTTACATTTGAGATTTGCTTGATAGCCTTATTGGGTAGTAAAATGTTTATTGTGGACCAAAAAACTCTCTAACATTTACTTTTCGAAGAAAATTTTATTGAAATTTCGTGCGCAACTCCGGACTCTTTCTTGAATTACGACCAATATCTGTCCAATTATCTACGTGAGTAATGATGGGTTCCACGCTTCCTGAAAAGTAGTTGGTTTAGCGGCGAGGACCTTTGAATTCACAAAATTCCCCAGAAAATACTCCAAAATGTGTTATATCAAAGGTGGTGCAGTGCAATAAGACCCGCGGTAGTAAGGCCCCTGGGTCTTATTTCCAAAAATTAAAGGAAGAGACAACCATGGCTGTTTCATCAACAAGTAACTGAATAGCTGTAAAAATTAATTAATCGAATTTTTTCAAACTATTTTGTTACCTACTGATGCTTTTCCCATTGGTGCTCTCTATGCCTGTTGAGCTTGAATAATTAAACAATCTGAGGACCGAATCTTCGGATTCAACACTGAGGAACGTGATTATTTCTGCTTTTTTATTAAGGTATAAATGACAATATGATTTATGCAATTTTTGATTATTCGTTTATTTCGAACGGTGACCCATCACATGTTTACATGGGAAGAGAACCAAAAATATTACCAGATAGCTGATTAACCACTAGGGAACAATTGAAATTTTCGGAACCCGGTGGAGAATTGTGTAAAACATGGCCGTTCTTCTAAAAAGTAAGAGAGATAAATCCTAATCTCACGTAAAACTGGGCAACGGGATCTGACTGTTGCAAATGATCGTGGTAGACTAACGTATAGTCGAGTAGTTACCCATATCTTGCGTTGTAAGGTGTTGCTCAAATAATGTGCAATACTATGGGGAGAACGATAAGCTATGTCGGATTACTAGAATGATAACTTTGATAGAGTCTATAAGTTGAGCATTGAGCAACAGCCCTTCTTGGCTTCTTGAAAAAGTTTGATTTGCATTTTCTGTCTAACATATGATTCGAAAAGTGTTGTGCGCTTCAGCACAGCATCCTAAAAGTCGTAACAGCCAACTGATCCTAGATAAGTCAATTTGCTCTGGGTGAAGGGGACGCTGTTGCGGCATTATATGACTGCCTAGGCATTTTTAGAAATAAAAATGTAGACAGTTACTGAAGCAGTTGATCTGAAATATTTGAAATAGTCCTATGAAGCGTTTATATGAAAAGCCTTTGTGACCTAGTAATGGAGCGGATAGACTCTGAAAATAGTGAAGCTAAAATTTAGATAACTAGTCCCAGTCTGCTCTCTTCTGGGCAACGGTGTTCGGTTGTGGCAAGATCGATCCGAGGAAGAGTGGGAATAGTTACTTCCAAGGATTATTCAATCTCTACGGTTACTCATCCAACGTAGGAAGCGGAACCACATGAGTAAGGTTGAGTTAGTAGCAAATAATGTTATTGACTGTCCCTATCCAGTCAGGGTAGTAGGTGGCTAATCTCTGGATTTTATTCAGAGCAACGGGCCTCTGTCTAGTCGCATTTGAGGTCAGAGTTGACTCTTCGGAGTTTTCTCGAAGCGTAACCCATCAGAGGTGGCGCAAGTCAGCATTGGGAGTACGAGTCAAGAGTGTTGCCCATTCTGTGCTAGAAATAGCAAAGTTACGAGTATCTCTTCGATTGAAAATGCATTCGTACGGGTTGTGGTTTCCTCTGCCGCTGAGGTGAAGTGGTGCCTTCGGGTGCAAGAGGTGACAAAGATAGTCCTCGAGCCTTTAGCAAGGGTGAGATGATCTGATCTGGTTAATAAGTGATTTCCGGTATTGTTCTGAATTGTGTCGCTGTTCCGCAATGACAGTTGGGATAGCCATCCTTACTTACGTTTGGCGGTGAACAGTTGAAAGCTTTTCTTCAACTCCGATTGGGGGTAGGGCCTCCGTGGAATTAGTCTGCGCAGGAAGGTGTCTACGTTAAGCTTATTTAACAATCTGGTGCTCTCGGAAAATTGTTGAATTATGTCGTTTTCGATTGGATTTTCTGACTGTTCCACTCCTTTTTGATTCCCATAGAATATGAAAGCATCATATACTGTCAATGTCAACCTTACACACACACTTCTTAATGACGCCATTTTTAAAAAATGGCTTCTTAAAGAATTTATCACTTTTGTAAAATACAGTCCGAAGAAAAGTTGTATCCAAATCTATACTCCTTCTTGAAATCGGGAACAGAAAAAGACTGCCTTCTGGTTTTCAGTTCTGAATAGGAAATTAAGACACCACAAAAAACAACTTTTTTTCAAAGTTAATGAAATAAATCGTGCCATACCTTACTGGAAAGATCTATTCAAACCAAATCGACTCATCGAAGCCAATTTTTTTTCGAGGTCTATTTAGTAAAATATAAGCATCCAAAGTGACTTTCCCAGATTTTAACGATTTTCTGCCTCAATCCGTTAAATGCGAATATCTAAGGAACCTAGCTTTCAAAAATGTTCTCGTTTTCAGTTCTGAATAGGAAATTAAGACACCTTTCCAAAATGTCTAAGAACCTTAAGATTTCGACACAAAAATTTTTCATGGATTTTGGAAAAAATCATGGACTAACCCCTTGCCTTTTTTTCAAAAAAAAAAAACAACTTTTTTTTCAAAGTTAATGAAATAAATCGTGCCATACCTTACTGGAAAGATCTATTCAAACCAAATCGACTCACCGAAGCCAATTTTGTTTTCAAGTTCCATTTAGTAAAATATTAGCATCCAAAGTGACTTTCCCAGATTTTAACGATTTTCTGCCTCAATCCGTTGAATGCGAATATCTAAAGAACCCAGCTTTCAAAAATGTTCTCGTTTTCAGTTCTGAATAGGAAATTAAGACACCTTTCCAAAATGTCTAAGAATGTTAAGATTTTGTCACAAAAATTTTTCATGGATTTTGGAAAAAATCGTGGACTAACCCCTTACCTTTTTTTTAAAAAAAAAACAACTTTTTTTTCAAAGTTAATGAAATAAATCGTGCCATACCTTACTGGAAAGATCTATTCAAACCAAATCGACTCATCGAAGCCAATTTTTTTTCGAGGTCTATTTAGTAAAATATAAGCATCCAAAGTGACTTTCCCAGATTTTAACGATTTTCTGCCTCAATCCGTTGAATGCGAATATCTAAAAAACCCAGCTTTCAAAATTGTTCTCGTTTTCAGTTCTGAATAGGAAATTAAGACACCTTTCCAAAATGTCTAAGAACGTTAAGATTTCGATACAAAAATTTTTCATGGATATTGGAAAAAATCATGGACTAACCCCTTGCCTTTTTTTCAAAAAAACAACAACTTTTTTTTCAAAGTTAATGAAATAAATCGTGCCATACCTTACTGGAAAGATCTATTCAAACCAAATCGACTCATCGAAGCCAATTTTGTTTTCAAGTTCCATTTAGTAAAATATTTGCATCCAAAGTGACTTTCCCAGATTTTAACGATTTTCTGCCTCAATCCGTTAAATGCGAATATCTAAAGAACCAAGCTTTCAAAAATTGTTCTCGTTTTCAGTTCTGAATAGGAAATTAAGACACCTTTCCAAAATGTCTAAGAATGTTAAGATTTTGTCACAAAAATTTTTCATGGGTTTTGGAAAAAATCATGGACTAACCCCTTGCCTTTTTTTAAAAAAAAAACAACTTTTTTTTCAAAGTTAATGAAATAAATCGTGCCATACCTTACTGGAAAGATCTATTCAAACCAAATCGACTCATCGAAGCCAATTTTGTTTTCAAGTTCCATTTAGTAAAATATTAGCATCCAAAGTGACTTTCCCAGATTTTAACGATTTTCTGCCTCAATCCGTTAAATGCGAATATCTAAGGAACCCAGCTTTCAAAAATGTTCTCGTTTTCAGTTCTGAATAGGAAATTAAGACACCTTTCCAAAATGTCTAAGAATGTTAAGATTTTGTCACAAAAATTTTGCATGGGTTTTGGAAAAAATCATGGACTAACCCCTTGCCTTTTTTTCAAAAAAAACAACTTTTTTTTCAAAGTTAATGAAATAAATCGTGCCATACCTTACTGGAAAGATCTATTCAAACCAAATCGACTCATCGAAGCCAATTTTGTTTTCAAATTCCATTTAGTAAAATATTAGCATCCAAAGTGACTTTCCCAGATTTTAACGATATTCTGCCTCAATCCGTTAAATGCGAATATCTAAAGAACCCAGCTTTCAAAAATGTTCTCGTTTTCAGTTCTGAATAGGAAATTAAGACACCTTTCCAAAATGTCTAAGAACCTTAAGATTTCGACACAAAAATTTTTCATGGATTTTGGAAAAAATCCATGCCTTTTTTTCAAAAAAAAAACAACTTTTTTTTCAAAGTTAATGAAATAAATCGTGCCATACCTTACTGGAAAGATCTATTCAAACCAAATCGACTCATCGAAGCCAATTTTGTTTTCAAGTTCCATTTAGTAAAATATTTGCATCCAAAGTGACTTTCCCAGATTTTAACGATTTTCTGCCTCAATCCGTTAAATGCGAATATCTAAGGAACCCAGCTTTCAAAAATGTTCTCGTTTTCAGTTCTGAATAGGAAATTAAGACACCTTTCCAAAATGTCTAAGAACCTTAAGATTTCGACACAAAAATTTTTCATGGATTTTGGAAAAAATCATGGACTAACCCCTTGCCTTTTTTTCAAAAAAAACAACTTTTTTTTCAAAGTTAATGAAATAAATCGTGCCATACCTTACTGGAAAGATCTATTCAAACCAAATCGACTCATCGAAGCCAATTTTGTTTTCAAGTTCCATTTAGTAAAATATTAGCATCCAAAGTGACTTTCCCAGATTTTAACGATTTTCTGCCTCAATCCGTTGAATGCGAATATCTAAGGAACCCAGCTTTCAAAATTGTTCTCGTTTTCAGTTCTGAATAGGAAATTAAGACACCTTTCCAAAACGTCTAAGAACCTTAAGATTTCGACACAAAAATTTTTCATGGATTTTGGAAAAAATCATGGACTAACCCCTTGCCTTTTTTTCAAAAAAAACAACTTTTTTTTCAAAGTTAATGAAATAAATCGTGCCATACCTTACTGGAAAGATCTATTCAAACCAAATCGACTCATCGAAGCCAATTTTGTTTTCAAGTTCCATTTAGTAAAATATTAGCATCCAAAGTGGCTTTCCCAGATTTTAACGATTTTCTGCCTCAATCCGTTAAATGCGAATATCTAAAGAACCCAGCTTTCAAAAATGTTCTCGTTTTCAGTTCTGAATAGGAAATTAAGACACCTTTCCAAAATGTCTAAGAACCTTAAGATTTCGACACAAAAATTTTTCATGGATTTTGGAAAAAATCCTTGCCTTTTTTTCAAAAAAAAAACAACTTTTTTTTCAAAGTTAATGAAATAAATCGTGCCATACCTTACTGGAAAGATCTATTCAAACCAAATCGACTCATCGAAGCCAATTTTGTTTTCAAGTTCCATTTAGTAAAATATTAGCATCCAAAGTGACTTTCCCAGATTTTAACGATTTTCTGCCTCAATCCGTTGAATGCGAATATCTAAGGAACCCAGCTTTCAAAATTGTTCTCGTTTTCAGTTCTGAATAGGAAATTAAGACACCTTTCCAAAATGTCTAAGAATGTTAAGATTTTGTCACAAAAATTTTGCATGGGTTTTGGAAAAAATCATGGACTAACCCCTTGCCTTTTTTTCAAAAAAAAAACAACTTTTTTTTCAAAGTTAATGAAATAAATCGTGCCATACCTTACTGGAAAGATCTATTCAAACCAAATCGACTCATCGAAGCCAATTTTGTTTTCAAGTTCCATTTAGTAAAATAAAAGCATCCAAAGTGACTTTCCCAGATTTTAACGATTTTCTGCCTCAATCCGTTAAATGCGAATATCTAAGGAACCCAGCTTTCAAAAATGTTCTCGTTTTCAGTTCTGAATAGGAAATTAAGACACCTTTCCAAAATGTCTAAGAACTTTAAGATTTCGACACAAAAATTTTTCATGGATTTTGCAAAAAATCATGGACTAACCCCTTGCCTTTTTTTCAAAAAAAAAACAACTTTTTTTTCAAAGTTAATGAAATAAATCGTGCCATACCTTACTGGAAAGATCTATTCAAACCAAATCGACTCATCGAAGCCAATTTTGTTTTCAAGTTCCATTTAGTAAAATATTAGCATCCAAAGTGACTTTCCCAGATTTTAACGATTTTCTGCCTCAATCCGTTAAATGCGAATATCTAAAGAACCCAGCTTTCAAAAATGTTCTCGTTTTCAGTTCTGAATAGGAAATTAAGACACCTTTCCAAAATGTCTAAGAACCTTAAGATTTCGACACAAAAATTTTTCATGGATTTTGGAAAAAATCATGGACTAACCCCTTGCCTTTTTTTCAAAAAAAAAAAACAACTTTTTTTTCAAAGTTAATGAAATAAATCGTGCCATACCTTACTGGAAAGATCTATTCAAACCAAATCGACTCATCGAAGCCAATTTTGTTTTCAAGTTCCATTTAGTAAAATATTAGCATCCAAAGTGACTTTCCCAGATTTTAACGATTTTCTGCCTCAATCCGTTGAATGCGAATATCTAAGGAACCCAGCTTTCAAAATTGTTCTCGTTTTTAGCTCTGAATAGGAAATTAAGACACCTTTCCAAAATGTCTAAGAATGTTAAGATTTTGTCACAAAAATTTTTCATGGGTTTTGGAAAAAATCATGGACTAACCCCTTGCCTTTTTTTCAAAAAAAAAACAACTTTTTTTTCAAAGTTAATGAAATAAATCGTGCCATACCTTACTGGAAAGATCTATTCAAACCAAATCGACTCATCGAAGCCAATTTTGTTTTCAAGTTCCATTTAGTAAAATATTAGCATCCAAAGTGACTTTCCCAGATTTTAACGATTTTCTGCCTTAATCCGTTGAATGCGAATATCTAAGGAACCCAGATTTCAAAAATGTTCTCGTTTTCAGTTCTGAATAGGAAATTAAGACACCTTTCCAAAATGTCTAAGAATGTTAAGATTTTGTCACAAAAATTTTTCATGGGTTTTGGAAAAAATCATGGACTAACCCCTTGCCTTTTTTTCAAAAAAAAAAAAAAACTTTTTTTTCAAAGTTAATGAAATAAATCGTGCCATACCTTACTGGAAAGATCTATTCAAACCAAATCGACTCACCGAAGCCAATTTTGTTTTCAAGTTCCATTTAGTAAAATATTAGCATCCAAAGTGACTTTCCCAGATTTTAACGATTTTCTGCCTCAATCCGTTGAATGCGAATATCTAAGGAACCCAGATTTCAAAAATGTTCTCGTTTTCAGTTCTGAATAGGAAATTAAGACACCTTTCCAAAATGTCTAAGAACCTTAAGATTTCGACACAAAAATTTTTCATGGATTTTGGAAAAAATCCTTGCCTTTTTTTCAAAAAAAAAACAACTTTTTTTTCAAAGTTAATGAAATAAATCGTGCCATACCTTACTGGAAAGATCTATTCAAACCAAATCGACTCATCGAAGCCAATTTTGTTTTCAAGTTCCATTTAGTAAAATATTAGCATCCAAAGTGACTTTCCCAGATTTTAACGATTTTCTGCCTTAATCCGTTGAATGCGAATATCTAAGGAACCCAGATTTCAAAAATGTTCTCGTTTTCAGTTCTGAATAGGAAATTAAGACACCTTTCCAAAATGTCTAAGAACCTTAAGATTTCGACACAAAAATTTTTCATGGATTTTGGAAAAAATCATGGACTAACCCCATATACCTCGTTGTGTACTCATCGAGTCAAGAAGTTCTTACAAATTTACCTCCGCATTTTATTCATTTTAATCGAGCCTTACCCCCGCCTTTTATTAAAATCGAAGTGCATTTTACCATATAACTTTTTATTATCAGATTTTTATTAAAAACATTCATTTAAATGTGATTTACTACAACAAAAAGTGAATTTTCTTTAAATAATTATTCTTGTAATCAGAATATTATTAAAAATTGCCTTTAAAAATATACGTTTAGTTATACATAATTTTTACTCTCAATCTATGAAAAAGAGAACTCTTTAAACTTCTCTCATATATATTGCACCCCCGTTAATTTAATTTTTTCTCTGTTGCCTTTTCTCCGGATGAGTGAAACATTTTTAGTATATGATCTGCCTATGAAGCATAATTGGATCTACATTGTATCCCAACTTTTCATATCATTTTTATACACGGCAACCAATTCAACGTCAGTGCCATTGCGATACCTACAGCCAGCTTTATAACCAACTTTATCGTCGCCTACGCTGCCGATTCTGTCTGAATAGCAAATACCTTACCTCATCTTTAAACTAATAAGCTAATCTCTATTTGCTTTCAGACTTACCTTATGGGTGAGTTCATTTTAGTATAGTTCTGCCAAGCACTTCATATTTTGGTATTACACCTCATTTTCTTTGGATTTTGTTGTTTACTTACATAATTACAACATCATTATCGACCATTCTACCATCTCACCACATCAACAAACAAAACCTTACCGACTACCTGTGATTTTGGTTTGTGGATTGAATTAGCAAAAAACAAAACCATCTTCAGTTCAGAGTACACTAAGGTCAAACAAAAAAATACACTAACTTTTGTTTTTTTTTTGTTTTGTGTTCGACTTAATAAAATAATCCGTGTTTAACAAAACTTTAAAAAAATGGAGAATAATCCTTGTGACTCAACCAATTGCCTTCTCGATAGCAAATATCCTCAACGCGTTACGTGTCGTGGTCTTTGCAGTAAATCGTTTCACCCCCTCTGCCTCGGCCTAAGCAAAAAATCATGTGCTCATCTAAAAGATTATCAGAATCATTTCATCTACCTTTGCGACGAATGTAAAAATATATCGCTCTCCCATGTTCTTCTCGCCGTCAAATGTGTTAGTGACTCAACAAATTCGATAATGACTGATAACAATCGATTTCATAAGAACGTGCTCGCGCAATTTCATCACTTTGACGATTTCTCCAAGAGCATTGAAACCCTCGAAAGTTCCTTAGAATCACTTGCTAAACGTTTCTTTGCCAACCAATCTATTGTGGAAAAACAACTTTCGTCAATATTAAAGATCCTTAATTCGCGGGTTGAACACACACCTTGCCGCTTTGATAATATAAACAGTGAACTACGTTCCACACTTGTATCTGTTCTTAATTCGTACCCTCTGGAAAATATTTTTGACCACATAAAATCCATTCGGTCTGATCTAGAAATATCTCTACAAAGTACCTCAAATTCCGTCGCGTCTGCCTCCTGCCAACTAAACTCAATCCTTCTTGATTTAATTTCAAGCATCAACAAGATTAGTAGTGAGCTAACGGTAACGCGCGCTTCTCATATTAATATAATTGACGAAGTAAAATCAATTTCAAGTAAACTCGATGAAATCCCAATAAATGTACAACCAATCGAAAGCCACTACAACACGTCTATCTTCACCGAAATAACGGAGTCCGCTAACGTCCAACCGGTCTCCCTTTCGCTTCCTCCTCCATCTGACGGAGATACTCAGAATTTATCTACTAGTTCCTGCTTCGAATGTCCTGATATACCTGAGCCTACTATCATACAATTTGGTTGTACTTGGTCTGTAAGCGCCTGGAATACTAGGCTTAACAAATTAAAAAATCTCAACGAATTCGATTCTTACTTTTTAAAAAATACACCTATCAATGTTGATGATTCATGGATCCGAAATCTTTTTCTGCGTACCTGTAAGATTACTATTGGAGAATGCCGCAAGATAAACTCATCAAGTTTTAAAGTTTATATTCCTACTAGATATCAATGGTTATTTTGTTCAACTTATAAACCTATATACTTACAAGGTAAAATAAAAATATCTCGCTGGTTAGATAAAAAATTTCAAATTCATCCATCCACTGTTTTGAATATATCTCATAAAAGAAATAAAATTGTAAATAGATCTAAGCCCCACCAATCCCGTACAAACTCTTTCCCTCAACCCAACTCCTCCACCTCTAGATTCCCTCAACCCAACTCCTCCACCTCTAGATTCCCGAAAAATACCACTATCTCTCAAAATTCTCGAGTTCCCTTTTTCCCTAATACTAATCACAGTCCCTCACCTCCTATGCACAATAAATCCTCCTCTAGCGGATCTTATAGAAACTTTATTCATTCCCATACCATAAATCCAGCATCTCCTTCACTCACCTCTTTTCCCATTTCTAGAACTACTAGCCCTTCCTATCCCATCTTCGACTGCCATTTACCCCCTCCAATGTTTGCAACCTTTAATCCAGGAACTCCATCGTTCACTACTTCTCCCGTTTCTAATATCACCAATTCTTCTAATCCCATCTTTGACCGCCATGTACCTCCTCCAGTTTTTGATCCAATGTTCGCACCTGCTGCTAAACTCACATCTAAATTTTCCGCCTCTTTGTCTACTAGTGATGAGATTGAGGGTCGGTATGTAATGGCTAGGTTACGAGACAGTAAGCTCTATGAAAATGTTCGTTTATATCTCTCCTATCTCTACAACAAGTCTGAAAGTGTTTGTATAAATGGAAAAACCAAAATGAATGTCATAGTATCAATCCAAAAAGAAGGCCTTCCAACTGATCCTGTTGCGCTAAACAAAATATATACCCGCTTCCATGAAACCTTTAATATCTCGCCTTCCACGGTCTCAAAAGATCTAGCAACATATGCTTCACATCTTAATTTAAAACATCAACCTTTCCTCAATCAAAACCATAATTCAAGTCTTTAACTGTAATCCTATTTTGCAACCTGTGTCCACTATCAGCCTTTCTCTCTATTATCAGAATGTTAGAGGCCTCCGCACTAAGACTTCTAACGTATATCTTAATTCCCAAAATCTCCTTTCGATATCTTTGCACTCACAGAAACAAATCTTTGCCCTGATTTTCTGGATAGTGAATTATTTACATCGGATTTTTCTATATTTCGTGCGGATGGTCGAATAAGTGATCTTGCTCCAGCCGGGCGTGGTGTTCTTTTTGCTGTCCATAGTCGTTTCAACGCATCTTTGGTTGATGTCTCAAAGTCTCCTTTTTATGAATATGTATGTATTAAACTGTCTATAACCAAGAAGTGTTTTTACCTTCTTTGTTGTTATATTCGCCCCTCTCAACCCAGCCTTGTTTATCAACAATTCGTGGACTCAATTAGTTTCTTGATCGAAGGAGCTCCATCTAATGATGATTTTATTATCCTCGGTGACTTTAACTTACCTGATTTGAACTGGTTACCGTCAGAAGATGAATCATGTTTTGTTCCCTCTAATCCCTCCTCAGAAAAAGAAATTTTATTCACTGATCGTCTACTTGAATCAGGCCTATTCCAAGTAAGTGGCATCTACAACAACTTAGGAAGACAACTTGACCTCGTCTTTTCTTCAGACCCATTTAACTGCACTGTCTCTAACAGCCTTCACCTTCTCTCTACCCTTGATCACTATCATCCTCCCTTATCTATTATCCTCTGTCTTTCTGAAAGCGGCCCAGTTGTTGAATCTGAAAACTCCTCCTTCTTCAATTTCCGCAAAGCTGACTTTAATCAACTCAATATTCTTCTTGCCAATATTAACTTCAACCTTTTTACTAACCTCAATACCCCCATTCATATCGCTATTTCCTTCTTTTACACATCTATCTTTGCATGTCTTATCCAATGTGTTCCTTATACGGTACAAAAAAACTGTTTAGCATCTCCTCCCTGGTACACTAAAGAGTTGAAAATTCTCCGTAATACTAGAAATAAGTTATGGAAAAATTACTTAAAATTCCAGACGCCATCAAATTTTTCTCACTACCAACAAGCTTCCTCTGAATTCTCTACTCTATCCCAATTTCTCTACAATTCTTACCTAAATCATATGCAGTCTTGTCTCGTCTCTGATCCAAAGCGTTTTTACCAATTTATTAACGTGAAAAGAAAATCCGATGGTCTTCCTCCAACCTTCAATTTTCTCGACACATCTTCCTCTGACGCAAAAGTTATTGCTAACCTTTTCGCTACCTTTTTTAGTCAATCCTACATCAATGTGCCAAATGAACCTGATCTTGAATACCACAAGTTTTTGTCAAATAGTTCACAAACGTCCCTCGTTTCTCTAAACATAAGTTCCCTTACCGTCTGTGAGAAGTTAAATTCTTTGAGGGATGACTTTTCACCTGGCCCTGATGGCATCCCAGCAGTTTTTCTCAAAAAATGTGCTAATTCACTCTGCGAACCCCTGACTAATCTTTTTCAACTCTCCATTTCCCAAGCAATTTTCCCCTCTCAATGGAAAGAATCGTTCATTTTCCCAATATTCAAGAAAGGTTGCAAGAGCCAAATCTCAAACTATCGACCGATTGCTAAACTTTCCGCTATCCCCAAGCTCTTTGAAAGCATAGTATATGACACTCTTGTTTTTCACTGCAAGTCCATTGTTTCTCCACTACAGCACGGTTTTTTAAAGGGTAGATCCACCACCACTAATCTAACCCAATTCGTTACCATGACACTCTCGGCTTTGGAAAAAGGGTGCGATGTCGATGTTATTACTACTGACTTCAGTAAGGCTTTTGACAAGATTAGTCATAAAATTATCTATTTGAAACTCAAAGCCTTTGGTTTCCCACCGCTGTTTATTCAATGGGTAAAATCTTACCTAGAAAAGCGTACATATAGTGTTGTTTTTAGAAGTGTGGTGTCTAACCCAATCTTTGCTACTTCAGGCGTTCCTCAGGGCAGCCATCTTGGCCCTCTCCTATTTGTCCTCGCCATTAATGACGTGGGTAAAATAACTTCGTTTTCAAATCTGTTTATTTATGCAGATGACATCAAAATAGTAAAATTTATCTCGTCCTCTCAAGATTCATCCCTTCTCCAACTTGACCTTGACACTTTTCTAATATGGTGTAATAAAAACTTCTTAGAACTGAATATAGATAAATGTCAGTCCATGACTTTCTCCCGAAAACGGTCACCTTCACATCCTCGATTTTACCACTTTAGAAATGTACCTATCCCTATCGTTTCCTCTATTCGTGATCTCGGGATAGTATGCGATAAGGAATTAAATTTCCGTTCGCATATAAATATTATTATTTCAAAAGCAAACTCTTCCCTTGGATTTATCAAACGGTGGTCGAAAGAATTTTCTAATCCCTACGTCACAAAAGCTCTATACACCACGTACGTTAGACCAATCCTTGAATATGCTAGTCAGGTTTGGTCTCCCTTTTATACCATTCACTCAGCTAGAATTGAAAGTGTTCAAAGAAGATTTCTCCGTTTCGCCTTGCGTAGCTTGCCCTGGTCCGATCCCTTTATTTTACCCCCTTATGAAAACCGACTACAATTAATAGACCTTCAAACCCTTGCTCATCGTCGCACTGTTGCTGACATTTTATTCATCCACAATCTTATCACTGGTACCATTGATTCTCCAGCTTTGCTTCAGTTAATAAACATTAATACCAATCCCCGTAATTTAAGATCTATCCCCTTCTTTCACATCCCAACTCACCGCACCAACTACGGCCACTTTAACCCAATGTCTAGAATGTTACGTTTAGCAAACACAGCTCAACATATCCTTGATTTCTCCCTTAGTTCCCCCTCCCTTAGACGTTCTCTATACAGTTTCTCACCCTAAATCCTCAATTTTTCTTTTCTTTTTTTTTTTCTCTTATTTAAACTTACTTTATTGAATTATGTTATAATATATATTGTATCTGCTCTTAATTAAGGCAAATAAATAAATACAATTATAGCTAAGTATGCACCTACAATTCCCTTGATCTTAACACCCCCCCCCCCCCTAAGTAGTAACCTTTTCTTACACTTCCCACAGTGCCGTAATTTCTTAACTTTAAGTCTAGATTAAGTTTTATTACATTATGTATATATTATGAGAATGTATATATTTATTGTTATTGAGAAGTGTATTTATATGTATTATGAATGTATCTAATTATTGTTATTCATATCTAACCAGCTTGAAGTAAGCGAAATAAATAAATAAATAAATAAATAAATATAATTGCCTTTTTTTCAAAAAAAAAAACAACTTTTTTTTCAAAGTTAATGAAATAAATCGTGCCATACCTTACTGGAAAGATCTATTCAAACCAAATCGACTCATCGAAGCCAATTTTGTTTTCAAGTTCCATTTAGTAAAATATTAGCATCCAAAGTGACTTTCCCAGATTTTAACGATTTTCTGCCTCAATCCGTTGAATGCGAATATCTAAGGAACCCAGCTTTCAAAATTGTTCTCGTTTTCAGTTCTGAATAGGAAATTAAGCACCTTTCCAAAATGTCTAAGAATGTTAAGATTTTGTCACAAAAATTTTTCATGGGTTTTGGAAAAAATCATGGACTAACCCCTTGCCTTTTTTTCAAAAAAAAAACAACTTTTTTTTTCAAAGTTAATGAAATAAATCGTGCCATACCTTACTGAAAAGATCTATTCAAACCAAATCGACTCATCGAAGCCAATTTTGTTTTCAAGTTCCATTTAGTAAAATATTAGCATCCAAAGTGACTTTCCCAGATTTTAACGATTTTCTGCCTCAATCCGTTGAATGCGAATATCTAAGGAACCCAGCTTTCAAAATTGTTCTCGTTTTCAGTTCTGAATAGGAAATTAAGACACCTTTCCAAAATGTCTAAGAACGTTAAGATTTCGACACAAAAATTTTTCATGGGTTTTGGAAAAAATCATGGACTAACCCCTTGCCTTTTTTTCAAAAAAAAAACAACTTTTTTTTCAAAGTTAATGAAATAAATCGTGCCATACCTTACTGGAAAGATCTATTCAAACCAAATCGACTCATCGAAGCCAATTTTGTTTTCAAGTTCCATTTAGTAAAATATTAGCATCCAAAGTGACTTTCCCAGATTTTAACGATTTTCTGCCTCAATCCGTTGAATGCGAATATCTAAGGAACCCAGCTTTCAAAATTGTTCTCGTTTTCAGTTCTGAATAGGAAATTAAGACACCTTTCCAAAATGTCTAAGAATGTTAAGATTTTGTCACAAAAATTTTTCATGGGTTTTGGAAAAAATCATGGACTAACCCCTTGCCTTTTTTTCAAAAAAAAAAACAACTTTTTTTTCAAAGTTAATGAAATAAATCGTGCCATACCTTACTGGAAAGATCTATTCAAACCAAATCGACTCATTGAAGCCAATTTTGTTTTCAAGTTCCATTTAGTAAAATATTAGCATCCAAAGTGACTTTCCCAGATTTTAACGATTTTCTGCCTCAATCCGTTGAATGCGAATATCTAAGGAACCCAGCTTTCAAAATTGTTCTCGTTTTCAGTTCTGAATAGGAAATTAAGACACCTTTCCAAAATGTCTAAGAACGTTAAGATTTCGACACAAAAATTTTTCATGGGTTTTGGAAAAAATCATGGACTAACCCCTTGCCTTTTTTTCAAAAAAAAAACAACTTTTTTTTCAAAGTTAATGAAATAAATCGTGCCATACCTTACTGGAAAGATCTATTCAAACCAAATCGACTCATCGAAGCCAATTTTTTTTCGAGGTCTATTTAGTAAAATATAAGCATCCAAAGTGACTTTCCCAGATTTTAACGATTTTCTGCCTCAATCCGTTGAATGCGAATATCTAAGGAACCCAGCTTTCAAAATTGTTCTCGTTTTCAGTTCTGAATAGGAAATTAAGACACCTTTCCAAAATGTCTAAGAATGTTAAGATTTTGTCACGAAAATTTTTCATGGGTTTTGGAAAAAATCATGAAATTAAGACACCTTTCCAAAATGTCTAAGAACCTTAAGATTTCGACACAAAAATTTTTCATGGATTTTGGAAAAAATCATGGACTAACCCCTTGCCTTTTTTTCAAAAAAAAAAAACAACTTTTTTTTCAAAGTTAATGAAATAAATCGTGCCATACCTTACTGGAAAGATCTATTCAAACCAAATCGACTCATCGAAGCCAATTTTGTTTTCAAGTTCCATTTAGTAAAATATTAGCATCCAAAGTGACTTTCCCAGATTTTAACGATTTTCTGCCTCAATCCGTTGAATGCGAATATCTAAAGAACCCAGCTTTCAAAAATGTTCTCGTTTTCAGTTCTGAATAGGAAATTAAGACACCTTTCCAAAATGTCTAAGAATGTTAAGATTTTGTCACAAAAATTTTTCATGGATTTTGGAAAAAATCGTGGACTAACCCCTTACCTTTTTTTTAAAAAAAAAACAACTTTTTTTTCAAAGTTAATGAAATAAATCGTGCCATACCTTACTGGAAAGATCTATTCAAACCAAATCGACTCATCGAAGCCAATTTTTTTTCGAGGTCTATTTAGTAAAATATAAGCATCCAAAGTGACTTTCCCAGATTTTAACGATTTTCTGCCTCAATCCGTTGAATGCGAATATCTAAGGAACCCAGCTTTCAAAATTGTTCTCGTTTTCAGTTCTGAATAGGAAATTAAGACACCTTTCCAAAATGTCTAAGAATGTAAAGATTTTGTCACAAACATTTTTCATGGGTTTTGGAAAAAATCATGGACTAACCCCTTGCCTTTTTTTCAAAAAAAAAAACAACTTTTTTTTTCAAAGTTAATGAAATAAATCGTGCCATACCTTACTGGAAAGATCTATTCAAACCAAATCGACTCATCGAAGCCAATTTTGTTTTCAAGTTCCATTTAGTAAAATATTAGCATCCAAAGTGACTTTCCCAGATTTTAACGATTTTCTGCCTCAATCCGTTGAATGCGAATATCTAAGGAACCCAGCTTTCAAAATTGTTCTCGTTTTCAGTTCTGAATAGGAAATTAAGACACCTTTCCAAAATGTCTAAGAATGTTAAGATTTTGTCACAAAAATTTTTCATGGGTTTTGGAAAAAATCATGGACTAACCCCTTGCCTTTTTTCAAAAAAAAAAAACAACTTTTTTTTCAAAGTTAATGAAATAAATCGTGCCATACCTTACTGGAAAGATCTATTCAAACCAAATCGACTCATCGAAGCCAATTTTGTTTTCAAGTTCCATTTAGTAAAATATTAGCATCCAAAGTGACTTTCCCAGATTTTAACGATTTTCTGCCTCAATCCGTTGAATGCGAATATCTAAGGAACCCAGCTTCCAAAATTGTTCTCGTTTTCAGTTCTGAATAGGAAATTAAGACACCTTTCCAAAATGTCTAAGAATGTTAAGATTTTGTCACAAAAATTTTTCATGGGTTTTGGAAAAAATCATGGACTAACCCCTTGCCTTTTTTCAAAAAAAAAAAACAACTTTTTTTTCAAAGTTAAGGAAATAAATCGTGCCATACCTTACTGGAAAGATCTATTCAAACCAAATCGACTCATCGAAGCCAATTTTTTTTCGAGGTCTATTTAGTAAAATATAAGCATCCAAAGTGACTTTCCCAGATTTTAACGATTTTCTGCCTCAATCCGTTGAATGCGAATATCTAAGGAACCCAGCTTCCAAAATTGTTCTCGTTTTCAGTTCTGAATAGGAAATTAAGACACCTTTCCAAAATGTCTAAGAACCTTAAGATTTCGACACAAAAATTTTTCATGGATTTTGGAAAAAATCATGGACTAACCCCTTGCCTTTTTTTCAAAAAAAAACAACTTTTTTTTCAAAGTTAATGAAATAAATCGTGCCATACCTTACTGGAAAGATCTATTCAAACTAAATCGACTCATCGAAGCCAATTTTGTTTTCAAGTTCCATTTAGTAAAATATTAGCATCCAAAGTGACTTTCCCAGATTTTAACGATTTTCTGCCTCAATCCGTTGAATGCGAATATCTAAGGAACCCAGCTTTCAAAATTGTTCTCGTTTTCAGTTCTGAATAGGAAATTAAGACACCTTTCCAAAATGTCTAAGAATGTTAAGATTTTGTCATAAAAATTTTTCATGGGTTTTGGAAAAAATCATGGACTAACCCCTTGCCTTTTTTCAAAAAAAAAACAACTTTTTTTTCAAAGTTAAGGAAATAAATCGTGCCATACCTTACTGGAAAGATCTATTCAATCCAAATCGACTCATCGAAGCCAATTTTTTTTCGTAAAATATAAGCATCCAAAGTGACTTTCCCAGATTTTAACGATTTTCTGCCTCAATCCGTTGAATGCGAATATCTAAGGAACCCAGCTTTCAAAATTGTTCTCGTTTTCAGTTCTGAATAGGAAATTAAGACACCTTTCCAAAATGTCTAAGAATGTTAAGATTTTGTCACAAAAATTTTTCATGGGTTTTGGAAAAAATCATGGACTAACCCCTTGCCTTTTTTCAAAAAAAAAAAAACAACTTTTTTTTCAAAGTTAAGGAAATAAATCGTGCCATACCTTACTGGAAAGATCTATTCAAACCAAATCGACTCATCGAAGCCAATTTTGTTTTCAAGTTCCATTTAGTAAAATATAAGCATCCAAAGTGACTTTCCCAGATTTTAACGATTTTCTGCCTCAATCCGTTGAATGCGAATATCTAAGGAACCCAGCTCTCTAAATTGTTCTCGTTTTCAGTTCTGAATAGGAAATTAAGACACCTTTCCAAAATGTCTAAGAACGTTAAGATTTCGACACAAAAATTTTTCATGGATTTTGGAAAAAATCATGGACTAGCCCCTTGCCTTTTTTTAAAAAAATAAACAACTTTTTTTTCAAAGTTAATGAAATAAATCGTGCCATACCTTACTGGAAAGATCTATTCAAACCAAATCGACTCATCGAAGCCAATTTTGTTTTCAAGTTCCATTTAGTAAAATAAAAGCATCCAAAGTGACTTTCCCAGATTTTAACGATTTTCTGCCTCAATCCGTTGAATGCGAATACCTGAAGAACCCAGCTTTCAAAATTGTTCTCGTTTTCAGTTCTGAATAGGAAATTAAGACACCTTTCCAAAATGTCTAAGAATGTTAAGATTTTGTCACACAAATTTTTCATGGGTTTTGGAAAAAATCATGGACTAACCCCTTGCCTTTTTTTCAAAAAAAAAACAACTTTTTTTTCAAAGTTAATGAAATAAATCGTGCCATACCTTACTGGAAAGATCTATTCAAACTAAATCGACTCATCGAAGCCAATTTTGTTTTCAAGTTCCATTTAGTAAAATATTAGCATCCAAAGTGACTTTCCCAGATTTTAACGATTTTCTGCCTCAATCCGTTGAATGCGAATATCTAAGGAACCCAGCTTTCAAAATTGTTCTCGTTTTCAGTTCTGAATAGGAAATTAAGACACCTTTCCAAAATGTCTAAGAATGTTAAGATTTTGTCACAAAAATTTTTCATGGGTTTTGGAAAAAATCATGGACTAACCCCTTGCCTTTTTTTCAAAAAAAAAACAACTTTTTTTTCAAAGTTAATGAAATAAATCGTGCCATACCTTACTGGAAAGATCTATTCAAACCAAATCGACTCATTGAAGCCAATTTTGTTTTCAAGTTCCATTTAGTAAAATATTAGCATCCAAAGTGACTTTCCCAGATTTTAACGATTTTCTGCCTCAATCCGTTGAATGCGAATATCTAAGGAACCCAGCTTTCAAAATTGTTCTCGTTTTCAGTTCTGAATAGGAAATTAAGACACCTTTCCAAAATGTCTAAGAATGTTAAGATTTTGTCACACAAATTTTTCATGGGTTTTGGAAAAAATCATGGACTAACCCCTTGCCTTTTTTTCAAAAAAAAAACAACTTTTTTTTCAAAGTTAATGAAATAAATCGTGCCATACCTTACTGGAAAGATCTATTCAAACCAAATCGACTCATTGAAGCCAATTTTGTTTTCAAGTTCCATTTAGTAAAATATTAGCATCCAAAGTGACTTTCCCAGATTTTAACGATTTTCTGCCTCAATCCGTTGAATGCGAATATCTAAGGAACCCAGCTTTCAAAATTGTTCTCGTTTTCAGTTCTGAATAGGAAATTAAGACAGCTTTCCAAAATGTCTAAGAATGTTAAGATTTTGTCACAAAAATTTTTCATGGGTTTTGGAAAAAATCATGGACTAACCCCTTGCCTTTTTTCAAAAAAAAAAAAACAACTTTTTTTTCAAAGTTAAGGAAATAAATCGTGCCATACCTTACTGGAAAGATCTATTCAAACCAAATCGACTCATCGAAGCCAATTTTGTTTTCAAGTTCCATTTAGTAAAATATAAGCATCCAAAGTGACTTTCCCAGATTTTAACGATTTTCTGCCTCAATCCGTTGAATGCGAATATCTAAGGAACCCAGCTCTCTAAATTGTTCTCGTTTTCAGTTCTGAATAGGAAATTAAGACACCTTTCCAAAATGTCTAAGAACGTTAAGATTTCGACACAAAAATTTTTCATGGATTTTGGAAAAAATCATGGACTAGCCCCTTGCCTTTTTTTAAAAAAATAAACAACTTTTTTTTCAAAGTTAATGAAATAAATCGTGCCATACCTTACTGGAAAGATCTATTCAAACCAAATCGACTCATCGAAGCCAATTTTGTTTTCAAGTTCCATTTAGTAAAATATTTGCATCCAAAGTGACTTTCCCAGATTTTAACGATTTTCTGCCTCAATCCGTTGAATGCGAATACCTGAAGAACCCAGCTTTCAAAATTGTTCTCGTTTTCAGTTCTGAATAGGAAATTAAGACACCTTTCCAAAATGTCTAAGAATGTTAAGATTTTGTCACAAAAATTTTTCATGGGTTTTGGAAAAAATCATGGACTAACCCCTTGCCTTTTTTTAAAAAAAAAAACAACTTTTTTTTCAAAGTTAATGAAATAAATCGTGCCATACCTTACTGGAAAGATCTATTCAAACCAAATCGACTCATTGAAGCCAATTTTGTTTTCAAGTTCCATTTAGTAAAATATTAGCATCCAAAGTGACTTTCCCAGATTTTAACGATTTTCTGCCTCAATCCGTTGAATGCGAATATCTAAGGAACCCAGCTTTCAAAATTGTTCTCGTTTTCAGTTCTGAATAGGAAATTAAGACACCTTTCCAAAATGTCTAAGAATGTTAAGATTTTGTCACAAAAATTTTTCATGGGTTTTGGAAAAAATCATGGACTAACCCCTTGCCTTTTTTTAAAAAAAAAAACAACTTTTTTTTCAAAGTTAATGAAATAAATCGTGCCATACCTTACTGGAAAGATCTATTCAAACCAAATCGACTCATTGAAGCCAATTTTGTTTTCAAGTTCCATTTAGTAAAATATTAGCATCCAAAGTGACTTTCCCAGATTTTAACGATTTTCTGCCTCAATCCGTTGAATGCGAATATCTAAGGAACCCAGCTTTCAAAATTGTTCTCGTTTTCAGTTCTGAATAGGAAATTAAGACACCTTTCCAAAATGTCTAAGAATGTTAAGATTTTGTCACAAAAATTTTTCATGGGTTTTGGAAAAAATCATGGACTAACCCCTTGCCTTTTTTTCAAAAAAAAAAACAACTTTTTTTTCAAAGTTAAGGAAATAAATCGTGCCATACCTTACTGGAAAGATCTATTCAAACCAAATCGACTCATCGAAGCCAATTTTGTTTTCAAGTTCCATTTAGTAAAATATTAGCATCCAAAGTGACTTTCCCAGATTTTAACGATTTTCTGCCTCAATCCGTTGAATGCGAATATCTAAGGAACCCAGCTCTCTAAATTGTTCTCGTTTTCAGTTCTGAATAGGAAATTAAGACACCTTTCCAAAATGTCTAAGAACGTTAAGATTTTGTCACAAAAATTTTTCATGGGTTTTGAAAAAAATCATGGACTAACCCCTTGCCTTTTTTTCAAAAAAAAACAACTTTTTTTTCAAAGTTAATGAAATAAATCGTGCCATACCTTACTGGAAAGATCTATTCAAACCAAATCGACTCATCGAAGCCAATTTTGTTTTCAAGTTCCATTTAGTAAAATATTAGCATCCAAAGTGACTTTCCCAGATTTTAACGATTTTCTGCCTCAATCCGTTGAATGCGAATATCTAAGGAACCCAGCTTTCAAAATTGTTCTCGTTTTCAGTTCTGAATAGGAAATTAAGACACCTTTCCAAAATGTCTAAGAACGTTAAGATTTCGACACAAAAATTTTTCATGGGTTTTGGAAAAAATCATGGACTAACCCCTTGCCTTTTTTTCAAAAAAAAAACAACTTTTTTTTCAAAGTTAATGAAATAAATCGTGCCATACCTTACTGGAAAGATCTATTCAAACCAAATCGACTCATCGAAGCCAATTTTGTTTTCAAGTTCCATTTAGTAAAATATTAGCATCCAAAGTGACTTTCCCAGATTTTAACGATTTTCTGCCTCAATCCGTTGAATGCGAATATCTAAGGAACCCAGCTTTCAAAATTGTTCTCGTTTTCAGTTCTGAATAGGAAATTAAGACACCTTTCCAAAATGTCTAAGAATTTTAAGATTTTGTCACAAAAATTTTTCATGGGTTTTGGAAAAAATCATGGACTAACCCCTTGCCTTTTTTTCAAAAAAAAAACAACTTTTTTTTCAAAGTTAATGAAATAAATCGTGCCATACCTTACTGGAAAGATCTATTCAAACCAAATCGACTCATCGAAGCCAATTTTTTTTCGAGGTCTATTTAGTAAAATATAAGCATCCAAAGTGACTTTCCCAGATTTTAACGATTTTCTGCCTCAATCCGTTGAATGCGAATATCTAAGGAACCCAGCTCTCTAAATTGTTCTCGTTTTCAGTTCTGAATAGGAAATTAAGACACCTTTCCAAAATGTCTAAGAATGTTAAGATTTTGTCACAAAAATTTTTCATGGGTTTTGGAAAAAATCATGGACTAACCCCTTGCCTTTTTTCAAAAAAAAAAAACAACTTTTTTTTCAAAGTTAAGGAAATAAATCGTGCCATACCTTACTGGAAAGATCTATTCAAACCAAATCGACTCATCGAAGCCAATTTTGTTTTCAAGTTCCATTTAGTAAAATATAAGCATCCAAAGTGACTTTCCCAGATTTTAACGATTTTCTGCCTCAATCCGTTGAATGCGAATATCTAAGGAACCCAGCTCTCTAAATTGTTCTCGTTTTCAGTTCTGAATAGGAAATTAAGACACCTTTCCAAAATGTCTAAGAACGTTAAGATTTCGACACAAAAATTTTTCATGGATTTTGGAAAAAATCATGGACTAACCCCTTGCCTTTTTTCAAAAAAAAAAAACAACTTTTTTTTCAAAGTTAAGGAAATAAATCGTGCCATACCTTACTGGAAAGATCTATTCAAACCAAATCGACTCATCGAAGCCAATTTTGTTTTCAAGTTCCATTTAGTAAAATAAAAGCATCCAAAGTGACTTTCCCAGATTTTAACGATTTTCTGCCTCAATCCGTTGAATGCGAATACCTGAAGAACCCAGCTTTCAAAATTGTTCTCGTTTTCAGTTCTGAATAGGAAATTAAGACACCTTTCCAAAATGTCTAAGAATGTTAAGATTTTGTCACAAAAATTTTTCATGGGTTTTGGAAAAAATCATGGACTAACCCCTTGCCTTTTTTTCAAAAAAAAAACAACTTTTTTTTCAAAGTTAATGAAATAAATCGTGCCATACCTTACTGGAAAGATCTATTCAAACCAAATCGACTCATCGAAGCCAATTTTGTTTTCAAGTTCCATTTAGTAAAATATTAGCATCCAAAGTGACTTTCCCAGATTTTAACGATTTTCTGCCTCAATCCGTTGAATGCGAATATCTAAGGAACCCAGCTTTCAAAATTGTTCTCGTTTTCAGTTCTGAATAGGAAATTAAGACACCTTTCCAAAATGTCTAAGAATTTTAAGATTTTGTCACAAAAATTTTTCATGGGTTTTGGAAAAAATCATGGACTAACCCCTTGCCTTTTTTTCAAAAAAAAAACAACTTTTTTTTCAAAGTTAATGAAATAAATCGTGCCATACCTTACTGGAAAGATCTATTCAAACCAAATCGACTCATCGAAGCCAATTTTTTTTCGAGGTCTATTTAGTAAAATATAAGCATCCAAAGTGACTTTCCCAGATTTTAACGATTTTCTGCCTCAATCCGTTGAATGCGAATATCTAAGGAACCCAGCTTTCTAAATTGTTCTCGTTTTCAGTTCTGAATAGGAAATTAAGACACCTTTCCAAAATGTCTAAGAATGTTAAGATTTTGTCACAAAAATTTTTCATGGGTTTTGAAAAAAATCATGGACTAACCCCTTGCCTTTTTTTCAAAAAAAAAACAACTTTTTTTTCAAAGTTAATGAAATAAATCGTGCCATACCTTACTGGAAAGATCTATTCAAACCAAATCGACTCATCGAAGCCAATTTTTTTTCGAGGTCTATTTAGTAAAATATTAGCATCCAAAGTGACTTTCCCAGATTTTAACGATTTTCTGCCTCAATCCGTTGAATGCGAATATCTAAGGAACCCAGCTTTCAAAATTGTTTTCGTTTTCAGTTCTGAATAGGAAATTAAGACACCTTTCCAAAATGTTTAAGAACGTTAAGATTTCGACACAAAAATTTTTCATGGATTTTGGAAAAAATCATGGACTCCCTTGCTTTTTTTTCAAAAAAAAAAAACAAGAACAGTAATCCGAACTGCCAATGGAAGGCTTTTGGAGTAGTTTGAGATATAACGGAGCAGAAAAAGTGTACTCCGAACGTTCAACCGAAAACCACATTAGTGAGTAGAATAAAACTAATCCAAAGCCAATATCAGTGATCAAGATATTTGAGACAAAATCAGGCCGCTAATTGAATATTTTTAAAGTTCTGTCTGCACGTATTAAAAATTAAATTCATCCAAATCGATATCTTCATGCGTTTTAAGAATTTTCAAAAAAATTGAAAACTTCTGCCTCTACAACGATCTGCTTGGAGTTTTTGGAACAAATTCAGCACAAGCTCGAATCTTAAATTCTTGTCTGACATGCTATGAAAAATAAAATGACCGCTGTTTTTTGATGCAGATTTACTGCCTGAACAGAATGGAAGACGGAGCTGGAATAGATGTCAAAAAAAGTTGAACAAATTTTAACTTTCATTGCAGCATTTTTGACATCTATTCCAGTTCCGTCTCCTATTCTGTTCAGGCAGTTAGCTTTCGTCAAGTATAAAATTGTCCTGTTTTCAAAAAAATGGTTTGGTCAAATTCAGTCAATTTACTTGCAAACAAATCTGACGTTTACAATCACGCCCTCTGGCTTTTCAACATTCGGCTTGTACCGCAGATGAAGCTTTCGAATATTATATCGTATCCAATTCATTTCAATATGGTAAATATAATAGCAATAGTAATTGAAAAATTGTTCCTACATAAGTTCACCTTCACGACATTGTGGCACCTTTACAAAACGTTTCATGCCATATGCGGTACGGTGCCTATCATGTCATGCCCCCCCCCTGCATTCAAAAACCAAAACCAAAATCTATTTCCATTCTTGCATTTCCAGTTGTTCAAGCTGGACGGAGCTGTTCATCTCTTAACAAAAATACAAAAAGTATTGGTGACAGTATACAGCCTTGGTCTTACCCAACTTTGGATCTCAAATTCCTTAGTCGTAAACATTCCTCTCTGCAGAACTCGATATTTTGACCTATAGTTAAGCGTTTTATAAATAATAATAAATTTATTTTCAATTCCCTTTGTGATGCTTAAAACAAACCAAAGGACTTACAAAACTCAATAAGCATCATCTGGTGGGATGGCTATGATGATTTGCCAACAAACTATACCATCTTCCATGTATGTAAGGATCAACATATAAAATTCAATTCACCTATGAGCATAGTCTCAAGACAGAGAGAAAATTTAAATTCATATCAATCAAACTTCCATAAAAAACTAAATTTTATAAATCTCAGCTTGATGCATGTATAGCAACCGGCACGTACCAAACACACATTATATTTGATAGAGGTGGAGCTCTATACCTTTTCATATTAATTTCTGTATATGTAAACGTGTCAAGAGCAATTAGTCGCACGCTCATACTAAACTACATATATTCTTCTACAAGTGGCTGAAAATCTTGTCTAACACAGAACACAGAAACTAGACGATATAGTATAGAAGTGGAGCTGTGACCTCTTTTCCTGTTGTTTGCGCCATGTGTACCTAGCTATCCAACCATCATAATTATACGGATAGCCAAATCCCTTGGGGGTACAATTAGAAAATTTGCCACTTAACCTGTCCACGAATCACTCAACAAAGTTTTTACTCCTCCATGTGCCTTGTGACCTTATCACGGAACCTGTTGTGTCCACACTCTCCTCTTCTCTAGGCAGTGTAAAGTGTAGGTACAGTGTTGGTTGCTCCTCAACAGGATGAGATTTTTTTTTTTTTAACTGTCGTCCTGAGGTTGCCCTGTTCTGTCTCATACTCGCATGCACGTCCATCATCAAAACAAGGAAAGTTAAACATAAAATGTTGACCCCCTTTTTCCATCATGAGAATAAGGGACGACAAACGGCCTCAGGTAGTATAGTGAAAATGAGGGGATGGGCTCACTTAGGCGTTTGGGTACGAAACAAACTTTAAAATTAACTTATGATTCAATTATGATGCTTAATGCCTGTGTGTTGAAGAATGTACAAAAAAAAAGATGAAAACAACAACAAAAAAGAGAAACACAAGCAAAGTGTGTTTATGGCGTGGCGGGCTCAGGTAGACATTTGCATTTCAGATCAACTACGCACCATTCGTCTTAAGATAGACGCAACATCCCCCACTTTCATCATCTGAAAACGATTCAAATCAGACAAAGAGATATTCAAATTATTTCTATTGTAAACGCTGCCGAGGGGGTAAATGTATGCGATGCACAAACATACATACATACATACACATATGGAGGTGCTTTATTTTGGGTAGTCGAGAGTATCATTACGCAAAACGTTAACGTGGCTTGAGTGAAAGTCGTGAAGTTGTGCGTTTTTTTTAACGCTGAAAGTAGGTATATGGAATATCTCACAAAATTTGAAAAGCATAGAAAATGCGTCTGAGCTGAGGCAGAGGAAGATAACTTTTTGGGATTTAATTTTTTTAGAAAATATTTTGAGCCAACAGTTTAAAACTTTGTTTTAAAAGTTTTGAAATTGTGATTTTTTTTAATAAAGATGCATTTTTTCAGTTTTCCACTTATAGCTCGAAAACTTTTATTTATTCGTAAATTCTATCAAGGTGTTTAAGGTTTTTTTCTGTGACAACATTTTTGGACTCAAGCACAAGTGGAAAGTTGACGTATTTTTATTGTTTCCAAAAATCCACTCGAAAACACTAATTAATTTTGAATTTTTGACTTCAAATGAACCGAGATATAATTTTTTGATGGTTTTTAATTTGCTTAATTCGAATCTGGGCTCAGAATTGCTGTTGCATGTTAAATTTTTGAGATATTCAAATTTAAGGGTTTGATCTTTGAAGAAGAATGCGTTTTAGATGCAAATTTGTAGTTGTATTATTTCTTGAGGTAATTTTTTTTTTAATTAATAATTTTTTGTCATTCTGAAGTACCTATAAACATTTTTTTAAATTCTTTTTGAATCTTTCAAATATACCTTCATTCACTCCTCCCAAGATAAGAGATAATGCTCCTCTGATCACATATCAAGAAATCTGAGTGTATTAGGGTGGTCCTTAGTTTGCATATAGTCTTTGATTTAAAACATTGAAAAACATTTTTTCTATTTTTGCTGATTTTCATTTCACTCCCTTGGTCTCCCTCTTTTCACTTTAAGTTACTAATAATAGGCTTGGGGTGATTCTTATATAACAAGCGAAAAAAATATCAGAGCGTATAGATAAGACTTCGACGAGAACTAAATTGTACTTGAGGAAGGGTCTTTTCCCCCCCGTTCAAGCGAAAAGGGTAATTTTCTAAAAAGTTGACCAAAACTGAAAAAAAATATTTAAAAAAAACGGTGAAACTTATACAATTTCATGCTATAGCCTTTTATAAAGTCACCGAATCCCTTCAATATAATTCTTTTTTAATTATGCTTTTTTTGTAGGTATATTAAAAAAAATAATTTTCAAAGAAAACATTATTTTTTTTTTTAATTTTGAGTTTGACAATTATTTTTTCGTAAGCTCATTATAAGTAACTTAAAGTGAAAAGAGCGGGAGACCAAGTGGGTGAAATTAAAGTCTGAAAAAATTATGAATATTTTATTTTTCTATTTAGAGTCATTTGATCCCTATCCAGTTCGGATTACAAAAAAAAAAACTTGCCCTGTAAGACTTTGATTTTTTTAAAATAGCTTTTAGGTACTCAAGCTTTCAACGCCTAAGCATATTTATTGCTATCACTCACAACCAAGATCTGCTGTGGACTTTTATTTAATAATAAATGGGTTGGGGTCAGAATCCCAAAAACAAAAATTCTGAAAACCCAAAATCCCAGAATCACAAAAACCCAGAACTCCGAGAACCCAGAATCCCGAAAACCCAGAATCTTGAAAACCCAAAATCCTGAAAACCCAAAATCCCGAAAGATTGTATAAAATGAAAAATGTGTGCAAATATTTTATAACATCGAGATTTAATCGATAAGAAAACTTTAACGTGAATGTGGCTTTAAAATTCGTTAGAGAAGTCGCAGTAACGTTTTTTTTTAATTTTGTATATTTTTATAATTTACTCGTTTTTTCAAATAAAGTTTCTTGATTTTGGCCTTTCTGGATTTTGGGTTTTCAGCATTCCGGATTTTCGGGATTCTGGGTTTTCGGGATTCTGGGTTTTCGGGCTTTCGGGATTCCGGATTTTCAGGTTCCTTGGTTTTTTAGCGACTTTGGGTTTTCGGGATTCTTGATTTGGGTTTTCAGGATTCGGAATTTCGGGATTGTGTCCCATAAAAAAAGTATGAAAACATGCGTCTTGCTGCTTTAAAAAAATGATGGCCCTTCTTCTAATGCTTAGTTCATCAAGATAGGAAAATCTCAATTAAAACGAGTGAGTGTATAAACCCCTGAAAAAGCTGTCAAACAACTAAGCGAAACGTAGTGTATTTTCAAATCAAGTTTTGGCAAAAAACTGTTTCAACTCAAAATTTTAAAGAAAAATCAATAAAAAAAAATTGTTTTCCATTTGAAAACAATTTTTGCTGAACCTGTTTATTAAAAGAACTTAATTTGAAAATATGCCATAAGAATAGACTTCTGGCTTTCCTAGAGGAAATACAATACTGTAAATGTTGCCGTTGGTTTTCAATTATTTTTTGTTCAATTTATTAAGTTCCCATTGGAAGTTATTGTAAAAAATTTTGACATGTCTTTACGTTTCAAGCTCCCTAAAATTGGAATCCATAATTTTTGGAGAAATGTCTGTGTTATTTTTTTTATATGTATGTTCGTACCTTCGTACGTGCATACGTTCGTACGTGCATACGTTCGTACGTTCCTATTTCGTACGTTTCTTCGCTTTTTACCGTTCACCATATCCGAAGAACGAATGAAAGATATCGACTACAAATTAATATTTCTTAAAAATAGTAGTAGCAATACTTGTAGAAAGGAATTTCAACGGAATTGAATCAGCGTTTTTTTACTATAGCAGTTTTAAAAAAATTGTTACATTTCTTTAAATTCAAATATCTCAAAAACGAATGATGCCATCGACTGTGGGTTGATGTTATTCTATGCATATTGACGTAATAAGGTATTGTTACAAATATGAAAATTGAAAACATATCAGCTAACAATTTTTTTTAAGTACAGACAAAACTAAAAATTGTTGAAAAAAGTTTTTCGGCTCCAATATCTTAAGAACAAACAATGATATTGGCTTCGGGTTAATTTAATTTTAGACACTGGTTTTAATTTGATAATTGATAGGATTTGTAAGAAAATTCAACATGCAGGTTTTTTTAAACTGAACAAAAACTACAAGAAACTTTACAAAAAATTGTTAAATAAATTTTTTCTTCCCAATTATCTTGAAAACAACCAATGGACCAACTGAAAAATATGTTGGTGTCTGGCTTTGGTCTTTACTTGAAAGTTTTTCGATCTTGAAATAGTGTTTTTTTAATAATAAAATAACATCGGACCTCTGTATAGCTTCTGAGGGCACCAATGGAAAGTTACCAGTGCGGGTCGTAATCATCCTCTTTTTGCAATTTTTCTTTATTAAATTGCTCTTCCTGTCCAAGCTGGGGGAACTATTACCACACTTCCATGGTATTTTTTCTTGTCCGCATACCAACCTACATGCTTTGAATTCTTTTGGCAAATTGTACGCAAATCACCTGGCAGGCGATAAAAATAGGCAATTTAACTAACCCCTACAGCAGCTAGGGGATGAAAACAAAAATCTGACAAAAAATTAAGAAAATTTTTTTCTTCGTTTGGAGCTGATTTAAGGCCCATCCAAATGGATTTATATTTTTGGAGCATCTACCAAAATTTTGAGACCAATCATGAAAAACTAACATTTCGATTAATTGATTTTGTTTTATAAGCATGTTTAATATTAAATATTTCGGAGAAATATTATTTTTTTTAAATTCACCAAAATAAATGTACCTACTATAAGCTTGCAACCGACAGAATTAAAAAAAAAAAAAACTCATACTAATATTCATTTTCAGTTCAAATAATTTTTTTTTTGCACGCACTTTGAATTCATGGAAAATGACATTGCAAACAGCTCAGAAATTTGCATTCCTAATCATCCTTGTCCGATTCAGTGGAGCAAAAATGATTCAGGACACTGTGAGGTTAATAGGAAAAATTGCATTGGTAAGTCATATCAGCTGGAGAAATCCTTTGTGACCGTATTTGTCGTTGTCGTTGACGTTGTCGTTATCATCGTCGTCCTCCTCATCGTCATCCCCTATAGTTGGTAGTTCTTTCGATTGGCGTTTGCCTTCATATCGAATACTCGTACTGCAATAGTAATATTGATGATGGCTGGCTTTCATCGGCTCCCTTAGGACATTCTCATGAATTCATTTGATGCGACGACGACGACACGACAGCTAAGAGATTGGGAGTGGGTTTGGTTAAGGTTATTCTTAATGTTGTAAGATTTTCTATTTCCTTTTTATTTTCTACATAGCATGAAAAAAGTTTTCTGTACATTTTCGTTTTTCGTTTTTTTATTTTTTTACACAAATCCCTTGGGTGAGATCAATTTAGCAAATTGAAGGGCATCATGATTGGACACTGTGTATAAGTTAATTGCCAGCTCTAAATTGATTCTCAAATTGAACGTTTAAGGATTTGAATCGAATTTTTGCAATGATTGTTTCTCATTGATTTGTAGATAATCTTGGTTGTTAATTTGTACATTAAAAAAAAAAGGAATTATAAAAAATTCAATTGGAGTTCAAGAATTTTGAATTAAAAACTCATAAAGGGGAAGGATTTCTTTTTAAAGTATCAAGGTACGATATATTTGTATACTTTTAGGTATTACCTTAATATTCATTACGTGACGGTTTGTATTTTTTGAAAAATGAAGAAAATTGATATCAATTGTGGAAAATGACACATGGATTTAGTCCTTTTTTCCAACTACCTTTAATGTATATGCTGATTAGTAAAAAAAAGTTCATTCGATCTTTTTCTTTTCCAAAAAAGATATTTCGAATTTGTTCAAAGTATTATTACACAGCTTATAAAATTCGAAACCTTTTTTTCCATCTATTTCCCTAAATGTTTACTCAAAAGACTGAAAGAAAATTAATCAAACACAAGGATTAAAATTGTTATCCTTTAATTTTTGTCTTCAGAATTTGTAATCTCCAACTGATGATACATGTTCTCTATCTCTCGACAAAATGCACCCTAGTTTCAATCCTGCTATTCTTTCATTTAATATTATGAATTGTTGTTGTGCTTTTAAAATGCAATATCTGGATTCCAACTTCAACCCTTCTTAGTCAATAAATGGTAGAAAGACGTCTCTAGTTTATGTATGTTTCGAAAACTAAGAATTTCATTCAACAGATTATCAAATCACAAAAATAAATCAAAACTGTAATATTTATCTCCGACAATGACAAGGAATCAGGATTCAGCTCAGCATTCAGGATCTCTCAAATGCAAATTTAAATGAAAAGAAAAGGATATAGGTATTCTTGTAGTATCTATAAACCAAAGCCAAAGGACAGAAAAACAAATACGGAAAACAATAATGTTAACAACAAGGATAATTTGTCGATCTACGGGTATGTATAGTATTTCGGCGCGTCGCTCTTAACAAAATATTTGCATATACGATGAGGATTAAGGACGGATAGGACGACGAAGATTGTATTGACAATCGAGCTGTTCTGTGTTTTACTTATGTTTTTCTGCGATGTAGAATACTTGAGACCACACCAGTATTTCCCTTCGAGGGCTTTTGTGGTATAAAGTAAAGCTGTCACTCCCTGGTGTCTTCGGCTTTGTGATGAAACAGTGTTACATCAGATGTCCTTAGTGTTTTACCATGATGATGATGATGATGATTGCATACAGCCGAAAATTCAATTTTTTTTTCTCCGACCATTTGTCCCACCAGGCCACCAGGGGCTTGATACCTATAAAACCCACCTACTTCTCTTTGCAACCTGTGTATAATAATGGGACTTGTGAGTCTTTAATTTATGCCAAACGGGAATGTCATCATCATTGAGAATGTTTTAAATGAAAAGTCCTTAAATCACAGAATCGTTCACGTTTTTCATTTTATTTCATTTTTCTTTTTCTTTTTTTTTTTTTGTTGGGTGGTTGGTTTAAATTTTTAGCGGAATGAGAATATGATATTGTGGAAAAGGAAGACGAAGGAGGCTATAATATTGCTTGTAAACGACGACAAGAAGTATTTCCCTTGCTTGTAAAGAGCAAGGGTAGTACAGAAGAGGGCATCAACAAAGTTTCTTTCAAAAGCGTGAGGATAATCCTGAATCCGAACAAACTCCTTTATTCTGGTTTGTTGTGAATCAATAGACTGACTCTGCGAACAACTGACGAAATGCTGGTTCTGGTCTGGTTTGGTTCCTTTTGCCTTCGTTAAACCTCTCTTGGCCCTTTTTTTCCATCGTCTTCCTCTTCGTCCTGTGTGGCTTTTGTCTATGTGCAACAAAACTGAAGGAATCTCAAAGCAGTTATTATGGCAATTGAATGTTTGTCTTTGGCGTGTTGAATACTAATGAAAATCGAGGTGGTCTTCTTTTTTTTGTATTTTAACTTGAAAGCTTGAAACATTTCTGAATCAGAATAAAAAGAGTGAAGATGTTTAAATTGGAGAGGATTTGAAAATTTCAGCCTTGTAAAGAGGAGATTTGTTAATTTCAAACTGAGGACACAGTTTTTCAATCAAGTGTATGGAATGAAATTTATCATGTTAAATAAGTTTTTTTTGTAAAGTGTTAAGATATTCAATCAACAAAAAAGAGATTTTGGAATTTGCTTGGAAAATATATCGAATTAGATATACTAAGACTTGCGTAGACCTGAACTGTGTAGACTTAAGTGGAACTGCGTAGTTTTGTTTAAATTTGCGTAGACTTGCGCATGCGTGCGTTGACCAGCGCAGACCTGAAAAGACCTGCGTTGATGTGCGTAGACCTCCGTAGGCCTGTGTAGGCTGGTGTAGACCTTACATAGACCTGCGCAGACTCGGCTCAGAAAGACCCGGTGGACCTGCGCAGATATGCGTAGAACTTCGTAGATCTGCGTATGCCTGGGTAGACATGCGAAGACTAGTATAGACTTACGTCGGCCCGCATAGACCTAGCATAGACCCGCTCAGACTAGACCTGCGAAGACCAAACCTGCGGAGACCTGATCTACGCACACAGACCTGCGTAGACCTGCAAAGACCTGCTTATACCAATGGGATTAGACGCTGATCAATGAGTCGTAAGTTATGTTTCAATCGCTCTTGAGTTTCTTGGAGAGTTGGCTCTTTGGAGTATCATACATTTAGCTCCTAGTTGTTTTAGACGGTATACTTTTTTTTTACGAATGTCCCATATTATTAGGTGCCAAGATCCTAGAACCTAAAAATAAGTATACTTTTTTAAAGTTTTCAACAGATTATATTTATGAATCATCTTGGTATAGACATCATTTTCGACTTTCCATTTAGTAACAGCAGACAGTCTGCATCAAAGCTATTGGTTTTGAATATTTACCCTACAAAACATAGAAGCATACATATATGCCTAAATGGATTTCACCCCAAAAGTGCATGTTTATCCTCACTCTTGTTAGTTATGAAAGTTATTCTTTGATAAGTGTTTGAGTAATTTTTTCATACCAAAATTTATTTTTTATTTTACCAGTTCTTACCTTCCAAAAAAACCGCTAACTAAAAAAAATAATATATAAAATCCAGTCATATTCTTGATGGAAAGAATGACAAAATTTTATTCAATCATATATTTGACTTGGACAAAAAAAGAAATCAAATCAGAACAAAAAAAAAAAAAACAAAATCAAAAACATACTTAGCTTCTTTGATAAATCTAAAGCTAAAAATAGCCTCACAACACCCACACCTATGGTACTATAAATTGTTTTTTTTTTCAAAAAATTTTCAACGAGAACCTTTACTGGATAGTGTGTGGACTACCTTTGTCGTCAAACACAGGACCGAAATTCAATTTTCCAGTAAATTTAGGGCCCACACAAATAACTAAAACTTTTCGCAGCATTTTAAAACGTAATTTGCCTAATTTAAATTCTTTAAAAACACCTGTATGAAAAGTTGAATCGAAATCGGCTGAGCAAATAACGATATATACGGGAATACGTGAAAGTTTTCCTCTGAGTTTATTGATAAAAAGATTAAATTTTCTAGTAAAATTTGGTTACAATTTCATAAGATTTTTCGTTGAGTGAATTTTTTTTTCAGTGGAAAAGGAGAGAGTAAAAGAAAATTTCCTTCAAGACTCGAAATTGGGCCCAATAAAATCCTATAAAAAATTAAATCTTAGTTTGACTTTACCTACTCTTACTACCTACATACTTTATCATGGCGATAGGATACAAATCATAGATCCCATTTTGTAAAAATGCAATTTAAGGACTATAAATTTTTCATTTCAAATTTGATTTCACTTCGCTTTGAAGTATACACTCAGGGCCGGACAAGCTATACTTGCAAGCGGTGCAAATGCGCAGGGTGCTGAGTCCAATGGACGCATTGAGCAAGCTTTAATAAAGCCACTCCTTCGCAAGTATTTCTTACCTACTTTTTAATTTTCATTTCTTTTTAATAGCACCAATATTGATATCCATTTTATAACTACTAGCTTGAAGAGGAAAAAAAAGTATGATTTTTTTTTTGTTTTATGAGTTTGAGTTTCTCGCATAAACCGTAAATGAAAAATCATTTTCCAAAAATCAAAATACATATCTCAAATCGCTTTTCTGAAAAACTCAGATTTTGAGATAAGCCACTTTGCTTCTGAGGGGACGATACATCACTTCTATCCCAAAAAAAATAAGTCGATGTCTATGTACCTAGTAACACCCCTTTAGATCTACAATACAAAATCTTTGAAAAGTGCTCGATTTTTTTCGCCCCTTGGGTATTGATACCTCGTAAAAAAGGCAAAGCAAAGTCTACACCCTGGTTACCAATAAAAGCAATTGGGGGCACTAATGATCAAGCATAATCAAGGCGCCAATCTTGGGCCGGCCCTGTATAAACTAAAGTCTTAAAAGCAATAAATTTTCGAGTGAAATTTGGCTATAATATAATAAGATTTTTTGTTGGGCGTAATTTATTTCAGTGGATGAATAGTGGGAAGAACTAAATTTCCCTTGAGATTCGCGATAGAGCCCAATAAAATCCTTAAATTTTAGTTTGACTTTACCTACTACTAAAACTATATCATGAAAATGGGATATAAATTAAATTATCCCGTGTTTTGAAACTGCAATTTTAAGGAGAAATTGTCCAAATGTTGCTAGTAAAATTTCCCTTAGTGAATGTTTCCTTCCTTTAAAAATATGGAATTTTGATGATGTCCAAAAATGTCCCTCTGAATTTATTGGTAATAGGAATACATTTCGAGTGAAATTTGGCTATAGTAAATTACATAGGATTTTTTTTGGTGGAATTTATTTTAGTGAAGGAGGAGAGGGAAAAACGTAACATCTCTCGAGCCTCACGATAGGGCCCAATAAAATCCTAAAATTTTAAATCCTAGTTGGACTGCGATATCATTGAGATAGGATACAAATTATTAAACCCCTTTTTTTGAAACTATAAAATTGTAGGGCTGTTAACTGACGAAATGTTGCTAATAAAATTTCCATAAAGAATGCTCCCTTCGTTCGAAAATATGGAATGAGGATGATGCTCAAAAATATCCCTTTGAATTCATTGGTAATAGGAATAAATTTTCGAGTGAAATTTGGCTATAATTTGAAAGGACTTTTTTGGGGGGAATTTATTTCAGTGAATAACGAGAGGGAAAACAAAATTTTCCTTGAGATTCGCGATAGAGATAAAATCCCAAAATCTTAAATCCTAGTTTGACTTTACCTACTACCACTACTATATCATGGATATAGGATACAAATGATAGATCCAGTTTTTTGAAACTTTGATTTAAAGGACTATTGATTGTCAAATTCTGACTTCTGGATTCTAATATTAATATTAACAGGGCCCATAAATACCTGACTGGCAAAATAGCAGCTAGAAAATCTAGCCCTGATATAACAAGAAATGCCCCTTCCATGAATGTTTTTCTTTCTTAATAGATCCCATAGACTGGAAAATGCGCTTTCTGTCAATTTTATTCTTTTTTTATTACAAATATTTATATGTGTATGTGGATTTATATACACATACATATATATTTTTTGTTTTATCTTTTTGATGCGGAATAAGTCTTATGCCATTCAGTCTACTATCCTGGTTTATCCTGTTGCTGATAAGCGTTGTTATTATACGTATCTTATTTTTATCCTTTTTGCAAACATATAATAGTCATACATACACACAAGGTATGATGTGTGTGTATTTATATATCTTGCAAAGAAGATCCTTCTTTTATAGTGCAAAAGTGCAGAAAGTTCTTTGGTCGGTTATTTTTATTCCTCCTCTGCTTCTACCTACTATTATTATTTTTTTGTTTTGTTCTATTTTCTATCGTTTTCTTGTTTTTTTTTTTATTTTTTCTTACCGGAAGGAGAAAACGAATAGAACAAAAATATCCTTTCTTCTTTTTAGCCCACTTGACAGCAGCGGTTTTAACAGTATGAAGATGACGAGCAACATGAAGAAGCAGTTATTTTTCAAAAAGAAAAACCGCTGCTCTTCAGCTATTGAATTTTATTGCATCGACTTGAGGATATAGCCTGATGCCTGTTTCTATAGGAGTATGGGGATCCTTCGGCACCCTGTTGCCACACTGCTGCGTTTTTTTCTTACCATGTTCCCAGTCTATATCTTTCACCCAAGGAAAGGGGAGGGGTATATAAATCTTCTAGAGACCAAACTCCATAGTCAGGACACAATGCTGAATGTAGTGAGGATAAAATTCCGTCATATCAAAGAGAAACTTTTTAAACGTGATCAGAATTCAATTGATGCGGTTTTGCTTTTAAACTAGCTTTTTGGCTTATAAGAGATAAGACCGCATTCCGCATTCGTTCGCTTTTTCCTGTTGCCCCACGAGTACAGAAGAGGACTAACATAGTGAAAAAAAAACTAGGATGAGGATGACAACGACAACGATGGTCCGACCTACGATCCATCCATATATACCATCAGGACCAGGACTCCCCGCAGAGAAAAGGTTATTCATCATTTTATTCTGTCAGAAAGAATAGCGGTATGTGCGGCGGCAACAGATTCAGGAAAAAGAGAGGTGGACTTCATAGTGATGAAGACGAAGTTCAATGGGATGCTATTAGATAGAAATCTTTTATCCCTTTGTTCGTGGTTCACTATAAAGAGGAGAGAGAGAGCATCATGATACATGATGCATTGATTTGGCATTCGAAGTTTTATCCTTTGACTCTGTTATGCTCCTATTTCGTATAAATTTCTCTGTATACTATATACACTCTTCATACACAACTTGGTGCATCATCAACCCCCCAGCTAATGGTCTAACCTTTAAAATAAAAAAAAAACCTGCAACTTAATAGCAGCCCAAGGGTTCAGTTCAACCCCATTACTCACATCTTTTAGTCCTTGTTAGAATTTTTGCGAAGAAGTATTGGTTTAAGTAATAATTACGCCTTTAACAAATTGCTCCAATTAAATCGGTATAGCTCCATTGGGGTCGATCCTAAATGTTAAAGAACGAAGGGAACAAAAGACGAAGGAACATCCCTGAATTGCTGGCAATTAGTGTTGTGGACCTAAAGAAGATTTTGTTTCGCAATAAAAGAGAAATTATTAGATGATGGCTCGTCTATGGTTACTTTTGCTCTATACTACATACATTTATATACGCGTGCGGTTCCCGTTCCATTAAGGAAGTGTTCGAGGGAAAAGTTTCTATTTTTTTTTTGTGTCTATGGTGGGTGCTTGGATTTCTTGCTTCCAATGACTGTCCAGGTTTAATGCCTTTCATTTCGATACTAATTTATTGCTAACGATAGATAATTATGATTTTGAGTGTTGTATATCTACTTTGTGGTGGAACTTTGGAAGAAGGAAAAAGAAAATCTTCGATCTTAGAACCTTATGGTACATGGCTATATGATTACATATTATAAGATCTAATAGTAGAACTCACTTAAGACTATGGTATAAGAAAGTCGCATTAAATAAATTGCATAGGCCAGCACAGTCTGCTGGTAGTAGAGAAGATTTCAAATAAAATTACAGAAAGTATTAGAAGAGATCTAGCTAAATTGATCAATTTAGGTGATGATGAGAATTAGTAAGAACAAATTTCTGACGAGATGTTTTTTGTTTTCTAAAAAAAAAAATCTTAATCCTTTTATATTTGAAGAAACCCGTTGAGCGTCGAATATTTTGATTAATCACTTTGAGTTTCTGAATAAAAACAAAAAGAAAATAATTTATTGAGTTTTTCAATAACCCAGGGGATAATTACTAATTTACTTCTCCGGTTCACAATCCATGAAGGGTCACAGGCTAAGACCACGGCATTGGCAGGTTTCCATCCTCTACAATCTCGAGAACTCTGTTTCCAGTCATTTAGACCAAGCTTTCTGGCATTCCACAAAGGCTCGGTCTTCTTTGTTATCTAGAACCTTAGGGCTGGGATTCAAAGGCTTTTTTGGCGGGAGCGTAATTGTACATTCGTTCGATGTGGCTAAGCAAATGAAGTTTTCGTGTTTTGATTTTCTGGACTTCATTCACATAAGTAGGAAGTAGCCTAGGTCTTCTTTGTTCTCTAGAACCTGAGGGCTGGGATTCAAAGACTTTTTTGGCAGGAGCATAATTGTACATTTGTTCGATGTGGCTAAGCCAATGAAGTTTTCGTGTTTTGATTTTCTGGACTACATTCACATAAGAAGAAGGCTGAAATGGTAGCCACGAGCATAATACTCGCTCAGTGACACAATTACAGCGGAGCGAGCCGTTTTGATACCATAAATCGTTCGACCTTTGGATGAATGTGGTTGACAGTAAGGGCTCGTCGGAAGATCATCTTCCATGCTTTGACATTCATAGAGAGTTCGTGGTTTAAACTTCTCCTCCATTCACCCTCTAAGCACACCGGACCAAATATCCATCGAAGAAATTTTCTTTCTAAGGACCCCAGTATCTCTCTTTTTGTTTGTCATCCAACACTTGCCATCGTAAAGCAGGACTGGCAGTACAAGAATTTTATAGACGGTCATTTCGTTTCTTGTGTGAGGAGTTTTGAACCCACCTGCTGCGTTTTTCAACAGGAACGCTACAAAAGTAGAGCGACAGGGATAGCAGATGACGCCATATTTTTCTTGATGCTCTTTTGACATTTCTCTTTAGTAAGGTTTGCCATTTCATGATGGAAAGATATACGAGCCAACAACGAGTCGAAATTATTAAAATTTATTACCGAAATTCGGAGTCAGTGGCCTCAACGTTAAGAGCGCTACGTCCAATTCATGGTCGTCATAATCGTCCTAGCAGATCAACAATTGAGCGTCTAGTGGACAAATTTGAATCCACAGGCACAGTACAAAATGTTCTCGTGCCAAAAAAACAAAAAAGTGCCCGTAGTGTCGAAAATATTGCTGCCGCTTAAGCTTCAGTTGCAGAAAGCCCAAATTTGTCTCTCACACGTCGTTCTCCAGCGTTGGGCATCTCTGTGACGTCGTTGTGGCAAATTTTGCGAAAAGATCTTGGCCTACATCCTTACAAGATTAAATTGACGCAAGAACTGAAGCCGCTTGAGCACCAGAAGTGTTGTATGTTCGTGAATTGGGCTGAGCAACAACTTGAAAATGATTCATCGAAAAATCATCTTCAGCGATGAGGCTTATTTCTGGCTGAATGGCTTCGTCAATAAACAGGCAGCAATGCACACGAACTCCATGAGTCATCATTGCATCCCGAAAAAATTACGGTTTGGTGTGGTTTATGGGCCGGCGGCGTCATTGGGCCGTACTTCTTCCGGGATGATCTAGACCGGCACGTTACTGTGAATGGGGATCGCTATCGTTCAATGATAACCAAATATTTTTGGATGATATGGACTTGGAGGACATGTGGTTCCAACAGGTCGGCGCGCCACAAGCCACACAGTGAATGTCACAATCAATTTATTGGAAACCAAGTTTGGAGAACGTGTTATTTCACGAAATGGTCCAGTCGCTTGGCCGCCTCGGTCGTGCGATTTGATGCCGTTAGACTATTTCCTGTGGGGCTACGTCAAGTCTATGGTCTATGCCAACAAGCAAGCGACGATTGATGAACTTCGTACGAATACCGAAGGTGAAATTGCAGCAGTATTGGCCGATTTATGCTTGAAACCGTCGAAAATTGGGTTCAGCGTCCGGACTTCTGCAAGCGTGCCCGTGGTGGCCATGCAAAAGAAATCGAGTTCCATACATAATGGCATCAAACGTACTTTCAAGAGAATAAAGAATTTCATTGATATCCAAAACCGTTTTTGTTTTATTTAAAAAAACTTTTGTAGCGCTCTTATTGAAAACCCCGATAGAAAGGAGCACTGATTTGCTAGGGTAATTCTTCGTCTTATTCGAGATCAGTAAGATGTCATTCGCGTTTAGTCCAAGATAGATGAGCTCCTAGATGAACTCCTTAGCTACTTTAAAGTTGTTGCCATCAAAAGTGACGTTTAGTCCTAGCTGGTTGAGAGATCTTTCATTGTTTCTTGATACGAGTAACATGTATTTGGTCTTGTCTTTGTTTACTTGAATGCCAACAAGTTTCACCTGCTTTTCAATAACGCCCTGTTGGGCTTAGCCGATGATGTTGATATGAGAAGTTGGACAGATCTGTTGAAAATAGTGCCTTCCAACTTAGCGACTGCCCTGCGCACTTTTTGCTACAGAACGAAATTACATGACAGCACATCATCTTGCTGAAGTCCTCTGTATGTTTGAAATAGTTCTGAAGAGCTTTTCCCAAGTTGTGCACATTGCATCGCATATTTTATAATACCATGTGATACAACTATACTAGTTTTACCAGGATCCCACGTTCAGCTATCCTATCGCCATAAAGCTACTTACAATGAATGTTGTAATAAGCTGCTTTGAAGTCAATAAAAAGATGGTGAGAACCGATTTGAAATTCGATGGAATTTTTCAGAATTTGCCTGAGGGTGAATATTTGGTTTATGATGGTCGATCTGCCGGCTTATGATGCTCACGTAGTACGTTGGATAGGATCTGGTATGTGACGTTTATCAGGAATATTTATTGCAAAACATAAGATCACCTTTTTTATAGATGGGACAAATGGAGTTGATAGACCAGTCATCAAGAATGTTTTTTTCCAACCAAACTCGGTTAGTGAGTGAGATGCATGCACTCTTTCAACACATCCCCTGTGTACTTGAAGTGCTCCGCAGGTAAACCATCAGATCCGGTGGCCTTATTATTTCTTTTGACCTTCTGTATAGCCAAGTTTACCTCTTCTAAACTGCGTGGTGGTACACAGGACCAAGACCCGGAATATATCTCACCGCAAAGAGAATAAAACTTTGAATCTTGCTATTCGAAGAAGCTTACCAGAAAATTTAAGCTCGAACAACGCTGTAAAACGTTCTCATGTCATTAAATATCTGATGAAGACATAGTAGGAAAGAAGTTCGGAAGTTTAACGAAATGATTAAAAGATCATTTCAAGGTTATAAGGCCCAAACCACAAAGCCTGTACGTATGAATCGAACTTAGTGCTAGGGATATGAAAAAATCATAGTACAGTAACTGTGTTGTTCAAGTTCAAAGTTCAAATGACTTCAACTTTAACTTGAATTATATTCAGTCAATTTTCTATAATTGTAAATGTGTTGTTGTTCAAAAGAACAATTTAAACATTGATTGCACAATATTCCGTATAAACCGATTGTCACTTGAAATCGCAGATTACATCAAACCATTTCGATGTTGCATGTAAGAGAGCTTTATTTCAATTTTTAAAAGCAAGTCAGCAAACAGTTATTATACAATAATTATTTTTAGCACTAAAAGTTGCATTTATATTGTCGTAATCAAATAATTTGAATCATTTTTCAATTAAATATCAATCGATAAAATATAAAAATACTTTCAAAAATTAATTCTTTTGAAAGCAAGAAAATAGTTTCGAAAAGCATTTTGTTCAGACTTGTTTAACCAAAAAAAAAACCATCTACAATGTTGAGACTTCTAATTTTCTTATTTTTATTCAATTTTCACGTGGAATTAGTTTTCTCTCGAAATTCGGGCTTAACCGAACTCATTGAAAGGGTTCATTATGAGAGCAATTCAGCTACAGTGTACTTTATAAGATTTGACAAAGAGTTTTTAAGTTCATTTTTGAAAACACATCCTCAAACACTTGTGTCAATAATAAATGACCTTAGCGACGATTGGAAAACTATCAACAATGCCATCGTAGTTGTTCAAAGTCCCAAAATTTCAGAACCGCAAAATCATAATATCTTGAAAGCATTGATCGCAAAAATTCAAGTCCGGAAGTTTGTTGTTATTTCGGCGGCGAGTGGTGTTGAAAACCTTAAGCAGCATTTCACGTATTTCATGGAAAATAAATTCACCAGGATTCTTGGAATAGCTGATAACATTCCTTATGGACTTTTTCCCTATGCTGATACTGATAATAAAGTCAAGAAACTTTCAAGACATGGATTCCTTCCACAGCCCTTGAAAAATTTAAATGGTTTCATTTTCCGTACAACGATTCAGAGTGATATACCCAGAACTTTTGCTTTCACTGATAAACAAGGAAGACAACAAGTTGGCGGATGCTTTGGTCAACTATTGTCAACCTTTCTTCATCATCACAATGCAAGTTACAAAGATATTTCCATCAACAATTCATCGCAGTTAAACATGCCGGCAGTAATAAACGCAACGTTAGAGAACAAAATTGATATCAGTTTTAATTCACATCCACCAACCGTTACAGACTATAGTTATCCTGTAAGGATTATGGAATGGGCAATTATGGTTCCTATAAATGGTTATATCGGTCCACACGAATACTTTAAACGACCATTTAAGCTCACTACATGGATATGCATTGGATTAACCTTGGTCTACATAATGCTGATGAAAGTACTTTTGAATAAGTTTCTTCAGCAGCCTTTGGAAGTCTGGCATAGCTTTAGTCAGACATTTTTAGCGATGCTGATGTTAACTTCTGAAAAACCCATAACTTCTGCCTATCGGTTGCATCTTCAGATTTTTCTTTTTTCCTTCATAATTGGCAATATCTATGTGATCTTCTTCACGTCATATTTGACAGTTTTCATACAAATAAAGCAATTCGACACAATAGACGATTTGATTGAAAACAATTTCCCGATTTTAGTTTCAAAAGATGATTTGCAGTACTTGATTAAACGCAATGATTATCGCAAAGAGTTCACGGACTTATTTGTTGCTGTTGAAAATAAGATCCTCTATGAGGAGCTTTATTCCATGAAAAACACCAGCTTTGCCTATACACTTGGTGGCGATAGAAGGGATTTCCTAATTAATATGCAGGCCTCTTTGGTGAAGCCTTTGTTTCGAAGGGCTCGCCAGGTGATATCATTTTATTATGTTGGCTATATTTTGCCATATCACTCACCATTTAAGGAAATTTTGAATGAGTTCGTGATAAGAGTGAAAGAAACGGGTTTGATGTTAAAGTGGGATGCTGATGTTATTCACCAGGCTCCAATGGCTGGTTTTAAAATGGATATTGATCGGATTGCCGATGGTGTTGATGGTGAGAAGCCCTTGCATGTTCCATTGACTTTGCGACATTTAGAATTTGCATGGAGTTGTGCAGCTGTTGGATGGATTTTTGGGGTTTTGGTGTTTTTGGTTGAATGCTTTTATAGCAGTGTTTTTGGATTTTGAATTCATGAATATTTATCTTTATCTTTAAGTATGTAAAACTACTTTTTTTCAGACCTTGGACCAATTTTTCACAGCTTATAATCATTGATCAATGATTATTGTGACTGGTTAATCCAGGAATGTGCTTGTTTATAACAATTTTAGTCAATTTGGGTTGCTAATTAACGAAATCGTTAATCAGTCAATATTTGTTGATAAGCTTCATCAAACAAGAGCCTGTGAAAAAAGCTTATTACAGAACTAACCCAATGTGCACAAGCTGGAATTTGATGTTAGCACGAATGTTATTTTATTTAATTACTTTTGATCTTGTGACAGAAATAAGAATATGACAATAAAATGTATCACAATATTTTTGAGCTTTATTTTACGAAAAGTAAAAATTCTAACTGTTAGTACTCTATTTAGACAAATATTTAGAGTGGATTGAGTTGGTGTCATTGGTTGGGCGTTGTGGTAAGGGGGTAGCCACTGATTGGCGTTAATATGGCGATTTCCAGTGATACAACCAATATTTTCACCCGCCTCTTGCAATGGATTTTAAAGCTCAACCCTAGGTTCTATGACCTAGCTACTGGATAGAACTAATAAGGCCTGTTGTTAGTTTAAATGCACAGTCTCCAAGAAGAAACGAATGGTAACGGCCTTCAAATAATAGACTTTTCAGAAGCTCGTAATTTGGTCATAAGTTGCATTAGGTTTTCAGTTAAGAATTTACACTGAAACCTGGTGCTCAAAAATGAACACAGCTCTTATAATCTTAGACGTTTGTATTTTTCGAAGAGCAAAGGTCGACCCTGACCACTTCCTTGTGGCGGCAAGGTTGGAAGCTTAACTGTCAAATTTAAACAAACAACGAACCACATTTAAAAAGTAATTTAACAGTGAACATCTGCAACGACTAGATACAAACAACAGATCGGGAAAATCTGGAGCAAATATCGGGTTTTTTAATAAGAGCGCTACAAAAGTTTTTTTAAATGAATCAAAAACTGTTTTGGATATCAATAAAATTCTTTATTTCTGTGAAAGTACGTTTGATGCCATTATGTATGGAACTGGATTTCTTTTGCATGGCCACCACGGGCACGCTTGCAGAAGTCCAGACGCTGAACCCAATTTTCGACGATTTTCAAGCATAAATCGGCCGATACTGCTGCAATTTCACGTTCGATATTCGTACGAAGTTCATCAATCGTCACTGGCTTGTTGGCATAGAACAAAGACTTGACGTAGCCCCACAGGAAATAGTCTAACGGCGTCAAATCGCCAAGCGACTGAGGCGGCCAAGCGACTGGACGATTTCGTAAGATAACACGTTCTCCAAACTTGGTTTCCAATAAATTGATTGTGACATTCGCTGTGTCACTTGTGGCGCCGTCCTGTTGGAATTACATGTCCTCCAAGTCCATATCAATCACGGTAGTGATTCCCATTAACAGTAACGTGCCGGTCTTGATCATCACGGAAGAAGTACGGCCCAATGACGCCGCCGGCCCATAAACCACACCAAACCGTAATTTTTTCGGGATGCAATGATGACTCATTGAGTAGGTGTGGATTGCCGCCTGACCAATACCGCATATTTTGTTTATTGACGAAGCCATAAATGAGCCTCATCGCTGAAGATGATTTTTCGATGAATCATTTTCAAGTTGTTGCTCAGCCCAATTCACGAACATACGACGCTTCTGGTGGTCAAGCGGCTTCAGTTCTTGCGTCAATTTAATCTTATAGGGATGTAGGCCAAGATCTTTTCGTAAAATTCGTCACAACGACGTCACAGAGACTCCCAACGCTTGAGAACGACGTATGAGATACACATTTGGGCTTTCTGCAACTGAAGCCTCAGCGGCAGCAATATTCTCGACACTACGGGCACTTTTTTGTCTCACTGGCACGGGAACATTTTGTACTCTGCCTGTGGATTCAAATTTTTCCACTAGATGCTCAATTGTTGATCTGCTAGGACGATTATGACGACCATAAATTGGACGTAGCGCTCTTAACGTTGAGGCCACAGACTCCGAATTTCGGTAATAAATTTTAATAATTTCGACTCGTTGTTGGCTCGTATATCTTTCCATCATGAAATGGCAAACCTTACTGAAGAGAAAGAGCGGCAAGAAATATGGCGTCATTTGCTGTCCCTGTCGCTCTACTTTTGTAGCGTCCCTGTTGGAAAACACTTTAGTGCACAGGGCAGGCGATAACAACTAACAACTTCTGCCCAACTTCTGCGTATGCCAATGATATCAACATAATCAGCCGTTCTGAACAGGATATTAAAAAGTCTTGCGCGGCAATTGAGAAACAGATGAAACATTTTGATTTCCAAGTAAATGGGGACAAGGCAAATAAATCCAAACAAGAATCAATGCAAGATCCGTCAACTGTCTAGGACAAAATGTCACAATTGATAGCAACAATTTTGAAGTATTTAAGGAGTTTCTACCTCGGAATAAACATTAATCTCACGACCAACATCTGAATTAATTGTTAAGTTGAAGAGCTGAGCTTTGTTGAAATGAAATAAAACGAGCTGTGTATGAGATATTGACGAAAATCTTTAATTATTTGGAAGGTTGATATATGTCATTATGTATGAAATATTACGTCTTTCAAATATCCGCCATGGCTTTGTACAATGGCACTGATTCGAGAAGACTATTTTTCAATGATTCTGCAACTTATGTTCAGCTGAATTTGATATAGACCGCTGCATATTGATATAGACCTACGACTTCACCTCATCCTCACAAGAGAAAGTATCACGGGATCAAATCGCATGATATTGCAAATTTACGTCACTTCCCCGAAAGATAACCCTAACCTCAAATCGTTGTGACACTTAGGCCCAGTTTTTCAGTGCGAGATTATCCAAGTCTCTAGGTTAAACCTGACTTAGCTCCAGAAACGAGTTTTCCATCAAATAAAATCCTAAGTTAACTCGGAGTTAAATCACCTACTTTGGTGTGCTAACTCAGGGACCAAATTGAGTGCCTTTTGAGTTGTGGTGGCATCTCAATTCGATAGTGAAAGTTATTATCAGTGCAATTCCGTTATGACACCATCTCTAGACTTAGAAGGGTGTTATCCATAGTGTTGCACATCATTGGCTTTAGATTTTTGACAACTGAAAGATAAAGTTGATAAAGATAGAGATCATCCTAGTCTCGAGGTTAAGCCTGAGTTAACCCCAGAAACGAGTTTTTCAGTCAGTTAAAATCCTAAATTAACTCGGAGTTAACTCACATACTTTGGTGAGTTAACTCCGTGGTGCCATCTCTATTCTGATATGTGAAAGGCGTAGAAGGGTGGTATCCATAGTGTTACACATCGATGGCCTTAGATATTTGATAACTGAAAGATAAAGGTAATCCACAACTGAAAAAACACTAAACTGAAAAACTGGCCCTTAGGGACTCTGAGTTAAATCAGAGTTAGCTAATCCTGAGGATAAACTAACCCCGTGGTTATTCAGGCACAGTTTTTCAGTTGAGGATTAATTTTATCTTTCAGCTGTCAAAAATCTGTACGCCTTTAAAGCATCAAAATTGAATGGAATTTCACTATCAATTACTTTCACTATCAAAATCGAAATGGAACTACAACAGAAAAAACTTTAAACTGAAAAACACGTTTCTTAAGTTAACTCACGTTTAACCCCGAAACTACAATGATCTCGCATTGAAAAACTGGCCCTCAGTGTCTTCCTGTTAAAACCACAAAATATGTCCATATCGATATCATTCAATTTGAGCCAAAAGAAATTGTTTATCATCATCAGGAGAGGTCTCAATGGACTGGATTGACTGCTTCGGCATCGGAAATGTTTTTGGCATATCTGTTTTTTTATTGACGTAAAGGTATGCGACTGATTCACTGAATCAATCTTTTTGAATTTGGACAAAAATCGACTCGAAAGGACGGCCACAAGAAAACACTCATTTTGATAATAAAGTTTGATAATTTGCAAGTGTTGCTCAATCATCTTATTTGTCATGATAATTTGGCATCATTGACAGAATAATTAATCAAAGATAACATCAGCCTCTATTGGAAGACCCTTTGTATCATTTTACCTACTCAATCTTATCTGCTTTGAACCTCACTCCGTTTAAAAGTTTTTTTCAAAGTTTAAACTTTACAGTTATGGAAATTTTATAACTTTACAGTTATGGAAGTTTTTATATCGAAGAACTATGAAATCTGAATATCCCTTACTTATGAACAAATGATGGTGATTCTAATAGGAAACCAATTCCTCTCCCCTGGAATAAGGAAGTAAACATAATTTAGCCCATAAAAATCATTTAACAAACGCAACGCCACTATCCATACACAATCATAAAAAACACTCAAACCATTCACCTCCACTCCATTTCCAAAGTACAAAAACCTAAAAATCATCCAACAAAACCCAAACCACTCACAAGACCAAACAAACGATAACCTTATTGACTATATAAATAGTTTTAAAAAAAAGTAAATAAATTCTTCAACATTGAAATGACCTTCAAAGCCCTTAATCCCTGACAACATACATACAATCCAACAAAAAATATATAACAAAAGAAATAGGACAAAAGGTGAAATGAAAAGGATATACCTACAACGAAAACGGACACAAAAACAAAAAAAAAAAAAAAAAAAAAATACCTAAGCAAACTCAATTGAATGAACGAATTGAATTTACAAGTTTCCATCATATCGTCCGTCGTTGTTGGGCGGCCAGATTATCCATGAACATTTTGAAAGGCAACTTATAGAGTCAGCCGACTACCGACGACGAACGACGCGATAGTATTCCAGATTCCTGTGCCATTGCCGCTGCTTCGTGCCTCCGCAACAAGCAATTCCATTGGTAAACATCGCGTGTGGCACACCCGTACCGCAGCTATAGTCGGCATTGGCATCGGCATTAGCTACCGTGACTGCGACAAATGCAACCGTATTTACTTTTCTCCATCGATTACCAGGACTAATAACCGATTGGCTTCCCTCTCTCGAATCCCTCAAACCCAATCAAAAGGTCTTCATTGCTTTTACAAGCCCCAAAGAGAGCGATTCATTGAAAATTCTAAATTGTGATGGGTTGGTTGTAGGTACGCCAGTCGGGTTAGAGCAGCATGAGGCGATTCGGCTGGCTGACTGGTGCGGCCTGATGTGATGGTTCGCAGTAGTTACGAGTATATATGGAGTCATTTGAGCCAAGTCTATTGTTTTAACCGTGACACACAGGTGGATTGGCCAAGTGTTGACTTTTCTAGCAAACCTAACCGAAAGGAAAACAACAGCCAGGTGTAGGCAGGTATATCCGCATCCGGTGAGTACCTTCTCCCATAACTCCCAACTATCACTTACCAACTCCCACCATCATCACATTCTCATTCAGCAAAAGCAATTGTCTTTGGTATTTCGGTTGATTTCGAATGTAATTTCAATTTTAATTGAAAATTCAATTATGCACCAATATCATCGAAGACCTCAAGACTGTCAAGCCTGCATGACAAGAGAAGGGTCGAAAAAAGAATATATATGCAGAGAGGGAGCTAAATTAAATTTTTTGTTTGTGGATAACTGGAAAGTACAGTTGTGCAATTGTTTCGTTTCATTTCGTTTTTTTTTTCTTCTTTACTCCATCACCTCGTCAACCACTTTTTTGGCAATAAAACCGTTGAGCAACTCCACCCAGAATTGCCGAAACAACTTAAAGCCGCTTTTTCGACCTCCACATCAGAAGAAAAGTGGTAGTAAAGTGAAACATCAGCATTATGGTTGATGAAGAGAGGATGGAGTTTGTTTGATGACGATGAAGACGATGTTGTTGATGATAATGATGATGAAGATGACGATGCGGGTATTGGTGGGACGAAAAGAATAAAAATAATTTTTATAGCCTTGTTGTTGATGGTTTTTATCTTTAGGCGAAAGATATAAGTACTTGCCTTCCTCAAGCCATCTATCCAAGTCTATATTGGCTTAATGGTTGAGGTGAATTTCTAGATGGTGATGGTGGTGGTAATGTTTATTATGAAAGGGTTCAATGAAAATGCAACAGTTCATCCCAATTGCAACACAAACTTACTTAGCTTCTCGGCTTCCAATTCATAAAGGGTCACAGCCTAAAACACGGCAGCCTTCCATCCTCTACCAACCTGAGCACGCTGCTTCCAGTCTTAGAGACCTGGTTTCCTGGCATCTACTGACGACGAATTGATCTTTAAACCGGAGGTTCGGTCTTTTTCGTTCACTGGAACCAAGGAGCTGAGATTCAAAGACTCTCTTGGCGGGAGCTTTATTATCCATTCGCTGGATGTGTCTGAGCTAAGGTATTCGACTTCCATTTGCCCTCTTCGCATACAGGACCGAATATCCACTGAAGAATTTTTCTTTCCAAGGAGCCCAGTATCAGTTTTCCCTTTCTGCTTATCACTCAAGTGTGGGTAGTCCAGTAAATAGAGCAATTTTAGTACTGACCAAATGGAAAAAAATGGCGACAGGCTGAAATTTTGCAGCTCGTTTTAAAGGTATTTATATACAACTTAAATCTAAGTTTTTCGACCACCTACCCCTTGCATGGGCGGTGCCACGCGCACTTTTATTAAATTTTGTTTTTTTAAGAAACGGCTGCACCGATATGGATGAAATTTTCATATTTTTAAAAATTGTTAAAGTAAAATTCGCCCACTGCCACGCCCACTGTTCTTAATCCTTTTCGGGAGCAGTTACAACGCTTTCCATGAAATTTTCAGAGTTTATTCTTATAGACAAAAAAATATGGAGAAATTAGTTCGAGTAAAATTCGCCCATTTCCACGCCCACTTTTCTTATTCGTTTGTTTCTCAGGAATGGCTCCAATGGTTTCTCTGAAATTTTCAGAACTTGTTCTTATGGACGAGAAAAAAATTAACAAACAAGTGTTAGTAAAATCCGCCATCTTCCACACCTACTTTTCTTGTTCCTCTGGTTCTCGGGAACGTCTTCAACGATTTCCATGAAATTTTCGGAATTAGTTCTTATGGAAGATAAAAACAGACTTTGGTAAGTTCCGCCTACTACCACGCCCACTTTTCCGATACCTTGATTTCTTAGAGACTAGTTTGGATAAAATTTTATGATTTTGTACAAACTAGCGATTTAAAAATTTAGGAAGCACTTTTGGTTTGGTGAAACCTTATGGGTGTCATGCTTCTTTTTCAGGTACATGGGTATATTAGTTTCTTGGAGCTGTCCTAGCGAGCAACGATTTCAAATAAAGATAAAAACCCAAATCAGTGAAGAAAATCATTTATTTGAGTTCTTTCATAGCGTAAGGAACAGGTTTTGATTAACCTGCTAAACGAGTGTGAAATTTTCAAATCTTAGACCTAATATAATTTATCAATGTACATTAGGGGGACGGGCAATCCTATTGTGTTTTAATTTATGGACGGGTTTTCTTTTTAAAAGCAAACCGATTGTTGAAGGGACTCTCATATTAAATAAACGACCTGATATAAAAAAATATTTACGCAAAACTTTTAGTTCCCGTAGACTAATTTTGTATTTTGGGAGAAATTTGTTTTTTGCTTTATTAGTTAGAAGAACCGTTCCAAAGAAATAAATATTGTGGAAAAACCGGATTCAAATGAAAATTTTCAAAAAAATTTTCTCGTTCATGAGAATAAGCCCTGAAACCTTTTCTGCTTCTGAGAAACAAATAAATAAGAAAAGTGGGTGTGGCAGTCAGCGGCTTTTATTAAAACTAATTTGCTTATTTTCTTCTCGATCAAGTTCTGAAAATTTCAGCAAAATTGTTGCAGCCGTTTCGGAAAAACGAAGAATTAAAAAAAAGTGGGCGTGGCCGTGGGCGGATTTTACTAAAGTAATTTTTAATTTTTTCTCTGGTCATTATAACAAAACATGAAAACATGGATGACATATCCATATCGGTGCAGCCGTTTCTAAATAAACCATTCTTAAAGAAAAGTGGGCGTGGCACCACCCGTGCAAGGGGTAGGTGGTCGACAACTTAGATTTAAGTTGTATTCCTACCCCTGAAACGACTTGCAAAATTTCAGCCTGCCGCAATTTTTTCCTTTTCTAATTCTAATTTTACTGTACTAAGGCGACACTCTCAGTATAAGTATTATATAGAGCGTGCACTTCGTCTTTCGTGTAAGGAGTTTTAAACCCATCTGTTGCGCCAAAACCAAGTAGCACCGGTTTGCTAGGTTAATTCTACGTCGGATCTTCACTAAGATGACTTTCATGGGACTAATGTTCACTGCCAGGTAGATGAACTCTTTAACTACTTCGAACTTGTTGCTATCAACTGAGACTTTTTGTCGTAGCCAGTTGTCAGATCCTGCATTGTTTGTTAATAGCATGTATTTGGTCTTATCCTGGACCAACTGGAACTGGGAGACCAACAAGTTCCTCCTGCTGTTTCTTCCGGGACATAGGATCACCATTTTTGTAGATTTTATAGAGCTGATAAATTAGTCATTAGTCATCGGACATACTTCCTTCCACCCAAACTTGGTTGATAAGTTGATGCATCATGCATCATTTCAATATATCCCATGTGTGCTTGAGGTGTTGGCCTTGATATTCTTTAGCTTCTTTGTAGCTAAGTCTACTTCTTCCTTACTGAGTGGTGATACTGGGTCTTCATTGACTGGAGTTGGGTTCTTTTCTTGTTCTATTTCTCGCCAGCAGTTTGGATTATTTTATAAAACTTCTGGGGATTGTTTCGGTTGCGAGACTCTTTGATCTTTTTTAGCTGAAAGACTGCGTATCTCCCTGGGATAACTGGTTGTTGACGTCTGCGTTTGTCGCAGATAAATGAACATTGGATAGCTTCTCGATCAGATGTTCACTGTAGGCTCTGACGACTTCAGGTATATGCTAAGGTGACCAACGTCAAATATTTTCTGTAAGGCCTTTGGTAGTTTCTTTTTTTTTTTAAACAATAGTGCTTAAAATTTTAGCTCAAGAATCTCTTACCTCTGAAGTTTCGTAGATAGATTGCAATCTAAAAGCATTCCAGCAATGGTACTTCTGTAATTGTGCATGATTGCTGTGTATTATAATTTACTGGTGAAATTTTGCTTATAAATACCAGAGCAACAGGATACAAACGGAAAACCGAAATTACGTCGTCAAAAAATGTCGAGGAGTGTTTTTTTTTTTTTGTTGTAGGAATAACAGGCCTCTCCTCTCGTTACCCTTTTATGGCGGAAAGAACAACAGCATAACCTGAACTCAATTTGAAACTTCATATATCGACCCGTGCAACTATCACCACCTCCATCAGCCAGCACCATCGCTTACTAGCATCAATTCAGCTCATCGTCATCATCACTATCACCATCATCATCATCACCATCATCATTAACATCATCATCATTATCAACAAAAACATCATTGTCGTCCTTCGATCTTTTCGCTTATATAGAAGGATTCAACAATTTCTCTGTACATATTCTATTGATGCTACCATAGTTCACTCCTTCCTTTTTTTTATCATCCTAGTTTTTGGGCTTTGTATTTTAGGCTGTGTATGAGTATGTAGTCGTCGTCATCGTAAAATCGAGAAATAGAAAGAAAAAAAGATATTTGACGAGGGCGGGGTAGAAACAACAGTACAATTGAACCTCCTTTGTGTTATTAAGGGAATAGGAGACGTGGCATAAAAACCCAATCTGGCAAACTGCCTAAAAGGATTCCGTTTTGTAGTGCTATGTTTTTTTTTCTTCCCCATTTGGCTTTTTTTTTGTAGTTTTGCTAGTGGGGGTCGTATATAAGGATATGGACAATGTTCACAAAAAAAAAAAAAAAAAATCATTGGATGTTATGGTTACTAACGAGAATGAGCTTTAAAAGTCTGTTAGCCAAACATTCCGTTGTCTCCGCAGTACCTAAAAGACGAGTCTAAACAGTTTTTTTTGTTTCTTATATTTTTCTAGATTGACAAGTACTACAAACTCGGAATGATGATTTTTAATCTTCTTAGAGCTGAACTCAAAAATTTAGTAGAGCATTTAACTATAAGACAACCTTGTAATAACAACTTATGTAGGTATAAGTGAGGGAAACAAGAAAAGCAATTTTCCAATTCTGACAAAGAGCTATATAAATAAAGGTGAGGTAATAGTTAGTTACATAGTTATATACGCTGAGATATTAATGTAATAGTTTTAATCTTATTAAGACCAGAACAATTTGTATGTTTCAAGGTATAAAAAAGAAGATTGTGCTGTTTGTCCCAACTTTTACTTTCATACAGTATTAAAAGAAGGTACTATGAGTTTGATTTAAGAGTGTTCCGAACAAAACCAGTCATTTTGCTAACTTTTTTTTGCATATATATAAGTATGTAAGACCGTTTCACTTTCATCAGATACTTTGTTTTATAAAATTTTGTATTTTTACTAATTGGTCATTTGTAGACGTATCATTGTACTAAAAAACATTTTATTAAAGTAACTGACTCTAACTTCAAAATAAACATAAATTTTCTATGAAAAAGTGATTTTTAAGAATTAATAAATTTTAGTATTAAATGATACAATTTTTAGAATTAAATAAATAAAGAAAATAAAAAATAATAAATTAAATTAAATGATATCAGTTAAAAAAAATTACAAAAAAATACCGTTATGTATACAAAATTTAGTGTCAAAAATGCGTTTTTTTTACTGTTACAAGTTTTTAAATTTTGTATTATTAAAATTTTTACTAAGTACAAAATTAAAAACTTCAATATGAATTTTATTCATTAATTCTTTTTAATTTATTTTTTTTTTGCAAAAGAATGCTATAGTGTAAGCTAAATTCGTTTTGCAAAACAGCCATTTTCGCCATACCCTCGTTTTTAAAGGCTTTTATCAAACTATAGACCACAAAATTAAATTTGTTTTTCAATGATGTCCTAGAGCAACGGTACCCAAACTTTATTAACTATGGAACCGTAAACATGGTCCAAATATATTTTGGAATCCCAACACTTAACACTTAACGATAACCAAAAATGAAAGGCACAACATTTAAAAATCTGTTTATTTCTTTTTAAGTGATTCGCGAACTTTTCCAATTTCTCAAAATTTTAAACTTAAAGCAATTAATTTTTTTTCTATCACTTTTTGAAACTCTCTATTCTAAATTTTTTTTTAACCTCTCTACGTTCTATCAACCGGTAAGTAGTGATCAAGCTTTGACATTGCATGGATGACCTATTCTTTTTTCCAATGCCTAATGCTTTCAGGCAATCAGTGAGTGTGGATATCGGTCGCGACATCAGTCAGCAACACACAACATACTTGCCTGAGCGAAAAAACGCACTTTAGCTTCATACACAGTCATTTGCCGAACTGTGGTATGACTTCCAATGGAAGGCAAACTAATGGGTGCATTCAGCCACCTATTAACCCAACTCACTATCGAAAAGAAAGTTTCAGAAAACGGAAAAGAAACGCAATTTATTATCGCGTGCATTTGTCTCCTCCAATTAAAAAACAATGTAGTGGAAATCGAAGTAAAGCTAGTAGCCATTCTTACTTCACAAATCTACTCTACTTTGTTGGATTTTGCACAGATTTGTGGAGATGGGGACTCTTAGTAAAAGTTCTATGAAATGGAATATGAAATAGGTTGGGCTCTCAATACGAGTAACCTCATCATTCGAGGACCAAGTGTCACCCGTGCTTTTCTTGGTTTTTTGGTTTGATGAGACCACCACAGTGCGTCGATTGTATGGAGATGGTGGATAAAAATCAGTTTTCCAAAACTAAATTGACTTTTCAAAAAAATTTGTTGTTAATATAATAAAATAGAAATTTTCTAAACGGAATTTTCACGCCCCCTGTCACGCCCTTTTGTATATGTGATTAATATCTGAAAAAGAGCTTGCACTATTTCAATAAAAATTATGGAATTTGATTTTCTAGGGTAGTTAAAAAAAAACAGGAAAGTTTCAAAACAATCCGCCCACCGACACACCCACTTATTTATTCACTCTTAACTTTTTGTAAACTCTTTGTGAGATTTGAAAAGTATTTCGGAAGTTTTAATTAGATACCTAGTGAGTTTAAGGAAACAAAATATGTATATTAAACTCTTTTCGCCCCTGCCACACCTCCTTTAGATTGCATTATTTGCGTACAAAATACTTCAGAAATACATGCTTTGGAAAAGATTCGAAAATCATCTTTTTTTAGTTTTTTTTGACGCTTCTAAAAATGGGTTATGGATCTACCCGAATAGTTCCTGGTTCATCAAGAGGTTCAGCATATTGCAGATGGGTTGAAATGCCACCTGGAAGTGCTAAGACAAGCCTCATGGTGCTTCTTGAAGAGAACATGATTCTTTGGACATTTCTTTAATCGTCGTTCAAGGTTTAAGTCAAAAAACTTTTCTTATTTTTCTTATTTTTAGGGGGAACTTTATTTTTCTTCAATTCATTCAAAATAAAAGTAAAAATTTCTGTATTTTTTTTATCAAAAAAAAAAATCCTCAATTTTTTTACTTTTCAAGCTTAAAAATGTATATTTTGAAGGTTACCAAAAAGTGGCATGAAAACTTTGCATTTTCTTAAAGTAAAATAATAAAAAAAATGTAATGGTATTAAAAATTCTGCTACAGTTGCTACAATTTTTTAAAAGCTTAATCAAATGGAAAAAATGCCTTTAAAATATAATTTTTTTAAATAAATCACTCTGAACTTAAAAATTATTTCAAAAACCAAATAAAACTTATCATACCAGCTCTAAATGAATCTTTTAATAATAACAATTACCCAAAAAAGATTTGCTTCTATTACTTTTCTTTCACCAGCTATATCCCTTCGCTCAAAATCATGTTGCACAAAAAGACATTGGCTATATTTACTTTATATGCCTTGAAAAATTCCGCTAATATATTATTTAAAAAAAAAACAAACAACAAATAAACAGTTATTCAACATGTGATAGACCCGTATCAAAGCCTAATAGAACAAAATTGCATATTTAATGCCTGTTTGGTAACGTGAAATTTTCACCAAGTTTCCCAAGGTTGTTTTTTTATGGTTTCTGACAGCATATTGATAAAATATATGAAAATTTGCAAGAAATTTCACGTTAACGAACACCTTAATTGTTATTTTTGTCCACTGGTTAACGCACTTGGAATAGGGGACCAACTGTCAGCCGCGCTTTTGGATAAAACAGACCGCCTATCTGTCAACAGGTGTGTTCCAGAACGAGTTTCAAACAGTTTGAAACCACCAGATTTAGTCGTTTTTAGTGCGAAGTCGTTCCACAGGTAAAAGTTTGTACTTTTTCGGACCAAAGAGAGCGCTCATGAGAGAGGAAGAGGAAAAGAGGAAAAGAATTTGGTCCTAGAAATTTCTTGTGGCCATTTCGTACTGGATGTCAAATGCCAAGTGCTCGTATGTGATATTTGAAAAAATGTCAGTTTGAAGCCAAATAACCAAACAGAATACAAATGGCTAGGGTTACCCAAGTGTTACTTTTTTTTTTTCTTTTCTGGTAGATGTACATATAGTTTATAAAATTATTTATCTTTTTTATTGTATATGTTGCTAGGTAGATCTTTTTTCGAAAAAGAAAATTTAGTAATGAAAAATTGTGTACCTCTTGTTTATTGGTGTTTTTTTTAACAAATTGAAGTTTCTTGATTTAATATGCAGGTACATAAAGAATATTTATTTGCTTAAGTTTTATCGTTTTTATACTTGTACGTTTCTTTTTTCTTAACATTCAATTTCTTGTTCAGTGATTTTGTAAAAAAATTGCTTGGCTTATGATTACCCTACGCGGCAGCTCCAGTCAAATATTTCTTTTGAAGTGGTGCAAATTAGTGCCTAAACCGTTCCCGACATTTTGACAGTTTTTCTTCTCCCTGAGAAGATTTCATCCTAAAACGTCACAACTTGACATTTAGTCCGAAATAGTGCGAAGAATTTAAGGAACACATCCTCGTTTCGTGTCATATTTGACACATCGATTTTGTTTCTCAAGATATCGATAAATTGAACCCTCTCTTTCAGTAGGCAGAATGAAACACATGTGAAAGAAAATATATGTAGAAAGAAAGGAAACGAAAAATACTTGTTTTTGCAGTGGTAAATTTTACCGTAAAATTACATATAACCAAAATAAAATAAAAATTCAACGTTTTATGGAACATTTTAATTTTGTTTTCCAATATAAATTTGTTTTATATGGTTAATGGTAAAATAATGAACTAAAATTTTATAGGATTTTTTAATAACCCTTTTGAAAGAAATTAGGCGGTGGCGGGCGTAATAAAATTAAACAATGGCCTTTATAAGGACCACCCTAGTGAATATCTTTCTTATAGGTTGTTTGGATCTTAAATAATTTTGTTCCCGGGCCCGTTAAAAAAATATCCAGAGAGATTCACTGTCGAAGCTTATAGAATATCTCAAACCATGATGAATTTATTTATTAAAATGCATAAGAACTGTATTCTTTGTTTGTTAAATTTGTTTGCTGTGAGATCGGTGTCTTAAATTGTGAGTACAAAAATTCGACATTTTTTATCCACTTGCGCAAAACAACAAATTCGGTTTTGTATGAACGCTATCAACCTTTAGTTGGGCGGTAATTTGTCACTCGCAGCAGAATAGAGACTTGAAAATAGGGTATTATAAATAATAGTTCCAAAACAAACAATTTTGCAAACACCTGTACACAATTAGAAATAAAAAAAAAATTACCTCCGAAAGTACTCGAACAACCAACTACATAGTTACTTTTTGACTTTTGTATACTAGCTTTGAAAGCAGTAGAAAATTTTAATTAATTGATTTCTCGTAAATGGCTGAAAAGTGTACCTTGACATTTGCACCATCTAAACTCTTAGTCATAACCTACACGTGTACCAAAATTGGGTCGAATCAGCGATCCATGCACCCTTACACTTCATGGGAAGAATCATATATTAAACTGTAATGACGCATTACAAATCTGCATAACAACAAAGAAAACACGAACAAATTACATGCGTTCTGTCACTACACCGAGCATTGAGTTCACACTCAGTTCAACATAGCCAAAACCCGGTGACATTAATTTGCAAAGTTTGTTTTGTCATTCGCGAGGATATAATTCACACTAGGTTGTTACCAAAAGGTTGCCTAGTAGACCAACAAAAAGCAAGCAAAAGAAGCAAAAGTAGAAGAAGAAACAAGTAGAAGCAGGGAACTAGACCGCGCATATAAATACGCCTAGACTCTCGGAGCAGGAGCCAGTCGGACTTCGATCGTCGGTAAGCAAGGATCAGTGGTAAGTAATTTGGATATTAACAGAGGCTTCCCCCCACAAGTGGTAAGGGGCTTCTTGTGAAGTATTCAAGTTTCATCGATTTACCAGTTTCGACTGTGATTTACCAGTTTCGACTGTGATTTACCCACGATAAGTGGTGATTTACCCGTTTAACGGCGATTTACCAGTTGTGACTGTGATTTACCCGTTTTACGGCGGTTGCACCAGTTACTACCGAATCGACGGAAGAGACGTGTTTCAACCGTGCCCCACGCCACCAGCTGGCCGATACCTATCGCGAAGACTACACCGGACCCGTAACGCAGGCTGAGATTTCGGTGGAAAGAGCTACTACGAAAACCGGAATTATACAAGAAGAATTTAACAAACAAAGACAAGGACCTATTGATGTTAAATTTCGGTGTTTTATTTAACTAACCCTGGACACCGTGAGCATACCCCAGCTGAAAAATCTAAAACACCCTCACACAACTTCTAATTTCTTTTTCTTAAAGTTGTCTTTCTAGTTTATACTTTAAAATTTACATTTATGTACCTACCAGCCTTACAATCTTGGTTGCCTTTAACTTAAAATGTAATAAATTAATTTTGTATAATCCTCGGATGAAATTCTTAAGCGCAACAGATAGCAACCCACTTCCCTTATAAAAATAAAATAATTTTAAAAGTAATAAACGACGACAATTTTGCTTCATTCGTCCTCCTCCTTTTCAGCTATCTTATATACAACCAAAATTACTAATTTATATTTTTCATTTGAATTCCATAAATGCGAAGAACATTAAAACTTTTTCTATAGCTTTTCTACAAACGTGATGGAGGGGGAATAAGAAGAAGAAGAAGAAAAAAAACTCTCTAATGAAGTATTTGCTTTTAAAATGGCTCAAAAGGGATGAGTCCATAAATTCTATAACACAAAACCGCAACTGCCTCCCTTTTTCAAGCGCAATAGTATCATCATCAACAACATTCATCCCCCTTCAAAAATTGTGGATTGTGGTGTTGTTAAACTTATTAAGCTGTATATGGGCAATTTAGAATTTAAAACTCTATGATAATTGCGAAAATTTGGACGCAATTTGAAGTGCTTTCAAACGTCACGACACGACGACAACGACACAACATAACAACGACGACAAAAGAATAAGGAAGAGGGAGAAGTTATATTTCATAGAAACCTAAGAGAAAACCTAACGACGGCGATTAGACACCCAAAATTTTAACCACAATTTATTGCTTTTATATCTAATTTAACTTTCACCAGATATTTTCCCATAGGAAAATAATTTCACTGAGTCGCTCGCACATAGTGTGTTGGTACTGTCTGTCCTGAAGTACTGGTGGTGGGTGAGGGTTAGACGATGTTCTTGGAATTAGAAGTGGCCATTTAAAGGTTCCTATGTATAGTTCCAGGTCCTTATCCCTATAGTCCAAATTGTGGTTCGGTTGCAAATATGCCCAACGGACCAAGTGGTTTAAGGGCGACTTTTCTCGAAGATGGCTAAAACTTTACCTTCTGCTTACTTCGGTTATATATAGCTCCGAATGATGGCCACCCATATGTTGAGGGAATTATTGTAAAGGCTGTAGTATAAGTATCTGGATGGTGTGAAAAGGTATATAGCGGTTATACTGAGGTTATCACTGTCGACTGAAGGGGGCAAGTATAAGTACGACGACGAAAAAGAAAATGACCATAATTCATTTCGCCGCAGAAAACCGCACGTTTATCCTCGCTGCCGTCAGATTTAGATTAGCTTACTTATAAAATATTTACACCCATAGCCCACAGGTAGGAACTTTAATTCATTTAACCCACCTGCGTTCATCTCTATTCCTACAACACGGATGGACGTCGACGACAAAGAGATACTCGGTACCATCTCTCATTCCATAGCCCACAACAAGACACACCGAAGGAAGGAGACCTAAAGAGTCACCCCGCACCGATAAAGGACCATAAAAAGACCAAATTAGAGAAATTGTCATAAAACCGGATCAACTTGTCATGAACTGTAATTGTCGTAAATTAACAGCAATGAAACACTTTTGCAAAGCTCTGAGTATACTACACCTCAGCCAGGACCAATTCCAGGGCTATATAGCAATAGCTACATAATATATACGAGTATACCGATACTGTCTTCCCTCATGCTCTGCAGTACTAAATATATTTGTTGAAAGGACTTTTGGGGGGCTTCCTAAGTGGTATATTTGTGTATAGGTATCGCATAAGGGACTCTGATGCTGCGGTGTGAAGATATTAGGGTTTCTGTCACACGTACAATTAGTTTTCTTCGGGAAAAGTCCAAAACATGTAGTATGTGGTCTTCTTGGTTCTTGTGTTGTCTGACTTTGACCGTTTTCTCTCGTAATGATTCTAGCAATATCTATACGTACTCTCGTTGTGTGTTCTGTCTTCTAAATGTTCAACAATATTTAGTTTTAATCGGTGTATAAGTATAACTGTATATATGCTGGTACCTACTTCCTTACATGCGTTTAGAAATTCACCGGTCATACCATCAGAGAGGATAATATGGAAAAGGCAACAGTTGTCTTCTAGTGATTGTACAGCTATCCTACTTAAATACACATTCCTACTCGTACAAAATGTATACATATCTATTCCTGCACGAGTACATACATAGATGTATAAGTTAGTCCTTCTTGAGGGTGGCTTTAATGAATGTTTCACCTCATTTCGTGAATGGGATATTAATTATAAGTGAATTATGGTGTGGAACATGTGGGTGTAATTTTCTCTCTGGAGGAAGGTTATGTATAATATTGACTGTTTTTATTGTTGTTGTTTTTTGGACGTCTGGTACCTATGGTAATATATCCTGATGTATGGTTTTGAATATAAAACACCATAAATCTGTGTAGAAAATATTGTGTTGAAAAGACGAAGAAAAAAAGAAAACTTTATGTAAGTACTTATATAAAAACAGCTGCTATAAGAGTATAAACGACCACATTGCAATGTGGTTTTTCAAAAACGACCAGATCTCGAAATTCAGTTTGTGGCTTTTCCCAAAACAACTAAACATAATGAGTCCAGAAAAAATGACATTAGGTACGAAATCTCACAAATAAAAAAATCTCGCATTCAAAATCTCGAATTATAGCCCAGTCAATAAAGGTTTTCACCTAAAAAAAAATCCAACATTTTTGAAACTTTGCACACTTATTAAGAATGGTGTAATGATGACGAAGTTTAAGAAAGTCACCATGAATCCAAGGCCAGCTCTAGCGGCAGGAACGTGCAACATTTTTATTTTTGGTTTTTCGTGTTTGTCTTAGAAACTATTTGCCCTATCAAAAAAATTTCAAGGAACAAAAGAAAGGTTTAGAAATTGTCTTCAATATTGGTTATAACCAAATTTTCCAAATCTTTTATACTTAAAAAGTTATTTTGCACCAAAAATTTGTCTTTTTTTTTAAATATTCTTAAAAACTCTTCATTCTATATTAGTCAAGGATATCTATGGTTTGACCCCCGGCCATATTGTAACAAATAAAAATTTTGTGCCAATAGACTCAGACTACTGTTACTTAAGACATATCCAAAATAAGCCAAAATTAGCCCATGGAAACATTGGTATTTAGCCGTTTCCAATATCGCAGATGACAACATTTATTCCGATATAAAGCAGACTTTTGAAACATCTGCTTATAACGATTTTTCACGCTAATTCGAACCTTGATATCAGTTTTTTACAAAAATAAAATCTTCAAACCACCGTTTTTTATTGTCATGTGTAAAAAATCTAAATTTTCATTTCTACTCCCTATACTGAAATATTGAAGTTATTTTTAAATAATCTTGTTTTTAGTTTTTACTTGATTTTATGAGTACTAGGTTGGTTAAGTTATTTGTTTATATCTTCAAAAATAGAAGCCCTAGGAACATTTGTTTTTTTTTTTTGTGTTTGACTAAAAGTTGACAAAAGTTTTGAATAATAAAGTCAAAAATTGTACTCAAAAACATTAAATTTGGAAAAAAAATATTGCGAGACTATGAGAAGCAAGATTTTTAACTTGCGAGATTTTGGTTTGCGGGATATTGTACGGCTCCCGAAAAAATGTTCTTTTAGGTTGGAAAAAATGCAAGTGAAAGTTTTCAATTGTAATTTTCTTTATTTTGGCATAAGTTCATCATTGTAAGGTCCATCGCTTTAAATGGTCAAATGTCAAAAAATTACTTTTCACATATAATGTTCTTTTAAATTGTAAATTCTATTCAAAAATATGGGCATGGTTCGTTTCGTTCTTTTAATCTCGTTTTTTTTCGGTTTTCCGTCTAATTCGTTTTGCATTTTGTTGTTTTGCATTTCATTGTTTGGTTTTTTATTGCTTAGGACAATTTTATTTTCGTTTTCTAACTTCATTTTAGTCTTTGATTGTTTCTCTTTTTTTCGATTATTTAATTTAATTTCTGAATTATTTCGCCTTTAGTTTGTTTCGATTTTAATTGTTTCGTTTTCGATTATTTTGATTTAAGTTTGGAAGTTTTTTTTTGTTCATTTCATTTGGTTTTTCGATTTGGGTGTGCATGTACTTAAGGCGCTAAAATTCACGTGAATCATTGAGAGAATATATCCATTTAAATAGAAAGTTTAAGTCCTTAGATGTCGGTCATTTAGAATCTGGTTTTGAAGTTTTGAATTTTCAAAAAAAAAACTTTAAAATTTTTGTGCACGAATCCAAAACTTTCCCATTTTCTTTAGAATATAACACCGAATAAATTAAATCAAATTAAATTATCAAAGAAAAAATAAACGGAAAAAAGTAAAGCTATGAAAAACTGAAAAATCAAAAATCTGCTAAAGTAGATCAAAAATAAAATAGTCAAAATATAAAAAACAAAAACAGTAAAATAATAAAATTTAAATTGCGATTTAAATAGAAATAGCGTGCTATGGCGTTTGTTAGTTTGTTAATTTAGTAAAATTGGAATTGGGGTACTAACAGAGTGTTAGTTGATGTTAATACTCATTACCTCAAGGAGGGCAGAAGAATCAGTTGCACCAGAAAGAATTTGATGCACAATTTCAGTTACTTCACGACGTCTTTCATGAGATTGTAAATTAATGAGACGTAGCCGATCCTGATACGGAGGTAAGTTGTAGTTGTCAACCCATGGGAGTCTCCTAAGAGCAAAGCGGAGAAATCTGCGCTGTATTGCTTCGATTCGTTTTATATACACAAAGTGAAAGGGGACCATTCTTGGCTGGCATACTCAAGTAAAGGTCGAACAAAGGTTGTATAAAGAGATTTCGATTAACGTAAGGATCTGAAAACTCCTTAGACCAGCGTTTAACGTTTACGGGAATATGTGATGGATTGGCATTTACTAACATTTATCTCTAATTTTTTTTTTTTGACACCAGACAAAAAAATTTTTCAGGTCATTTTGCAGAGGTAAAGAAATTCCGAATGCCGAATCACGGATTCCACGTCATTGATTGTGAAGAGTTAAATGATGAGTTAAATATTCACCGAAACACAGTGTTCTGTTTTTTTTTTTAAATTTTTGCGACGAAAAAGTCATTTGTCACGCCATTTCTTTATAAAGAAATTTGGTACACTTAGTGATTTTGGGATGCTGCTTGTTTTTTCTTTTTCAAACAGGGACAAATACAGGTCAAAAAATGGTGAAAAATGTCAAAAATAGAAAAAAGCACTAAGTCAGGAACTTAGTCAAGTTTATGTTTGAAACGACTTAAGATATATATGTGATTAAATGTTATTAAATGCTTTCATATAAAAGTGATTCACATACAGATTTGTACAAAATTAAGAAAAGCTAGAAATTTAAGTCATATTCTTTTGACTTTTGAAAAATTAATTAATAACAAAAATTATTTTTAGACTTATACTCTGAAAGAAATCTAACAATTCTGACATTTCGAAGTTGTCAATCGAGTTTTAGACCAACCACTAAAATAAATAGAAATAAAGAAAAGTTATAAGGTACTTATTAAAAATAAGTTTATTTAAAATTTTTCACAGTTGATGGAAATTTAACAGTTTTATAAGAATAATTCTTAGACTGACGGCAGATTTAAAATGCAAACAGATTATTTTTGGTTATTTCGAGTTTTTCTTTAGTTGTCCAACTGTCAGAATAATTGTCAAATTTCTTTCAGATTCAAACAGTTTAGATCTAAAAATAACTTTACAGCAAGAAGAATTCAAAAGAACAGCACCAAAATTGGATTTAACCATTTAGCTGTGATAATCAGAATTTTGGACAAATTTTCAAAATTTTGTAAAAAATTGTTATAGAATGAATTTTTTATCTGAAAGTATACATTTAAGCGTAGTATATTTTAAGATATTTTAAGCATAAATTTGGCAATGCTTCATTTTAAATTTTTGGACCATGTTCCGTCCTTAATTGCGGAGCCCCCACTTAAAAAAGAAAAAAATAGACAAATGAACTCAGCGTCCCACATTTGAGTCTATGTATAGTTTGCTCTGCCATACTGTTTAAAAAATTCAATATTCACGTTTTTTTCAAACAGTCGGACAGGGCGAACTAAGCACTCATTAGGTCTCGAATTTCGTGATATGTGATCTGAGGAGCTTGTCTAGAGAAGGGTGAAAACCATTCAAATTTTGTTATGTTCTTGAAACAAAAATACAATACTCTATTAGAAATAGATTCTTCCTTTTTTTATTTTACTTGATTTTGTACAGTTTTTCATAGAAAAAGAATTTGGTTAAGGGTGGACCATTTTCACTGTGAGCTACTGTATATTATGATGTTGTGCAGATACCTTTCAGGCTATACAGTTAGTAAGGTATTGCTTATAAGCAGATAGTATTAAGATCAAAGCTGTGGGATATAGTGATTACAAGAAATTAAGTCATAATACTAAAAAAAAAATTGTTTGACTAAAAATTGTGAAATATATTATTTTTGGCTTAGGTATAAATTGGTTATAACTCGTTAGAAACACTATATTTGAAAAAAAAATTCTTATATTAAAATTTGTAAAACTTACTTTTCTTGTAAGGAATGCATTTCTATTTTTTCGATAAAACAAAAGTTACGGACACTATTCACTAAAACCTAATTCACTCCTTAAATCAATATAGCGGCAACCTTGCAAGGGGTTGTTGGGCTAAAAGTCTAAATTTACTGGAATTTTAGATATTGTGTATAGAAAACTCACAGTTTTTGTGTTGCTTCGAGTTTTTTGCTGTTGCCAGTGATTTGTTTTAATAAGTTTTAATTTTGAATATTTTCGCTGTGTTTTTGCGTGACTCTTTGTGACTTTTATTGCTTCAAAAACAAAAGCTGATTGTATTTTGAGGAAATTTACAAACAAAAATAATTGTTACCCTTTATCCCTGTAAACGTTTGCTACAGTAAGCCCTTTTATTTGTTTTTATTTACTTTAGGAACAATAAAAGACAAAATACCGCCGAACAATAACAGACAAAGAATGAATTTCTTTGATCTTAGCTTATAGTAATTTATTAATACAAGCACGTGCAACTCTCAAAACTCGAGTGCTAATAAAATTATTGTTTAATTGACAATTATTATTTTCTGTAGCCCTGAACGCAGCTATTAGACATTCCAATAATCTTTCCAGTCAGTGCTTCAAAATAAGATTGTTGGTGGGTGAAAAAAATCGAAACGTCACATAGGTTACGTATTACGTTACGACAAATAAAAACAAATAAGTAAATACTCGGTCTCGCTCTTGCTCGCACCTATTAATCAATTTATTTTTTGTTTCTTTAGTATTTGTGGTGCAATTTCTTAATAAATATTTGCATTCTGCACTTTTGTGCAAAAAAACCTATCAAACGATATATAATTTATATGCCTTCAGCTGTTGTAGACCACAAATTTCGTGTGTGCCGTTTTATTATAAGATTTAAATTGTATATAAAACTTACAGTAAAATCGGCGTTGTTTCTATTTGACTCTTTGATGGTTTCCGCTCAATAAATATTTATATATTTTCTTATATTCAAATTTTATTCCCTGCTATCGATAAAGTCCCCTTTAATTCTTCACACAAAATCTATTTAAATTCCAAAAAATTCAAATTATCATCTATTCCCAAGTATCTTTTCTTGAGAAAAATTAAAAATTCCTCATTGAAAAACTTTTTTACCAAACTTTCACAATTCGATTCCCCGATGACAGTTCATAAAAAAAATTAATACAGACGAACCAAAAAAAAAAAAAAATAAAAATGCTTAGACATGTTTCCAAATTAGTTCAACTTATTTTGATTTCTTTCTCTAGAAACGGATGTCGCTTAATTTATTTAAAAAAAAGCAATTGTTGAATACAAGTATTTTTTCAAATTCTATTTTCGGGGTGAAGTTACACTCCACTCAGCAGATTATTAACAAAAAAAAAAAAAACAACAACGAAAAAAAAACATCTCTTCTAGCATTAAATTCCTTAAATCCAAGGATATAATATTAAAAAAAAACAAAAAAAAAACACCCACTGAACTTGAGGTGGCATAAGGACGAAAATCCTCTTTTTCAACTCATGAATAGGGTGAGTCACTGCTGTTGCTTGCTTGCTACTACTACTGCTGATGCTGAATGCTGATCCTGTGATGCGATTTATAAGAAAAGAAATTAATTCCAAAAGCAACATTATTTAATGCTTGAATTGAAAAGGAAAGCAAAAGGAGTCCTATGGTTTTCTTTTTTTTTTTAATGTCCTGTCTCGGTTTCTATATATATGTAGAGAGCGCAATAATATGAGGGTTAAGGATACAAAAATAAAAAATAAAATAAAATTCCACTTTAAAATTTTATTTCGTAGACCCAACAATTTAATTTTTAAATTGTTTTCCTCCCCTTTCGTCCTTCGTCGTCCTTGGTGGTGCATGTAAAATGAAAGAACTCGTAGTTTTATTTTACATTTTCTTTTTTTTTTCAAGGGAAATTTAATCAATTAACAGCAAGTAAGCAGAAAGTAAAGGAGTCTTTCCCGCCGCAGCTGTTTAATATATAAAAAAAAAAAATAAATACTACAGTCAACCCTACTTAACTGTAAGTGGCAATTTGACAATTGTTTATTTGTGTGGTATTTGTTTTTGTCGTAAGTTGAGTTCGGGCAACCGAAAATAAGTACACTAAACTGGAGTTTTTAGGTAGATTGGAAAAGATTTGAACGTCAAAATGTTTTTGCTGCTTTTATGAAGCTTTATGAGAAGCTGTCAGATACTAAACAAATTACAATTGTGCTGTCAAAACTGAGAAAATCAGGATTAAAGTAGTGACAAATTTTAAGACTGTACTCAGTTAAAGATAAATGATAAAAAAGCAGTTAACACAGGAAAACAAATAAATAAATAAATCAATAAATAAATAAATAAATAAATGCAAATGTGGTGTTTTGTAACTAGAAATCCTTAGTTGTAATTTTATCTATCAGTTGAATTGGTTTTTGAGTTAAGTGGGTTTTATAGAAGCGAAATTATTTATACCTCCTAGAAGTTGTGAAAAAAAAATGTATGGTCAACCGAAACCCAATTGAAATAATCGGATTTGACTGTAAACTCATAAAACTCAACATCCTTGATTCACTTGGTGAAAATTAATTTTTATTTATTAAAAAATAATTATACTCTATTTGTATATACAAAACTACTGATCCGAGGGTACTTCCTCTGGAATGACAATTTCATCATCTCTCATAGATTCCTTATTGAAATCTTTTGCCCTAAAGGCCTCAACTGTCAAAACATCATCAGATAATTTCTCTGATGGTGATTTACTTTCATTGTCTTCAGTCTTTTGATTCTCAATTTTAATTTGATCTCGTTTATTTTCAGCTGCTTCTGCATCTGATTTTTGTTGCTCGGCATTTTCAGATAAACCAAGTTTTTCCAACATCTCTGTTTCGAAAACACTGACCAATTCTTTAATAGCTTCTTTGGCTGCTTCGGCTACATTTGCATTGGGTTCTTTTGTTTCTTCTTCGATGATTTTTTTATTGGCTTCTTCGGAAGAATTATCAGTAATAATTGATGCTGATGGTTCCTCTGGGGTATCTACTAGTTCTTCAGACATAAGTTGGTCATTTGAATTAGAAGAATTAAGATCATCAGTTGATTCTAGAAACTTGTCTGAGTCACTACCATCGGATGGCTATTGTATGAAAATAAGAATTGATAAGAGTGAATAGATAATAATTTTTCTGTTGTGTTTACCAAACTTTTGTAGCTCACCTCATTGAAAGCTTCTGCTAGTCCGGGATGGATTTCACTTAGCGGAGTTTCACCTTCACGAATATAAACAGGAACATATCCAGCTCTGGGTTGTAGTTCTTGGTAAGGGGCAGCATCTAAAAAGAAAAATTAATTTTCATTAATTTGGCGGATCAATAAAATTAAAATTATTGAGAGTCTTATCAATTAATTTTAACTTGAGTTTGAAAATATTTGAATATTTGAAAGAAAAACTGTTTATTTGAAAAGATTATTTTAAACAATAATAAATTTGTTGCATCATTCAATGCTTTAATAAAAGGCAGGAGATATTATCATAGATTTCATAAATAAGCTTTATTAATAACGGGTGATTTTTTAGCTGGTTTGGTTTTGGCAACACTGGTTTTGACAGCTGACGTGTGTTTAGTACCTTGTGTCACTGTCAAACAGCTTCAGTTTGGTTTGCAATTTAACCATGGATCGTCTTACAAATGAACAACGCTTGCAAATTATTGAATTTTACTATCAAAATTCGTGCTCGGTTCGAAATGTTCATCGCGCGCTGCTTCCATTTTATGGTCGGCATTCTCGACCTTCTGAGCAGTCTATTCGGAAGATTGTGACCAAATTTCGCACCAAATTTACTTTGTTGGACATTAAACCACCAACATGTTTACGTACTGTGCGTAGTGAAGAAAATATTGCGGCCGTATCAGCTAGTGTGACAGAAGACCGCGAAATGTCGATTCGGCGCCGTTCCCAGCAGTTAGGCCTTTGTTACAGCACTACGTGAAAAATTTTGCGGAAGGATTTGGGCGTAAAGCCTTTTAAGATACAGCTGGTGCAAGAACTAAAGCCAGCCGACCTACCACAACGCCGAATTTTTGGTGAATGGGCTCTTGGAAAGCTGGCCGAGGATCCGCTTTTTTATCGAAAAATTGTGTTCAGCGATGAGGCTCATTTTTGGTTGAATGGGTACGTAAATAAGCATAATTGCCGCATTTGGAGTGAAGATCAGCCAGAAGCATTGCAACAGCTACCAATGCATCCCGAAAAAGCCACTGTTTGGTGCGGTTTATGGGCCGGCGGCATTATTGGGCCATATTTCTTCAAAGATGATGCGAATCGCAGCGTTACTGTCAATGGTGAACGCTACCGAGCGATGATAACAAACTTTTTTTTGCCCGAAATGGAAGTTCTTGACTTGCATGATATGTGGTTTCAACAAGACGGTGCCACATGCCACACAGCACGCGAAACAATGGCGCAATTGCGAGGCGAGTTTGGTGAACAGTTAATTTCACGTTTCGGGCCGGTCAATTGGCCGCCTAGATCGTGCGATTTGACACCATTAGATTATTTTTTGTGGGGGTATGTCAAGGCTTATGTCTATAGGGACAAACCCGCTTCGATTGACGCACTGGAAGCCAACATCCATGCATTCATTCGTGAGATACCGGCCGATATGTGTGAAAGAGTATGCCAAAATTGGACTCAGCGGATGGGCTACCTGAGACGCAGCCGCGGTCAACATTTGCATAAAATTATCTTTAAACATTAAATTGCAAGGTTCAAGCTATCGATTCAAATAAATATTTCATTAATTTTTTCGAATTTTTTGTGTTTTTTTTTTTTTTTTAAAGTTCTAAACCTCTTAAAAAATCACCCTTTAGTTCCTAATAATTGTGTTCCTTAAACACTTATACAACAAAATATAAGCAAAAATATAAATAAAGAAAAAAACTAAGAATACCAAGAAAACACATCGCATTTGTGTATTGTATTTATCAATTAATTAAACTTTGACCTTAATTTTAAGAATATTTAACTCGCAGTTCAAATTTATATTTTTATTCATCTGTTATCAGTTATTGTAGTGTAGCAAATTGAATTTTATTTAAAAAAGACAAAATATGCATTTTAAAATTTTTAAAACAGTGTTGACGAAAAATATTGTTTCTTTTTGTTTGCCTTTTCTAGATAGTGATAATAATAACACACTCTTAAGGCAAATACCCGCTCTTAACCCATTCTAAAACCAAATATCCGCTCTAAAGGCAAGAAGGAATAGAATTTAAGTTTTTAATTTACACCAATACCTAAGTCAAAACGTGAAAAAGTGGTCTTTACAATGTTGCAAGAGATTTCTCATACAAATTTTGACAGCTCGTTTTTGGCGTCATAAATTTGCCTATATTTACGATTAAATTGTATAAATAACCTTATCATTTTGTTTTTAGTATTTTAATTCTCATAGAACGAGGATTTCAGTGCAAGATCAGCCATGCCTCGGAGTTTAGCTCACGTTAACACGCACTGAGCTCTGATAATCTGGTACTGAGAAATTAGAGTTTAAGGCCCACTTTTTCAATGCGAGATTAGCTTAGTCTCGGGATTATCCGTGAGTCAACTCCAGAAACGAGTTTTCAGTCAAATTAGATCCTAAGTTAACTAAACGAGCTAACTCACCTCATTTGGTGAGTTACCTAAGCACTAAGGGACCAAACAGAAGGCGTAAAGGGTGATATTAATAGTTTCTCAAATCGATTTCAATAGATTTTTAACAACTTTAAGTTAAAGTTAAGCCCCAACTGAAAAATAGTTTTTGAGTTAACACGGGTATAATTTATCTTCACCGTTTTTTGGGAGAGCAGGTAAAATATAAACAGTATTCCTAACATAAAAGTTAAAACAACTCTCTTTTTCTTTTCTTCGCGAAAGAAAATAATTGCGAAAGCGAATTCAAAAAAATTCAGTCTCAGTTTATAAGGAAAAAAGAAAGGAATTTTTGTGAGGAATCGTGTTTATATTTAAAAGGGGCAGTTTTTTAGTGCGAGATCATCCTAGTCTCGGGGTTAAACTTGAGTTAACTCCAGAAACGACGAGTTTTTCAGTTAATTTGAATGCTAAGTTAACTCAGCTACTTTCGTGAGTTTAAACAGGGGACCAAATTGAGTGCCTTTTCAGTTGTGGTGCCATCTTGATTTCGATATTGAAAATTATTGTCAATGCAATTTCGTTGTGGTGCCATCTCTATTCCAATACGGTAAAGGCGTAGAAGATTTTTGACAGCTGATAGATAAAGTTAATCCTCAACTGAATAACTGTTTCTGAGTTAATTCAGGGTTAATTGATTTTCAGGATTAGCTAACTCTGATTTAACTCAGAGTTAACCCTGAACTGAAAAATTGGCCCTTAAGTTATCTGAGTCCTCTGAGATTTAAGAAATATAAAGTGGCTAATGTAGTACCTCGTGGCATGATGGTTAGTGCGTAGGACTGTCATGCCAAAGGTCTGGGTTCGAATCCCAGCCGCTGCCACCTAAAAACAGAAATGTTTTTTTCAGAGGTACTGCTTCTTGCGAGGAACTGACAAATCCTCCAAGAGTATACTTGTCATGAATAAGTGCTTTCTCATCTAGCCGTTCGGACTCGGCAAAAAATTGTAGGTCCCCTCCATCCCTGCCAAAAATACGCACACAGGAATGGTTGAGAGTTGTAAGTCACTAGGCCTTGGTTCTCCACGAGCTGTTGTGCCACCGAAGTTAAGAAGTAAAGTGGCTAAATAATCCTGAATTATTTCAAAACTCAGATCAATATCATCGAGAGTACATAATGATCACAAAGTAAGCTAAATCGAAAGAGGCTGCATCCAAATAAATTTAAATTAATAATTAATTAAAAGCAAGTAGATACCTGCAACTCAGTCGTGCAGTTTATTTAAATTCAACTTGGAATTGGCTTTCAATAAAATGATAAGCTTTTCAAATCTGATTGCACTATGCACTGCTATAATATTATCATTTTGAATGTTTTTGTTATTGTTTTTCAGTTTTAATTATTTGAAAATAAAAATTGTATACATCTGTTCTTCAGCTTTTGATATTAATCAGCAAAAATAAATACAGCTATAGGAGTATTCTGTGAATGTGTCTGGTAGGAAGGCTGAGATGACAAAGAAAAACGTTTAGAATAGGCATGAATCAGATTATGACACACTCAATATCAAATAGGTATAGAATTTAATTTTTTTGAGAAAACAAAGTTGGGTATGAGTACAAATTATTCAATAATAAACTCAAAAAGAGACTGGGTGCTATTAACACTGGGGACTTCCCACTGGAGCTCTTGTAAGCTAGAGCCCCCATGTTACGTATATTGTTACTAAAAACTCAACAATTTAAGATCTTTGTTTTCAGGTGTTGAATATGCAATCAAGTAAAGAACAAAATGTTTTTGAATAGTGAGTAGAATGAAGATATTGAAAAATTTTGTTTTGTTTCTTGTAGTTGTTTCCGCTTTTAAAAAGCACTATTTGTTGAATAATTTTATAAAATCTATCGAATATGAACTGGTGTATAGAATTTAATTAAGCCTAAGCCAATGCAATTGTGTGCTCTCATGCTATTTGAGACAAAAAAAATATTTAATAATTTTTTGTAAGATTTCTTGCAGTTTTTTCAAACGAAAATTTTGACAGTTTAAAAAATTTATTTATTGAATATTAAAAAAAATCAATTATCTATCACAAACTAATGCATAGAATAAAATTACCAAGAATTTTTTCATTGTTTGTTCTCAAAACATTCGTGCCGAAATATTTTTTTAACAATTTCCAGCTGTTCTTTTATTAAAAAAAACTACTCGTTGATATGTTTTCCTACCATTCAGCCGAAAATGAGAAAATTCAGATTAAAAAAACACGTTCTATGACAGGTGTACTCTTATTAATAGTTGCTAAGTGCAGAGTTGTATATTTTTTTGTAATAGATCGTATTAATTTTAGTATATTTTCATATACTTAAACAAATACGATCTATTACAAAAAATTATACAACTCCGCACTTAGCAACTATTAATAAGAGTACCTGTCCTAGAACGTGTTTTTTTTTTTATTTTGAAATTTCTCTTTATCGGCTGAACGGATTTAGTTAAATTTTCTTATATACAAATTTCAGTTCCAAGTTTAATAAAAATCGTGGGAGTCGTTTTGGAGAAGAAAATATTATCTTAAACGGTTTTTTAACTTTTGTATGGAAGGAATATGGAATTTTTTCATGTATGCAAAATTTTTCCTAGAAATATTTAAGAGAGTTCTAAAAACTCTTCTTTATTTATAAAAAAGCATTCACATTGGAAAAAAAACCGTCTATGTTAAATTTTCTTTAAAAAAATGTCTTCAAATTGATTTTTCAATAAAATGAACTATATTATCTTACCTTAATGAGGGCAGACATATTCCTTATTTTTTTAATCAAATCAACTTTAAACGATTTGTTCCGAGAAAAAGGGCATTTTTTGTTTGCTTTCGAAGAAAGAACTTAAACTTTAATTTTTTTTTTTGGTTTTTATTCAACTTCAAAAGTTTGTTAGTCAGGTTATTCGTCAAGGATTTTTTGTCTACCTTTTAGATGAATACTTTTGAGAGTGTCCAAAAACGAATGGTGTTTTATCAAAAGATACGCAAATGACTTGACGATTAGAGTCCATCGATTCCCACTTTTGTAACAACGAAAGAAGATGCCTTTTGGGTTTTATTACGAGTATTAATGGACTTTTAAATTACCAACGCCACCCAAATGACTTGACTTACTTCATTTTTTCACACTTTTACGTAAAATTTTCCAACTTTTTGGTTGAGAAGTGTGACGAAAGCTTCTGAGAGTATAATTAAACTATTCATGTACAAATTATTAACTTTAAAACGCGAAGACCTTTCATGGCGTTGCGGTGCACCTCGAAGACCGGGGCCGTGTGCGGTGGCACACACACCACACGCTATTCACTCTGCTCTTGGAGACTCTCTAGGAGATCACGACCCACAGCTTGAAAAACACTCTTCAAAACAATAGAAATGTTTTTTTTTTAACCAAAATTTATATTTTTTTGATCTTTAAAAATGTAAGGGTTTTTTTTAACACTCATTAAGGTATTTTAAGAAAAAATCTGACTTAATGAAAAATTTACTGTTATTTCACTGCTTAGGAATGTTAAAAAACTGTTAGCGGAAATATTTTTTTCTTACAAACGGCTACTACAATTTTTATTAAACTTTTTCTCTACGCTCAAATTAGTGCGAAATACTACAAAAAATTATCAAAATTTTAAAAAATGTAACTATTATTATTTAATTAATAATAAATCCTTAAATATTTTCATGTATTTGATATCTTTCAAAAATGATAGAAAACTCAAGGCGATCAGGAATTCTTGATAGATTTGAACCTTCTATAAAAATAAAAAAAAAACATAAAAATTAAAAAATAAAAATATTGTTTGTATTAATATTTACTAATAAACTTTCGCATAATATCGATAATCGACTTGTCTATTCAACTTTTGAATAGAATCTCGCAATAAGGCCCTTAACAAAATTGTAAAAGAAAAAAATTAATTCTATTTCAGAAACTGTTACAAATTTTGTTCAAACGAAAACAGTGAAAATCGAGTTTTTTTGATTTTCGAACGGGAATATCTACAAAACGTGGGCCAATAGAATATTTCTGACTTCAAATTCTAATTTGAAACACCATCGGAAAAGTATATTTCGATTCTTGTGGAAAAAACTTATTGACCATGACCAGTGTAATCTATATGAAAATACTAACATAGGTATGCTGTTGACATTGGTTAGTTTTGAAATGCAAGTAGGTACACATTACACATAATAATCAGTTGCGGAATCAATTTGCTAGCTCAAAGTCAACCATTACAAAATGCGCATTTATAACTTTTTGTTATCTGTTGTATCGGGAAGTGAATGAAATAAGTTTTTCCCTATTTATATTAAATTTATAAATGTAATTTTTCAATGAAATTCAAAGTCTAAGCTTTAAATGCTCAAAAAAACAGTTTCTTCAAAACAGATCTAATTCGGATAGAAAAATAGGAAAAACATATACAAAATTGCATCTTTTAGAATTCAAAATTTGTGTATTAAGCCTTGTTTTTATATCAAAGCGAAGTGAAATTAAATGTGAAATGAAACATCAATAACTTATGCACCAAAGAGTTTAAAAAAAAAAAAATAGATTTCGAAAACCTTATTGAGTTGCATTTGTTTCTCCTTGTCGCCAAAATAATTGCAATTAGTTTTTGACAAATTTTCATTCATCATTCATTCACACCTAAAAAAAAAGTATTTATGTATATGAAAACTATACACTTTTAATAGATAAGTAAACCTGTAAACCAGATGTAAAATACACGAGGCATGGGGATTTCTTAAATATTTGCGAAATAATTTTGGAAATTTTCTATTTAAATCTAGTTTTCGTGGAGAAACAATTTTTTTTAATTGAACTTACTTGAAATATAAGAGATTAAATAATAAGCTGCATAGTTTCATTAAACAAAAATAGCATTTCTTCACCAGGAATAGTCTTGGACTTGAATAAAATTATTCAACCCAAAAGATAATTTTTTAAAAATTTTATATAAAAGTACATAAATATGTATGTAAATTGGAGACTTCTTCTTGATAGCCTTATTGGCCCGTTACTTACACAGTAAATTTTATCCAAATTTTGTTTATTGATTTTAAGTTTAAATGAAATTAAAAGGTACATTTTAAGAAATTATTGTGCCAGAATACCTTTATATAATACGCATTCATTGCAACTGATTTTATTTTGTCAGCATATTTCTAATGAGAAGATTCGAATAATTCATTAGGTATTCTTTTTAATAGACATTCTTCCTGAACAGAACACATGCAACAGACACAATATACTACTAGTTCAAGTAGGCAAGCAAGCAAAGTATTTAAAGCTTCATTAATAGCAAGCACAATTAAAAAAAAAACCGAGTATATGTACGTGCAAAAATTTCATTCTTTCTCTAATTAGTATGTTTCCATTCTTACTTAAAATGCCTCAATTATTTCATTTATTACTATGTTTAAAAGTGAAAGTATAAACACATTCGCAGCTTTGCTTTAATAGCGATTTTCCCTATTAGATTGGCACGTTTTGAACATACATAGGTATAGAAAAAAATATTTCTTTTTTCTCGGGAAAAACATTAAATTAAAAAAAAATGAGAAAATACCAAAAGTATGACATTTTGTTGTTAAGGCAACTATAACTGTGATAGTTTTTTTGTAATTATTTCACAATGTAAAAAAAATATAAATATCTTTTGACAGAATTGAATAATAAGTGTTACAGAAATAAATACCTCACAGTTTTTAAAATTCATTAAATTAAGGAGAAATTCCCTCACTAAAATTTTATTGAAGTAAGAAGACGTTTTAAAGGCGATTTTTAGATTTTTTCGGACTTTATTTCAGAATTTTCACAAAATGTTTGTCGTAGGTTTGTTTTAAGTAAAGGTCATGTAGATACTCGTTCAATTGAAAATGTTTTGTTTAAAAATTTGGCTGAATTCCATTAAAGGGAGGCTTACCAGAGAGTTTTTATGAGAAATATAGATACGGTTGGTTCAATAAATAAGAAGCTATGTGCTTTAAAATAAAATCTCAGGTTATTCTACTAAATCCGTATAATTTGTCAAAAATAAACCATATGGAATTTTAGTTTTGAAATAGTTTTCAGACTTAAAGGCATTACGGTAGTTATGACTAGTAATATAAGAATATAAGTTTTTATTGTTAAATTTTAGGCCAGTAACTACTATATACAAGGCTACAATTTTGGGTGTGTACACTAGGGTGAATCGTTATTTTTTTAAATCACTGCTTGCAACTCATCAATCAGGAAGCCACTAAAAACACCCCTTTTTCAAAAAATGTACTTGTTTTGAATATGAAGTAGAACAGCTACGTCCTAGAAGCCATCAATATTTTTTGGTTGAAACTAGCCCTAATAACCGTAATATTTTTTTGAACATATCCTCATGATTAATTTTAAGTAACTTTGGGGAGAAAAAAAAACGGGAAGCCACAGAAAAATGGTCCTTTTTCAAGAAACTGCTTATTTTGAAGAAATAAAAATGCCTTATATGTAGTCCACAAAAAATAGTAAACATTTTGAGGGTTGCCAATGAAATAATAATTCATTATATTTTAATATTAGTAGATACGCAAAATTTCAACTTTTACTGCATAAAGTCCCATAAATTTCCTACATTGGGTTTTTTGTAACTCATTTCACTAAAAACGCTCCACCCTAGTGTTCACTGCTTACATTTGATTTGGGACTAGTTAAGTTTTAAAATCATATAGTCTGACAGTGTTTCCACTTGATATTTTAATGTAAATGTAAGGAAAATGATGTATTTTATTTTATGTATTCTCATTCAAGAAAAAATAATGCGAGACGGATTCGATGGACAAAAGTGCTTGCAAGACCAGCTAAAAGTTTTTAAAGTTTTAAAAAATGCATTGTCTGCTTCGAGAATCTTGTTAGATTGAACTCTTACAGGCAAATTAAAAAAACGGGGTAGCGAAGGGTAAGCCTCATTCCGTACATTAAATGCAAAATGTTACTAATAAAACAAAATTTCTGCTAAGTGACTTTTACCTAGCTAAACCACCAAAGCAGATGGTTTAGCAAAGGAATAAGCAACAGATTGTTTTTTGTATTGGTGTTGGTATCAACATTTTTTTTATTGGATTGGTATCCACAGGTTTATATTTTCGATATCATTTTTTTTTCTGTATACAATGATTTTAGTAGATTGTGAAGAATACAAAAAAGTACTTATTCAATATAAATAGTTTATTTGTATAAACTTATTTCGTCATGGGTGCTCCAATTACTCGTTCCTTTTCCTTATTTTCCTTCTTTTATTTAAATTTTCCATAAAAATAATAATTTAGGTAGAAATAAACAAAAGAGAATTCTTAGAGGTGTGTTTGGTTAATTGAAATTTTAAGCTGTCAAAAACTCAAAGCCCATCCAAAAAAAAACCCAAGTTTGCGAAACTTGGTAAGTATTTCAAGTAAATAAACAGGCCTTGTAGAGTAAATGTCACTTTACTATTCCACGAACATTTAGCTTTTTTAATGAAAAATTTAAACCCGTGTCTTAACTCTAATTTCGTAGTTTGGTAAAATCGTGGATTAAAAGAGGAATACGCGTTTTTAATTCATTGTACTTGTAAACTTGATGTATGACTCATTCGTGAAGTCAAGTCTAAGTTTGCAGTTTTAGGGTTGCTATATTTTGGTACTTCATAGTTTAAAATATTTGCCTAAACTGACACTGCTACTTTAAAAATAGCTGATTTTCTCATATATGTTAGCCAATAGCCTCTTGAACATGAAAGAAATAGTTAATATTTTTTTCAAAATTTAAAATATTTGTCAGAATAAAAAAAGTCTTTTCTGAGAAAGCCAAATTTGGAATGTGTGCTTAGCTTATGCTCTTAAGAATATGAGAATAAAATACACGATTGGGTTGCACTTATTTGCTTTATGTTCACGTATCTGAGTTTTAAAATGTATGCATGGATATTTTGAGAAAAATTTTTAGAAACAAGGAGTTTATTTTTCCAAATGCTAAAAAATCACTGTAATAAACTGAGTTCAAAAAAAAGAATGCCATCTTAATTCTTGAATAGCTAAATATAAAATTATGCGAACAAAAATTTGAAAAATCACTGCAATGGATTTAAAAAATAATATTTTTATGTATAAAATTTTAAAATATTTATAAAGAAAATTGTTGGTAGTTAAATTTTAAGGTTTTCAGATAGAAATTAAATTAAAAAATTATCAAACCAGATTTTAAAATGCCGAATTTTAAAACAAAGCATGTATTTTGATTTTTTTTTTTCAAATACACAAAGGTTTTTTTTTTGTAATTTTGTTTTGCAAAATCATTTTTTAAGTTTAAATCCAATCAGCTAATAATGAAATAATTCCAAACCAAAAATCGCTTAAACAGTTGGTTAGTGTAATAGAATATTTATATTTAATAGAAGAAAGACCGTTCTAAATCGAAGCAGTCTTTTTTGAGAAGAAATTAGTTTTATTTCGGTTTTTGAGATTTATATGGAAGGTACCTTTCGTTATTTTTGCATAATAGCAACGACAATATTTTTTTAAAAATATTCTTAAAAGCTTTTCAAAAAATTCGACCTTTTTTCAATTAATGAGTTTTCAAAATGAAATTAATTTTTTTTTCAAAATTCCAAAAAATTCCTTTTGAGTTGTTTGGTACACAATATCTATTACATATTTATACTTTTTGAAAGTAATTGGATAGAAAATAAAATACATGACTATATAAAAAAAAAAAATAGATCGTTGAAGCAATTTTTTCAAAAATCAGTTTTGTATGCAAATATCAAATTTTTAAAACAATGTACCTAAGGACGAATATTGTTATACAAATCTTAAGTATTTATTAAAGTGTATTAATTAGCGCCATCTTAAGTTAGAGCATTAGAATGGTCCTTTAAATGGACATAGTCTTGGATAGCACTCATCCGATTCAAAACATTGAAAAACAATTTCTCGAATTTTTTTTCAGATTTTTTTTTCACCCCCCTGATCTCCCTATTTTCATTTTAAAACACTAATTATGGGGTCAGGGCTTTTCTTGTATCACGCGAAAAACATCAGAATGTATAGATCAGATATAGACGAGACAAAAATTGTATCAGCGGGGGTCTTTTTTCCCCCGTTCAGGTCACAGGAGCAATTTTCTAGAAATTTGCCTCAAAATTTAAAAAAAACGGGGAAAACTTACAATGCCACAAATCCTTTCCAAAATATGCTTTCTAGATACAATTTTTACTATAAACAGTTTCCGAAAAAATTGTTTTCGAACTTTAAAATTAAAAAAAAAAACTATAATTTCTTAAGACTAAAATTATTTTTCAAAAACAATTTAAAATAAAAACTTTATTTAGGAAGCATATTATAGAAAGAAATTGTGGCTTTAAGAAAAGCCAAAACATGGCATTGTAAGTGTTTCGGTTTTTTGAAAATATTTTTGTCTGTTTTTGAGCCAAATTTTTAGAAAATTACTTCTTTAGCCAAAAGGAGGGAAAATAGACCACCCGTCAGATACGATTCTTTTTTCTCGTATAAATCAAATCTACCTTCAGATTGTTTTTATGCGTTTTATAAGTATCGCCCTAATCCCATAACAAGTACCTTAAAGTGAAAATAGGGAGACCAGAGGGTGAATTAAAAATCTGAAAAAATTAGGGATTTTTTTTTCCATGAAGTCTATCTCGAAATTAAAAAAAAAATCCAATACCACCCTAAAGTACCTATGTACATTCTGCACGTAAAAATTATTATTTTTTTTTTTTAAATTCAAAAAATTATTTTTTTTTTTGAAAATTTTAGTAATTTTATATTATTTAATCTAATTTTAAATTTGTTAATAAAAAAATAATCTAAGTTTGTTCAAAACATTCGATGAGAGGTACTATAAGGAGTTGTTTAGTTTATAGTTTTTGGTATTAGATTCTGCTAGTTTTAACCTGTGGAAAAATTGGTTTTTGAAAATTTTTCTTAACAGTTTCTTAACTTTTATATAGAAGGTACCTACGGTTATTTTATCAAATTTGTATAGGTACATTTTTTTAGAGAGCGATAAGAAACTATAACGTTTTCGAGTTTTCTAAAAATTGATCATGTCATTTTCGTATATTTGATTTTCAAACGAAAATCTTAAAACGTTTTTTTAAAATCCAAAAAAATATTTATTTGAAAATGTTGGTATACAATACTATAATAAATAAATAAATTTGGTGGCACAACAACTCGTGAAGAACCAAGGCCTAGTAACTTACAACTCTCAACCATTCCTGTGTGCGTATTTTTGGCAGGAATGGAGGGGACCTACAATTTTTTGCAGAGTTCGAACGGCTAGATGAGAAGCACTTATTCATGACAAGTATACTCTTGAAGGATTTGTCAGTTCCTCGCAAGAGGCAGTACCTCGTGAAAAAAACATTTCTGTTTTTAGGTGGCTGGGAATCGAACCCAGACCTTTGGCATGACAGTCCTAAGCACTAACCATCATGCGACGAGGTACTACGGTATACAATTCTATGTATTTATAATTTCTTAGAAGCTTCTTAATTGTCAGTCAGTCCGTTTTGAAGAAAAATTATTGTTTGCGAGATATCAATAAAAAATATTTTTTTCTTAAAGGGTTTTCCACCCAAAGGAAAAGGTAGTCTTCACTAAAAGTAATTTATTAATTTGTTTAAAAAAATTATAGAGCTGTTTGTGAAAAAAAAATAAGATTTTGTAAAACTGCTTAGAAAAGCAGAAAGGCGGGTGCAGTTTTTTTTTATTCTAACAATTACTATGTAGGCACTTAGTTTGAATAAAATCCATGTAGCAATTTAGAGTTCGTCTTAAATGACTAAAATTTGGAAAATTCAAATGTCACTCATTATTTCAAACTGTAATTCTTAGTGACAAAACTGCAGTTTTTACTTTTGAAAAGTCGAACGTTCGAGTTAAGTTGAACGTTAGATTTGGCGAATCTCAAGTCATAATAGGGGGCTTAGCTCTTTCTCGGACACAGAATTAATTGCCTTGCCATAGTCTGCGGGAAAATGGTAATTTCCCTGGCAAAAAACAGCTAACTCCATTTACCAAAATATATGCAAAATGGTGTTCGTAACTTAACTAAGATTAAATGAAGGAAATTATAAGTATGCACTCCTTATAACTACTGAACGCAAAATAATCGAATAGATTTGATTTTGTGTTGTGTTTTGCAAATTTCTGAAGTAATTATTGAAAAAAAAAAAAAAAAAAAAAATGGTTTTATGCGTTTGTTTTTATTGTTTTATTGCAATACATTTACAACTTCATTATTTTTAATGTCAACGTTAAAGTTAACATTAAAATGTCAACTACATAGTACATTCCCAAACAATTGGTCATAAATTAAATAGTTACTAAAATTTAAGTTGTTGCTTGATTTATTATTGCTAATATTATTTATCAATTTGACCATGAAATCCATTACAATAATTTAAAAATTATTTGTTTTGTGAATTAAGGTTTGTGGTTGGTCAGTTCTTTTCAAGTTGAAGTAAAACAAAGAACCAGTTGTTATAAAAAAAAAATACTTTTTAAAAACACGTCTTCTTCCATTGTTTAACAACAATTTACGCATCAGAACAAGTTTCCATATTCCCATACAATATTTGTATGTATGTTATATTATAGGCAATTCTGACTAAGAACCTTTTCCCGGATATTAAATCATTTTGATGTCCTATGGCGGAGATGATGTAGACGGTAATTATTTCTGAAAGCAATCACGATCTAGAGAAGCAAAAACCTGACATCACTTATAAGCAGTTGGACATGAGAACATAACCAGCATTGAACATGAAATTCAAAAATCGTGATTATAACTTGGCCACAGAACTTCTACCGCATGGATGACTAATATCGACATGATTATCTCAAGCTTAACAAATTCCTAAATTATTGTTAAATTTGTGTTGTTTATTTAGACCATGACCAAAAAGGTGAGTTTACACTAAAGCATGATGTCATGACTCTCTTTTTAAAAACTGTAACTTAAAACCCCCACAGAAAAGGCGATACTTTCTTTTTGTCGTTCTTCTTTTCTTTTAAATGGAATTGGTATGTTTACCGACCACTTTATGTACCGGCAAAAAACAGTGGCTCGGTGGCGGTTAGGCACTTTGCTGTAGATGGATCAACAGTCAATCAACTTGGTAAACATTTCATAGAAATTCAGAAAATCTCATCTTCGGTACTAACTTAACTAGAAGGTATATAAAGCTCCTCCATCATCATCATCACATCATCCTTAATAATAATTGTTTGTCACTCACCTAAGATACCCACTGCAAGGAGCAGACCTAGAACCGTAGCTAACATAGATAATCCCATTGACATGCTTCTGCGAAGATCTTGGAATGAAGGGATTATTGTTGTGAGAGGAAACAATAAGGCACACTGACACAGAAATGACAACGAATTCCGTTTTTTTTTTTCTTAATTCTCAGATATTCAAGATACACGACTTGGAACACGGCAGCACACAGCACAGCACAGAACTATATAATAAATTCTGGTTTTCTTTATTTTGGCACAAACGCGAATCCGCAACTCAAAAGCACAACTGAAACCTTAGCCATGGGAGAGTATCTTTTATAATAGACGCAGCAGCAGCAGCTGTTGATATAATATGACAACAACAAGAAATTAAAACAAAAACACAAAAAAAAAATTTATGAAAATAAAAAATAATAATAAAAAAAAAAGATATGTAGGTACTCGTACCTACTCGCGTTCATTGTGTATCTCTTCTATAGACTCTAGCTTAATGTTGTCGTAGTCGGCATCTTGCCGCCAACATCACGTTACAGTGATGTGCAAAAAAATTATTTTAAAATGTTTTAGAAAACGTAAGAAGGTTAAAAGTTATCATGGTTTTTTGATTTTTTTCTGTTGAAATGGACAGAGTTAAGTTTTTGTTAATATCTCAAAAACCATTTATTTTTTCAAAAAAAATAGCGAACCTATATTATATAGCTGAGAAGATTCAACACAAACATGATTGTAATTTTTCTTTTCGTAGGTGCAATAGATTTTGAGAAAAACCTTCACTTTTTTAAACTTATTTGAAATTTATGTTAACAAAAATTGATTACAAACCGTTCAGTCAATGATGATATCAATAGTAGTATTAATTTTTTTAATATTTAGTAGTAGATCGCACTAAATATCGCATACTCAAAAAATTGCTCAAAGTTATAGGAGCTGTGTTAAGAAAAAAAAATAAGCTCAACGGTTTTTTGACATTTCTATGGAAGAAACAGTAATTTTTCCTTAATGTAGAATATATTTTTTTAATATTCTATAGATAGAAAACCAAGTTTGAAGGAAATCTGCCTGTCAGGTTTAACATCGTGAAGTGAATGATTATGGCGTTTGTGAATAAACAGGCGAGAGATCAGATATATTGCTGTTCAGAATATGAACCCAATAGTGGTTCGTAAAGAGTCGAATCATTGTTCAAACTCACTTCAACTGGAGTTGTATGCTCCAAGGAAAACAAAAAGACAGATAAATGAATGAGCTTTTCTCTTTCTTTGAACAAAATTTTGCGAACTAAATGAACTAGTGAACTAAGTGTGCGAACTAAGTTCATTGGTTCAATCGAGGGAACTAGTTTGTTCGTGAACCACACAAACCTACTATTTAGAGGTGTCTTCAAATTCTGGCAAAAAAAAGCTGCAATTTTTTTTCAAAAAAAAAAAAAAAAAATTGAGAATCAATTTTTAAAGATTTCGCTGAATTTTTTCCGAGCCTATGTTGGTAAAACCGGAAATGCACTTTTTAAACTTTAATTGTTAGAAAAAATTTTCCATAAGAAATACTAAATTAATTTTTATAATTAGCATTTAAAAAGCTTTAATTTTGAGCATTAGTAGAATTATAAATTTCGGATTTTCGTCCGCTAACTTTCAGTCATATTTTAGCGGATTTTTGAATATTTGAAAAACCGTAAGAGCTACAAAGCAGGGGTTTGGGCAACAAATTAACATTTAATTTGCTTCAAATTCAGGTAACAATTAAAGCCTAGTACTGAGTTCGAGTGAAAATGAAATGTCCATACAAAAATGCCGGCTTATTCACAGCGATGGAACTCGCAACGAGAGGTGAGTACCCAAATTTGAGAGTGAAATATGAACCGGTTCGATATATATTTCACGAAATGATTTTCAATTTCCCAATGCACAACTACTATGAACAAATAGGAAAAGTCTGACTTTTGTAAATAAGTTTATTTTTATTGCTACCGAAAATACAAAAAATACCACAAGACATGAAAATACAACAAAATACGAAATAAAAATAAATATTTTTCAAAAATATTTCAAGATTCTGTCAAATAAATTTCATAAAATTCAACTTGTTTTTTCCACTCAAAGTGAGTATCCAAAATTCTAAACTGAGTATCAAAATTTCACGTGAAAAAACAATTATATTTTCATTATTCATAGGCTTAACTAACTACAAGCTCAGATGTCAAAATAATTTGATTTTGCCACAAAGCATCCGCCAAGATAAGGGACATCATTCCAACCGTTTTCAAAAAAATTGCTCCTTGGGTACCATTAATAACGATTTTTTGAAAAAAAAGCAAGCCTTTATCAAAAGTAGTTTATTGAATTTCTTAAAAAAATGTGAAATCGTTTTTGATAAAAATAAGATTATGTGAAAATGATATATTTTTACTAAAAACAAATTAAAAAAACTTGTGGGGGGAATAATCTTAAAGCTAAGTTAGAAGAAAATAGTTTTAGCAGTAGTTCAAAGAAAAGACAGAGAGAACTGTGTGACCCACTTTTTCCGCCAAAAAAAGAATAAGTTTGATCAAAAATTTTGAGTTTGATTTATTTTCACGAATGTATTACTTGTCATATAGTACCTGTAACCCATACATACATCGCAAGTAAAAAGTATTCTTATTTTGTTTGTGTGTAGAATCATAAGCTACAATTTTAGCCTTCACACTTTTTCAAAAAAACTAATATTTTTCGAGACATTAGTATAAAACTGAATACTCCCTTCCACCCCCCCTCCCCTTAGACTATGTGACCAGTCCAAAATTTAGAGCTCTTTAAAAGAAATGTTTAAGATGTCAAAACAAAGCTCACTACTCAAATCAGTTTGTTGATTTTTTTTCTCAATTTTTCCATCTTTTCTTCTAATTTTCCTCCGCTTTTATGTATAATTATGAAGAGATAAAGTGTAGTTTTATTTTTTTTGCATTTGAAAAACATTTTTTTTAAATTTAAAAATTGTAATCCATTTAAACATTCTTAAAAAGAAGCTTAAAAAAATAAAAAAATAAATTTGGTGACACAACAGCTCGTGAAGAACCAAGGCCTAGTGACTTACAACTCTCAACCATTCCTGTGTGCGTATTTTTGGCAGGAATGGAGGGGACCTACAGTTTTTTGCCGAGTCCGAACGGCTAGATGAGATGCACTTATTCATGACAAGTATACTCTTGGAGGATTTGTCAGTTCCTCGCAAGAGGCAGTACCTCGCAAAAAAAACATTTCTGTCCTTTTTTTAGGTGAAATAGCTTACTTACAAAAAAAAAAAAAAAAAAATTATAAGTTAACAAAAAATTCTCACAGCACTGTATATATAGATTCAGTGAGTTCTAAGCTCACGAAGTTTAAGGTCAGTATACAATGAGAAGATAGATCTTTTGCTGTGTTGAATGAAGCTTAAGATGCTGGATGTGCTTATATTCTCTTGATTTTTTTTCTTAGCTCGCAAAATAGCATCATCATCATCTTCAACTTGTTGTTGTTCTTCAAAATTCTTTACCTTTCTGCTTGATTTGTTTTTTATTTGCCTCATCATATATAGATGAGGAGATGCATTGTAACGGATGGGGAACGGGATTTAATGATGATTGCAAAATTTTATAATCAATAGGCGAGCACCTGTTAGCTTGTAAAGTTGACTTTATGTCTATGTCTATCTATGCTATGAGATAGTTTCTGAGAACCGGACAATACTTTGACAGAGGGCTTTAACCTCTCTATGAGTGATCAAATGCTACTTTTACTCTGAATTAAATTTATTTTTATTTATTTAAATTAAATTCAAAGAAAAACAGAGCAAAGTTGTTATAGGTGTATTATTTAGGACATGATTATATTCGGTAGGTTAAAAATGTGTTCGATGACGAATAATCGAAGTTGTTGATAACAAACGGCAAAACTAATTTACATATAATAAATTGTTGTTGAAGGTGTGGCTTTATTGTTTTGTCGAGAATTTAGCTCATTTTGGTAATAAATCATTTCGGAAGTGCGGAAATATTTCTTTAAATTAGAATTGGAAAGTTTTATTTATTATGTGACGCAGTGGATAATGGGGGTGTCAAAGGTATGCTTTGAAATTCTTTATTCAAATTGTAAATAATATTTTGATTAGTTCAAGGTTCACATGTAGGTTCATATTAGTTTTGTTTCGATGGATTTTGGCTAGTGTAAATTAGAATTTCTTATTAAGTTTGTTTATGTTCAAAAGTAACTAACAAATGAAATTTGAATGTGGCTATATTTTAGAGACTAGCTACTGTTAGAAATAAAATCGTCTGTTACTCGTATGTATGTATACATTTGAACAACTTTTTATGATGTTTTGGGCACTGCCATTAAAATTTTTTTAAATTAATTTCCCGGGATTGAAGTTATAGCATTATGTTTCCATTTAGTAAGAGATAAGTCTGTTCTGTGACATTAGAATAAGTCGTAAAGCTTTTTAAAGCCTTAAATTCATGTTTTAATCAGATTATTTAAAAAAAAAAAACAAAAATCGTGGGTGGGCATTTCGATTATCTCTGCATTGGTCTAAGCAGGGACGTACAAAATATAATGGCGTAATACATGTTTTTACTGCTAAGTTCAGTACAGACATTTTGAAATGCATCATATAAAGTTTTTAGGTTAATTACGACCACTTTTCTCTAAATCTGAGAAATGCATTTTTTTAAATTCTAGATCACAGGTGTTCCCGTATAAAACGAAAGTATTAAGCTTATCGAAAATCAAGTTCAATGCCCCCTTAATCAGTTTAAAATAGTAAACAAGAAATATGTATTTTTTTTCTTATCTCTACTTAAAGTGTGTTTATAATCGAGCTTTTATGTAATACAAATTATTTTTAGAATTGTGTTCAAAAATTGAATTTCATCATTAAATTTTCCCAGGGCCGGTAAAAGGGGAAAATTGTGGTAGCAAGCTTGAAAATATTGTCCTCATGTATTTTTTTGTGTGGAAATAATTTTGTATTTATACTTTTTCTTCTTTACTTTCATCATTTCTAAAAGCACACTTGTTAAATGCAACAAAGTATTCTGTTTTTTAAATAAGAAAAAAGCAATAATTTTAACACTTTTATCACAGTACAGTAAAATAAAATGTGTGACTGTTGTGTACCTACATATGAAGAGTATCAAGAGTAGCAAGTATTTATTTGAAATTTAATTTTTTCGATATATGGCACTGAATAATTAAAGCTTATAAAACTAACTTAACTTTAAAAACTACATATAACAATCGAATTGAGCTTAAAATTACAAAACATTTTTTTAAATTATAGTTTTTGACGTATTAGAATAATAAATTGTTAAAAATTTAGCTTGTAAAAGCAAAAACCATCGACTTCGAAAAAGAACACATTGCAACTGACTATATTATATAAGGAAGATATACCTATTGATAATTATATAACAATATTTAACAAGAATGAGAATGTAACACCATGTTATTGTCCATACATTTTAAATGAAAAATCTAAGCTGGAATAACATTTTAAGAGTTTCTTCCGAAATTTTGAGACCAATCATAACAAATTAATTAATCAATGCAACTTACATCCACCGTTCTTAAGACTGTACTTTTATAAATAATATTGTATATGCCATCGTTTTCGTAAAATAGTACACGGTGGCGTACACGTATTATTATTCCAAACTATAAAACAGGCAAATTGCCACAAATAGAATAACAATATCGAAACTTTTATATATAATTTTTAGTGGATAAAAAACATCTGTACATATGGTCGCGTCCATGAAGAATGAACCCAAGCTAAAAAAAATAAACTTTAAAAAGGGTGGTTAAATTTTAAGGGCCGATGTTGATTTTGAATAAAACCCAAATTATTCAAAAATTAGTTTAATTATGTTTATTAATTATGGTTTAATTATGTATGGAACAAAATATCAGCCAAATGGCAGCCGCGACCTCGGCGACACCCACACCCATCCGATGGTCCAAATTTTCGATGACGCTGAGGCATAATTGGGGTTCTATGCCGTTAATGTGCGAAATTATCTCATCCTTTAGCTCTTGAATTGTTGCTGGCTTATTGACGTACATCTTTTCTTTCAAATAACCCCAAGGAAAGAAGACCAATGGTGTCAAATCACATGATCTTGGCGGCCAATTGACCACGTGAGATGGCACTGCCATTGACTTTGTCACGCAAAAGAGCCATTGTTTCATTAGCTGTGTGGCAAGTGGCACCGTCCTGTTGAAACCATATATTGTACACATCCATATCTTCCTATTCGGGCCATAAAACGTTCATTATCATTTCACAATAGCGAACACGATTCACCATTCACTACCTGACCGGCCTCATTTTGGAAAATATACGGCCCGATGATTCCGCCAGCCCATAAACCGCACCAAACAGTCACTCTTTGTGGGTGCATTGGTTTTTCGACACACACTGTTGGATTAATATTGACGAATCCACTGAGGTAAAATATGCCTCATCACTGAAGATGATTTTCTTCGAAAATTGATCATCCATTGTTGCCGTTTCTTGCCACCATTCTGACCATTGACGACGCTTGAAATGGTCAAAAGGCTTAAGTTCTTGAATCAATTGCGCCGTGTATGTATGTAAATGCAATTCTTTATGCATAATGTTCATCACAGACGAGCGTGAGAGGTGCAATTGATGGCCACGACGACGATTTGAGGTGGACGGCTCTTCAGCCACACTATCGCGAACAGCAGCAATATTTTCTGCCGTATGAGCTGTACGATCATGCACTGATGTTTTCACATCTCCTACAGACCCGGTTTAATCAAATTTTTGCAAGATTTTTCCGATTGTACGCACATTTGGACGATTGACCGAAAAAATCACGATGTGCACGAAATGCGTTTTGATTTGAACGCCCATTTTCAAAATAAGCCTACTTTAGAGTGGTCCTTATAGGGAGAGAATTTAAGTTGGTGCGTCTAGTTAATTTATTGCAAATAAATAAAAAAAAACTGCAAAATTTTAGCTCCTTTTTTTCCTTTAATTCGGTGCCCAAGGGGAAAGCAGTTTTATTTGAAAAAAACACATCTAAAAATTTCAATCAAATTTTTAATTTTTATAAATTCGGTAATAAAATTGATAGAAATTTATAAATTTTGGTACAAATTTAGTCATTTGAATTATCTAAAAAATGGGATATTGAAAAAAATGTGAGAATTTTTGCATATAAGGATTACACAACTTTCAAGCCAAAAATCATTTGTGACCACCATACTTTCTATTTTTTTCTATTTTTTTTTTGATTTATCTATTATTTCACTTTTCCAAAAAAAGATTTTTCATCAATAATATTATAGGGCATAATTTTTGATATATTCTAAGAAAAAATCGTATAGGAGAAAATTTTATCTTCCCCCCTGAGGCAAGGGGGGCAATTTCAATTCAAATGCAAAAAAATCACTTAAAATCAACAAAATCACATAAAATATTGTGTTATAGTTTTTTTGAAAGCAAACACTCCATTTTCTTCTATTTTAATTTTCTTTTCAAATCAAGTTGTAGTCTAGTCATATTGTATTTTTACTATGCAATTTGTGGGGTAGTTTTGATTTTGCCCCTCTTTTATGTTTTCGGGGGTGCGGACCAAAATTTCGTGACGTAATATGCAAAAATTTGCAAAAACTGCTACAAAAATGCAAATTGACTGAATTCTTTTAATTACGTAGTCTAAAACAAAGACTAAGAATTTCTCAAAGAGGAATAAGGGCATTTGAGAAATTCGAAAAGCATTATGAAGTAAAATGTTCATACTTAAGAATGACTTTAAACATTTTTTTCGAAAAAAATATCTTAACAAAAAAAAATATAACACCAAACTTACATAAAAAAAATGGATATTTTGTATATCTTTAGATTGGAATATTTATAATGCTTGAGCAATTTCAAGACCAGATTCAAACGCAGCGCATCAAAGGCCAATAGAAAAGTATATCTTGGTTCATGTCATAGACAGAAATTAAAAATTTTCACATAAACTATTTACTTAGTGCTATTGAGTGGATTTTCGAAAAAAGTAAAAATACGTTAACAGAGATTTTCCCCTCTGCCTCAGGGAGGGGATTAGATTTATTTGAACAATATAACCAAGAATCATGCCCTTAAAATATTTTTAGCAAAAATTATATTCAAGAAAGTGAAATTATTGATAAAAAAAAAAACAAAAATTGATAAGAAAATGGAATATATTGAGTCACAAATTGATTTTTAGCTTAAAAGTAGCTTACTTTTTTTAAATCTAAGGGGTCGCACTTTTTAAAAGTGACAATTTAAATTTTTAAACTTTAAAAACTGGGTTATAATTACTTCGAATATTTATTTTAATTTTTTTCCAAAAACTACATTTAGGGACAAAAAAAAGCTACCCTACTTTTTAGGAAATCGATTGTAGCTGCTTTTCTGTAATAGTGGGGCTGTTAGTGAGACCAACCTGTCATTTTGACCTGACGGGTTAATCTTAAGTATACTAATAGTTCATGTCCTAACTTTACTTTTAGGAAGTTTTGGCAAGGTGGCAATACTGTCAGAAGAACGATGGGAGGGGAGAGAGAATATCAATAGTACGGGCATATGGTTACAAGGGTGCTTAATCCAACGAGAGTTCTCTGGTCATCGTCTGAGCTCTGGTTCTGGATTTAAGAGCCAATGTATGAAACAAGTGGCAAACATGGATGGTAAAAGATAAAACGTTATTGAAATATGAAAATTGAAATAAATTAAATGAGGCCCACCCTAATAATGTATAATATCGTTTAAATTCTTAAAAAAATTCAATCAAGCAAATCTTTTGAAGGAGACTATATAGCCCCACAAATTAAAAAAAAGACACACACACGATGCATTTTAGTGCTTAGAACTTAAGGTTTATTTTATTCTCGCTTACGCCATCAGCACTATTGTTTATTATCTTTTCATAAAATTCAATAATAAAATAAATTGAATAACCTAAGTACCTATAATTTTTGAATGTAATAACCTGTCGTTATTCATTTTTACTTAAAAAAAAAAAAACGTTCTGTGTTGGGTCACATTTGTGACATAACCGATTCTCATATTTTATTTAAAAGATTGATTCTCAATTTTATTCGACTAAATCTTTTAAATTTCAATCTATTAATAGAACTCAATTTTACCTAAAGCATCTTCATTCTTTAACCTAAACACATGATGGTAAAGCTCATTAAATAATTCAAATACAAGTAAGACATCAATTAAGAAGAAAATGTACCTACTCTACTCCTACAAGCTCAATCTTAAATGTTGAATCCTTGCTTCTATACATTCGTTAACTACAAAACCGAATAAATGTTTGAATTACATATTGAATGATTTCAGTTATTTTTTTTTCATTTAATGTGTTTCCTTCTTAAAGTTGTCTCTCTATCTCTCTCATCCTCTGTCTATCTCTCACAATATCTCTGCTATAAATAAAAGGAGTCTTATATTTCTTTGGAAAAAAAAACCTATACCTAGTTGAGATACTAGAAAAAAAAGTAGATCGAGAGGGCCGCATGTCATCCTTTTCATATCCTTGTCATGTATATCGTCCTTGATCTACATAACCAAACACAAACACATAGAGAAAAAAGACAAAAAAAAGTAACTCACTTTGAAGAATATGCAAGCTTTTGTTCGAAATTGTACCTATCCACATTTGTATTCCGCTTGTACAAAATGAAGGTAGGTAGGTACTCCTTCGTCCTTCATTCCCCGTAGTTGTAACATGCTGTAAATCGTGCACAATGCAATGAAAATTTATTATCCTTTCTTTGCAGGAGCTCCTTGCAATTTACTCGGAGTTTAGTTTACTCAAGAATATCATCGTTGTCGCTGTAGTCATCATCAGTAGATACAGTAGCGCGGCGCAATATCATCATAATCATTGACATCGACATTTGTTCTTCCGCCCATACACCCGAGCCACCTTAACTTCATTCGTTCATCATCATCATCAGAAGCAACAGAGTTGAGGGTTGCATTGTTGAATAGCTACAAGGATTGGCTGGCAATCGTTTTACGTTTGATTGCCTCCACGTTGTCGACATCGTTATCATTCCTCCGAACTCCCAAACATATCTTTATAATTTTAAAATCTTCCTGCTCGTCTTCTGCGCCAAGTGGGGAATATACACGTGTGTCGTATACCCGTTGAAGCACCTATGTAGAGTTTCACTGTGATATCCTTGCAACCTGACTTGGCCCATCGCGTCAGTGGGTGTTGGAAGGATATATGACAACATTCAGGGAGAAAAATCTAAAATCCAACCAACAACGTATTCCAGTCATGATTTTGCTACAACGACGACGACAAACGCGACGATGGAAATATTGCGACAATGCCATAAAGTACCAGCAGAAGCATAGTCAGCATCAAGAATTTTGTGCCTCTATACTCCACAACTCGGTTATTCCATATATAAGAGTACATCTGTTCAAATGGCGTGTCAGAAGGTGTATTGCGATACCAAACGATGTTTGTCCAAGACACACACACGCTCCTTGCATCAACCCTGCTGAATTCTAACATTAAGCTTAGGTATGTGTATGATTCCATAAATCGTTCCGCTTCAATTTCCCGAGCTCGAAGCTCAGTCCTGTGAGTATTTACTTTATAAGAATTCAATTTTCCAATCAATCCGCCACTATTAACCGGCAGCAGTCCCTGCTGACTCAGAATCCCGTTTGCAGATAAACTCCTACCGTCAATTCAAACCCCCTCCCTTAGCCTCTTAACAAAACAACCCCAATTCTTACCCAAGGTCTGAGCTCAATCAATGCGTGCAACAGCAACACAGCTGAAAGGCAAGAAGGAATATAGTCTTTTCATTTATAATACTCCAACTGTTCTGATTTAAGGAATAAGCTGCTCCTTGAGAAAACAATCGTAAATAAATAAAATAAAGAAGTACGAGTATATGGATGTGGAAAGGAAGCCTCTCTTATGCAGTAGAGCTGTATAGCAGCACCAACAGCTGAATCAGAACTTTTGTATCCAGATTTTGTAATCCATTGAGTATACCTGAGGTTTGGTCTTCCTAAGGGTTAGGTTTCACTACTTCTTATTGGTGGTTGTGTTGTTTTGTTTTGTTATGATGACTTTTTGGGAAGCAACAGGAGCAGTAAACCAGAAAACACAGTGGTAAGCTATTTCCAAATCTGTGATTTTAAAGCTTTGTTTGTTATTTAGTTTTTAAGAGCTTTTGCTTTCTACAGAGGCAAATATATTTGGTATTTTATGGATGATAAAATTTTATAATATTTCAAATATTGTTATACAGCGACCCCAAGAAGAGAACAGTGGTATCATACACCGGTATTGGATAAAAGTGACAGAAGATGCATATGTGAATATTTTCTATTGGAAATTGGAGTTGTGAGCTTGAAGTAACGAGCCAGGAGAAGTGTGTAGAAGAATGTCTTATGTGAAAAGCAGAAAGTGTAGCCAGTCTTAGCGTAAAAAATGGTCGAAAAATTTCTTGATCGAAACTTCATCCTTACTTACTTACTTACATAGGGTGGCGCTACAGTCCAGGGTGTACCAGGGTCTCAACCAACAAGCTTCTTCCAGCCAGCTAGCAAGCCGTTTCCAATTTCACATGCCAAGTAGGTTAAGGCCCTTTTGCACTAGCAAGCGCCATCTGTGCGCTGTCCTCCTCAATTGCAACGTCCCACGGGGTTGGATTCAAAGACTTTCCGGGCCGGATCATTGTTGTCCATTCGCTCTAAGTGACCTAATACAAATTCTATATACTCTGAAATTAATCAGTCAAGTAGAAGACTTAGCATTGAGGATTGAACTTGTTGAATTATTGGTTCAAAAAAGCTTTTAATGGCCACTTGGAGTCATTAGTTGGCTGAATTATTTCGGTAGTATATACAATTTGAATTATAAAAAGCTCGTAGTACCTTGTGTCATGATGGTTAAGGCGTTGAACTGTTATGCCGTAGGTTTGGGTTCGATTCCAAGCCATTGCCACCTTCAAACAGAAATGTTTTCCCGAGGTACTGCCTCTTACGAAGAACTGACAAATCTTCCAAGAGTATACTTGTCAGGAATAAGTGCTTCTCATCTAGCCGTTTGGACTCGGCAGGTCCCTACCATTCATGCCAACAACACTCACACAGGAATGGTTGAGAGTGGTAAGTCACTAGGCCCTGGTTCTCCACGAGCTGTTGCGCCACCAATTTTATTTATTTTTATTATAAAAACCTTTTTATAGAAACTATGCCTGGCCGTGGGCAAACATTTTCCAGCTTAATGATTAGGAATTCTAATCTTGTTGGATATAGTTTACAGTGGTGTCTTGTCAAAAAATCCACGTAAGTTAAACTGAACTTAATACAGAAAATACGTATGACATACAAAGTTCTCATCTACCGCTAATAAATAAATTAGGAGCGAGATAGTAAGCATTAGTTGCTCGAGCGAGGGCTTTGCTTATCTATAGCATTCTTAGCCCAAAGAAATAGCGATTGGCAAGTAGAGTTCATTTGATTTCAGCACTGTTATCATTTGCTGAGTTTATAGTGGAGCGTAGGTAGACAAAGTCTCTGACCACCTCCAAATTATAGCGGCCTATAGTGACTTATTATATTATAAAACGGCAAACACGAATTTTGTGGTACAATTTACGTGGTCTACAAAAGCTAACGGCATATAAATTATATATCGTTGGATTGGTTTTTTGGCACAGATGTGAAGAATGCAAACATTTATTAAATAACAAGAGCAAGAGCGAGAGCGAGGCCGAGAAATTATTTGTTTTTATCTTTCGTAACCTATATGTGACGTTTCGATTTTTTCTACCCACCAACCAATCAATTTTCCAGCACTGACTGGAAAGATTACTGGAATGTCTGATGGCAGCGCTCAGTGCTGCAGAAAATAATAATAAGTAGCTCATACCACGTTTACATGAGCGGATCGAAGGATCAGATTCAATCCGGATCGAAATTTCGACCCAGGTTTATGACAATTCCAGATCGAAAGATTGAATTCAAATGGAATTGAAGTGAAAGTTTTGGATTCATTGTGTGGATGCGACGTTGTTAATAAAAATAAATTTCGACCACAAATAACAAACAACCAAAATAAGCCAAAAATACAACACAATACACAATAACGCACGCCTTCGATCTAAATATATACATTCTATTTTCGATTCGATCCAGCTCGCCGAGCTACAGGTATACATGGACCAAAATCCTGATTCAACTCGGATTCAATTCTCCATGTAAACGAGGTATCAGTTTTTCTCTACGCTAAAGACAGCTTTTATTGACAAATGATGTTATTGACTCTCGAGCTTCGAGGTCTGGACGTACTAGTCTATTTAAAAGCTTGAAAAGAGAAAGTCTAAAAGCTTTTATAAACGTTGTTGTTTTTGTTGTTGTTTTTTCTACAGAAAAAAACTACAGTAGACGCTAGATTTAGATAGTGACCAATCCACAATAGTAAACACACACAATTATAAAAAAATGTATTTTATAAAAATGTCTCGCAACCAGTTAACATTGATTGGGAACACTGAGTAACTGTTTTAGGTTTTTGCAAACCTGATTTAAAGTCCTTTTTAACGCTAAAATACTCGTAAATAAAAAAGCATACACATCGAACAAACTGTGAATTTTACATCAAATTTAACTTTAGAAAACCTTTTGAAAATCCCTTTCGAAAAAGTGGACAATCTCGAAAGAGTGGACAGGCCAGGTTTTTATTACTTCAATATATCAAGCTTCTGTATTTACGTTTGTCAAAACATTCTTTATAAACAAAATTTATAAAATAAAAAAAAAAAACAGTTTTAAAGGAAATCAAAAATAAAAAAGGTTCTTTGGGAGGAATCATTTTTAAGAAAATGGTTTCCTACCCGAAGGTAAACTTAATAAAAAAAACCGTTTTTGAGAAAAATAAGATTTTATAAAATTACTTAGACAATAAAATTCACGATTAGATACGTCTGTGAAGTTAGCAGGGCAACTTTCACCCACGCAAATGGGACCTTGACAGGAATTTGCAGTTTTTTTCTCATTTTTCTTGCATTTCTATTCCCAATTTTGCAGTTCACCAAATAAGGGTGTAATCGAGTGACCTTCACAGTGAAGTTAACAGGTCGCATAGTGCATCTCAGGAACCGAGAATGTTAGGAATTTTGAAGGACTTGGAAATTTTGAAGGAACCTATTCTTGAAGTGCAAAAACACTGCAAATTTGGAGCCTTACTACATTAGCCGACCTGCTAACTTCACTGTGAAGGTCACTCGATTACACCCTTATTTGGTGAACTGCAAAATTGGGAATAGAAATGCAAAAAAAATGAGAAAAAAACTGCAAATTCCTGTCAAGGTCCCATTTGCGTGGGTGAAAGTAGCCCTGCTAACTTCACAGACGTAGATTAGATCGCACATAAGAACTAGTTCCTTTTGTGTTCAAGTTACTTGGAATAATGAACTTTTAAATTATGAAAATAATTATAGAAAAAATATGAAAGCATAAAAAAAAACATTTAAACCGTTCTCCTGTGTCAACAACTAGTTAAATAGCTTACAGCTCTAGAACAAGTGCAAAAAATATTTCCGAAGAAAGTTTTGGAATAAACCTTGTTTCAAAACTATTCATCAACCCGTTTTTGAAAAAATTAAAAAAAAAAATCAAAATTAGTTTTTTTTTTAATTATTGGCATTTTAAAGGAGCTTTTGTATACAAATCTTGACTGAGCCGTTAATGAGTAGACCGAACTGTGCCACCCACTTTTTTCGTGTTCTCTATCATTGTAATGTCATGTTTGATTGTTATTTGACATTTCTCTCAAACGAATCTAAAACTATACATATCACAAGTAAGAATGGAGGTATTACTTAAAGAATGCATTCAATCGCTGTAAAATGAATGAAATACAAAATGATTGTATTCATTTTAATGTGAACACAAGACTTAAAGTCGAAGTTACAAAATTAAGTAAATGAAAAAGAAACCTTTTACGACTACATTTGATTCGTATTAATTTTTAAAACAACATTTTACATATTTAGACACAAAAAATCTTATAAACAAATCATGGCATTGCTATCTGACATTAAATTTAAGTCATACAAAATTAAATTCACAAAATATTGCATTCTTTTGCAAAACTGGATGTCAACGATTCTTACAAAGAAATTTTAGTTTTTTTTTTTTTTGTCTAAAAAAAGTAAAAATTTACTTATGAAATCTTTTAAATGCTTAAGAATTTTGAGCAAAAGTTCAAGTACATGCAACCAATTCCAGCAATAAGTATTTTTTAAGGGTTAGGGTCGAAGTTTTGGCAGGGTTAAAGTTCCTTTTAAAAAAAATTCATTTTACAAAATCCGTTTTACAAAATTCTGTCAATAGTAAAAAGAAGGTTTGTCAAAAAGAAATTTTCGCATACTTGTCTTAGCATGAATTTTTCCGGCTTGGAAAATAGTGCAGAAATTAGTTCCTGTATAACAATAAAGTTGAAAAATTATTAATTTTTTATTTTCGTTATTTGAGTTTTTTTATCACCTAATTTTATTGTTTAAAATTTTGAAAAGTAGAATTTTAACAAACAGAACTGAAAAAAGCTGAATTTTGAAACCAGGGGCCCAATTCCATAAGTGGTGAATGATTTTCTGTGTTCACATTCTGTTCACGCCCAAAATAAGCGTGAATAAATTTGATCGATTATGCACACGCTATGTGTCAAAAATTTAAAACCCACACTTGCGGAATTGCAAAAATTGACGTGTACACGCTTGGAATCCTCACACATTAAATTTTAGCAGTACTGATCAACGCTTATTCTCTGTTCTGTGCTTGTGAATAGATAAATATGTATGTAGGAACTTTCTTATTTTTGGTTAAGGCCGCGATCACTTTTGGACTGTTAGCGCCATCTACCGCAAAGTAAATTTGCCCTTTAAAACATTGTACGTTTCTTTTAAATATTATTTTTATTATATATGTACCTATGTAGCTAGGCTGTTAGAGTTTACTCACAATCTTTACGAAAAATGGATGTTGATTTCAACTGCCTTAAATAAATAAGTACAATATCAACAACGTTAAGCAATTATTGTTCTATAGATTATTTGCTCTAGGAAATTCCAATTTTTGTTTTCTACCAAACTCATCAGAAATATACTCATATTAATTTGTTTACACTGACACTGAACGGGATAATTTCAACGCCGCCGAGTACTTAATATGCTCAAATTAAGGAATTAAACTTAATAAAATTGAAATGATCCGGTTTAATCAAAATCCATTATATACCTCTTCTCTCGACCTTTAAGCCTCCCCTTCCCAACTCGGGCTACATCAACATGATATACATATATCGCCTAAAGGACCATAATTCATTAAGAGTCATTATATTCTTCCAATTTGCAGTAATAAGGATACTTATAGTCTTTTACCCAGGAAAACAAAATGTCCACCATTTAAATATACATATATGTACAATGTTTGTAGATATATATGTACACACGTACAATCTATAATGAAAAAAGGGAAAAAAAGATACTAAATATGAAAATATCCTCTCATTCAATAATAATTGCAAGAAAATATAGCAATTTATTTTAGTTATCGCCATTGCGCGCAAATAGCACGCATCAATTCAATCGGTCTGGCTCGATGGATAGGGTTGGAATGGGCCAACCTGGGGCTGGTACACTTTATATTCCCATAGCTACCCCACTCACACCCCCCTCCCGACCCAACCCAACCAACATCATTTGATCTTTTGGCTGAATAGTTCAATTTCGTCGCCATCGATGCCGCTTATAAAATAAACATTACGGCAAATTGGAAAAATCTCGCTGTGTGTTACCCCATAAAACACCTCGACCGGGCTATTAACATGCAATCTCACCTATAAACCTTGTTGGTAGAATGTTGGGTGGCAGCGACGCACGGGAAGAATTTCCCAATGATTTTTCAATATTTTCCCAATAAATATTCGGTAATAACGATTTATATACAAATATACCCACACACACACCTGTACACACAGAGAATCTCTTACTTTCATCCAACACCAAAAGCAAAGGACGACAGCAAAAAAAAAAAAAAAACAGATAAACAGGAGCAATCATATTATAAAAAAAAAAATTGTATCGAAAAATATCGAAATTGCACTTTCGACAGTGAAATGGATGAAAAAAAGACTCAAGAGCTGGTGGAAGTGGAAGTGTGGAAGGTGTGTACGTACAGTAGACAACAAAATCATGATAAATTATCACTAACAAGGACAACACTTTAAACATTTATTCAAATATTATGCAAACGTTCCATGTTGATGGAAATAAAAAATTGCACAGCAATAAAAAACAAAAATCGAAGTAAAAAAAACAACAATAAAAAAATCAAGGGTTGATTTGGGCAAACGAACAGAGAGGGAGAGAGGGTAGTCTGAATCAGAATTCCTTCTGATGTCTCTGGTGGGCATCATTGGCACACGTTATCTGTGGGTGAACATTTGTATGAAAAAGCTCAAGCAACAGATTTACTTTGGAAGTTTTTTTTCTTCCCTTTTTTTATCTGTTTTGTTGTTGTTGTTGTTACTTTATTTGGGGGGTACAAAATATTGTTCACTTTTGAGTGGGATTTATTGGCGAAATACCGAATAAATATCAAATTGCTTATTGAATGTCTTCTGCCCAATTGTGAATCCATATAACGGAAATCGAGAAAGAATATATGAACCTTATAGGAGTATTATATTGTTTGTTGTTGTTATTGAGTGGGGGGAAGGGGTGGATTTAATATCATATGGGATACGTTGGGGTTAAAAAGTCAAGGCGACTGTTGGTAGAAATATTATTTGAAGAGACATAGCTTGAAGGGGAAAATACAGCATGCTAAATGAGTACCTATAATCTACTTTATAAATAAGGTTTTGTCGTATAAAAAATGGAGAAAGCTATATATGGTCTAATCCGACCTTAAACTTGACAAATTCTTGCCTTTGTTTCTTTCCTGTTCGAGTTATTGATATTGTGTGTGCTTTTTGCTCTTCAATTTAGGATGCGGTCTTCCCTTACGTGGTGCGGGTCTAACCCAGGGTCGTTCCACGTCCTAAACTTCAGAGTAAAAATGCTCTTTGGAACCCTGCTAAAATATGTATATCTATTCAAAACAATTCTTGTTATAGGGGATGTCTCAAAATCAACATAGTATTTGACTTTTCTGCCATTTGTTTAGTTTAATATTGACAACCCTTAAAAAATTAGTTTGACAGCTAACAGTTCAGGGACAGTAGCAAAAATGGAGTATTACACGATAGAAAAACGTATATTCATTTGGCGTTTTTCTTTTTTAGCTCTGAGCAAAGCATAGAGAATAAGACTTCCATCGATCGGAGTTAGCTCTGAGCAGAGTATAATCAGAGCTCTCCAACAGAATTTTGGAACACATCTAAGCACTGAATTGTCATAAGATTTGATATAAATCGGTGCGTTCCAAAATTGAATACTGACTTTTAATTTTCATCTGACAGCTACTAGAAATAAAAAAATGAAAAATAAAAAAAAAAAAATAAGTGAAATTTGGCGCCCATTTGAAATGTTTTGTCAAATAAAAAAACAAATTGGCTGCGTTCAGTTTTTTGCTCCAAGCGATTTTTTTTTATTTTTAGCTCATCTGATTGGAAAAAAACAATAAAGTTGAGCGCTCTGAGTGCTCTGAGCTAAAAAAAGAAACCCATATATTTTTTTGTCAGCTCAGTCCTTTGCTCGGAGCTTAAAGAACGCTTATAACTAATTTTTCAAAAATATTTAAAAAATAACATAAGTTATGCGTCCGCTATTCGAAAAGTGTTTCACAAATTTAACACAAGATTTAAATTAAATAAAAAATATGTTTTATTTTTATTGAATCATTAAAAGTACTCAGGATATGGTTATGTGAATGGAATAGTGCATTGGTCGATTGAACTCCACGGCTTTGCTAACACGCACTTTTTTTCAAAATTTTCCATAACCATTTTTTCAAAATTTTTTAAATATTGTTCAGTAATGAAAACAGTTTTGGTTCCCCGATGATGTCTTTATTGGATGAACCACGTCGGAGTATTATTTTAAAATAATAAAGTTTTATACTCAAGTATTTGACATTAATTTATTAACATAAATGTTTTTCCCGAGGTACTGCCTCTTGCGAGGAACTGACAAATCTTCCAAGAGTATACTTGTCATTAATAAGTGCTTCTCATCTAGCCGTTCGGACTCGACAAAAAATTGTAGGTCGCCGCCATTCCTGCCATCAACATGCACACAGGAATGGTTGAGAGTTGTAAGTCACTAGGCCCTGGTTCTCCACGAGGTGTTGGGCCACCAATTTTCATTTTTTTTATTATTAAAATGACATTAAATACCAGTAAGGCACCATGTGCTATTGAAAGACTCCATAGAATCCATTAAATGAAAACAAAATTCCCTCCTATCAACAAATGTCAATTTTTATGTTTTTCACAATTGTATTTATTATTTACTTAGTTTTTTTTGCTCACTTAACAAAACAAAAATCAACCAAACCAAAATAAAAAATAAATGACATTTGACAACTACACCCAAAACGAAAGCTGAACGAGAGTTGAAGGCACTCTAAATAAAAATACGAGTCATTTTTACGATTTTCGTTTCTCCTAATCGCAATTTGACGATTAAGTTCTACTTCAATCGTTTTTCCTAATTGAAATTTAAAGAATACACCTTATTTTGAACGAGTATCGTTTTTCATAATAACCCCCCAGCATTCCGAAAAGCTCTTGTACATCAGCTTTAGCAGGTACTTAGGCCCTGGGTGCACTAAAAACATCAGAAGACTAAACACTCTGGTACGTAAGTAGGTAACTATACTTTACACGTGGTAGCACTAAAAACATCAGACCGATACGCTCTGGTAAATCAGCAGGTATGGAAACCCCTGATGGCCATAAATTCCCTCACCACTGGCAGGAAGCTCCGAGAAAGCAAATAAGCTAAATTACCAGAACATTTTTTTTTATAATAGATTTCTCGCAAGAAAGTCTCATCGCAAGACAGTTTTCTTTCACGATAATGTTCTCGCAAGCGAATTTTCTCGCTCGATAGTTTATTCGCCCAATAGATTTTTCACATGAATTTTGTGCAGAGCACATGCAAAAATTATTTAGCATTGTGCTCTGCTTCGGCTGCCTTATGTTAAAATATTAAAACAAAATAGCAAATTTGCAAATTTTGCGAAAGAAATTCTTATGAAATTTTGACATTTCTTTAAAAGGATTTTTTGCTGTTTTTAAGAGAAAAAATAAAATTCGCATAGTTTAAATTTTGATATCAAAAAATAAACTTTGCGAAGGGATGTAGCGTGCAGTTTGTAAGCACCACCATTTTTGATTTAAAAAGAAAAAAAAAAATCATGCTACATTGTACTAAATATGTGCCACCGTACGCCGTACATTATTGAAAAAAAATCGCAAATTTGCAAATTTTATGAACAAAATTTTTTAATATGAAAAATGAGCAAATAATTCGCAAATTTTAAGAATGCAATTTTATTATTTTGTAAAAATGAACCTAGTTTTTCTATTTTGTACTCAATTATGTGCCATAAATATTAAAAATATTGCAAAATTAATAAAATTTTACGGATGAAAAAGTAAAAGTTGAGCTTTTTTGTACTCAGTTTGTGCTGTCATACGCCAAAGAGATAAGAAACTTCACATACTCACAACTTTTTTCGGGCAAACAATAATTTTGCAAAGCGTGAAATTAGCACCACTATTTGAATTTTCAAAAAAAGACTGTGCTGTATTGTTCTCAACTTTGTGCCTTTAATATTTGAAAAAAAATCACAAATCTTACGGAAGATTTTTTTTTTGAAATATTGAAATTTCCTAAAAAAGAAAGTTGTACTAATTTGTGCTCAGTTTATACTGCTTAGTGAATAGTGACTAAGAGAGAAAGAGTTCGCATAATTGTAACTTAAATATGGCAAAAAATAATCTTCGGAAAGCTGAAGCGTGAAGTTTGCTTTGCCATTTTTGATTTTCAAAACAAAACTTCTGCCATATTTTGCTCAACTTGTGAGGCCTAGCGCCATAAACATAAAAAAATCGCAAATTTACAAATGAAGTTATGAAATTTTGAAATTTTTTTTGTAAAAATAAAAGTCATTCTGTTTTGTGCTCTACTTTCTCTGACTTGTGCCATAAGTAATGCAAAAAAAAATTGCAAAATTATCAAATTTGACAGACACTATTTTTTTTGTTGGAATTTTGCAATTTCGTAAAACTGGAAGTTGTGCAGTTTTGGACTTAGGTTGTGCTAACAAATGCATTCCAACGAGATCAAATTTTTCAAGGCCAAAAATCCAAATTTGCGAAGCGTGAAGTAGGTAAGCACCGCCATTTTCTCTTTTCAAAAAAAAACAAAACATGTTTTGAATTGTGCTCAACTTGTGCAGCCTTGTGCCGTAAACAATAACGCAAAATTTCAATTTTTACGAATAAAATTAAGTGAAACTTTAGTATTTTATTAAATTTTTTTTTGCTCCCAGTTTAGTCTTCCTCTAACAACCTTACGCTTGGTACGTATTTAGTTTATTTTATTTTAAAAAAACGGCAGATGGCAGCACAAGTTAGGCACATTACAGTTATAGCACGAACTTTTGTATGGAAATTCAAAATGGCGGTGCAAACTTCACGCACATAGATTTCTCGCGTGTTAGTTTTCTCGAATGATGAATTCCTCGCGTAATAGTATTCTCGCATGATATGACAGATTTCTTGCATGGTAATCTTCTCGCATGGCTGTTTTTTTTTTTACATGATATTGTTCTCACCTGATAGATCTCTCGCATGACATGATTTCCTTGGTAATCTTCTCTTCTCGTCCACGTTTTGCCAGCTGCATTCCTTCCCAAAAAAATTTGACAACAATAGGTGCTCAGATGATCTGTTCAGTACAGATATTCTTACTTCAACCGTACTATATGAATGTGGGGTTCCTCCTTACGCAATTACCCCACTGACGGTTTCCAAACACTCGAACCGCCTAAAACTACTGCATTTTAAATGTAGGCAGAGCGTATTAATTATAAAACAAGTCTAGTTTCGTGACCAGCCATACGTGCTCCTAATGAATTTGGTTCTTTAAAAGTAGTTAACAGTAACTTTTTTCTTAAACATCTATAAAAATGTCCTTTATTTCCTTACACAACTGTGTATTCCCTAGAAACCACTAACCATTTCCACAAACAAAACAAATTGATTCAAAAACAAACAAAAATAAAACTGCTTTTTTGAGCCAAGACGAATATAACAGGATATAATGCAACCGACAAAAAAAAACTGATGAAAAAAAAAAACACATAAAAAACTATCAATCGCCACTTGCAATGGCATAAGGAATTGAATATCACTTGGCTGGCATCAGTTATACAAGTTACTTTCATGGATATTTCCCGAATGGTCCTTGTTGCAGACGAAGGTTTCTCATTTATGCATGCATTCAGGAAATTGACATCGCCTAGAATATCACACATCCCATAGCTTCTCCTCACCATGTATGATGTTTGTCTCAAACGAGAACAAGTACCAATATATCTACCTACCAGCAATATTCACGTTTTTTCGTTTTTTCGGAGCATAGTTTTCCTTTTGCTTCCTGTGTGTGTAATATGCAGATATAATGTGGAGTGGTGTGATAAAGCGTGAGCCAAAAGAGCCAGTTTTACAAGGACACAAAATCCATTCAAGCATAAGGAGGACGAAATTTATTCAATTTTGATATTTTATTCCCATGTGATTCTCTTGGTAATTTCATATATTGTGAGCCAAATCAAATGGAATTGTGGACGGGACATTATTTTGAATTTGTGTGTTCGTAGTTTTACATTTTAACTCATACTCCAAAATGTCTATGACTGCTATGAGTCGTCTGCATAATACTTTCGGGTGATTTCGTCCTTTTTATATTTTTTTTTTGTTTGGTTTTTTAGTTTGGCTCCTTGGGTTGGTCTCTGTTGCAGCTTTAGACTCTCTCTTTTTTTTTCAAAATGAAAGAAGGTTGTTGAATTTATGTGCAATGAGATGGTAGAATAAATATTACAAATTATTTTTGTATGAAATTGTGATTGAAAATAATACCTTGTGCGTCTAAAAATAATGTGTTTCCTTCATGCAAGGCCAAAAACTTTTTTTTTGAAAAATGTCTTTTGAACATATTAAGGTTTGAGAATGTGGTAAAGTGGTAATTCTGTTTGTATCAATTCAATTTTGAGAACGATTCAATTTTTTCGATAAATGGATATTTCAAGAAAAGTTTGTTTTTTGCTTTTTATTTTTCTTATTTTTGTTTGCTTTATTTTGAATTCTTTTCTTTAAATAGGCCGGGAAATTTCCAAGAAGCTTAGATTTGGTTAAACTGGGTGGAAGGAGATTTCAAGTTTCGATTTCTTTCTGAAAGACATTCAAGAAGGCAACACCCAGTTTTGATAGAAGCTCGAAGAGAACTTGACATATTATTCTCGACATTAGAGTATTGGCCCTTGGCCCCGTGCCAACTAGTAATGGTCAAATTTTCTGCAGGAGTATTTCTAAACTAGCAAGTAAATAGCCCTTGATTTGAAAAAAATTAAATCTGAATTAACCAAAGGATTTTGGTTAATTCAGATAAATTTTTATTAGTGCCAAAAGGTTTATAAAGCTAATTTCTTGTAGAATTCTAAAATTATGTTTGTATCAATGCATCAATTTTATTCAGAAAAAAATAATTATTTATAGTACTTGCTCTTTTTAAAAATAATCAGAAAAAAATATTTAAAAAAAAATAAAAACAATTTTTTTTAAAATTATTTAATACTCAATGAGTTTGAATTGTTCATTTATTTTTGACCAATTTCCTTTTAATTTTGAACACACTTTAAAACTTTGGAGAAGGTCATCTTAAATTTACAAAGTCATAAGTCATAAGTCATAAGTCATAAGTCATAAGTCATAAGTCATAAGTCATAAGTCATAAGTCATAAGTCATAAGTCATAAGTCATAAGTCATAAGTCATAAGTCATAAGTCATAAGTCATAAGTCATAAGTCATAAGTCATAAGTCATAAGTCATAAGTCATAAGTCATAAGTCATAAGTCATAAGTCATAAGTCATAAGTCATAAGTCATAAGTCATAAGTCATAAGTCATAAGTCATAAGTCATAAGTCATAAGTCATAAGTCATAAGTCATAAGTCATAAGTCATAAGTCATAAGTCATAAGTTATAAGTCATAAATATATTTAAAATGCCACAAGCAGATTTCAAGACCAAACTCACATTGTCTTGAGAGTAGCTCGCGGGGAGTCGACTTTCTATCCTGGACAGTCAAACTTTTTGGTATAGTTACTCCGGGACACATGTTTTGATCAATGTCAGAAATGAACTGGCAAAAATCTTACACAGTTCATGTTTTGTGAGTAGCTGTCGAGAGACAACAAAGCAGTACAGTGAACATTTAAGGAAACGGATCAATTCATGGAGAAACATGAGTCAATAGAAACTTTTTGGAAAACTACTTAAAAATTATGTATTTTACGATAGAAATAAAAACTTAGCTTTCAATTTGTCCTTGCAAGGTTCAAACAAAATGTCTGACTGGATACTAGAAATCTAGGTGTTGCCAATATACGCTCAGCTCATGTTTTGGTATGGCTTCCATTAATTTTGCATCATTTTTGAAAATATTGTCACTTAATGTCAAATGGAAAAATTGTCTGAATATTTGAGCATCTTGAATTTGAAACTTGATTGTAAGGGTATACAATGGCATTGAATTGTCTTCTTATGGCTTATCTCTTTATATTTTTTACTGTTTTAAGGATAGAGCTTATAAATAAAGCAGCTGCAAGTTATTGCTTGGGTATGTGTACATAAGAATATATTTAACGTTTACTACATAAACCGAAAACAAGCTGAAGAAGTATAGCTATCAAGTGAAAATGGTTATCAAAGTTTTCTCAGAAAATTAAATTTCAATATTATAACAGGCAAATCTCGATACCAAAATGTCAAAAGTATTTTCACTACAAAACTCTGGAGGGACTGTTGGATAGCTGTCTGTGAGCTATATAACATGATTGTGTCCATTTGCGAGTTTTACTCTCAAGAGCTGCTTGAGAGCTGCTCGCAGTCTTTTTACTCTCAATTGGATATGCACCTTTACTCTAAAATAAACAGCCACCTGAGTGTTTTTCTCGAGAATTAACTTGCAAAAATAGTATCCCTTTGAACTAGCTTAACAATTCTCTGAAATCCTAGCCCAGGTATCTAAAGGTGCATATCCATTTGAGAGTAAAAAAAAAATGCGGACAACTCTCAAGCAGTTCTCGAGAGTAAGACTCACAAGTATTTCTTTAAGTAGTTAAGTATTTCCACGAGTTGTACAAATACCCATTTGAAAAATTCCACCTGGGTTTTGAATCGGAGAAGCTATACTTTTAGACGCCATAGCGGGTCTTGGAGAGAAAACTTAATTCGCTCCCTTTGGTTTAGTTTAGCCAAAACATTGAAATATCTAAATAGGGAACAATTGAAAGAAATTTTATCTACTTACATTTCTTTTCCATTTTTTTTTTCATTTCATCAACCCCCCAATAAATAAGGCTGTTAATATTTAGTTAGACATGTTGTTATGGAGAATTTTGCTCGGGTATAGACCAGTATCTAAATCAAATGTCAACATATTTAATGGTAGACGGATCGGCACTACATAATCAATTTCATCTTCATCATCATTCCGCTTTGCTGGCGGAACCACTTTCCTACATGCCTTAGCAATGTTTATGTATTTCACAGATTTCTATTTTAAGAATAACATTACTTCAGAGTTGAGATGATCAAAGGCCATAATGGCTTGTAATTACGTCTCAAAATTTTTGATAATCTTTCCTACATTAGAAAATCCCAACGATAACTTTAGTCAACATTTAAAAGTTAAAAAAAAAAAACATAAATAAAAACACAAAACAACGAATAAATTTAATTTTTTATTTTTTTCAAAGAATGTCATTGAACTTAACCCATTATCAATTTAAAAATCATATACCAAAATGTGTGTAAGCTTCATTCAATTCCCATTAGGAGTTATTCACCCCGATTACAAAATCTGATGAATGGGTTGCGGATCCCATCTGACAGAATTTTCAAGTGAATTTTAATGCACTCAGGATAAAGTTGAAGCCTTCGCTTGCTATTTCGAAGGAAACTTCATACCAAGTCCCTCTTATGATCAAGTCTTCTTTCGCGAAATCAAGGCATCCATCCAGCAGACACTGATGCCCAACTTGGATAAAGCAATGTTTAGTGAAACCAATCCTTCAAGTGATCCAGTCAATACCCCAAACTTTAGAGGAGATAGCTGAGATAATTGGCAACTGCAAAAAAATAAAGAAGTCAGCTGGACCGGATGGAGTATCCAACTTTGTTCTAAAAAAGTTGATGTCATTTTGAGCTATCATCTTCAACAACTGCCTCAACAACAGTTACTTTCCCGAAAAGTGGAAAACTGCTAAAATCATGGTAATTCCCATAAAAGGTGAAAGGAATATGGTCACTATTACTAGAGGCCGATATAGCTCCTCAACAATATAAGTAAGCTCTTAGAAGAGCTAATACTCAGGAAGCTCAAAGAGTTCTGCAGAGAAAACAACATCATCCCGGACCTAGAGTTCGGTTTCCAGGAGAAGCATTCCACTTTGCATCTGCTCGTGAAGTTTTAGCATGACATCACCACAGCTTCAACAACAATCAAGTTATTGTCGGATGCTTTCTGGATATCAAGAAAGCATTTGTATGGATTGAAACCTTTATCCATAAACTTCATATACTATAGGCTTTCCCATAGAACTAATCAAAATTATATTCTCTTTTCTTTCTTCCAGAACTTTTTCTTGCAACTGGAGAACTGGAAATTGACAGTGAAGAGAATCAGGACAGGAGTTGACCAAGGTTCGAAACTTGGACCATTTCTCTACAACATCATGACCTCTGACTAATCAATTTAAAGTGAATGCAGAAACCTTCTCTTCACTGATGAGTAAGTTCTTCAAGAACGAGCAACTCTACCTTGAAGCCAAATTAGTCAGCCTGGACAAGTACTAAATGCTATCTCCAGATAAACTGGTAAGGAACCTCACCAACCACCCTAATCAACTGATGAGAACGATGATAAACCAACAATGACATTCGGAACCAAGGTACCTAGGAGCTAAGGAAATCTTCAATATAACAACAACAATCAACGATGAAGCACTGATCCAGGGTCAGTCCATTATCCTGGCTTAACGTCAATCCTATCCCAACCCTTAGCCAATGCTGCCACTTGACAACCAGGACTAAACAACCCGAGGACGAAGAAAGTCAACCCGACTTTTATATTAAGTTTTAAAAAATTATAAATTTTATTTGTAAATACAAAGATTAGTCATATACATATCTAAGATTTATCTAGCATAAAAAAGTCATTTTCAATGTCTCCATCGTTACTCAAGGAGTTTAACCTGCAATTGTTTTTCAAAGTTAGCGGCTAGCGGCTAAAGGATTGTGGCTAACGGCTAATGGCGTACGGCTAACATCTTACTACTAACGCCTTAGTGTTCAAAGCTAACTGCTCACAACTGAGTGTAAAAGGCTAACGGCTTACGGGTAACATATAAAGGCTTACAATTGACTGCTAACCGCTTTCGGCTATCTTGGCATACGGAAAACGGCATTCGGCATGATTTGAAGATTTTGAATATCTTTTTTACTGATTTAGATATAGTTTTAAATGACTCCCATAAAAGGAATCTTTTTCAGGTTTATGAGAAAGACTTTTCTTTTTTAGTTTTTTAATTTAAAAAATAAATCCCTTGACAACATGAAAAATGGCGGTCGAAATAAAAGTGTTCAGGTAAGGAAAAAGAAGCGTAGAGTTTTGCCACCATGCAATCTTCTGAAAATATTCTTTTTCTGGAAAATTAAATAAAAGTGCTTAATTTTATAAATTTATTGATTCAACCGAATTATTTTAGAATTTTTCTCTTTATTCTTAAATTTTAAGTCAGATCTAAAAAAGATAATGCCCTGAGTCAAGCTTAACAAATGAGTCATTTTTGACTCAAATGATTTGCAGTTGTAGCACTGGCTGGCAAATAATTAAAATTTTGAGTAATTTGATGTGACCTGAATAATTTGGGAGAAAACTGCATTTTTGTGTAGGCTTTCTTATGATGTTCTAAGGATTTTTTTAAGATTTCGTATAAATATGAGTAGCTAGCTATCAGTCTGACACCAAAATTGATCTTTCCTCTAAACTTTCTAAAATAAATATTTAAAATGATTATTTTAAATCTATTATGATTTTTTTTCTAGTTATGTACTCACCCAGAATGCAAACATTTCATTCATTAATCTTTCAGAATTCTCCGAAATAAAAACATCAATTGAATTTGTTTTCTTCTTTATTGCTTGAAGGCTCTAAAAATAGTTTTACAATCATCACCTAAAATGTTTTTTGTTTTTTAAGTTTTTAAGTATAGTATTATAGTGTTTTAATGCCTTACATACAATAAAAATGTAATCCATTACATTCCACTTACACATCAAAGAATTATACACTTGAGTGAGAGTATGGTTTTATTTTTTTTTTGTTTTATTTGCTTTTAATATAATAATCATTCTTTAAATAAAAGATTCATTCCATAAATTTCCAAAATTCATGATCATTTTTCCATTTAAGTACGTATATATTTTTCTTTCTTTATATTTATTTTTGTTTTGCTTTGCTTTAGAAGGAAAATAGAATATTTTTTTATTTTCAAATTTAAATAAGATTAAAGGAGTGAGAAAAAAAAATTACAAATCTATTAATAGTATTTTCTTATTTGTTTTAATTTAATGTTCGCATAAATGTAAATACTATTGTTTAAAAAAAATTAAATTTTCTGAAAAAAAGAAATTATTTTTCTAGCTGTGAATAACGAATTTAGTATTTTTGTATATTTTATTCGTTTGTTTTAAATGTATCTATTATTGTTGAAAGAATAAATATATATATTTTTTGTAAGTACCATTTACTGTAGGTTTTTTTTTTTTATTAGGTATTAAATTTAAAAATAATTGTAAGTTATTTTTATATTTAATAATTTGTTCTTTCTATTTTTCATATATTTGATTGAGTGGTAGAGCTGCGAGAAAAGGGGCAGAGTAAAGGAGAGAGCTTTATTTTGTTTATAATATAGGAGGAAAGATATATTTTATTTTCAATTCTTATTTTTAATTTTATATTTTCATGTATATATGGTATGTTTTTTTTTTATTTTGTTTAAGCTTAAGTGGTACATTTTTTTATTTATCAATATTTTTTCAAGTCTTTGCAATCTTTTTTCTTTTAATTTAATTTTGTATAATTAAAAATTGGTTTTTGGTGTCCTTTATGCAATAAATTGTAATAAATTAATGTTTTATCTAAAAAAAATTGGTTACTCCCTTTAGAAAATATGCCACGAAAAAAAAACTTTTTCTGCGTTTTTTTTTTTTTTTTTTTTTCTATTTTTACTGAGATATCTACAAAAAAACAGCCGAGTTTTTTTTTTTTTAATATTTGGGATTATATGAAAGCTTTGAACAACTGAAAGCTTATTTTAATTTTTAAATATTTTTTTTCAAAGTAAATAAATTAGTAAATTGATATAATTTTATGTATATTTTTTAATAGTTTCACATTATAAATGTTGACTAGATACTGGAATACACAGTGTTCTTGTTTTAAATATGTTATATGTGTGTATATTGTATATAATATTATACACAATTACGTTAAATATATGGTGAATATATAATATATATATATATATATAATTGAAATTGTATTTTGTTTTGATTTAATTTTTATATATTTTATTTGTAAAAATTGTATTTACATTATAATTTTTATATAATAATATATATAAATATTATTGGTCTGTTTCTAGTTTAATAAATTATGCTTAATTTTTATGTATATACATATGTGTATACATATATATATATTTTTATAAATATTATTATGTATACTTAATTTTTTGTTTTTTAATTTCTACATCTTACTTCATTTAATAATATAATATATTTTCAAAAATCATTTTTGCAATTGTTTAATTTTAATTTTACTTAAAAATAAAAATAATTTAATGTATTGCTTGAATTTAGTTTTATTTTTAATCTTTTTTCCTCATACGTATATAAAATACACAATTTAGCACGTCCCAAAAGACCAAAAAAATCACTTTTCCCAAAAATGTATATAAATAAATATTTTTTGTTAATTTTTTTGTTTAAATTTGTTTTTCTTGTATAAAAAATATAATGCAAAACAAAAAAATCTACATTTTGCTTTCCATTCGACAACATGAAATATATTTTTATTTTCAGCTTTATTACCCGCAGTCCTTGGTGTCCTTGTGACGTGCAAATTTTGTTTATATATTTTTAGCATTTTTATATAAATTTTTTAAAATTTTTCTTAAATCACAAAATTTTCTATCAGAATAAACTTTTAATTAAATTTTTTATTTTCTTCTCAATAAATTACGATTTTTTAATTTATATAAATTGTAATTAATGTTTTTTTTGTTTTGTGTTTAATGTTTATAATTTTTTGTTTTTGTTGAAAAATTTTCAAATCGTTGTATGTTTTAAGTTCGAAAGTTTACTAATTTGCAGTTTTGTTTGTATTCTGTATTTATTGCAATTTTTTTTTTATATAATTTTCCTTTGTATATATTTATTTTTTAATATGAATTTTTAAGATTTGTTATTTCTTACGCATGGAATCTGTTCTGTTGGGACAGTATAATGATTTAATTATTTATATATGTATATATGTATATATAGCATTTTATTTCGATTTTAAAACTCAAATTTGTATTTCCAAAATTAATTGACCGTAATTTCTACTTAATTAATTTTTCTTTGTTTTTTTTTTTCTTTAAATATATAATAGTTTTTTTTCAAAAGTTTAAAAATAATAATTAATATATATCATATATATATATATATGTTTGGTTATGGTTGTTGAGCTTCTACCATGAAGAAATCTTTGTAAATATTTTATATTTTTTTTTTGTAATTGCAATTGCTTTTGGGTTGTTTTCATTTCTTATTTTGTCTTTCCCTTCTAATTTAAATTAAAATTAAATTCTCTTTCTAATTTTAAGAGTATTTTTTTTGTCAATTTTTTTTTTATTTATATATAAAAATATGTTTGAGTTTTTATATTTTTTGTTTTTAATTGTAAAATAATATCATTTTTTCTTAATTATTTTGTTTTAATTAATTAAATTTAATATAATAAATAAAATTTTAAAGAGAATTGATTTCTTTGTTTTTCTTTTTTATTTAATATTTTATTATTATTAATTAATTTATTAATTTTTGTTTTTTTTTTGTTTTCTATGATTTAAATTTTAAATATTAATTTTAAGTATTGTCATTGTGATATGTTTCTAATATTTTTTTCACTTTATATTATTAAAAATAAAAAAACATATTAAATAAAATAAAAAAAAATAAAATTGAAAATTTATTTTACTATAGAAAAATTATTTTCCCAAAAGATTGATGTTTCGTTAAAAGTACTAAGGTGACCACAAAATGTGCTAGGAGAACCCTATTAAACTATTCTTAAAAAATGTCTTGTGAAACTTGACATCTTTGAAAGGAAGAAGTTCATTGCCTTGCAATAAAAAGTGCTAAAAAACAAGGGTAATGGTTAAATCTAGCGACCCAGTTGATGTTTTGAGACAGGGAAACGATGTTATACATAATATTAGTCTGGACAGAAAATTGAATCCAGTGATCTTTTTGAGGATGACCTTTGTTTTATGATTGGAATTTATTCCTGACACACTAAGAATGAAATCAAGCTTGGGAGTCATTTTTGTAAAGCTATCATTTGGACGCCATTTTCTAACTGCCCAATCTGTACTCCAGTCAGAAATCTGAAATCCCTTTGGTTTTTGTGGGGTGACCTTATTTTAATAACTTTAATTTATTTTTCACATGCCATGCATGGAATTTAACTTGGGAGTCACTGTTGTAGTTTTTTCTTGCAATTTTTAAAAATGGCGCCCAATCTATAATAAAAAAAAGATTCGTAATTACATGGAAAACTTATATTCTCAAATTAACGATTGATGTCTGTTAGAAGCGACTTCGGGTAAAATTTCAGTGTTGCCATTTTTCTGGAACATTCTTTTTTAAGTAAAATGATCATATTTTGTAGAAAGCAACCAACCAAGAAATGCCTAAATTGAGTTCAGTAGATGCACCTTTTGTTAAAATGTCAATGTTGCCACTTTTTGGAAATATTATTTTTTGCCAAAAGGTGGGACACGATTTTTTTCTGTTGGTAATTTTTAATATTTTTAACATGAATAGAGTTGCGGAAATGCCTCGAGATGCCAAACATGTCTTTGGAAAATAATTTTCTTGTTTTTTTTTGTTCAAAATCCTAGGTTAGGTTAGGTTAGGTTAGAAGGGGTGATAATACGTCGAGCCGCATCATCTCACTCAGATCTCGTTGGATCCATTGCGCTCCCCTGGGTAAAGATTGGAAATGAGGAGGGAAAGGGAGGAAGTTAAGGGGAAGTTTTAGGTGAGTGAGACCTCTCTGAACCATCCTGAGTTCTGAATGAATTTCAGGATGTTTTTTAGTGGCAAGACAGTGGTGTTGCCCAGTTGGTCGAAGAAGTATTCTCCGAAGGCTTCTTTTCTGGTTCTAGCTAGGCTGGAGCATTCACACAAGGAGTGAAAAGAGCCCCCCTCTACCTCTTCATCATGACATTCTCTACATAAATCCGATGAGCTGATTCCCATTTTGTTCATGTGGATTCCCATTGAATTGTGACCCGTTTGGACTCCAACCATGAGAGATATTTGAGTTTTCGAAATATTTGGCCAAAGGTTCCTTGAAACCCTACAAGTGTCGATAAATGACCACTGACATTTGAAGCTTGAAAGAAACTTTCGTGTATTCTATTTTTTTCTTGCTCCAGTGTCATGAGCACCAAGGGGCTTTTGGACAGTTCATCTGCCATTTCGTTCCCATGAATGACCCTATGTCCCGGGACCTATCTTAAGGTAACTATGTTCGTTGCGTTGAGTACTCTTAACTCATTCCGGCAACAATCGATCAGTTTGGACTTTTGGACCTGGCTATCAATGAAAATGTCAAAATTATTGTTGGCAAATTCGCATGATGCAAGATGTTTCGCGGCTTCACGGATTGCCAGCACTTCCGCTGAGTAGATGCCTGACTCAAGACCCTCCAAGATTTTGAAAACGTCAGTAAAGACCGACACATCATTTGCAATAATGACCCTGTTTTCATTCCAGAGTTCCCTTGTGGGGATATCTGTCATGGTAAGTGGGTTGAAATCAATTTGCGGCAAATCGTAGTCTGTTTGAACGTCAATGTCTGTAAAATTCACTTTAGTTCTATGACCGTAGAGGGCCCTGCTCCAATTATTACATTGTTGAAGTCTTAAAGACTTTTGGTCGCCAGCTCTTTCGTAAACAAATCAAGAGAGTTTTCAAAATTTTAAAAAATTAAGTAGTGAGAAGAGTAATCCTTTCATCAGTCAGCAGCTGCATCATTAATATTGTTAAAAACCAGGGCCTATTTGCATTGCATTTTCATTACGGAAAATGAGTTATTTAAATTGAAAACTTCCAAACTTGAATCCAAATTATTTAATTAAAATTTAGAAATGAGGTTATTTCAACCAAATTTGCACGAAATGTTATCGGTACCCTCGTGGTATCTTCAAAATCCTCGTGGTATAAGTGTGGAATCCACATGGTATTCGCGTGATACCCACTTAGTAGAACCCCAACATATGACCTGGGAACTGTGAATGCGAATTAACTTGCTTATATAATTCCAAGCGCAAATATCAACAAATACTTGTTTAAGTTTTTAAACATGACCTAAATTTTGTTTAAATTGTTAAACTTTGCCTTAAGCTGTGTTAAATGAAGAAAAACAAGATCAGAACAGAGCAGAACAGCACAAGTGTGTGGAAGCTGTCAAAACAAGAAAGAACAGAAAAGTGCAGTTTTGTGTTGACGGGATTGGCTGTTGCATATCAGCTGTGAAACTTTCAAATTTGAAAATGTTTGAAATGTTATTTTTTCCATTAATTTTCATTTCGAATTTAGTATCAATTCACACTTTTTACATTCTCTTATGTTTTTTTTCTTAATGTTTAGTTCTAAAATATTAAAAAAAGTAATTCTGTGATAAACTTTATTATGATCCTAAAACAAGAAATTAGCTTGTACTTTGACATTTCGCATTCACTTGCTCCACCCCTAAAGAAGATGCAGGAAATATCGTTCCTAAATATTCTGAAAAACGTCATGGAAGATGGAACACAAAGTGATAGAAAGTATATTTCTTATATTTTCTATGTGCCCAACGAGATATTCTTTGCGAACTGTCAAACACGTATTCGCAACCAACATATCAGGCCGCTTTCCACAAATCTGCAACTGAAAAATTGGCTCGAATTTCACCTCCAATTTCTGTGTACTGGTTCTGGTACTGGTTTCTTTTTTGTGATAGTTGGCGTCCATCGACGACCACTGAAGTGAAAGAAATGTCAAAATTCACGACCTTTCGCAATTCGCAGCTATGCAAGACATTTCAAAATCAAGTTTTCAATTTTTATTATAAATGGATTTTGTACTAATTCAGTGTCAAAATTAGTACCTGGAAAGTAATATTGACATGATCCTTGCGAATAACAGTTCTGAGCTTTAGCATGTTTCCTTGCAAAAATTCATTGCTGGAAAATATCGAACACCAACGGCAAGTTCATATAAATTCTAATAATCGCAATGTATAACTTGCATAATGCATTTTAGTTATACAAAAAAAGAAGCTAGGAGTTTTTACAAAAAAGTCACTTGAAAGTTTTTTTTCAAACTTCCTATCTACTTTAAAAAAATATTTTTTTAGTTTTACTTCAAGAATTTTGCGGAACCCTGAAAATTAATTCACGGAACCGTAGGGTTCCGGGGAGCATAGTTTGGGACCAGAGGCTATTAATAATTGACAAAAAGCTGTGATATTGTTTTTTGTAGTTCAAAAGCCAATCTAGCATAGCTAATCGAGTAAGGAACTTCCGATGAACTCTTAGAACTTTTTTTATGCAAATATCATAAACATTTTTGGTAACGCAATAATTCGTTTCTTATTTCGAGCGTATAGGTAAGGGTTCCATGCAGTAGTATGCAACAATCTTTTCTTTGCTGTGATGAATTGGCGGTAGTTGATCACAAACTTATACGTTACTTGCATTAGTATCGACGATGAAAAATTAATTTGAAGTTTGAAGATAGCCCAACTATTAATTTAGCTTGTATGAGGTAAACATTTTCGAATTTGGCAAGTAATAGCTTGTATAGAGCTTGTATAAGGCAATCTTGAGCAAGCCAAGAATTTTCCACCTGAAATTTAAACAAATAGCTGCTATAAGGCCTTAAAATATAAGCTACACAAGCTCTATACAAAGCTTGTAAATATAAGTTATAAATGGCTTGTATAAGGCCTTCTAAAGCTGTTTACTGAAAATGTTTAAAATAATAGCTGCTATAAGGCTCTCCACGACAAATCATTGCCAACAACTTGTATAAGGCTTGTTTGTAAAGGCCTAATACAAATTAAAATAATCAGTAAGGATCAACAATTGTGTCTTGTAAAATATTGTGCTTATAAAAAAAATCAGATTAAAATAAATAAGAACTAAGTACCAATTGAACATTGTTAAAACAGAAAAGAAATGCTTACAGTAACATTGAACTTTTTAACAAAACTTAAAAATGAATAACTAATGGCAAAAATTTAAAAGGTCTGGAATCTACCAAAGACAAGTGAGAAAAAACAGAGAAGCAATTCTTAAAACAACCAGAGAACATTCAAGAAGTTTTGAAGAACAAAGAACAGATATTAGACTGTCACAGTTATTGACTGTTCCCTCTGCGTGAAATTGAAGAATATGCTATCAACTTATTCACTTTAGATTATATTTTCCCAACCAACAATTGGCATAGTGGTAGAGACTGGAACGAGGAAGGAATCGAACTGGAACGAGGAAGGAATCGAACTCAAATCGCTGGTAAAAAAAACTTTTCATTTTTATAATTAAACTAACATTTGACTCATTACAGAATACAGAAAAAAGGTTTCAGAAGCTGACTGAGGAGAAAAAAATACAATAAAATAAAATGCAATAAAAAATACAACATCAGAAAAATAAAATAAGAACCGATACAAAAATATATTTTTTTTTTATTTCAGAATCAGCTTTGCTAAAAAAATTTTTTTCGCTCGATGGATTACTTATGCAAAATAAATTTGGGTAAGGCCTTATATAAACACCCAAGGCAAGCTATTGGCAATAGCTGTCATTAAATGGCTTTGCTAAGGCCTTATTTAAACATCCTAAATATTAAAGCTAATAACAGTTCATGAGAAGCTATTTGCTGCTATAAGACCTGTCAACATATGTCTTATAGCAGTTAATTAGCTTGGGTAAATGCGCCAAAATGGCTTGCATAAGGCCTTTTACTATTTCTATAGCAGTCTGAAAATAGCTTGTATAGAACCTTATACAAGTTAAATTGTTAGTTGGGAGGTTAGCATAAGCATTACTTATAAGTGCAGCTTGAGTTTCTGAAAGCCTTTCCCTTACTGAATTGACCATTTCCTAACATTTTATTTTATTTTTCTTGATAAACTTCATGATGTTAGCTTTAGAGTATCATCAAAAATTAAGCAGAAACAAATCAGTTATTATGGTCCTGTTAATCTAAAGTTTTAATCTTGGATAAATTAACTTGGTTTGAATTTAAATCGAGAGTACTCAATATTCATTTTAACCAGAAGCTAAAGTCTCAGAGAATTTTCAAGAGAATATTGTTTTTCAAAGTTTTAATTTAAATCATCTAATAATGGGCACGCAATTTTAATCCTTTATTATAAGGCAACAACTAGTTATATATAGGAGAGGGAAATGATAAATTACAGCACCATAAACTTAATTCATTAATTTCCCATCCATTTCTGCACCCTCATGAACACTTAAATCTTAATTGTGTTTCAGGAAACAAAAAAATAATTAAGAAATATAAGCATACAAAAAAAAATGCACATCTTCACACGAAGACACGCATGATAATTAATCTAACGCAGTAAGCGACATTATATTCAGTATAGAGAGTCATAAAATATGTGAACAAAAAAAAAAAATATCCTTCGAAGGACGCCCATCCGACAGCTTCAAGTGTTTGAGAAATTCCTTAATTTAATTCTGTACGTTTTGAAAACAACCAAGCAAAAAAAAAAAAATGAAAACGTAGGAAAGGTATGAAAAACTGCTGCACATTTTATAAGTAGGCGCAGCCCCATTTTTTTCTTTTTTTCGTAAAACGCCCTTCGTGTGTTATAATTTCCTACTTTTTCACTTCGTCATTCACATTCAGTTATTCCCATCGTGTTTCTACTGTGAGCTTTTCATTTTGCGTTACCGCCACAATGAGGAAAAGGACGACGAAGCAAATTGCATCGTCACTACCGTCACCATAAGAGTTTCAGCCATCAGCAACAAGCAAATCAAAAGAAAATTAAAAAAAAAAAGAACAGTAAATACATGCCGAGTAAATACGGAGAGGATGTCATCAGGACGACATCTTGTTTCCTTCAATGAAAAACACCCAGGATATGACTGTGTGTATATGAAAACACACGGCGAAGCTTAGATGTGTCAAGTTTTTCCTCAACCCAAATGAATGTGTAGGTACGAGAACGCCACGGTGGCGATGGCGATGCGATGGTGGAGTAGCTACATTTCTCGGCGACGCCAAATGGCACTTGAATTACTTCTCATGTATGTCAGCACAATTCCGTTTCGCTTGTTGAAGATTATGGCCTCCTTAAGGTCTTCAACGCGTACATGCTCGAGCTCTTTAACTAGGGTAAACCTGGGTATTATTACATTATACATTTTTATATTATATTTTTTTGCCGGAAGAGATGATGACAAAGATATAAAGAACTTATTTTGCGTGACATATTTGGCTATGCCTAATCATTGCCATCGCAGGTTCATATACTATAGGAATGCAGTGGATTCAAACCCTATAGGTAGGTGGATTTTAAAGGAACAAATCAGTTCTCCCCCTTTGTCACAAGAGAAGACTGCGAATAAAGCCAAGGACAGTCACTGTGAATGGAATGCATAGTATACTTCGAAGAATTCTTGAAATATCAAGCTATGAAATAAAGACCCGTGCAGCTTGTCCCAGTGACCTATTGAGCACTGGAGTGAGTCCACAATTTAAATTCTATTATGGGTTGGTGTTAAATAAGAGATTCGTATAGAAACTTCCATGTCCCAAATTGTCAAATAATTGCTTGACTGAGGAATATTTTCAGGGGTGCTGAGTGGCTCTTAAAGCACACGGAAACGTAATGGAGTGACTCGAACGGTAATCGTGGTGTTTGGGGAATCCGCCCACAGGTTTTTTGTAAAATCCACCTCTGTCTATTAATTCTTACTCTCACCTCCCTGTGGTGAACATGGGGCGTCTAGTTTGAAATCTTCACCGGAAATTTCAATGCCTGTGGACAGTTGTTGTGAGGAGCAAATGAGAGAGGGGGAGGCAGCGGAAGAAATCTTTAGATGGAATCAACGGGGACGTTTGTTGTTGGACAAGACATTGTGAGCAATGCCCTACTAAGAAAAGAAGACTTAGTAGTTGGTGGCATAATCAGCAGAAATTGACTGCACGAAACCATCTCAGATAACTGACTCAGGTTTATGGACTTTGCTGCTGGGTGAAACGTTGTGGTAGCTAGTACGCAGCGCCAACATCTTGATATCAAGAAGGGGTGATTTTGTGGTAAATCCACCGTCAACCAGATTGGCTACATTGAGATCAACGCAAAGAACTTCTCCCGCATCAAGAATGTACGAAATTTCCAAGGAGCCAAGATTGATCACTACCCCGTTGTAGCTAAGATAATGCTATGGATCAAAGTCTAAAACAGGAAAATTCTGTGAGGAAATTCAACGTCGGACAGCTACAGAGACAAGAATTTGACAGTTACATTTCCGATTGAGGCATTTTCTTAAATAGCCTTAAGCTGCCAACTTCAAGGATTGAGAATAAATTGAAGAATTTCCAGGAAGTCATCAGGGCCTGACACAAACACCACCACAAAACCCTTTGTTCGAAGAAGATTGCTGGCAAGTACATGCAGCAAAACATAAGACATACAAAGCGGTGCTGTATAGAAGGACCAGAGTTGTTCGCTTGTTCTGTGAGTAGAAGAGGAGAGAAGAACATTGGGTTCTAAGAAGGAAAAAGAGGGAGCGGGAGAAGCGCATTATCGGTAAAATGGAAGGATGTCTTTGCAGGAATGAAGTTCGGAAGTTGTACCAAAAATTCAAAAAACGCTTCCAAGGTTACAAAGACTGAACCAATGCCTCTAAAGACGATCAAAAAACCATCGTAGTAAAATCGCAGTCAGTGTTGAGGATACAAGTAAATAAATTAACTAAATTTGGTAGCGCAACGTGGAGAACCAGAGCCTAGTGACTTATGACTCTCAACCATTTTTGTGTGCGTGTTGTTGGCAGAAATGGAGGGGAAAACAATTTTTTTGTCAAGTTTGAACTGCTAAATGAGAAGCACTTATTTTTGACTTGTATACTCTCAAAGGATTTGTACTTCGGAAAATAACATTTCTGTTTTTGGATGGTAGCGGCTGGGGATTGAACCACGTTGGCATGATAGTCCTGCGCACTAACCATTATACCACGAGGTACTGCAAAGTACTGAGGTTATTCAGAATTTATTTCTGCAGTGTTCGGCGATGACAAGTCGATATTTTCTGTCATGCAGATTGCACCATTTAACTTGAACGATATAACTTCAGTCGGCAATTCCGTCCACCCAATCTCAACGAAGAAAAAGAGATCGGCTAGAGCCGATATGTCAGCTGTTCAAAGTGCCTAGCGAAAAATTAGAAATATGCACCAGATCATTTGCTTAATATGGTCGAAGGAAAGCATATCCGATGAATTAAACTTCAGTTTTGTGTGTCCGAACTTCAAGAAGGTTATCCTCTGTACCAACAACAGTGGTATCGGTCCCCTTAACATCGCCTATATGCAAAATCTTCTCTGAAGTACTTTGGAAACCCTTGAAGCCATTTTTCAACTGAGAATGTTCATTAATCACTCAATTCTATACCCACCATTTTTCCTTCAATTTCAAGATCCTAATGAAAGTATCAATAGAGACGAGCTTTAGTACAGAACAATGTCTAGTTTTGGAATCCTCCCAAAATCATTTATTTGTTCAGGATAACGAAGAAGAATTTTCAAAAATCCGTTCAATTACTAGCTTACGCCTTCACGCAACGCAACAACGATTTCCGTGGTACTTTCAAGAAGATTGATTTAACGGTGAATGGAGGCAATACCAAATATTTGCTGTCAACAAGAAAAGGAATCTAATATCGATGTTTTTGGACAGACAGTAAAATGACAACTCCGCTTGGCATGAGTCATGCTCTAACTATGAACAAGTCTTGAAAAAAAATCAATGGAGCTACACAAATCCATGTCCGAGTATCGTTCATGTCTAGTGGAGCCGGCATGTAGTAGACATTAACTATAATTTCAAGGCGGTCAAAAACTTTGTATATCTAAGGGCTCCGCTATCAACTCATTGAATAATACCAGAGATGAGATCAATTCAGGAATGACTCTTGCGAATTTCAGCTTCTTTGGGCTAAAGAGGCAATAGAGAAGCAAGGCTCTTTCCAAGAACAATTTAAGTATCCCTGTTCAAAACATTTATCATTCCGGTTTTGATGTTTGCTGGATAGTGCAGAGGCATATCCCACGAGAGGAAATCACATGGGTGATTTTTGGTCCCGTTGGTATAGATGATGGGGATTGGAGAAGAAAACACAAAAACAGACTGTACGGGCTGAGCAGCGACACGAACCTAGCTACAAAAGTGAAAAGCTAGCGACTGGCCCGAAAAGTCTTTGAATTTAACCCTGTGGGACAGCGCTAAAGAAGAGAACAGTGTAATGGATGACGCACGCAAGTGGAACCAACTTGATTGAAACTGGAGACATCTAGAGACCAAGCCAACGGGAAGAAGCTTGTTGGTTGAGGACTCGGTCCACCTGGGACTGAAGCACCACCTTAAGTGAGCAAAAAAGTAAGTGATAAGTCTATATATGTGTTGATCAAGTTCAGAAAAATCCCCCATCGCTCAAATATTCGCTCTTTGGTAGGTCTAGAAAAAGACCCATGAATTTTAAATTGATATCCATACCTTTTATCATCGATTTCATGGCCAAGTATTGATAAATTTGTTGGCGCAACAGCTCGTGGAAAACCAGGGCCTAGTGACTTACAACTCTCAACCATTCTTGTGTGCGTGTTGTTGGCAGGAATGGAGAGGACCTACAATTTTTTTCCGAGTCCGAACGGCTAGATGAGAACACTTATTCATGACATGTTTATTCTTGGAGAATTTTTCAGTTCCTAGCAAGAGGCAGTACCTTGGGAAGAACATTTCTGTTTCTAGGTGGCAGCGGCTGGAAATTGAACCCAGAGCTTCAGCATGACAGTCCAACGCACTAACCATCATGCCACGAGGTACTGCATGGCCGAATATAACGATGAGCTATTTAGAGCAATGTCTAGACATCTTTTATAAGCTTGTACGTTTCCGCAGGAAGGGAAAAAAGGTTGCCAAGCTACGAAAATATCACTGAATTGGAAATTTCTGAAGAAATTAATTAAACAAAACTTCAAGAAACCCACCAACCAACTACTAGAATTCCACCATAATTCAAAAAGATAAACGCTTTATGCAATTTTAATTTAGTCAAACTCAATATGTTCTTCTTCGCAAAAAAAACAAGCAATTGCTTTCAATTAAAAATTCTCAATTGTTAGAAGTTGCAACAATAAATAAATTTATGATCAAAAACAACCACAAAGTATATAATAATAAATTCTTGCTTACACATAGCTTTTGCTGCATTAAAATTCAGTCGTTTCCATATAAAATCATTCAAACTTGCTGGTAATCTCATCGCACAAAGAAGCAGCAATTCTCTCTAAGCTCCATCACAACCCTTATATCCCACCCGCATGCACCTGCATTGAGTAACTTCCTTCGGTTTTTCCTTCCGTCACTGAGTCGTCATCGTCATCGTGTCGTTCGTCGTATATTATAGTCGACGTAGTATATTCGTCCTGTCGTCCCTGGTCTTCCTCTGATGGTAAGCCTTTGTGTCGCTGTCGAAAACAATATAAGAAAAGAAAAAAATGTTGTGTTGTTGGAATGGAGGAAGATGAAGAAGAAGCAATGTGGCTTGTTGGAGCGGAGGAAGAACCATTAACATACACCGCGAAGGAGCTGTTTCCTTCTCATTCAGTGCCACTTCTTCATTTCGTGTGCAACAGTTTTTTTTTTTTTGTGTACAAGGATAATATGTCTTCAACCCTTCTCCGCCCTCTCTCTGACGACCAACCCTCATAAGCAACGGAATAAATTTTCTTTTCACATTTCACTACGCAATGAGAAAAGACACAAATGCAACATTTCAATGCGATACACAGTAATAATCAGGAATACCATGTTTTTATTAAGACAACAACATCGTCGTCGTCGTCGTAGTCGACGATGCTGAGGAGGTTTGTACAATGGACCCTTGCCACGTGAAAAGTCCTACAATCATCTTCTAAACCCCAATCACCTCCCCCTACGCCCTACAGGCTCTGTTATAGTGTGTATGTTTGGTATGGAAAATATCAACAGCCAACGACGACGACTACAACGACGACGACGATATGAAACAAAAGCGTAACAGCATAATAGCAAAAGTTGTGAATGCTGCTGCCGCTGTTGCTAGTACTCCATTCCATATACAAAACCCAACCTAGGAACCCACGAGCGGAGGTGAGGTGGAGCACGCAGTCTTCATCTTATCCTTCGCTTCATTATTAAAAGCTTGTTGCAGCATCAGCATTAAATCTCATTCAAGCATCCAGCAGCATTTTCCTCCTCCTCTCAAAGATATGAGGGGGCGGAGTGTGCCCCAGCTTCAGGGGACATCCTTATACTATTCCCTACCAACAGAAACCAACCCATCTTCTTCTACTCGGTGTACCGTTGGTTGAGGCAGTGTAGCCTGTCATTGTAGTGTCTATCTTTCAAAGTGTAGTTTAAGGATGAAATTACATCTGTAGGTTTACAAGTGCATTTAGAGATTTCATTTTTTTTTCTTCACAAACTCAAGTGATGTATACGTGATGCTTGTGTTTGTGCAGAGCTATCTCTATATACATTTACTATGTGGCTATAGCCTTAAAGCTTGAGTTTGCTTAGATATAAAATGGGTGTATGTGAATGTATATTATTCTTTCGTGCACCCAGCAACATGGTTAAAGTTCCCTTGATTCAGTGTTTGGTTAGGGATTCCATCAGAGTGTCATTAGTGCATTTTATACACGATAGTGAAGCTGTGCTATATTATATATCGATGTTAGGATTTATAGTGGATGAAAATTTTGAGCTATGTTCTTTTCAAATTGACATTAAGGTGATATCCTCATGAGAGTATAATTTGGTGCAAGGTGAGAAGAGATTATTGGAATTTTTATTTTAACACTTAATCAAAAAAATGTAGCTTTAAGTGTAGATTCAGTCAGCAATATTCACTTAGATAAAGTGAACCAGGAATAAAACGGTTGAAATCCTTTTCCAGCTCAAGACTTATCCGACGAGGGAGTACAAGTTTATTTGGTTCTGTACTCACTCAAAAGAAGCAAGCAGGGAAAACAACTGTGAAGGGAATAGAAATCTGGGGCCAAACTACCGCATCAGCTATCGAGCAATTCGTGACTGAGCTGTATGAAATTTGCTTTACCATTCACGTTTCGAATAATCTACTAGTATACCAAAATTTTAAGTGGTTACTATATCGTTCATTCGATCTCTGACAGCAGTCACTCACTCGGTCGCTGACGCGATAATTCAGCCTCTGATTATAGCTCATGGCTTATTCAAAGGAGAACAACAACTTAATTTTACGGTGGAGACCAAAAAGACTGGCACAACATTTCAAAACTATATGGGCTTACCATGATACCAGTAAATAAGCTTTTAAAAAAATATTTAGTTATTTACAGGCCCTTCCAAAGTAAACCTTTTCGTTCGTTTTACTAAATTCATACTAATTCCTTTTTTTTTTTTAAAGCAGTTCATCTGAACACGTCCAAAACAGTGACAGTTCGTAAATAAAATCAAATCAAACAAACCTTTTTAAAACTTCAAATGTCAAAGTGACAACTTACATATTTTTTTGTTAATTTACCAAACGGTGTTCACTTCAAATTAATCCTTTGTTTAATTATTTTGCTAGATTTAAATAGATTTTGTAAGAAACTCGGATATTATTGGATTTAATTTTCATAAAGGCTTTAGTCATCCGCAATCCGCTTCCGCTCTTTGATGGAGTTGTTGTTTAAGAAGAATTTTCGAGGAAATTGTTGTAGATTCTTGGAACAAAGATAAAAAAGAAGCCAATCGTAAGGAAGAGGAAGAATTTCCGGTTGTTCGTAGGAATAAATAATTTTGTTATTTTTGTGCATCACACTGTATTAATCCATTAGAATTTTTGTTTTTGCCCGAAACCACGTTTTTTTGGAAATACATGACAAATTTAGCAATCTTTGCACTTAGTACCAAATCTTTTACTACCTAATCCGATCAGCTGTTCAATCTGTTAGTCTGGAAGCATACAAAAACTACCGGAAAATAAAATAACATGCTTATCTACTTTTTAGATATTCGCAATAATCATAATATCATATCTCATCAAATATCGAATATTTTAACGAATGCGAAATTTGCCATGTAGTAACGAAAATGAGGCTTTCGGGTCAAACATCTGAAAAATTATAAGAAATGGTTAAGTTTGAATGGGTTCATCTCTTAGCCCAGGAAAAATAGAGAAAAAAATGGCAAAACTAGGAAAAAATTCCCACAAAGCTGAATTTTGGTGGAGAGCTTAGTTTTGACGTCTTAAGCATTTCCTGAAATATTCCGGTAATTTTCTTAATTTCTCGAAAACTATAGAACAAAAATTTTAGCCCATCGGTTATGGAAATTTTAATAAATTTTTTGATAAAATTTAATCCACCGTGAAGTTCTTGCATAATTTTCTCAGAATCTATTGCTTGTATGAAAAAAGTATATTGATCTTTTTTATGTAGAATGACATAATCTACAATTTGTGCCTCCACATTTTTTTCAAAAAAACTTATAGTTTTCGAGAAATTAAGAAAAAAACTGAATTTTAGCCCCTTCAACCCCCCAAAAAAAAATTAAGCCAGGGTTCAAATCTACCAAACTTTTCAGGAAATGCTTAAGACGTCAAAACAAAGCTGTCCACCAAAATTCAGCTTTGTCGGAGTTTTTTCGAAGTGAAAGTCTAATTTTCCTGGGCTATAATGCTATATACTACCATTAATTATAAAAAATACACTTAGCAATAACTGTAGAATGTGTCTTGTATTTTCAATATTCTCATTATCGGCTGGACAGCTTAAGATTTACTAGTACGTCCAGCACTCAAAACTCGAGTGCGAATAACATTACTGTCTAATATTGAAAAACTTCAAGAAAATATATTGTTATTACAATAAAACTCAAGAAGTCTTTATTTTTCGATATTAAGGCCTGACTACATTCATTTCACCTCTGAACAATTAATTTAATTTAGTGGCACAGCAGCTCATTGAGAATCAGGGCCTAGTGACTAACAACTCTCAACCATTCCTGTGTGCGTGTTGTTGGCAGGAATGGAGGGGACCTACAATTTTTTGCCGAGTCCGAACGGCTAGATGAGAAGCACTTATTCATGACAAGAATAATCTTGGAGGATTTGTCAGTCCCTCCCAAGAAGCAGTACCTCAGAAGAAAAAACATTTCAGTTTTTAGGTGGCAGTGGCCGGAAATCGAACCCAGACCTTCGGTATGACAGTCCTACGCACTTACCATTATGCCACGAGGTACTACTACCTCTGTATAAAAGTGCATAAAGTGAAAAAGTGAAAAAATACAAATATATTCCAGCGACATCTCAGTGAGAAAAAGTGTATGAAATTTGAGTTGATCTGAATCCATTCAAACACATAAAAGGCTAGTTCAGAAACTATTATCGATCGGAGCGACATCTATCAATCAGCTTTTTAGCTGTTTATTGAGATGTAGTTCTGTTTTACTTTTCTACAAAAGCAAAAGCTAGGGACGCTCTTATTTTTGTAAAACTTGGTATAAAAGATAGGATTGTGTAGATGTTTGAAAAAAGACGAAACATTTTTTCATCGCAAGAATAAATCCATCTCTTAAGGGCAGTCTTTTGCGTAGAGAAAAACTGAGCTACTTATTATTCTATCAGCTACTTATTATTATTTTCTGCAGCCCTGAACGCAGCTATGGGACATTCCAATAATCTCTACAGTCAGTGCTGGAAAATTGGTTGGTTGGTGGGTAGAAAAAATTGAAACGTTACATTTAGTTAACGATAAATAAAAACAAATAAATACAAAATACTCAGTATTGCTCTGGCTCTCATTCGCATTTACTACGCATTTTTATTAAATTGTTTTTTAGTTTTGTGGTGCAATTATTTAATAATTGTTTTAGTTCTGCAATTTTGTGCAATGAAACTTTTCAAACGATACATAATTTATATGCCTTCGGCTTGTTTAATTGTAAATTGTAAATTCTCCCACAAAAATTGTGTCTTCCATTCTTTTATATGATTTTTTAATATTCAAATTTCAAAGAACATTAAATAATTTTGCATACCAAAATTTTCAATTAATTTAATTTAATTTAATTAATTTTTTAAAAAAGTTTCAATTTTTTTTTTGAAAATTCGATATCTCAAAAATGAGTTTTAATTTCATATGCCCATAATTAAATACTTAATTTTTTTGTTTATTCAAAAATTATCCAATATTTTTCCTTAAAAATGCTTTAAACAACTTTTTTTTAAAGAAATCACTCCACTCACTTTTAGGTTTTTTCCATACAAAATCCTATTTGATCAAGAATTTAGATGGAATTCTCTTTTTTAACCTCAAACCATTAAATGAGTTGTTTAAGTCAATTTAGATATGATATTTCATGATTACCAGAATCATTTTGCTCTCAAAATTTCCATGTCTTTATACACAATTTTTTAAACCTTCAGCCTCTTCAACATATACGAACAATTTCCAGTCGTGCTGCTAGGGAGTTTCTTTTTAAGCCACACTTCACGAATGTGGGAACTGTTTTTTCCTCCTATCGTAATCTGAAATGTAATGTGTGATAATGCACCGATAATATCTATCTAATTCTAACCTATTGTTAGTTGGTATGACAGCTTGAAGTTTTAATAACAGTTGAGTTTTTTTGGGACAAATTTATCTGAGATTATACTCAAATTTTTCCTTGACAACAAAAGAAAGCAAAAGAGTTAAACAAGCAACTGTATATCCTGGTTTCAATTGAATAAGTTCTGGTGTTCCGCAAGGAAGTGTTCTTGGTTCGGTTCTTTTATTGCTATTTGCATACCTTCTGATGATAATATGATTCGGTCTCAAACTGGCTTTTACTGGGATATTCATGGGAGATTGTTTTTATAAATTTTCAAAAGACTCATATTTTTCGAGTTGGCCTACAATTTTATACAAAATCTGAGCATCTCAGATAAGATGTAACTTATAATCACAACAAGCACTTTTGAAGGATTTTTCATTTCCTTTCAAAAAGGTTATGCCCTTGAAAAAAAAGTATCCATTGGATTTGAACTGAAGCCTCCAGAGTGACAGTCCGATACCTTTATAGCATTATGTCAACGTTCCCTCACCAAATTTACATGTGTTTAGAGTCCCAAAAAACTTCCAATCTCTTTTTAAAAATATAAAATAATCCGATCCTGATGCAAACCCTGCCTATTCCATTGCTTCACCTTAGTACTTTTGAATTATGTCAACCTTTTTTATTTTCACAAAGAAAATTATTTTATCTTCTTTAATTTTTCTGTAATTGAAAAACCCTTTAATTTTAAACTAAATAAAAATCAAAATTACGTTATATTATGATTTCTTTATATATTTCTGTATTTTTTTAATTATACACTCTTGCGGCAATAGGTTATATTTTCTTAAAATTTTGTATTTTGTCTGTTTTGTATTTTAAATTTCTACTTTTATGTTCCATAAATATTCGTTGCATGAGATTCATCTTAATTTTAATTTTTAATATTTTTCTTTTTGTTGTTTATTTAAAAAATCAAAAAATTCAATTGACAAAAATAAAAATGTAAAATGTAAAAATAATAATTTTGTTTTATCATTCATTGTGGACTACTAGCTATAGACTTCCTAAACTACACGCTAATTGTTAGCATTTTTTTGAATTTTTAAAACTGTTTTTTTTTTTATATTTCTGAAAAATATTTGTTTTGTAATTTAAATATGTAAATATTTTTTTTTTTAAATTTTTTAAAATTTTTTAATAATTTTTTTTTTGTATATAATCTAAATATTTTTATTTGTTTTTAATTTCCAAAACGAAACATAGGGGTTTGCTGTGTATGTGTGTGTTTTTGTGTGTTTTTTTTTTTATTAATATCTCATTTAGTGTGTGTGCCCTAGTATTTACAGTGATTAACCGCAATTCGCTGGATTTTATTGCTTTGACATTATTGAATCGTTTTTAATAAGATTCGACTTACCTGGTTCACAGTGCTGCCACTGTTTCGGATTACGCCACAATGATGTCGTCATCGTTGTCTTCACTACTATTCTCACTGCCACTTTGATCCTTTTGGCATGCAGATTCGAGGTGCTTGTTGAGATAGGACTTGAGGGCGAAGGTCTTGTTGCATCGGTGACATTTGAAATTCTTGCATCCCGAGTGGGTCTGCATGTGTGCCCTAAGGTTTGATCTGTCAGCGAAGGCCTTACCGCAGTGGACACAGCCGTAGGGCTTCTCACCAGTGTGCGAACGCAGATGGCCCTGTAAAAGCCAGGGTCTTGAGAACAACTTGCCACAAATTTCACAGCTGTGTGACAACTTATGGGTGAGGAGGTGCATGGCCAGGGCTGGCATTGACACATACGCCTTGCCACATGTATTACACTTTTTGGCCGACTGAGAGTCCAGACTTCGATGGGTCTGTCTGTGGCGGGACAAATTGCTCGAGGTGGCATACTGCCTGCCACAGTCATTGCACTTGTATGAACCCCGTTTCTTCTTCAAGTAGATCTCCATGTTGATGGGCTTGCGGCCTTTTGAGCGTCCATCAGTCATTGACGAAATTACGGGTTTCTCCTTCTTGACTTTCAATAACTCCGTGCCCCAGAGACTGTGTCCACCACGATTGGATGACTCTGATGACGATGTCAGGGCCGAACAGGTGGAGGACGACGAGGACATATCGATATCAACATCTGAGGAGTGGTCGGAATTTGGCGGCGTAAGTGGTGAGCAGTTTTCGGCATTGTTGCTCTCATAAGAACTACTGATGTAGCGGATTTTGGATGATGTTGCAATTGACTTGGTTGTGCCACTACTGGCGGAATGATGATGGTTCTGGTGATGATGATGGTGACGGTAGTCACTGTTGGAAGAATTTGAGATCTCTTGCATGACCGGAGCATGTGTGACGACATAATTTGGGATTCCATTCTCCTGCTGCAGAATTGTGACCACACATGGTGCTGGCAACGGAGGTAGACTCTGAGATAGCGACAGCAAGTCATGAGCAGCTTCCGTTTCTTCGATACTCCTCTCACGGTATATCGACTGAGGTTCGTTCTTTATGGTCACTGATGCTGATGGAGTCTCCACCTGCTGGGGAGTGGATTTTTGTGCGGGTGGGGCATAGAAAATCACTTGCCCTCCTGATGAACTTGCTCCATCAACTCTCGATGGGAAGAGGCGGTTATTGTTGGTGGTGGTGGTGCTCTTAATGGCACTAACCGCGATCACTTTGGGATTCGGTGGACCGTCTCCTGCGATAGGAGGAAGTCCGCTTCGTTTCATCAACTCCGACAAGTCATGGGTTGATGCTGCTGTTATTATCGTCTCTTTTAATGATGCTGCTGCTTCTCCAGCACGTTGCTGCTGCTGCTTTGGCACGACGACGACTTCTGCTACCGACAAGGATTTCGAGGACGATGAGAATGACGATGATGATGATGATGATGAAGAGGAGGACGACGAGGAGGAGTTGGAATAAATTCTGGATAACTTTTCTTTGTTGACAGCGGTAAGCATGGCGCCACCGTAACCACCCTTCAAACGCTGTGGCGAATCCTCTGCAAAAGAAGAAAAGACAGAAAAAAAAATCAACAAGATAAGAGGATTTTCCGGTGAAAATTAAAATAGCAGAAAAGTGATAAAAACCCAAAAAGGGAAAACAAAGTAAACTCGAACTTCCACCACCACCACTGCTACTGCACAGCGGAAACGAGGATAATTACAGTTATTTTTTTTCCATTCACTGTTTTGTGTTAAATAAACTGTTTCATCCTGCCCCAGAGTTGAGAGATTTTCCAAACACAGAAAGGAGGGCAAAATATACAAAAAAAAAAAAAATCCAAAAACAAAAAAAAGGAAATTCAGTAGTGAACTCTCTGTCTCTAAAACAAAACAACAAAAAATGAAATAAATACAACAAATTTGGCACAAGATACAAAAAAATTATAAGCACACAAAAGAGCGACGACAAACATCATGGATGGATTACTTAGAAAAATGGCGGGCGGAAGGATATGTCAGCCAGAGAAGAGTGGGTTGGATAGCAGTATTTATAGTTGATGGGTGAAAATATGTTCGCTAGCATTATCATCCACTTTCGGGATTCAATGTGGTGAATCCTTGTGTCGCAACTGGTTTTTTTTGGCACACAAAATATAGGAAAGCAAAAACAAAAACAAAAAAAAAAAACAACAGAAATAATAATAATCATCCATGTTACAGAACATCCGTCGAAGTAATTTTCTTTAGTCAAAATACACACGAGTCTCGAAAACACATACCAACTCTTTTAGTAGGGAAACAAAATTTGTGTTCACCACTCATTTTGTATTGGGAATTGTAAGGCAGAGATAAAAATGATTTTTTGTTATGCGAAATAATTATGCGAATACATTTTTTTATGGCTCGGTTGCTCCTGAGTATAGGCAACGAAATATGTTGGGGTTTGCTTTGGGCGCCATTTATAAAAAAACATTTTCGACAAATATCTCGAGAAATATCTCATCATACACACAAATTATTAGTGTCAGGAAGTAAATTTAAGATAAAAGTGGAACTTCTTATGTTTGTCTGTAGGCAAAAATATTTAAACGGTAAGATTTCCCATTGCCATTACTAAATAAAAACAAAATTCTGAAAAAAAAACCTGGAACATTCGTTGATATTTTTTTGGAACAGGGTCAGAATATAATGAATGTCTAATACGAGAATATTATTTTTTCGAAATTCTGAAATTTTCCATCAATTGCCAAAAGCCGAATTGATATTTTATTCCTCTAACATGATATTTTTTAGCATCTTTTAATAATTTGTATAGGTAAAATATTGCCTGAAATTCCATCTTTTTTCCCAAAAATCTTTTTCTTAAAAATCCAATCAATAATTCCAGTTACAAGCATATCATTTTATTTCTCCCTTCCCATGAACAATATCACAAAAAGAAAAAGGACGAATACTCTTTGTTTCAGAAATTTCTATAAGACCCCTAAAAATTTCTTATAAAAGGGTTAAGGAAAACATTATTAAGAAATCGAAAAATTTTCATCAAGTTTTGCATTTTGAAAAGGGAAAACCAAGTGTCTGTTTTTTTAACACACCATTTGCCATTTGATTTTCAACAAGAGAAAATAAAAAAAAATAAAAGTAAGTAATAGGAGTGCCATGTTTATTACTCAAATTAGGTTTTTGGGGCAAGAACTCTGAAAAATGTCCTGAACATGAACATATTCAAACCCAAGTCCATATTTGTTAACTTTTCCTGCATAATTTTTATATAATTTTCTTCGAGCCATCCATTTCAATAGGAAAATAAATTTCTTACTAAAAGATTTAAGAATTAAATTGTAAAATAATAATAAATATAAATATAAATATAAATATAAATATAAATATAAATATAAATATAAATATAAATATAAATATAAATATAAATATAAATATAAATATAAATATAAATATAAATATAAATATAAATATAAATATAAGACACAAAAGTCAATTGGTTTGGCTGAAAGCCTTCTGTCTGTGCTTGATGGGAAGTGAATAAATTAAAGAGCTTCCAAGAAATCTGAAATTTGTCTAGTTTTTCCACTGCTTGGAAAAAGAATATTGAGTTTGGGGCGATTGATTATTATTTTGATCGTAATTTCCGTCAAACTTTATTGTATCTGTCAAGCCACCAAATGTCAAATTCCATCTCAAAAATTTCGAAGTTTTTTGAGAATTATATTTGGGTAACTGGGTGATATTTGGATAAAAATAAACATTTGTCGTCGAAATATAGTTCCTCACCTATCTGTCAAGCTATCAAATGAGAAATTCCCATGAAGGATGGATGTGATGTTGATGGATTAAAAAGAAAAAACCCAAAGGAAATCAGCAATGTTCACAGATCACAGATTTCTTACTGCTCCGGAAATACAATTATTGAATTGGCAATCTTGGTTTGCATTGCAACTCGGTTTGCTAAGAGTCTAACTTGGTTTCGAAATTGCTCGGTTTGAATTGCTCGCTAATGAAAATTGCACGGTGACAATGTGCTTCACAAGATTTCACCCATTCTACAAAAGAAAGCCCTTTTTTGGATAATCATTTTACTTTCAAGGCATCTTCTTAGACCCAGAATTTAATTATGTTTCGTTGATTTAAACATTCTTTGACAAGTTTCAAGTGTGAACTATATAAAATGAACATAAAACCCTTTTTAATTATTAAAAAACAAACGATCGATATTTTAAGTTTTCTTGAACCTTCGCAATATAATAGAAGGACGGCAAGCATGGACTATGTCTTAATTTCATGTAGTATCGTTACATCTTATTGAATATAGCTGTTTTGTTAAATGTAAAATAAATGTAATTTGTGCGAACAAGCTAAAAGCAGTCGCAATCACAACACATGTAGACAGTACGTGCACTTCAATGATTTTTAACAGAATGTTATGCAAACAATAAATGTTGTTGTTGCACACATGCAATACACCAATCCTTTTTTCCTACAAATTTTGTCGAAAATAAGAAAAAAACATAAAAAAGGTTGGTCTGTTTAATTTGCACTCAAATATAACTATTTAAAATGACTATGAATTAAGAAAAAAAAAAAAAATAAAACAAGTTAAACCATAGAAAGTAATCAGAAATAGTTTTCTGTTATATTTTGTGTGCATTATAATGTCCTTGTGCAGGGGCAAAGCCAAATAGGTAACATGGGATTTATTTTCTGTTTTTTTTTTGTACTTTTTTTTTAATTTTTTAAACAATGAAGTAATCAGAAAAATGTATTGGAAATTCAATTGTGATATTGGGCGGACAGATGAGAGAAGAAGACTTATTTTAGTATTGAAATTTGGCAGAGTTTTGAATTTTGTTAAAGGTCAGAGATTTGTTTTAAGGTTTGTCTTGGTTGAAGGACACGTTCATTTGGATTAGACAGGCATTGATTGACATAGTTTGTTACGAGTATAGCTTTAATTTTTTTGGTAGGTTTCTGATTAATTTGCTTGCTCTTTTTTTGAATATATTTTGTATAAAAAGGAGACAAAAATAATTAAGTTAAGGGGTTTTATTATGTTTAGATTAGTAATTTTAACTATCATATATTTAATGCTTGGAGCTGTGATTATATGGAATATGAAGGGTTATCTTAGGCACTACCACTTGCATTTTTTAAAGCTCTTAAAGAGAATAGAGATTTTGATAGTTGAAATGTCAAATTTCTTGTACCAGTTTAGGAATTTCTCTAAGTTTTTTTTTATTAACTAAGAACTATAATCCTTTGAATTTTAAAAAATAACTGGAATATTATTCAAGAATATTAGAAAAAGTAATGGAAACTCAAAATTGGGACATTTATATCATACAGAGTTGGGAAGTAATAATAACTTTTTGTAATTTATTTCAACTTTCATTTCAATTACATGTAAATAGTAATTGAACTTTCTTCAATTACAATTACACATTATTTTAATTGAAAGAAACCTTCATTTCCATTTCTTGTAATTGTCATGAACAAATTTACTTAAAAATTACATTAAATTGAAAATGTTAATGGGTTATTTGAAGTAATTGAAGGAAAGCATTATATTTAATACATTGAATGTAATTGATTACTTGGATTGTAATTCATTACATATTTTTATTACTTAAACATTATAGTAGTAATAACAAAAGTAAAAACATGTTTTCTAACTGCTAGACAAATTTAAATAGACAAAACGCATCGAAAAATTTGATCATCTTATTTTTATTAATTTAATTACAATTTTGGTATAATTTTGGCCACACTAATGTGAAATTGTATCCAGAGTTTCCACAATTTTGATAAGTTCTACAGACAATTGGAGTACTTTTCATACTACTCAAAATTTGAAGAACGCAACTACCTCTTTTATACCTTCACAATGCCTCGAGCAGCGGGTACCTTGGAGCTTCGTGAAATGAAGTTATGCAGTTTGTAGTAGTAACAGTAAGAACAGCATTTTTGAATTTCCTCTAGATCTTCGTAGCACCACCTAGAATTTTGGAAAGAATAACAGCACATCGGTATATTCCTATTCTCACACATAACGTTCGAGTTCGAGCAAAAGTTTCAGCCATTGCTGCTGGGATAAGATTTTGTGCCCAAATACAAGTTTAAGGCCGTCATCTGATTCAAAAATGCATTTGCAGAATATTCCCTGAAAAAGTCTTCTATTCAAAAAAGCAAATACAAGTTTAACTCCAATAGCTCTGTGTTTAATAATGCAGTTTCCCAAAGTCACATGTTTGAAAATTCATCTAATGCAACTTTACCGCACCGTAAGAAAATCGAGTTGACGGAAAAAATAAGTTTTCAGAAGCCAGAGAATGTATGCGTTAACGTCAAATGTTCTTGCAAGCAAATTTGACTGGCACCGTGTCGTTAACAATCAAACAGAGGCAAAAAAAATGGGCAAATAAATAGGCGAATACCTGTAGTTTCTAAAATATTCGATGAAGTAATTTTTTTTTTGATTTGTGGATGAATAGTACGGAAATTCCCAAAACTCATCCATGAAAATGAAGAAACTCTTCACGAACACAGTAGACGCTCGATCTAGTGAATCTCAAAATAGTTAACTATCCACAATAGTAAACACACGAAATTTTTTATAAAATTGGTTTTTTTATAAAAACAACTCGCAAGCATTTAACATTACTTGAGAACACTGGGAAACTGTTTCGGTTTTTCCTAACTCATAAATATAAAAACCATTCACATCGAACAAAATTTTGAATTTTGGATCTAATTCATCTTTAGAACACCTTTAAAAACTTCGGCTTGAAAAATTGATCAATCTCGAAATAATGAACATTGAACAGGACTGGTTTTTATTACTTCACTTTTTCGAACGTCTACTGTATTACCATAAGAAACGTATGTTATGGTTAAGAAGGATGTGAAACATAGCTGCATACTGAACCGCACTCGAAATACATAAGAGAGTTAAAAGATGGAGACAAGGTCTGGAGTGTTAAACTCACCAGAGGGGAAGACGTCCAAAAGTTACTCTCGAGAGTTTTCTAGTGAAAGTATGGTCAAATGGATACGCATCTTTTTAGTATAAAATTTTTTTGTACCTATTTCTAAATAATTTTTATACAAAAAGTAGTATGTCATTTTAATTTTATTTAAATATCTTAATCTTGTTCATCTGAGCATTTGAAGCAAAGTTAGAATTTTTAAAACTAGTTAAATTAACCTTTTTTTGAAAATGTAGAACTGTGTTAGTCTTTACCCGAAATAAAATAAACTAAATAAACTAAACTAGATAAGTGCCTCTGCTTCCTTCCGCTTTATCTTTAACTATAAAAAAAACACTTACATATTTGTTGGGGCATTAACTTTTTGGAACATTGTCGAAACTGTGTAATTTTTCAATCACATTTGCATTTTGAAAAGTGAAATCAGATCGATCTGGGACTCAATCTGCTCTCTTGTATGATATAGTTTGACTATTCTCAACAAATATTACATAAGAATGTAGCCTGACATTAATCTTTTAATTAAAGACCTTAAATTTGAAGATTGGACGTTATAAAACCGACGTTATAAGCTTTACAATCGTTCGACTTGAAGGCTTGCACCCATTGCCCTCCACCTGTATCCGCGGTTACGGTTCTTCTATTGCCTCGTCAATTTTTATTTGAAAATTAAATTATTCAAATAAATTAAAATCTGCTAACTAAATATTTCTATTAAAAATTTCTATATAAAATGCCCGACGACGACGATAGTGATGACGGCTAATGGCGTGTAATCTATCATCCTACTTTAGTTTCGGCATGATATTCACACGTAGGTTTTGCATTGAGCATGTTTTGCTGTTATCTAACTTTAGTCTCGTTATAGTCTCGCCAATGTGCTTTTTTCTAAAATGAAATTTTTCAAAAATATTTAAATTATCTTAAAACGTGGTTAAGAAGTCCAAACGTGGTTTTCAGTGTAATTGTAATTTTGCTAGCAGTTTTCGCTTACACGCGCTTATAAAGGGTCTTTCAATAGGGACGCTACAAAAGTAGAGCGACAGGGACATCAAACGACACCATATTTCTTGCCACTCTTTTGACATTTCTCTTCAGTAAGGTTTGCCATTTCATGATGGAAAGATATACGAGCCAACAGCGAGTCGAAATTATTAAAATTTACTACCGAAATTCGGAGTCAGTGGCCTTAACGTTAAGAGCGCTACGTCCAATTTAGCGTTTAGTGGAAAAATTTGAATCCACAGGCACAGTACATATTGTTCCCGTGCCAGTGAGACAAAGAAGTGCCCGTAACGTTGAGAATATTGCTGCCGCTGAGGCTTCAGTTGCAGAAAGCCCAAATGTGTCTCTCACACGTCGTCCTCAAGCATTCGGCATCTCTGTGACGTCGTTGTGGCGAATTTTGCGAAAAGATCTTGGCCTACATCCTTACAAGATTAAATTGACGAAAGAACTGAAGCCACTTGACCACCAGAAGCGTTGTATGTTCGTCAATTGGGCTGAGCAACAACTTGAAAATGATTCGAGTTTTCATCGAAAAATCATCTTCAGCGATGAAGCTCATTTCTGGCTGAATGGCTTCGTCAATAAACAAAATATGCGGTATTGGTCAGGCAGCAATCCACACGTACTCCATGAGTCATCATTGCATCCCGAAAAAATTACGGTTTGGTGTGGCTTATGGGCCGGCGGCGTCATTGGGCTGTACTTCTTCCGTGATGATCAAGACAGGCACGTTACTGTGAATGGGGATCGCTACCGTTCAATGACAACCGAATATTTTTTGCCCCAATTGGATGATATGGACTTGGAGGATATGCGGTTCCAACAGGACGGCGCCACAAGCTACACAGTGAATGTCACAATCAATTTATTGGAAACCAAGTTTGGAGAACGTGTTATCTCACGAAATGGTCCAGTCGCTTGGTAGCCTCGGTCGTGTGATTTGACGCCGTTAGACTATTTCCTGTGGGGCAACGTCAAGTCTCTGGTCTATGCCAACAAGCCAGCGGACGATTGATGAATTTCGTACGAATATCGAACGTGAAATTGCAGCAGTATCGGCCGATTTATGCTTGAAAACTGTTGAAAATTGGGTTCAGCGTCTGGACTTCTGCAAGCGTGCCCGTGGTGGCCATGCAAAAGAAATCGAGTTCCATACATAATGGCATCAAACGTACTTTCACAGAAATAAAGAATTTCATTGGTATCCAAAACCGTTTTTGTTTTATTTAAAAAAGCTTTTGTAGCGCTCTTATTGAAAAACCCGATATTTGTATCGTGGCTTTCTCGCTACTATCTCTCCTTAAGCTTACCATGAATTTACATGCTGGATTTGGCACTGAGCATGTTTTGCTGGCATCTCGCTGTGGTCTCGCTAGAGTCTCGCCAAAGTTTTTTTTGTCAAAATAAAATTTTCGAAAAAGTTAAAATAAGCTTACAAAAATTTCAATTGAAAACACTTAAAATATTTTCAAGTGTGGTCGCCAACAAAGCAGCACAGCAAACAAATATTTTCTTTTTTTTTCCACAGGGGGAGACTATAACTTAGAAGTGATCACTTACTTGGTGATGAGCACGCTTGACACAATTCTGAGAGATTTTAATCGAAAGTTTTAATCAGCTCGCTTAAGTTTTTGGCGAAAAATTTCATTTTGAGAAAAAACGTTGGTGATACTATAACGAGACCATAGCGAAATGACGGCAAAACATGCACAATGTCAAAAACCACGTGAAACTGTGATGGCAAGACCAAAGCGAGACCATAGTGAGAAAATCATAGCACAAATCCTCCTGTAAATGAGTACGGCAAGACCAAAGCGAGATGAATACAATGACGAAACACTGAAAACCATATATGAATGACCATGGTGAGACTTTAGCGAGATGATGCTGAGACAGTGAGTCGATGCCATCAGCTGTCTTCATCGTTGCCGTTAGCGTCGTCGTCATCACGGCTGTCAAAAGCCCGAAATTAAAAATTAAGACTCCAAATTACATCAGTTCATATACCTAAATCTTGTTCAGTATTCTCGTACCTCAAGGTTTCATCTCTACCGATTTCTATTTTGAGAAATAAGACTTTTGGCAAACGTGATGTTTCCATTGCATTTTATACTGAGAATTGTATTTTTAAATTTTTCTAAATGTCATTCATTAAAAAGAAAACATTTGTAGTATCCCCCTTATTATTTGTTAAAAATATTTTCTTCTAGCATTAATGAATCTTTGTTAAAAAGAAACCTGAATCACCCCTTTTTGTATTATAAGAACTATTTTTTTTTGTTTTTTAATATCAAATCATCACCTGAACTTATTATTCAATTAGCACTTGTTCCAGATTATAAACATGTAAACAATAATTATTTTCTAATTCCTTACAAATCCCATTAATAGAAAACCTCACACTTTACAATTTTGTATTTGAAAACCGCTTAAATATAAATAGTTTATTGGAAGTTTTTCTTTTTCCAACACCGCATTAGTCCTTAGGTGGTGTAGTACACCACCACCACCACCCACCGCAAGGTGAAATAAATAATTTTGCGTTTGGCGAGGACGAACATGGGTGTCGCGGCAAACACACAGCAGAATGGCAGCAACAGCAAAAAAAACCATAGCCAACATTGGTGCAATGCAAATGGCATTTAACCAAAGCCACCACTACTGCAACTGCACAACTGCTGCTGTTGCTGCACACAGAAATTAAATTAATTGGCTACGTGCAATATAAACACCCACGTCGGCATAAAAACGAAAGTTATGGCTGCGTGTCCTTTTTTTCTTGTTTCCTGTATTGAATTGGTGTTGGCTGCATACACAAAAACCATCTCTTCACGGTTGGGGTTTGTTCATTTTTTTTTCATTTTTTTTTTACAAACAAAGCCTTTTTTTCAAAAAAAAAAAAATAAAAAAGTGTAGGCCATATTTTTATTTGGCAATAATTTCGGTAACAGCCAAAAGAAGAAATTCAGTCTGAAATTCTGAAGCACATGAACAGCTCAGTTAAAACAATATTTATACAAAAAAAAAAAAAAAACAGACTCATTTCTGGTCAGAAAATATTTACACATGCATATCCCGGTGAATTATTGGAAGTGCCTGTTGTGCAGCACGGCATGACGCCCAACTATATACATATGTGTACCTACTGTACTGGAATGCTCGGTGTTGGTTCTATTAATTACACGAATGCAGATATTTGTTCGAATAGAATATAGCAGAAGAACGAGGTGTTTCGAAAATTGAATGCATTTATTGTTGGAACATAAAAAAATAAAAAAAAATAAAGGATGAGTCTTTTCTACGAATTGTTGAAACCAAGGAATAACAATGATGTTTAATGGAGGCTTTTAATAAAGTTAGGACTTTTTTAAATCCATTCAATTTATTTTTTCATTTTTTTTTCAATGGACGCACCAGCTACGCGCCACACCGTGTCAGAGAGAAAAATATTAATTTCAGTTTTATTGTTTTATGAAATAACATGCGATTTTATATTGAATATAGTTTTAAATTTTTAACAATATAATTTATTGCACGCACTGAAATTAAATCACAACTGAATTGCTTGTAAAATATCTATTTTATTTTATTTTTTAATTGCATTTTTATTGCAAAAGGAAATTATCCTCAGGTATTTAAAATTTATTAAAATTTATAACTAAAGGACGGATTTATATTAGGTTTATGAGCATGATTTAATTTTATTTTACAAAATCAAAGTTTTGTGTAGAAAAAAAGGGGTATTTTGCTGGCACAATTTTTCGAGTTTTCTTTTGTCGAATGTCCTGCCAACAACTAAAAAGAAATGTTTCTGACCTATCCTAATTCTTATGAACTTATAATAAAAATGACCTTAGTAAAACAGTCTTTGAATATTTCTTTTTGGATCTTTTAAGGCTTCGAAACATGGTTTGAATTTTAAGTCCCTGAAAAGAGTCACAGTGGACGAGAAATTTTCTATTTTTTTGGAGAATCATTCACTTAAATTTCGGTCACCTTAATAGTATAAAAAAAATGAAAAAAGTGCTTTTCTTCATATTTACTTTACAAAGTAGGAGGGTGCACTCGGGCGTATGTGGAATTTAAATTTAATATTACAAAAGTAAGTCAAATTTAATTAAAAACTTGCTAAAACATGGCATCAAAACTAGGAATAAAGAAACATCGTTGTGTTTATTTTATGATATCTTTCTCAAAAATCGTTAAATCTTTTTAAATCTGCTACGAGACTATTTTTTTTTTAAGCCTGAAACGTAATTTCATCCCAAACTTCTACAGCGGAGTGTACAACTTCGCTTCTTAAGGAAAGGGCCATGTCAATATTTTTTGTTTACCAATTCAGTACTAATAAAGACATTAATTTATTAAACAGCTACTGGTTCACGGTTTTTGTTTTATTGTGTTTACGAGTATGTTTTCCTTTTTAAATAACCTGTGGCTACCTTCTTACAACTAAAATATTAAATATTTCTGTAGCTATTACTAGCCTTTTAAAACGGAGTGATAACGTGCAAGGGTTTTATTGTTGAATATGTTTGTGAGGCCCATAAGCATGCTTAAACCAAAAAATGCAAACAAATTCACGCATGCGTTTCTGAAAGAATGGTCACACTGGACACTTTTTAATATTTTTGGTATAACTCGAAAACTATAAGCCAATTTGATAATTTTACACTTTTTGTTCAAAATTAGATTTTGTAACGAAATGGATTTTTTTAAAAAATTTTAAGAAAAAATATAAGCGAAAAAAGTTATCAAAAACCAAAAAAAAAAATCGAAAAATCAAAGAAACTGCGAAAAATTATTAGAAATGTTAAGGTTTGAATGGATATATCTCTGTCAATTTTGAATAAAAATGTCTTTTTGAGCTGGCCATATTAAAGCCTTTAGTTTCTTCTTTGATTTGTTGCTGTATATTCTAGGCCTTTCTTTGCTACAAGAAAAGTAATGCACAATGTATTAACAAATTAGAAATCTTTGGTTTTTTGATTTTTTTCAGGTTGATATTTGTTAGTTTTTCCTGCTCAAAAGTTTTGAAGTCTAAGACCGACCAAAAAATCGAAAAATTCATTTTACCTACCTGAGCAATGAAAAGTTAATTTATTAATTTGTTTTTTCTAAAAAGTGCTTATTTGGATCTTAATTTTTCTAAAAAGGTAAATTTAGGTGCAAATTTGGAGTCTAATTTCAAATTTCTAGTTGCTCCGTTGCTGAAAAAGGACTGTCATACTAACTTCATAGCGAATTTTGACAGCGCAAAATGAATTTTCTTTTTTTTTGTCAAATTTGACATTGATTTTTTTTTCTTAAAGTGCATACAAAAATGAAAAATAGTTATCAGATGTGAAATTTAAAACGTTGTTTGCAAGACTAATTTTGTATGGAAATGTGAAGCATCTCATGGTACCCTAATAAAACAAGTTGATTAAAAAGAAATATAGCCCTTAATAAACCCCAGTTGTTTCCATAAACATTTTCGCATTCTATTTTTTCTCAGTATTGACAACAATTCAATTTGTTGCTCCGATGTAGTTTTTATGATTAATGATTTGAAGTTAATTTTATCAAAACAAAAGGTATTTTTAAATTCCGTTAAAAAATATAAATTTTGAAAACAGAACAATCTTCATTTATTATTTAAAGGTCAGAATAAAAGTGTTTTGCCTGTCCCGCACGTTATGCTAAGAGAACATTTTCTTAACTTACTCCTCTTATAAAAAAGTGTCAGAAATGTAAGAAATATTGGTAAACAGAATTTATCTAGTGTATTTAAATCCAAAGGAAATTCAAATTTACATTGAATACAACTTGTAAATTCCAACTTCAAAAGTTGTAGCACACGTAACGCTTGATAACCTTAAATCATTAAAAGACTTTGCATTTCCTTTTCTCAGTTTTTTTAGATTATTTTAAGACAGAAAAAACTCGTAAACAACAAATTGTAACTGTAGATTAAATATTGTTCACCCTTAATAATATCTAAGTAAACTTATCTTACACTTAGGCTGTACTAATAAAGATGTACTCTTGTATGTTAGCATTGTGTTTCAAATAGGATTCCAATTAGTGATAAAACAGTTTTACATATAACAAGTAGTGATGGTTCATGTGTTTAAATGAAACATAATATATTTATGGAAACATTACATATTTATTTCAGTCTTCTTATGCCTTGAATGCCAAAAACTTTACATTTTTAGTATTCAAATCAAATACGTTTTAGAGGAAAAAATTTTAATTATGAAAAAATCTGTTTTGTTAATATTTTTATGTAAAACCATATTACTAGACATTTTTTTATACCTTACTGAAAAAAAAAATTTTTTAAGGAACAATTATTCCTCAATTAAAAGCATTAGAGCTTCCTAAAAATAAAGGATTAAAATGTCAATATAGCTACAGGAAATTCAAACTTTTAAAAAGCGGGCCTCAACTTCATTTTAGTTTTAATGAAATGTTATACTTATTATAAGCAATTACAAATTTGCAGCTCTTAATAAAAGGTCTTAAAATATTTATTTCGTACGTGTCCCGCACGTAACAAATTTGTCCCGCACGTAATGGTTTAATTAATTTATTTTAATAATTATTTATCTAGTAGTTTTATAATTTCTTAATTTTTCCATTATTTAAAGAAGTCTTTAGGCAAATAATCCAAGTTCTGAAGTACATTTCCAACTTCATGTTTTGCTGAACTTGTGCAACAACTACAGAAATTTAAAACAATAGTAGTTTTGATGTCTTACTCTTAGTGCTCAGAAAAATTGAGTTTACGACAAGATACTTGCAAATATTTAAAAAAAAATTATTTTATTGTGTAAACATTTTTTTGATGTATGTACATTGTATCTTATAAAGAAAAAATATCTAAGATCGCTTAAATAGTTTTAAATCCAGCTAACCGTTTGCAATGGAATGCTCCCTAAACAAAATGTCAAATTTGAGACCTAATTGCAAATTTAATGATAACTTCACAATGAAGTTAAAAGTGAAAAAATTAATTTATTTGAATTTTTCTTAAAATTAAAACAAAATTGAAAAGTTACTCAGAAACTTTACTTGTAAAGTTAGTTTTTTCAAATGCAAATTAAATAACAAATTTTGAATACATTCATAGCTATCCTGGTTGATGAGAAAATGGTATGTTATGTTAACTTCACAGTGAAGTTAGCAGTACTTAACATTGCACCTACCATTTGTGAAATACAAAATCTGAAATAGAAATACAAAAAAATAATAAACAACTGCAACTACTGCCACAGTCCCATTGGTGTAGCTAAAAACAGTTGTTTTAACTCCACAGATTCAGACTTCAATACCCAACCATTAAATAGAAAATTTTTTTTAATGAAACTTTAAAACAATTAATACAAAATGTTTGTAAATGTTTTAACTAAAGCTATCGCCGTTATCGGTTCGCATTCTTTCTTTGCGGCGTGGCTGCGATGAGATACGTAATCTTATGGTTGGCTCCCAGACAGAAGAGCAGAATTTTAGAACCAGAATTTTAACCCGCTCCTAAAATAAAAATGTGGTAAAAAATTACCATTTCTGTTATAAGTTTTCATAAAAATGAATTTGGTGGCGCAACAGCTCGTGGAGAACCAGGGACTAGTGGCTTACAAATCTCAACAATTAAATTTGTGCGTGTGGCTGCCAGAAATAAAGGGGACAAGAGGCAGTACTTCGGAAAAAAAAAATATTTTTTGTTTTTAGGAGGTAGCGGATGGGAATCAAACTTAGACCTACGGCATGACATAGCAGCATCCTAAACATTATACTAAGAGGTACTACAAAAACAAAAATGGATGCTCAAATCACCGAAAAAATCAGCTACAATTTTAAAAATGGCGCTCAATCAGTAATCCGGTAAGGGAACTGAAATCGCTGCACTTTTTGAAATTGAGTACATTATATGTATATTTGTTAATTATTTTTGACATGCTAAAATTGCTACTCAGCTAAGGAGTTATTGTTGTAATCCTGTCACTGGGACACCATTTTCTAAAATGATGCCCAACCCGCGGAAAATGGTAAGTAAAAAAATCTCAAATTACTGGGAAATTTTCATGATTAAAATAATGATTGGTGTCTTAAAAGAAAAGTTTTGAGTAGACTTCCCTATTTTTTTTTATAGTTTTTAAGGTGAAAGAAATTTTGGAAACGCCTCCAAACGATTGAAATCTTAAAAGAAAAGTTTTGAGTAGCCGCACCTTTGGGTAACATGTGAGTGTTGCCACTTTTTGGAAACATACTTTTTTATATTAAAGGATGGGGCTTCCAATTTGTTTGGTAGTTTTTAATATTTTGAACATGAACAAATTATCAGCTTTTATTTTCCAACATACGTTTGGCATCTGGAGGCATTTCCGCAACCTTTATTTTTATTGAAACTTACCAAAAAGTGGAGATCCCAAACTTTGACTTGAAAAAAGTATATGTTCCCGAACATAACATTAAAATTTTAACCGAAGTTGCTTCTACTTAACATCGATCCTTTCAGAAATATAAATCATTATTTTTCCAAGCCAAGTTTGGTAAGGTTCCACGTTTTGACTAAAAACCGTATGTCCCGGAAAAGTGGCAACATTGAAATTTGCACTAAAGATGCGTCTACTCATTACCTATTTTTCAAAAAAATTAATTTTTATTTCCCAACACGCCTTTGGCATTTAAAGGAGTTTCCACAACGTTTTTCATGTTCAAAATATTAAAAATTTAAAAGTGGAGGTGCCACCCGTTGACTTGAAAAAAGTATGTTCCCTAAAAGTGGATACATTGAAATTTTACCTGAAGGTCCATCTAGTCAAAACCTTTATTTAAAGACATCAATCGTTATTTTGATCATCGAACTTTCCAAATAATTTACGATATTTTTTTTTAATTACCATTTTCTCCCTCAGTTTGAGCACTATTTTCTAAAACAGCGTTCAAGTGACAGGATTACAGCAACGACTCCTTTAGCCAGTCAAAAGTTATTTACAAAGATAGAAATAATGCCCCCTACAAAAATTGCAGGGGATTCGGTTTCCTTATAGGTCTACAAATTGGGCGCCATTTATCAAAAAAGCGTCCAAGCGACAGGGTGAAAAAAAAAATATTTCCGGGCTAAATGTCATCCATAATGTGTGAGGAATAAAAAAGTTCCCCGTCAAAAAACGCACGGGATTCGGTTTCCTTTTCCTGACGGGACTTAACTTTATGAGATATACAAGTTTGTTTGCTTTCCACCAAAATTGAACTTTGTCGGAGTTTTTGAAATTTCGATATTTTTCATTTACTTTATAATTCTTATTTTTATTTTTAATCTTCTACTCACTGACTAATGGCAGCCATACCACAATATCAATGTTCTATTTTAACATTTGTTCAGACCGTCTTATCTAGTCTAAACTTTTAATTGTTTCATTTGAATTTTCAACTAAATCTCTTTCTCTTAACCACTCAAAAAAGATTCACTCCGCAATATTCGTGTGTTTAAATCACTTCCTATTTTTATGATGCAAAAATGTTCTGCTTCTTTTTGGTTGAATTTTAAATACCATCAGTCGCAAAACCCTGAGGCAATGAATATTGCCCACTGCCCCGATTTTAAGAGGACATGATTATTAAATAAACCATTTATTAAAAATTTCCTTTAGTCAATAATTGATAGCCTCTTATCGTTAATTAATATTTTCAAACTTGTTTGTTCAATCAATGCCTGAAAAGGTATTAATTCACGTTTAATAATTATTTTCCATTTATCCTTTTGTAAAATTTAAACATTTAATATGATGAAAATTCAGCTTTATGTAAGGACCAACTTTGATAGCTCTGGATCTATTAATCAATAAACTTTTTGCGATAATTGATTAAAGTAAATTAATTCACATCAACTCGGCGCACAAGCTTTTAGCATATTAACTCTTTGACTGTGTTACAAATATCCTTTGGCAATATTTCTGCAGGTGAACAATTGACACTTTGCAGTTTATGCATTTCGATGAGACACATGTGAGATGGTGTTACAACAAGCCCAACACGCAATGTCCCCCAAAGGCAACAAGGCTGACATTTGACTCACAGTCTGTTTTAATGGAAAAACAAAACATCGAACTAAATCAATACATATTTAACACACAGAAAAAAAAATAACCAATGGGCAGCTAAATGCCCTCGTAATAGGGTTAATTAGGGTGCGCGTCAATGTTGCTGACTCAACAGCCACTCTGCCGTCATGATTCACAACTTCGTGTCCTTTTTGTGGAGGATTCATGTCAATCAGCGCATAAGTAATTTGATTAACATTTCCTTCATTTACAATTCAAATGACAGATGATGGCGATTATGTCATCCTAGGCAATATCCCACTTAAAGCTGTATCTGCACTCTTTCGTCTCCTGAGGCCATGATGGATTCTATTGGCCAAAAGAGCTGCTCATGAATTTTCAACTTGTGGCGGCGGGGAGTAGGGGGGGGGGGAAGTACATACGTACATAATGTTGCAATGTTCAATGTTCTTCTATCTGATTTAAAATTCAATCACACCCCTTTGCATCATATCGATACTAACTTGCCCGCGTCTACTATATCCGGTCCAGTCTGAAGTTATATCAAGAGCCAAGAAGCGATGGGGCTATGTGTACACACTTCTACCACCTCTACCTGCTAATACCATCCTTGGAGCGTTGTCTGCAAAGTTTACGCTTCACGAATTATTCTTGAAAATCATACTTAATAAAGCCGCTCGTGTATATCTAAATCTATTTATATCTATAGCCAGTAAGTTTTGTTATATCTATACTTGAGGGGGTCTTTTACTGATTTCGATATAAGTTTATTGGTGTGAAGGGAGAAGGATGATTGTCTGCGCGTGTTATGAATATTTACGCATCCTGTTGCACTAGCACTGCGATGTGCTATACACGTACATTGCTATGGGGTGAATTTTTAATTTAAGCTCTACAATTTGCTTTATCAAAATATACACTATTTATCTATCTATCTATCTATCTATTAGATTGCCTTAGACTGTGCTAAAGGATTCATAAAATTTGTGCAATTCAGATGATATAGCCAAAGTTCGATGTGCGGTCAAAATAAAATCAAGAAAATATATAAAATCATTTTTGTCGAAGTGTAAAAACGAAATATCGCTTTTTTAAAAGTACAAAAACGAAATATCGCTTTTTTAAAAGTACAAAAACGATATTTTGTAAATTGATATATTTTTTTAATTGCAAAAAAAGAATTATTTTCATTTCGCAATGAATTTTCTCACAAATCCTTACTTAAATTTCGATATTTAAAATTTGGGCTAGTTTATGAAAGTTAGTTTTTGGTCATATTTACTAGTCTAAAGCCATTTAACTTTCAATAAAACTTTGCCATGTCGAAACTTTTTCATCAGTGAAGTGAACCAAACACCCAAATGCAGTAACAAATTCTTTAATATGCACTGTATCCACAAGTAGAGAAGACATTTTTTGAGCAAAGCACTGATGAACAGGAATCGGACTCGACTTGTTTTCGTAGAGCTCTTACAAGCTGCGCCAACAACATCGAAAGGGCTGCTGCATCCACACAGTGTGAGAACTTGAGTTCTCCTGAAGAGTGAAAAAAGCAATGATGCATGCTGCCTGCAGTATCCAAGGTACTAGCAAGACTCGTCTTGAAGCGAATAAAAGACCACTTTGAATCTAAACACGATGCCAAACAATCAGGACCTAAGCGAACGACTTAGACCCTGTAAATATGACAGAGATAGCTATCAATGCAATGATTTTAAAAATATTAACAAACAACCATCAGCTTAGCTAGATCTTCTTGAGTGGACTAAATTTACAACTTGTAGATCATCATCGAGAAGTTTGTTGAATATCGATCATACTGTTGTTCATCGGTTCTTCGAAAAGGCGTTCGTTATTATCAATAGGGAATTAATCGGACTTGCTTTGCGCTAAAAGGGTATCCCAGATAATAATTTGATTGCTTATACCAAGGCTACATTTATGATAGATCCAAGAGTTAGAGGAATTCGAAATACAAAGTAGGGTTATGCAAGGCTGTATGCTGTCATCAATACTGTTTTTTGCAGGTGATTAGTGATCCATTTTACGCTGTTTTGTCGAAAAGAAATGAAGGACTTCAGTGGACACTGCAATCACACTGCAAACATCTGGACTTTGCAGATGACACACATAAATGTATCTATGCTTTCTTTCTCATAAGATCATGGATCTCAATTAAATTACTACAATGGTGGAGAAAGAAGCTGAAATCGATGGGCTAAATATCAGTTTGGTAAAACCCAAAAAAAAATTTGCCTTGGAACTTCCTCATTTATGCAAGAAGATACTTCTGGACAACCAGTGAAGATGATAGATAATTTCCATCGCACATTGATTTCAACCCAGTAACCATGACAGATATCCCCACCAGGGAACTCTGGAACGAAAACAGGGTCATAAATGCAAATCATGTTTTGGTCTTCACCGACGGCTCCAAAACCTTGGAGGGGGTTGGGTCAGGCATCTATTCCGATAACCCACCCATAAATAGATCAATGAAGCTTCCAAACTTTTGCAGTGTATTCCAAGCGGAAGTGCTAGCAGTTTGTGAAGCCGCAAAGCATCTTGCCTCACGTGAATTATTCAACAATAATATTGACATTTCCATAGATAGCCAGGTGGCAATTAAAGCCATTTCCTCAATCACCATAAAGTCCAAACTGATCGATCGTTGCCGAAATGAGTTAAGAGTACTCAACGCAACGAACACACTTACCCTAAGATGGGTCCCAGGACATAGGAATATTCACGGAATGAAATGGCAGATGAACTGGCCAAAAGCGGATCATCTCTTGATCCGAGCCAAATTGAAGCCTCGGTGCTCATGCCACTGGAGGAAGAAAAAAGTAGAACACACCAGGGTTTCTTGGAAGCTGCAAATGTCAGATGGTCATCTATCGACACCTGTCGAGTTTCAAGGAACCTTTGGCTGAATATTTCGAAGAAAAAAACTGAATTTACCTACTCAAGCTAAGCAGGCCTCAATTATCACTCATAGTTGGCGTCTTAACGGGCCACAACTCTTTGGGAACCCACATGAAAAGAATGGGCATCAGCTAATCGGACTTATGTAGAGGGTGTCATGATGAAGAGGCGGAAGAGGGCTCCCTTCACTTCTTATGTGAATGCTCCAGCCTAGCTACAACGAGAAAAGCAGCCCTCGGAGAATATTTCTTCGATGAACTGGGCGACATCTCTGTATTGCCACTGAAAAACATCCTAAAATTCATTCAGAACTCAGTATGGTTCAGGGAGGACCCCCACAATTAATACTTTTCCTCAAACCCCTCCCTATCCCTCTTCACCACCCACCTTTCACTCTGGGGAGCGCAATGGATCCACTGAGATCTGAGTGAGATGATGCGGCTCGCCGTATCATCACCCCTTCTAACCTAAACCTAAAACCTAGACAATTTACAATATCTTGTGAGTATTATCTCCACTGATTAAAGGCAAAGGTTGTTTTTCGAATGCTCTCTAAACTATGGAGAAATAACTCTATTCACTATTAGTTATGATGTTCGTTTTAGATGTTCGTGAAACATCTTGAGGATTTTCTGGTCGAAATGTATCTCCAATGCGAGGACGAGATGTGTGTGATATTAACACCGCCATTTTTGAATTTCCAAAAAAACTCTGTGCTCAAAAACTCTTGTGCTCAACATAGTGCTGCCCTGTGTCGTAAATATTAAAAAAGAAAAACTTCGCAAATTTGCACATTTACGAAGTTATCTTTTTTTTTTAATGTTGGTATTTTTTTAAAATGAAAAATATGCTGAATCGTGTTTTGTTTGTTCTTCCATGCACCGAAAAGATGAAAAAACTCACATATAATTGCAGCTCTCAGAGGCAGAAATTAATTATGCGAAGCATTGAAGTGTGGAGTTAGCACTGCCATTTTTGACTCTTGAAAAAAAGTTTTGCTGTAATGTGTTCAACTTGTGCTGCCTTGTGTCGTAAATTTGAAAAAAATATTGCAAAATTGCAAATTTTTTGGATGGATATTTTTTGTTTTTTGAAACTACGCAATTTTATATAAATGAGAGTTCTGCTGTTTTGTGCTCACTTTGTACTAATAGTATCCCGAAAGAAGAAAATTCGCATATTTGCAACTTTTCACAGCTAAAAAGCGATTTTTCGAAGCTTGAAGTAAGCACCATCATATCCAATTTTCAAAAAAAGAAAAAAAAAACAAATGTATTGTGCTCAACTGTGCTACCTTGTGCCGTAAATATTCAAAAAAAAAACCTTGCAAATTTGCTAATTTTACAAATGATCTATTTTTTTACTTTGACACTTCTAAAAATGATAGTTTAACTGTACAATATTTAGTTTGTACTCTGTTATGCGCTGAAAAGATATACAAAAATTGGCACATTTGCAACACTGATGGTCAAAAATAAACTGCGAAATTCCTTAGCGTGAAGTAAGCTCAACGCCATTTTTATTTTCCAAAAAAAAAAAAACGCTATTACCCTCTCAAACTGAGTGGAAAACCAAAAAAAAAAATTTTTTTTAAAAATTTAAAAAAAAAATCAGAAGTAAAATTTGCAAAATTGTATTTTTTTATATAAAAGTATTAAATCAGAAATGAAGCACAAGCTGGGGAGTGGCACGTAGCCCGCAAACCAAAATCTCAAATAACAATGTCTTATATATTTTTTTTTTTAATCTTGAAAAATAAAATCTCGCAAATTAATGATTGTTTTTCATAATCTTGAAATTACTAAATCTCGCTTTAAACAATTTCGCATTTCCATATCGTTTCAAAAAATGTTGCAAATATCAATCGAAATCTCACAATTTTTGGTATGCAGGATTAAGCATACCAAAATCCTGCAAATTTGAATTTTGCAAAATTCATGTATCACAGTAGATCGATTTTATTTTCGCACAAAAAAAAAATACATTTGAATGAAAAAAAAAAGAAACACGAAAACGTAAAAAATTTCTAACGCTTTTATTATTTTCCAAAACGTATTTTTAACAATTATTAATATAATTTACCTGAAATTACAACAGGATAGAAAACTTCAACAATTAAGAAAAACAATATGGTCTACAAGTAGGTAGGCAGGCGCATTTAATTTGTTTTGCGGAAGTTAGGAAATCTCGCGAAAATTGAACTGCAATGCAAAAAACCATTTTTTAATGCAACTTTTGCAATGCAGTTAGATTTTGCGAGATTATGATTTGCGAGATTTTAGCTTGAGGGTTTTTTTTTTATTGCGGGAATGCTGAAAGCGGGTTTTGTAAATGTGAGATTTTATTCTTTTCAGATTTGATACCCAACAGAACAAGTTGAGTACAATACAGTACAACTATTTTTTGAAAATCGAAAACCGCGGTGCTAACTTTACGCTTCGCAAAATTGGTTTCTAGCCATAAGAGTTGTAAGTACCTCATCATTTTTTTTAAATTTCCTTAACATATTGAAGCACAACCGAGCACAAAGCAGCACAACTTTCATCTTCAATAAATTTGTAAAAATTTAAAACAACTTCATTTGTAAAATTTGCAAATTCTAGATTCAAAATAAATTTTACGGCTCAAGCCAGAATAATTACGAGTAAAGCACAGTACAGAACAATTTTATTTTTTAAAAAATTGGATATGGCAGTGCCAACTTCACGTTCTTGAGAACCGGTCAGGAACCCATTGCCTCTACTGTACGAAGATGTAAGTGTCTGTTGATTGGGGGTACGCTTCGAAAAATCAACGATTGGTTTGCTGGCCAAGCATGTCAAGACAAAAGATAAACTGCCAATCGACCTTTGTCTATGACTTCCTATTATAAGTGGGGTCAGTTTGGTATTCTCATCACTACCACACCAAATATGCGGGTATATAGTTATATCCTCTCTATTGGACACATTTGTTGCTTTATATTGGGTCATCATAAATTCAAAACGCATTCAACTTTTGAAACCATAAGACCGTGAAAATAGAATACTGAATCAAATTAATCGATCTTTTTATACTCTTTGTAAAATTTTAAATGAATTTTATTCCAGTATTCCGAATGGGATGATGTTCAAAATTATAGCTTTTTTTTACCATAAAATATAAATCAATATATAAGAACTGGTAGATAAATCAAGAATCGATTTTGGTATTATGACTAGATGATAGCTTAAAAAAAAATAAGTCTTTTTTTATTGCAAAATCGTGATTTGTTAAATCAGGATTTTTGTTTGTTTCTAATAAACTCCTTCCTAATTATTATTCAAGTCGAAATATAATTTATTTCTTAAATTAAAAGATTCTAGATAAAATATATTACTTTGGAATAAGGGCCGCATCTAGAAATTGAAAAAAAAAAAAATAAGTAAATTAATTTGGTGTCGTGAGAACTCATCCCATCGAACTAGGACTTAATGACTTTATATGCAACATTTGGCAAGAATAGGCCTTGAAAATCAAAGAATCGTCATTTTTGAGGATGTGATTCATGATGGAACGATGGAGTTGATGATAGTACAAGCATGGGGAATGTTTACTTCCAACATGTTACATGAGCCCTATCAGAACATCCAGTGGTTATCTATCAGATCTTGTGGCCCGGTTGTTCTAAAGTTCTTTTATAGCTACTTCTCCTTTGAAGGTTGTAAGAGTCTTCATTGACTAGAGGCGTTTTTTGTAAAATAAAAATAAAATTCCCCACAGCTTGATTTGTTTTTTTTTTGTCATAAAATCGATTCGACAACACAAACTGACTAATTTCTAGAAATTTTTGTCCATTAAATGTAAATTGACATGAAACATTTTTTATTATAAAAAAAAATATATTTTCCTAAACATGTAATTGACATGTTCTAATGCCATCAGCAACAGCAACAGATCATAACCATAAAAATTACTACGCCATATATTTAAATATCACCCCCCGTAAAAGAGTCAACGTTTAAGCACGCAATGCATTGTCAAAAGTTGACAAAACGTCCACAAAATACCACGCCTGCTTGTTCGACCAATAATTTTTCCACCAAACAATGCCATGGCGTGAATTATAGCCTCTCAATGTCTATTTGGACTTTGAACAATAGTACCATTCCCAAAACAACTTTATCAAACCTTTAGCCTTCTAAAGCTTTGACAAAAATTTTAATCAAAAAGAAGAATGACAAAAAAAAAAAAAAAATTGCTATGATTATTTAGAAAAGATAGATAAGTTTGTTACTTTGTTTCCCTATATCTAGGTTATATCTATATGAAGGCCTCTTTGAAAAAGAATCAACTTTTGACTAAGAGCGAATAAAGAGAAAAAAAAAATAAATATATTAAATAGCTTCAAAGGATAAAGTTGTGTCACATGGAGCCACAGTGGCACAGCTTTAATGACAAAATCGTGTTCTTCGTTTTCATATCTAATTATTATTACCACGCATTAAGCTCCAAAAAAGAAGTCCGTAAATTTTTCAAAATACTCATAATCATTAACGTTATGAGCATGACAATTAATCCGACATAAAATAATTCCTCACCGCAAAGAGTCAGAGTGAGATTCTTCTTCGTTTTCTTTATTTTTTTTTTTGTGTTGGTTTTGCGGCAACGACAGTGTGTTAAAGTTAAATAATAAATAAATTTGTGTATTTTCTAAGTTTGTTTCGTTTTCTTTCTTTTCGAGAAAAAGAATTATTTTGTGACAGAATCGCGCCTTAAAGGCTTTTTTACCACCGCAAAAAAAATACAAACATTTCAAAAGAAAAAGAAAGAAAATGTCCTTGTGTTCGTGTTTTTATCCATTTGTCTTCTCACACAAAAAAACCCGAGTAGGTATAGCACTTCTATAGCACAACACCCTTCCGGCACTAATTGCCTTCTCCAGGATTTTTTTTTCTCTATAAGACCTACGCACAAAATCCCAACTATAAGGACATAATGCACGCGGGGTTGAAGTTAGACGAACAGAAAAAAAAAAATGAGCTTTAATTGCTTACAAAGATATATACATTCGACGTTATATCCTAATGCCATAAATATCTCACGCAACAGGCTATTAAAGAAGGATAAGCCGTATATCGTCAAGCTGCAAGCATTTTTTTTTTCAGTTTTTCTCCCGTCTTCAACTTGCGGTGCGGTTGTGGTGGTATGCGGCCACTAGAAGTAAGTTGAATATTGTCCCACAACCCTTGCTTTGAGTAATTCTATCCTAAAGGAAAGTATTGGCCCATTCACAGCATGCCATAATTACAGGAGTGTGTAAGAAACATTTGACAGAAAACAATTTCTAAGCCAATGGTCATCAAGATTTAAATATAGAAATATTTGTCAAAGTGGTTGGGCACACGAAATCTCGCACAAATTGAAATATCAAATTCAAAATTTTAAATTTTTTACTTTTAATTTCCAAAATACCACTTTTAAAAATTTCGCTATTACAAAATTTTACGAACTCAAGTCCAACAAACTAAAATCACGAAAATTAATATTTCGCAAAATTGAGTTTGCATTACAATAAAATATTTTGGTATTTGTACTTGCGAAGTTATGAAAAGCAGTATTTTGGTGTTGCGGGGCACTCTATTCGTTTTGCAGGATGTAAGAAATCGCGCAAATTTTAATCTCATGCGAAATTAAAATTTGCGAGATTTCCTACATCCTGCAAAATAAATAGAGTGCTCCGCAGTTCTGAAATACCACTTTGCATAACCCCGAAAATACAAAATACCACAAACTAAAATCTTCAAAGTTATAGTTTCGCAAAATTTATATCCAGTGCAAGAAATAAATTATAGAATCGAAGTCTCGCAAATTTGAATTTTTCATGAGAATTACAACTGCGAGATATCCAAAATTCGATTGCCTCTCAAAACGAAAACACCAATTTTCACAATCTCGCAAATACAAAATCGCGCAGATTAAAATATAGAAAAACAAAGAAAAGCCATTTTGAATTTCGCATGAGATTGAAATCAAGATGATAAGTTTGATTTTAATTTTCGGTATTTCGGTTCATAGCTATAAGCTACATTTTTGCCTTTTTGAGTGCGAAATATGTAAATAATGATAATTAAAAGACAGATTTTGTAGTTGCAGAATTATGAAAAGCTGAATTATCAATTTGCAAAATTTTGTTTAACGAATTTTTTGAAAATTTGCAAAATTTCATTATTTTAGATTTTAGTATGCAAAATCTTAAAATATTTTATGAAATTTTTGAAAGTTTGCAGGATTTCATTATTTTAGATTTTAGTTTGATTTTAAACTAGTCTCGTATCAAAGTGTGTTAAAGTTTTGTAAAAATAAATTTCTATAAAGTAAATATTTCAAAAAAAATACAAAAAGTTTTCCTTGGGCTCTTTTCAAAGTAATCTTTCAATAAAATTTGTAGGCAAGAGTTCCGACTCATATTTCCTCAAATTTTGTGGTAGAGATAAAGTTAAGCGAAATAAGGCAACATTAGATGTCAAAAGCTATGAGAAGCCCAGTGGAAAAATGAATCTAATCCACCCGGCCATCTTAAATTTAATTTACGGATCTTTACTTGATTTTGGATTTGAAAAGTTGCTCTTAAAAATATGAATGCTAATAAAACACATAAACAGTTGGTGACAAATGAACTCGTATGCCCAAACCCAAAGTTGCTATAAAAATAGTTTCTTATATATGTTAAGATTTTTGACTGAATGATTTCTCTTTTTGGATAAACAAGGACAAAGGAACTGTATACTGATGAAATTGTTTATTTGAAGAGTTGCTATAAAATCAAAAATTTTTTTTGTTAGCACATGGTACAAAAGTATCAGTAATCACCCTCCTAAGCTTTCATAAGGAGGTGCTGGATGATTTCTTTGTTTTTTATAGCTACTATAAAAATAAATATTGAATGTTTACTGACAGAAGATGGACACACATCATTTTTCACCCACAGCTATAGTTGTAGACAAACGAATCGAAATCGCTTTGGTTTTTCTAGCTTTCATAAGGAGGTGCTAGATGACTTTTTGTATAGCTGCCATAAAAATAAATGCTGAATATTTGTATTTACACGGACAGTTAGTGAAAAAAAAATCGAATCTTAAATTTTATTTGGGACTGGGCTTGAGTTTTGATTCGAGAAGTTGCTATAAAAACAAAATAGTATTTCTTTTTTAACACATGGTTTTAAAGAAATTGATTTTCTTATGAATGCTTATGGACAGTTGGTGGAAAAATGAAACGAGGTGACTCCACCCTTCTAAGCTTTCATAAGGAGGTGCCGGTGACTTCTTTTATAGCTGCTACAAAAATTCATTTTGTATACTTGTTTACGGAAGGTGAAAAATATTTGTTTACTCACGGGCATTAAGTTGACGAACGCACCGAAGTCACTCTAGCTTCCTAAACTTTCTTAAGCAGGTGATGATTATCTTTTGCCTTGTTTGATAGTTGCTATAAAAATAAATTTTCAAAATTCTTATTATACAGAATGTGGACTAAGAATTCGTTCACATCCTGACTGTTATTGGAAAAATAACTCTTTTACATTTTATGAGGGACTGGGCTTAGTTTTTGATTTAAAAAGTTGCTATGAAAAAATTTGAAATATTTCTTCAATTGACAATTTTTTGAGCGAAAAGACACGGAAAAACGGTGGGCAAACAAATATGGATAAAGTTTTTGATTTTGATTGTAGCTATAAAAAGTAAGGTAGAATATTTTTAAACTCAGAATTGAAAAGCAGTTTGTTTTAACTGAAAAGGTATTGACTTACGGTGCAAAGTCAAACTGAAGATATCCTACCCTAGAATGAAATTTTTAAATTTAAAACTTGCTTTAAAAGTTAGCATAAAGAAGATATTCCAAATATTTTTGTTAATAAGATTGAAGGAACTATTAGTTAGCCGGAATTGACCACTCGGTGGATGAATTCGTTTGGCGACTGACGACTTTTTTGGTTTTAATAGTTGCTATAAAAAAAAAAAAATACTCAATATTTTTCCAACTCAGGGTGACAATCATGCTTTAACAACGGACAAAGGATGGAAAAGTGAACCTGGTATTACTCCCCTGGAAATTTGTACTTTAGGGTTTGGCTTTTCAGAGCTTTGAAATAAGACTCTAGCAACCGTAAACACCATTTTACCGGTATTCTAGGAAACAAAATGAAGGAGTAAGAAAGCCTTGCTTGAAAATTATTATTTTAATAAAAAAAAAATTCTCAATTTATAGAAGCTCAGTGTCCGAATGTCCTGCTGTGGTTTTGAGAGTCGAGATTTGATTGTTTGGGAAGCACCATTTTATCTGATCGCGTTGCCGTCGATACCAAAGTATTTAAGCAACAATATCATTAGGGAAAAAGCTGTTTTGTACTATGATTTGTTGCTGTTTTGAGCTTCTGAAATTTTTGTATTCTAAATTTTGAATGTCTTTCAAGATAATCCTAGCTTAAAAAAAAAATTCTATATTTTAACATCTGCACAGCACTGTTTAAAAGATCGAGAAGGGAAAATTCGTCGGTCTCTTAGACTTGAGCAACACACGGGAATGAGGGAATTATTTTCGAGTTTGAAATTTCCGGTTTGATTCGAGATTAGGGAATAATTTCTCACTAACTCACCCAAAACACACCACCACCTGTACCCGTCTGGCCACCACCCAATAAGCAACCACCCCCATAAGAAAACCTTTGCCTATAATACCGTCATCAAGCACCTTTCTTGAAAGTGAATGGAGAATGGTCGTCAGCCCAAACAGGAAGGTAAGTGATTTCGACGAAACGTTTTATGCGAAATGTGCGTTTTATGACGGTTAACTGCGCTCGGCAAATGGTAAAGTGGGGACTCTTTTAAGGGAAGTGTGGTGTGAATTCACACACTCATTTTGCAATCGTTATACAATTCGTATTTATCATGCGTGTGAGATAACATAAAAGCATCGCTTGTAATACCCCACCGACCGACCGACCGACACAGAAACTCGGCGTTCCCCGCCGCCCACTGTACTCCCTCTTCCTTAAGCTTTAGTAGCAATTTTAACATCCAGTTTGTACTACAAATGTTCCAATTTCCGTTTTGAGTGTGTACGTGTGTGTGTGGATGGGTGCTGAGGTATAAGATGGAGAGGAAGAAGGTATAAGAGGACACGACAAAAATCCTGTTTATGCGATATCTTAAGTGTTTTCGTTTTCGCTGCCGTGCGTATAACACGCCGGCATTTCAAGAAGAGAGTCATCTTTATAATGTGTGCCTGAAGGCATACAATAGGTTGAGTTTGACGGGATGATGGAAAACCCCCCCTATCCGTGCATCGTTGGTACTAAACATGGAGTATGTTATTTTCATTTAAGATTCCATTAATACACCTCGACAAAGAACATATATATGCCCGCTGTATACGTATACCTATACACCTATAATTTTGAAGAAAAATTCTCTTAAATTGAATGTATCATGCCAACGGGAGGGTGCACGAGAGGGTCGCTTACCTCCTTTTGCGACTTTAGGTGATGTTTTTGTTATGGCAAAAGGAAAACATGAACGAACATCAAGTGATTCCACAGAGAAGCAAAGAAGAATGTAATTTTCTTTTTGACAGAAAGCAAACTAGAGGCAGAGCAAGTTCGGCGTTATGGCGGAAAAAGCGGGATATATTAAAAATCGGTTTTGTTGTTCAAAATTGTGCTGTAAACAGCTTAAAGAAGGTTTTAAAGGATAAACAGTATTAGTATATATCCTTTACTTTGGCTGGTGGCAACCCATATTTGAATATGGCTTTTAATCGTTTGGTGGTTTATTTTTTTTTGTCTGTGAACTGTTTTTGTTTATTTTGTTAAATGAGAAAACTCCATCAGAAAGGACTCTTGGAAATCTAGCTTAAGGAGTTGCTGTTTTATGACGATTGAGGTTTTGTCATTCTTTTGGGTGAAGTTAAGTTGAAAATGATATTTTCGTTTGGAATGGAAATGTTTTCGGTTAAACTTTATAATTTTTTTTTTAAATTTTGGAGGGGTAGGCGTTTTTTGGGCCTTCGTGGTGTGGAGGGTTGTGTCTAAGGTTAACTTCTTTAGCCACGTACAAAACTTTTGGTTATGGAGAGAGGAAAAGTTGGTATGAATTGCCTTCTCGAAATGATAACAGTTCCAAACCAGTGCAAGCGGAAGGAAAAAACAGGAACAGCCAGCTTTGAGGGTTACTCAACTGTTAAATTGAAAGAATAAGGTTCTGGCAGAGAAAAAGGGTAAAAGAACATTGTTGCAAATTTCGCATACAATTAAACTTAACCTGAGGCGCAAATACCACATCAGCTATCGAGTAATATGTTACTGAATTATGTGAGTTAGGCATTACCGCATACGTTTCGAGCAATCTAGTAAATCAAAATTTGAAGTGGCTTATCGTTCTAATGAAATATACTTACTCGCTCACTGAAGCAGTGATTCGGCTCCTGAATTCAATTAAGCAGCTAAGGCGCAACAACTGAAGACCTCAACCAACACAGCAACGATAAGAGCACCAGCCAGAACAGCACCATCAAAGATAGCCTAACCCAATGTGAACTTCAGCAATGAAGACTATAGCTCTTTATATTTTTCCTGAGAATTTGTTTTAGGGCTCACTTTGATTTTTTTTCTCTTTATTTCCTTCTGTTTGCATAGAAGCAGACTTGCCTCAAGTTTTATTCGTTGGCCAGCATCTGTTTGACTATATTGTCGATACTTAATACCGGGTTTGTCTTTCAGGTCTGAATCTATTGCAAGCGAGGAAGGAATCCTCCACATCGTCTGCTGGAAAATCCTTTGGAAAATCCTTCTACTAGCAAGCTGGACTATTCATTTTTCTAATGTTGTAGGGATAGGCGTCCGTGTTCGTTGAGTTACTGAGTGACGTAGTAGTTAACCTAACCGTAATTCCTTAGGCTACATTCCAGATCAGTATCACAGTCAATCTTCCTCTGCTTTTGGAGCTTCAACACTTTTTCTACTTCAGTTTCATGAACTTCTTCACCTTGTTGGTTTCACCTTTTTGTCGAAGACTTACTTTATTTCTGCCTTAAACAGATTGATGGGAGTAATGTCGGCTACTACGAGAACAGCTGGTTCAAATATGTTTTATAAGAGCAAGCAAAAAGTAAAGCTCCTATTCCTTGTACTGCTGCCATCTGGTTTCGGTTGTTATTTTGCATTTACCCAAATCTCACAGCTGTACAGGGAAATGTTAAGATGTTAAGCGTGGTCAAAATCAGAACTATTTGCAGTTTGATCACTGCCATGATATAGTCTCCGAACTTGAACTTTACGAGGAAAGTATTTTCCAGCAAAGAATTTCACCACAAGAGACTTTCCAGAAGTCGGGCATCAATAATGAATCCTGACCTGTTCTTTCTTCGTGGGACTTCTGTTATTTCAAATATCAGCGCCCAGTCCTCAAGGAAGTCGTTCACCATCTGTAGGAGGTAAACTGGCAAGTCGAAAGTGTTTTCAAGCACATTCAGCATGCTACTCCATCTAACTGCATTGAACTCGTTTTTTGACATCCAGATTTTCCAACAATACGATCTGTCTTGAAGCTGTTTCTTTGTTCGTTTATTTGGCTACGAAGCATCTATAGAGGGAACTTCAATGTGAAATATATTCTGGGGTTGGCAGTTGTGGACTTGAGTGAAATCAATAGTAGTGATTATTCGCTGCTGGTGATATTTCAACCTAAATCTACCTTTCTCAGAACACAATCACTGACGATGAACTTCTTTCTGGCATCTCCGAACCTGTTGCATATTCTTCCGAAAATACCGAACTCTATATGCACACTCTTGTTCAGTGAAGCAGTTCCACTATCGATCAACTTTTACCAACTTTCACACTACTGAAAATACTAGTAGAAGTTCCAGAGAACTTCATCAACTAAAAAAATGGTCTTTGATATCAATGGATGATACCGGCATGATCCTGAGTACGTACAAAATATTTATGCTTACCGACAATGGCTGAGAAACTGTCCCCTAAGGATATATTAAATAGATTTCAGCATACAACCAATATCAGCTACTGGACACTTTGGAACGAGCTGCAACGTCAACATAATTTTTCGAAACTTCATAAACCATCACAAAAACATTCAGTTCTAGAAGCAACTGCAAGCGATTAAGCCAGGAACTAATGCCTTCGAAAATAATGACTGAATTATCAAAAGCAGCCACCAATTCCAGAAAATATTATTTGGCAGTCAAATTGCTGCAAAATCAACACAAGAACTTATTACTTCGAAAGAAACTTTTACATCGAGCCCAACTACTGATCCGTTACTTTTAAACGAAGTTGAGACATCTATTCAGCAAACACTGCTGCTAAATCCACTTCTTGTTGATTTGGCTGCAGAGTTTTCTGAATGGGTTCGATTAGATGATTCAATAGTACTAATCGAGTAAGTGACCTAATCAACAGCTCAAATTTATGCAGTCTAGAGGAGGTTGCCAAGAGTCGTTGGCAATTATGAGCCAAACAACCAAGCTGGCCCAGATGGAGTTTCCAACTATGATTATCATCCTTACAATGATTACCTAAATAACTGTATCAATAACTGTAACACACCTCCCTTGAAGTGGAAAGCATCGAAGATATTGGCAGCCTTGACAAAAAGCATTGTTATATTGGTGTTCAACTACTCAACAGGCCCTTATTGCTTCTAAGCAACAACAGCGAAATACTGGAAGAATTAAAGCTCCAGAATATTGAGAAGCTTTGGTGGAAAAAACATACCACGTTACAACCAGTGCTTAGGTTCCAACAGGATATCAATATCGCCTTCACTATAGCACTCAACTGTAACCAAGCCACTATTGAATGCTTTTTGGATATCGGGAGTATATTCGACAGTATACAGATAGAAGCCCTTATTCTAAAACTTCTTTCTTTCAGAAAAATGTTTGTTCAATGGGCCAGTTTTAATCGCACATAGAGACCAGCAAAGCTGAACTTACCCAAGATATGAAAGTACACCCTTTTCTGTTCAGCTTGAGAACATCCTTCTAACCCCTGTCCAAGAACCTTCTGTACGCTGATGACTTGCTCCTCTACGCTTCGTCAATATCGCAACTAGTTACTGTTCTGGAAATATCAACAAACTCTTCGAACTTCTCAGGAAATAGGGCTCAATACTTCCTAATCGAAACTTATCTGCTTCAGGAGCTGGGTTTTCAACGAGCAGTCACATCGCAGCTAAGTTGATCTTGGCTGGCCACGATACCAAACCAAGAAAAATTTCGGTATTGTCTCGATATCGGTCTCGTTTGGTCTGGTATAACAAAGTCATGGTATCATCTCGGTATCATTTCAGATGCCTTGGAGCTGGTATCGTCCCGGTATTGTTGTAGCCAGTTCTAATTATATCTGCCAAACGGAGTTAAAAGTAGCTATCTAGGGATCCACGCAGTAGCTTAGGTTCAACTTGCATTCAAAAAGTGTGGTCAAAAAGGGCAGCTGGGTTTTCCACCGCCTACTTACTTTTATGTTAGGTAGAAGGAGTGGCTGAATGCCAACCCCGCCATTGCCACCAATCCAGACCATAATCACCATTGGACTATCAGGATGGGACAGTTAAAAAAGGCACTCACAGCACAGGATGGACAACGGCTTCAACCAACAAGCCTGTCCAGCCAGCTGTGTGCCTAGCTGTATTCAACGACGATCCATCCAAGAGAGTCTTTGGGCTCCTACTTCCAGTTTTGGGGCAATAGGGAAAATCAAATCTCTATTAAGGCCAACAACGCGGATATCAGAATTCAGAATGCTTGGTCTGAATGGCTGGAAGCAACGTGCCAGGCTATGAGAAAGATGGGAGGCTTCTGTGTCTCAGGCTGAAATCCTTGCAGTCGGGAGCCCTTTAAAAAATGTAAAAGATTCATTGAGAATACTCGTAGAAGAATAGATCGGGTAAATGTCTATAAGTAGTTAGCCTTTCGGATGGCTCATACAAAATTAATCATGTTAACTGTCAAAGGAATACACACCAAAGTAATGATGTTTGTGCCTCTGGTTAACCCAATTTAATTTTTTTAATGCATTCGCATTCCCCGTCCGCAACCTCTCAGCCAAAACATCAGAATCGTCTCTATTTATTTTTCCCAAAAGATAAGTCGGATTGGTGAAGAACTTCTATTCCGAACAACGTACCCTAAACCAAAAAACCCACCTTGGCCTTTGCTTCAAATGGCTGCTTCTGTTTTTCTACTTAAACGAAGAACAAAAAAAAAAAAATAAACAGAAGACAGAAATCCAAGAAGAAACATAAGAACTTTCCAAGAATAGTATCTACGAGTTGGCATTACCACCACCAAGTAGAAGTATTAGCGAAAAGAAAACCAAAGAATGGCAAAAATAAGAAAAATAAACGGTTCGCATAATACGCGTTGGGTACCTTCGTAATTTTTGCCCGAAGGCAAACAGCAATCGCTGGTTATTGTATAGTCGAAGTCGGTCTTGGTTATAGTGTAGCATTACAAATAGCTGCAGGGGGGTGGCCAATTGCTGCTGCTGATGAGGGGGATGCTTGTATAGCTTGGCTGGCACGACTGACGACGTCCATTGCTGGTATGGTAGGTGGGTATACGAGTAGAGATATGGAATATTGGTACCGGGGGTGGTTAACGTATAATACACACAAATCGGTTATTACAGTAATAAGCTTTCCACCCCCGAGGCCTGTATGTGAATAATTATTGTGCTGTTGTTGTTCTTGTTGTTTTTTGCTGTTGCTATTGGGAAATATTATGCTTAGGTAAGGTGAATTTGTGAATTTGCTCAATTGTCCAGGACTTTTGGTAAATTCGACAACGACATCGATAAATTAATTTATTTATTTTTTTCTCCAGCCTTTGTTTTGGTTTTTGTTTTCATAAATTTCTTTTTTTGTGTACTCGTCAATGCTGATGGGTTGTTTTACTTTCCAGGATACAAAAGATGGAGTTTGTGTGTGCGTAGGGGGGGCTGAGGGGTTAGGAGGGCTCAGTTTGGTTAAGATCAGAATTTTAGGATTCGATATGTGATTTGGTAATGGTTAATCAGGACATTACTGCTTCGATTTTCGTCGGAATCAGATGTATGGAATGGCTGAATGGATGCAGACTGCTGAGTAAATATTTTTTTTCCCTGTTTCCTATACATATTCTTTCTCTGCGAAGCTAATCAATAAGAGTCCGAAAAATGTTCATGAGGCAATTTGTGATATTGGGTCGGTCCGTTTGTGAATCGTTTATGCGGCAACATCTAATTGCAGAGTTTTTTTTTTTACTTGTTTTCTTCTTCATCATCTAACAAATAATATTATTTTTTTTTTGAAGAGAAAAACAACAACAACAACGTTAAGGATGATGGAATTTGTTTCATTACAATATTTGCTCACAAATTATTCTAATTCAATGCAAACGACCGTAAGCAAAACTGTTTTTATTTTTGTTCGGAAATGGAAGTAAGTCTGATTAAGATATTTACTGAAAAAACGGAACGGAACTGTTTTGTTTGTTTGCATACATAAAATTGCATCTTGTGATTATTGCTAATCAAAGGGGAAACAAAACAAAAAAGGAGAAATTATTTATGGGAATCATGGTTTTCTGAATTGTGGAACAAACCGTGAATACAAATTAATAATTTTGGTATATCTTGATATTTATTTACTTGATGAACATACAAATATTATATAATTGTGTTCTTATAACTTAAATAAAAAATTATATTAAAAGTATTTAGTTAAGTAGAAGAGCTGGTTTTTAAAATATTTTTTTTTTTAAATTTTAAAGAAACTTTATCTTGAAATGCTTTTAGATTGTAAATATTCGAAGTAAAAATCTGTGATGGAAAATGATTAAGCAAAGCCCCACACGTAATCTCAAAAAAGTTCTCACCGGGAAATTTGTATTTAAGAGGTAAGCTCATTGTAAAATGTTCGTATATTTTCAGAGAAATCATTAAATTTAGTTCTGAATTCTTAAAAACCACGGCAAAACCGGTAGAGGACTTATTTTGATGGTTTTTGCGTTTAGTTCCATGGAAATATAATTAGTAGTTAAATGAATTGCAGAAGACGTAGTTTTTTTAGCTGGAAAAACAAGGCAAACGGAGTTTTTAAACGGAATTTGAATACAATCAGCAACCAAGAAAATTTATGATGCGAGTATAGGTGCTATGAAAGATTAAAAGCTCGACTTAATTGAAAAATAAAGATCCAAAGATTCTTAAAAATGTTTTATGTTGAAAGTCTCGTTAGCGATGTATTTCTTTAGAAAACAAGAATAATCTGGAGAAAAACAAATTGAAGTTGGTACATAGTGCCGATTTCCTACGAAAAGCAATTAAAAGCCTGTTTTTTTCCAAGTGCAATCATTTAGTATATAATTCAATCAAAATAGTTGTGATATACGTTCATAAAATCTGTACCTTGGTTCTAAAAGGACCAATGGCACATTTGTCAATTTTTGGGAAATCGAAAATTTAGCTTATTAATTTATAAAAATACCTACTGATTACTTTTGAAAATTAAACTTTTTTTAACCATCGATTTCTTGTTAAGAAACATTAGCTTTAATTCCTACAGAAAAACGCAGTGTATTTTCCTATTGTTACCGGTATGACTCAATGTTTATCAATGTTTTTTTTTAGACGTGTAGTTTTCAATCTGGCAATACTTTTCTCGGAATCGGTTGTTTTGACAGCTCTCACTTGATTTATGCTCAGTTTGGTATGCCATTTCATAATAAATAGACTTACTCCTGAAAAACGTTGGCAAATCGTGCAAATTTATTGCCAGAATAATGGTTCGGTTCGCACGACACATCGCAAAACCATCTGAGTGGTGGCTTAACCGATTTTAATCAAAATTTTTATGAAAGAGCTTTCTTAAAAAGTCAATAAAAGGGTAAAGTTGGGTAATATGGCACCACGGGAGTTATGGCACGCTTTAAATATTTCCTCTTATTTATGATTTTTAAAACAAAAATATTAAAATATTATTAGGTTAAACGTAAGCTCTCAATTGATTCAGTGAAACTGAAAAACCGTTTTTAAACCACAACCGAAAATAAAAAAAGGGACTAAATTTTAGCCAATTTTGTTTCTGTGTATAACTTAACAAAGTGCAGCAACGGAAGTATTTGGCACCAGGTGTTCACTCTAACGAAAAAACGAAGAATGATGCGTGTTTAATTTTTTGTATTTACCACTATATCTAAGCATACTTGTTTTGTTTGAGTAGATTGGATAAATAGTGGTAATATCAAAAGGGAGATATGGCACCCCTTAAAATTGGTATGCACTAGAAGAGTGTCATTTCACCCACTTTTGCATTGGGTCAATTTTCCATTGGCTTTCTAGGGCTGCTTTCTTTAACATTCGAGTCGAACAAGTGTATTATTTGACTTTTCTCATTGCATTTTACATAATACTGCTTTGAGTGTGGCAAAAATCCATACAAAAAGTAGAGTTTCATACCACCTTCTAGCAGTTGTCATATCACCCGCCATGTTTTGACATGTCTATTTTTTAATGTATTTTAACTTTTCTTAAAAATATGTTTTTATATGGGTGATTCTACAAAAAAATGGAATAAAATGATTCAAATTTTGACATAACGTTTTTGGAAGCTTATAGTTGCAAAAATTAACTATTTTCGAACTTTAGAACGTCCTTTCACATAGTTGAAAACGGCCAGTCAAAAAAATTAAAAATAATGATTTTATGGTCTTTTTTGAAATCAGGTATTTCAATGAACAGAACATTTTTTAAACTTTTTTTATTTAAAGTCAATTTTTTGGAAAACCGTACCCCTTGCCTTAATGGGGAGACATACACCCCCTCTCGCGCAATTTTTTTCTATTTTCGACCGAACCTGTGCCCTTTAGCTCTTTTATACAATTTATGCAAAACACCCTGTGTAAATTATCTTCAAATTTCTAAGCAACTAGAAAATAAGTATAAGTTCGTGCTAATGAGTCGTGTTCTTTATTTTACAAGTATCTAAGAAAAAAATCAGCATTAACTGGGCCTTTTTGGGGCCTCAAGAAATAAAATCGGTAATTAATGATCAGGGGACTGATGCCAGGGGACTGAGTGTTTTCATAGTTGTTGCCAATAAAATATCTTAACACAGTGTAAGAACAAAATAAAAAAACTTGTATGATTAGGGTTTTACTAAGCCTTTTATTAAAATGGTAGAATATTTGCCAGCTTAGATAGAATTATTTTCTGTAAATACTCATAAGGGGACTGAAAAACTGAATGGATAATCCATGACATCACGCACAAATGTCTTCTTAACAAATGAATGAGCAAACGGGCGTAAGATACTTAAATGATTTTACTGCTACCAGACTTAATGCTTCTTGCTGCCAGATCTGAAACTTTGATAGTTTTCAAAGTTATGGATATTTTTCACTGTTTAAATCTGTCAGGGGACTGATGAGAAAACCGAGGGACAAAGTTCAATGATTTTTTTTTGTAATAAAACTTAATGGTACTAAATATTCATTAATATCATAAAAAGATACAGATACATTATCTAACGTCAATAACTAGAAGTTAATTTTGGTTTTGGAACTTAAATAAGAGAACTGCGAAAAACGGGCAGGGGACTGAGAAATAGACCCTTTAAAGAATATGTTGAGTAATGAAAATTTCTCAGATCTTAATAATTTTGTCTGGCCATATTGACATCAATTAGATTTATATATGTAGAAAAAATTAAAAAGAGTACTTGAACAGTTATTTAAATATCAGCGAAGCCGTCGAAATTTCGATCGTTTGTAGAATCACCCATATAAGCTTACGTAGTCAACCTATTTTTAGTTTTAAATTTAATTACAGAACACTCATATCAAAGCTTAAAATAAAAACCGTCTTTACTTTTTGAGTTAGAAGGAAAACTAAAAATGGGTGCTATATTACCTAACTTTACCCTACTTGTATTGCATATAAAAAAAATCATTTTGAATTTGAAAGGACATTTTCTTTTTTTGAAAATTCAATATTTCTAAAACTGGTTAGTGAAATTATGACCCTGAACTTAGCAGACGATTTAAATATCATATTTTGGACTGTCACCAGTTGTTGCGTAAAAGTGGTTCGATTTAAAAAAAATGAAACGGCAATCGCTTTGTCACGAATTATCACAATATGCTATTTTTATATTTTTATTTACCGTACAAATTGTTAGACTACCACCAGCGATTTTAAAAATTGAAATTGCAATCGATTTATCACAACAGAATCTGGATATGCAATTTTATATATTTTTGTTTAGGTGCCAGGTAGCTTTCATTGAAACTCATCATTGAAAATTTTAATGATTGATTTTGAGACATTTAGAAAGCAAAATCGTTTATAATTTTGAAAAACAAATAAAGTTCAAGACTCGGTTAATATTTCTTGTCAAACAAAATATTCCAAATAAGCCCAACTTTTCACATAAAAAGACTTTTCTTATTTCAATGATTGAACTACCTTACCAATGATCATTGAAATCTTAAAAGTCATTTTATGTGGAAAGTTGGGCCTATTTGATTTTTTTTTTTGACTAGAAATATTAACTAAGTCTTGAGCTTCATTTGTTCATCAAAATAATAAATAATTTTGCTTTCTAAATGTCTCAAGATCAATCATTAAAATTTTCAATGATGAGTTTCAATGATAGCTATAACTAGCGCTCTACTGTAAGGCAAAAGTTATGAAGAAAAAAAGTAAGAAAACGTTTAAAATTTTTCGACTGTCACCAAGGCAGCATCGTAAAAATGCATCGATTTTGAAAGCTGAAATTGCAATCGATTTAACACAACAAAATCTGGATATGCCATTTTTTATTTTTCATTATTTACCGCAATAAAATCGGTATGATGAAAAAAATAGGATGTGCCGAAAAAAAAAAAACATTGAACATTTTTGGACATTTTTGAAAATGAAATGGCAATTGGTTTTTCACGATAAAGTCTTGATACCCCATTTTTAATTTACCGTAATGAGAAAGTTGTGAGGAAAAAAGTAAGAAGTGTCGATTCAATTTTTGAAATGGATGCTTCTTACGGTGCTGGTGACAGTTCAAAAATTTGCAATGTTTTTTTTTTTCAACACTTCCTCCTTTTTTGATAATATTTTTTTATTACGGCTAGTAGTAGTAGTAAAAAATTAAAAATTGCATATCGAGATTTTGTCGTGATAAATCGATTGCAATTTATATCTTCAAAATTTTGATGGCACTGGTAACAGTCCAAAAATTTTCAGTGATTTTTTTTTTGGAAATCTGTGAGCATTCAAACTCTTTTGAAATGTCAAACGAAACCTAATTGATATTGATGTGATGTGAAAAATTTCAATAGATTTTGAAATTTTGCTGCTCAAAATCGAGATTTCGATTCGGTGTGAAAGGCTTTTAGTATATTTTTTTTATATTTTAAAGTAGACCCTTTTTTATTTTAGTACACAGACAAAATTTTCAAAATCATATGAGACTTTTGCGAAAGAAAAATTTAATATGATGGCCAGTACCTCGTACACACATATTTAAAATATTTTTGGAACATTTTGGTACACAATATTATTTATTTTTCTTGTAGAAAGCATTTAGATTACAAAAAAAAAAAAAAATATATAAAAATTAGTCGTGACGTTTTCAAAAAAGTTGAAAATAAAAAAAATTAATAAAGCATTTGAAAAAAACGGATTCCCATGCAAAAGTGTAGCCTTTTTAAGTTAACAATTTATTAAATTTCTTAAAAAAGTTTTTTTTTGTTATTGCTCCAAAGAAAGAATGAAAAATAAGATACAAAATTATTCTCGACCTATGCAAAAAAAAACTATAAATGTTACTTTTGTTTAAAACTGATGCTTCATTAAAAATAAAAACTCATAACTCCAAAAATTTTTGAATCGATTTTCATGAACGAAAATCTTGTTATTGCTCAAAGTAAAAACAAAATCCAAAATTTATTATTAAAGAAAATAAAACTGTGTTTGTTCCAAAGATGGTCAAACAGCTTTTGAGATAAAACAAAATCCGTTTTTCTTTTAAGCTTTCTTCTAAAATTAAAATTCTAAGTTCCCATTTAAAAATATTTCAAATTTACCAAGCAAAACAAGTGTAAGAAGAAGAATCAGTTATTGTTTTTTTCAAAAGAAACCTTTCGAAGTGTATACCAAGTAATTGAGGTCCAAATTACTATAGTTGTCCTTAAATCTTATACTACAAGGACATCAACATTTTTCTCTTTTGCTAGGGAATTCATAAAAAGGCAATTCATTGACATATTTTCTGAATTTTTCCATTTCTAATTTAAAAATATGCTTTCATGAGTCTCTAAGCAATTTCATTCTAAAAACCTATGTAGATACCTATTCAATTATAGCTTAAAGTGCAAATGTAGGTATACTTATACCTACCTACCTAACCTACCTATACTACAACTTCTATGTTGAATTTTAACAAATTTCCCTTTAACTTTTTTTCTCTCCAAATATCAATTAAAGCAGGTTTGGTCTCCTTTTCAAAAACTCATTAAAATTCAATGCAAGATCCTACTGTGTATATATTATTTTATATTTCGTAAAATGTATACAAGGCTCCGATTTTATATACCAATACAGTCCAGCCTCATTTGCCTTAACGAGGCTTTTAATCCTTTTTTATTGTTATTATAGCATGGACCACAAACTTAAATACAAAAACACGTATTAAAAAGTCCTTTAGTGATTAAGTCAAAATATAAATTCCAAATAAGTATACACAAGTAGAGTAGGTATACCCAATACAGCCCCCCCCCCCCCCCTAAACTCACTCCAATAGAGGTGAAGGTTATGTTTTTGCACAAAAAGGGAATGTCCTGTTATGTATATATGTTTGTACGTAACAACCTACCTATTCATTTTATGAGTGAGTGTGTGAATTGTGGATTTGTATTTGCAGAAATTTACAACTCTTCTAACCGGATACAACTTTATAACAGTGTTTATGTATCATGTTTGGATTTTTATGGCCATTTATTTTGTTACCAGGATCAACAGACACACAACAACAACAACAACAACAACAAAAAAATCCTGAATGGTTCTGAATTTATTTTGCCTAAACACAAAAACATTTATGGTGCAGTGTGTATATATTTATTTTTCCGATTCACTCATGTTTGCCAATTTAGTCGTTACCCTATCTCGTACCGTCACTCCCCCTAAAGCCTGTCCCTCTAACTCTCTTAAAAGCCACTTTTTGTACGTATTTACCAAAGCAAAAGCAAACATTTTTTGACTGCGGCTCGGCACTTTGGCGGGCGGGTGGGCTCTGCCCTCAAATAATATATGACATAGAATACCAACCAGAATTAATACACACACACAAAAAAAAAGAACACGGTTGTTGCATGTGGCGACGACGGATCTGGCATGAGGAGCCACTCGCATACGAATTACTATATTAACCAAATGTTATACCAATTCTAATCAACTTTGGGGTGTATGGATGGGTTATACGCTACCAGGCCAGAGCAATGCGCAGTGTGGTCTATGGTTAGGGGGTGTTGGTGGTGATGGGGGTAATAAAACTACACAACCCTTGGGGCTGAAACTCTTATGAAAGAAAACCCAAGGGATGAGGTATTTATGAAGAAAAATAAATAAAAACTTATTCGCTGAAATCTACACAGGAAAAAATATACTCTTTATAATTATTGAATCAAACAGATGACTGTTTAAATTTTTACTGTTTAAATAGGCGATCATTTATTTCAAACACTCATTGGGTTAAAATAAACCATATTTGATTTATACTTGTTCACAATATTTAAGCTCGTTTAGAAGATGTTTAAGTGGGTTCCAAGGCATTTAGAAAAATTCGGCGCAATGTAAATTATTTATTAGAATTAAAACAACACAATCGATGTCAACACGAGTTTAAATAAACATTTTTCTTTCTAAGACTTTATTGATGTATACTTTAAATAAAATAAAAATAAAATAAATAAAATAAAAATAAAATAAAATAAAATAAAATAAAATAAAATAAAATAAAATAAAAAAAAGTAAAATAAAAATAAATAAAATTAAAATAAATAAAAATAATATAAAAACCAATTGGTATTAAAAAGATATATTTTTTGTCAGTGTATCCAATATTATTCTATTTTTTTCATCCACGTTTTTTGTCCCTCTGTTGCTTGTTATTATTTTTTGAGAGCTGTTACACTGTGCGTGAGGATGCATGGGCCTTGGGATGCTAGTGGCACATGTATAGTATAGGTATATAGCGTCTCTATATCATATTGGAGTGTTTATCATACTTTAAATGTTAAATTTATTGGATTGTTGCTTCTCTGTGTTGGTATATTCTTCTATTCTGTGCAATTAAATATTTCTTTTTGTTTTCTTTTGGGGTTTGTGTGCAAAAGTTCCTGCATTCTTTTCTTAAGAATTAAGTTGACGCGAAAGTTTTAATGAGAAAATGCAACTAGGTATTTATTTTTGTATACCTTTCTACCTTACAATGCAACAAAATTTATTAAAAAATAAACAAGTTGCAGGAAAATTAATTAATAGCACATATTCGAGTCAATAAAGAACAATAATGGTTAAAAGTTCGAACTTTTAAAGTACCTACTAAATACTCGAATTTTGATCTTTTTTCTTGCAAAATATTTTTTTGTTTAATATACTGGCGTTGAATTTTTTGTGAAGTTAACTCAAACCTAAAATTATTTATTATTATTAAGTGTATTTTAGTTTATGCTAAACGATGTAAGACCCATTTTGTATTTAAACACTTGCATGTAGTCAAAATCACCAAACTTTCTTGTATCATACACACTGGTTCGTATGACTTCTAACAGCAGCGTATACATCCCCATTTCTTGGAGAGGGTCATAGGGAAACAAATTACCCAAATTAATGCTTATAAGTTTATTAATTGATTAAAGGACTGACCCACGGTTTCAATCTTTTTCGCCTATTAGGCTTTTTTTGGAACTAATTTCTGCTAGTCCTACAAATGCTAAAATTTTAAAGAGTTAGGGTCAAAATTTTGCTTAGTCAAAATTCATTTTGCTTCTCAAAATTCTGATTTTCCAAATTCCGTTTATAAAATAATAAAGAAAATTATGAAAATTTAAAAAAAAGGCTTCCTTTTTTCTTCTTTTTTGAATTACATTAAAATATAATATAAAATACAGTTGATGCTCGATATAGTGAAGTAATAAGAACCAGCCTGTTTACATGAGTTTTAAAAGGCTTTCTTTAGATGAATTTTATCAAAAATGTACATTTTGTTCGATGCGTGAATGTTTTTACATTTATTTGAGCGTTAAGCAAAGCTTTCAATCAGGTTCAAACAAAAGAAAACAATTCCTCAGTGTCCTCAAGTAATGTTTAAAGCTTTCGAGATATTTTTGTTAAACAAATTTTATTATAAAATTTTGGGTGTTCACTATTGTGGATAGTTCATTTTTTTTAGGATTCACTAAATCTAGCGTCTACTTTTTTATTATTTTTTGACAAAGTTTAAAAGTTATTACTATTATTTTCTGTTGGCTATATTGTAAGGCTGAATTTTGGAAACAGAATTTTGACCTACTCCAGGGTTTAAATATGATATTGAGGTCGTGCCTCTTGTGCACAGAAAATTTTTCGTATGGGTTTTTTTGCACGCTTTAAAATTTGTAGGTTTTGGAGATAAATTAAAAATTTTACGTTAGTATCTCTTACGTTCGAAGACAGTTTTATTTTACAATTTGCATTCATATTTTTTCTTATCTAATATTTCAAAATAATAAATGTAGAGGATATAATTTTCTCCTTAATCGATCAAAAATTAATTTTGTTTTTTCATTGTAATATTCTTATGATATCGCCTGTTACTAAGTTTGTCCATTTATTCTTGGCATTGAGGAGGGTGTATCTGCCAAAAACGTAGATCTACCAAATTCATTTTGAATCAAAAAATAAATCAATTCTGTTCTGAATGTAAAAATGGTCAGAATCGTCTTTTTGATAGATCTTAATCTTCCAGTCGGCTCTTAATCCGAGTCGGCTGGAAGAAACTTGTTGGTTGAGACCCTGGTCCACCACAGACTGTAGCGCCTCCTTAAGTAAGTAAGTAGGTAATCCAAAATAAATTCATTCATAGAAAACGTCACGAAATTGGTACTACGGCAGTTTGTCAATCCTAAAAATATGTAAACTGGTATCAAATAAAAAATATTATTCGGGCAATGACTTCTAAATGTTGATAGGAGTAGGTAAGGTAGATAATCTTTACAAATAATGAATAGTCTATTCAAAAGCTATAAATAGAATTTTTTTTGAAATTATATTTTAAAATTGCAGATATTTCTTGTTTTTCTTATAATTTTTTGCGTATTTTTTTTTAGTTCTTCGTAGAAGTCATGACTCCATGATATCCTTTCCTGTATACACAGTTGACTGCAAATTTCTTTTACAAATTGTCATTGATTTTGGTGAATTCAACATTAATTTATTAAGAAAATGGCCTTAACACGAAACTTACATATTTTGAAAAAAGCGCAAGAGTTTTCACTTTTCAGAAAGTTATTTGTTTCCTTGAAAAAAAAAACGGTATATTCCATACAAATATTGAAAACAGTTTAAGAAAATATTATTTTTCTCTTAGTAAGTAATATTGTGATTTTATTTTAAAAAGAATTTTGATCTTGATTACAAATTCACAATTATAGCATTGGCTTTTGCCGTCAGCCAGAAAAAAGAGAATTATGTACATAAATTAATACTATGAGCAATTACAATATAATTTGTTAATAGATATTTGTTACTATGCAAAGCTTAATAATTTAAGAGAACGACATTCAAAGACAGACAAATTAAATTTAAAATGTAGTAACTTCAAAATGTCTCATTTATAATTTGATTTCGATATCTGAAAGCGGTTTTAATATAACTCTTCAGGACAGACCAATCGGGGCCATTGAGGACTTCGACAGCTTCATTCCAAGATAAGGCATTTTTTCCCCAATGTGCATGTCTTATTGTTTTTAGAACGGGGCATATTCCTAAGAAGTGGAAAGTGTCTTTTGTAGATCTGAGGTTACATAGAGAGCACTCGGTGTTTCTCTCAGGACCATATGGTTGGTAATTTAGTCGAAGAAGCTCCCCTCTAGTTTTATAGATTGTAGAGATTGTGTCGATAGCATATCGGTCGTTGAAATAATTGTTGATACCAAGGTTATGACCTAGGCTATTGTAAACATTCCTAGTTTCACTCCGATTTGCCTTCTCCGCAAACTGTTCAAAGCATGCCTCCTCGATCTTTGCTATTAATACCACGAATACACTATTCCAGTTTTGGGTTTCATTCTCCACCAGTTGGACGTTATGTTGAATTTCCAGACGTGTCCATTCTGCAAGAAACTGTGACTTTTGTTGACGAAGATGCCTTGCAATTATGTTTGGAAGTCGATGATTTGGAAGGGTTATTACCTTACGTATGTAGCTTAAATGCATCCTTAGAGAGAAGATGTAAAGCGGCGAAACGCCAGTCTCCAGATGCAACATATAGTTAGGCGTATTTTTTGGGAGTCGGAATTATTTTTTTTTATAAAGTACCTTAGCAATGATTCTACTTTATCATACTGATAAAATCTCCAAACCTGACTAGCGTAGCACATAATTGAGCGCATCACCGCTTCAAAAAGCTTGTATTTAGCACTTGGGGCAACGTTATTTTTGCCTAAAACCCCTTTCCAGTTGCAATTGATAGCCTTTAGTTTTTCTAGAAGGTGCTTTTTGAAGGAAAGTTGTGGTGTTATTATTACTCCGCATACATAAGTGCTTTGATCTGAGTTCCAGCAAAATTAATTCCACCAGGTAAAGTCAATGTAATATCATCCAAAACTAGTGAGAAAAGAAGCGGACTAAGTAGACAGCCTTGCTTAACTACAGTAGTCGTATGAAACCAAGTGGACCTTTTGTTTCCATCCCATACTGCTGTTGCATTATTTTCGTAAAGACCTTGTACCACTGATAGCATTTTTGTAGACATTCCTAGGCAGCTTAATTTGTAAAAAAGAGAATTTCTATCCACTGTGTCAAAAGCCGCTTTGAAATCTTCGAAAAATCCATATAATTTACTTCCTTTTTCCAGATATGACCTAGCAATGCAAGTGAGTGAAAATATATTATCGATTGTCGAATATTCTTTTCTGAAACCTGCTTGATGATCGTTAGCATCACCTTTTTTGAATAGAGGAAAAATAATAATATTTCTGCGAAAACTTTCTCCTCTGTTAAATATAAAATTGTTTATGGTAGCGTCTTTGAAAATTCATACGGCACACAATCGTCTCCTGGAGCTTTGTTGAGATTACATCGGTGAATTGCTTTTACAGTTTCTTCTACGGTGAACGCGCGGTCAAGTTCTTTATTTTTCTCTTATAACTTTGATAAAAACTTTTGGAATGTTAAAATTAGTTCGAACGGTTTTTTTCTTATTTGCAATTCTCCCAATATCAGCTGAACGGATCTAGATCAATTTTTTATATACAAATTTCAGAAGAGATTTAATAATATTACTTATAAAAATGAGAAAAAGAAGAAATTTTTCAATTTTTAAAAGATTTTTCTATTTTTTGTTGAAAAATTGATATCCTAAACACGATTTGAATTTTTTTTGGAATTTTAATTTTTTATATAGATGTGTGTATGTTTATTATTTAAATTTATAAAAATACTTAAGATTTGCATACCAAAATTTGTCCTTAAAAATATTTTCGGAGTTTTGTAAATACATAAACAAAATTAGTTTTTAAGAAAAACTCCTTCAATGGCTTATAATTTTTACTTGCGATATACGTATAGACTATAGAGCAGGTTTTTGATTCGTGCAAAAAAAAAGTTTCAAAATAACAATCAAACATGACATTACGATGATAGAGAACATCAAAAAAGTGTCTGTCGGTCTGCCTGTTTCCTGTCTGTCTGTTTGTATCTGGATCTTCAGGCTTAAACAATGATACGATCTTCTTCAAATTTTGAGCTCAAGGCTTTTTGGTGATTTTCCAGAGGGAAAATTGAATTTTTTTAGCTCAAAATATAACGGTACTTGCCAAACAACCGTTAAGAAAAATCTTATTTATCTCAAAAACGGATCCAACAATTTTGATGAAAAAAAAAAATCAGTGTGTTTTGTTTACCTAAAACCGTTATTAACGGTCCTTGCCATATCATGTTTTTTTCGGTTTTTAATTTTCTCATCAATGGCTCAACCGATTACAGTAAACATTTTTATGCAAAAGCTTTCAAATGTTAATAATATTGCATATCAAAATTTTGAAAAAAAATAAATTTTGGATTTTTAAAAAATATATATTTTTTTTTGGAAAATTCAATATCTCAACAACGGGTTGGTTTTTTGAAACTAAGCAATCAAATGGCATGCTTTTTTTTGAGCTTTAGGTGATTTTACTACTTGTTTAAACAGTTTAAAGGACGGTTTAGATGCTTTTTTAAATTTTTTTTGTCTAGCAATTTGAATTAAGAGCAAAATCGTGCAATCTGGTCGTGCATTTTATTTTTTAATCTATGGCTCTTGAACATCAGAGCAAGTACGTACAGCAGTGGAACTAGTTTCAGTTTAAGAAATTCAAAAAAAAAATCTATGGCTGATCATTTACTTAAAAAAAATATTAACTTTTTTTTAGCGATTGAACAGCTGTTCAGATGGAATACTTTTTTTTTTTAATATACCACAAATAGGGTGTCAAAAATCACTCGTAATCCTGAAGAAACAAATCTAAAAAAAAAACAAGATCACGATCGGCCTATAAATTTCTTGGAAATATCCCAAAAATTAAATGCCACAAATTTTTCGGACCTAGAAAAACTTTAAAAAATAAAAAAAAAAAACTAATGCCTGACTGAAACTGGTTGACCTTTTATGGCCATTTAATGAACTGTCTAAAGGTATAACACTTGTTTTAATTTAATACTATCTGGGGCCTATAACACAGAACAAGAAGTCAACTAGTCAACAATTACTTGTTCATCTATGTTTGTTCAATAAGTGAAAATAATTTCTGTAACTCTATAAAAAACGTAATGTCAACTGTTATTCCCTCGACTTGTAGAACCAGTTTAACAAGTATTTCTTACACGATGAGTCGTTAAGTCGCCGAAAAAAAAATATTTTATCTTAAATCAGCCCTTTTCTCACCTGGATGGATGTTATATATAGGAAGGACTTTCATTAAGATAATGAACATTTTTTACACCGCACACAGACAACACATCTGGCTCTATTTCAAAGTATTTTTTTTTTTTAAATATATTTGCCTATTTTTAATTCTCATAATCACTGTTCGATTCAGAATAAAAACTTTATAAACCAAATTCCTTACCACTTAATAATTTCTAAACAATTTTCCTGATTCCATCACTTGATAAACACTTTTGCATGCGTTCATTTCTAACTTGTTGACATTGAACAAGTCCGCAATGGTCAGTTGAAATTTAAAAACTATTCAACAAATTTAATCTCTATTCTTTGAACTCTTGTTGTTTTCAGTTACAGAAACGAAAGATTTATTTAACCTCCCACTTGTTATAAGAAGCCAAAACATTTGTTTAAGGTCCTAGACTTGTTGTTCGGTGTTATACAAAATTTGAAAAGTTGTTGAATTTCACTTGTTGGTTCAACAAGTCAAGGAATTTTTTTTTTCAGTCGACAATTGATACGGTTTTTATTGAGGTATAAAAATAATTTGTATACTTGTTGAGAAAACATAATTGAACAAATAATTGTTGACTAGTTGACTTGTTGTTCTTTGTTATAGGCCCCGGTAGTCAAGAACTATCGATTCCAATATATTTTAAGGGGAAATATAAGTTATGTATAAAATTATAAAAGCATCGCGACTCAAATCGCTTTTGTTGAGGGTTTTGGGGCCAATTAGATGTCTGTCACGTATAAATATTCGTATCCAGGGAGTCTAAACCTTTAATTTGCGATGTATGTATGTATTTCACAAAAGAAATTATGATGCTTGAGAGGTCAAGGAAGAGCTATCACTCGCACAGGCAACGTTAGTTTGCTACCAAGATCGTGTGATTTGGCATTTGACCCTGGTAGATTTTTCCTAGAAGGTTTTCTTGAAGTCACCAGGTCATGGCTCAAATCCACCCAGATATATTCATACATTAAAGTCATTGACAAATTCGACTTTCATCCAATCCTGAGCATCCATCTACGCGGGACATTTGAACGTTGTCTTTTTCAATGCCTTATTTATTATGCATTATAACTTTTTAGTTTTATTTTGCTAGAACAAAATTTCATAATTGATTGACTTATTTTCAAACTCAATTGATATTTTTTGTATGTAAAGAAGTACCCGTTATTTGTTCCGGTATTTCAATAATAATTGTGCTATTAGGTTGGAAACAAATTCAAAAAATCAAAGATCATTAAAACCAATCCAGCCGTTCTTGAGTTATAAATGGTGTAACTAACCCAAATTTGTTTTTTAAGGCTATCCAAGTGAGGTGCAAATGATTTTTGATTCAGTTATCTATTTCTGACCGATTACTTTGCTCTGAACGACCAGGAAAATATGAATTTTTACTGCTTTTTGCGAGAGCCTGTGGCCGAATTGCCGCATCACATTTAGATTTAAAATTTAAGATTTTGATTTTTGTGAGATCTTATATCAAACCTAGTTTGATTTTTGAGTTATCAGGGGAGAAATGAATTTTTGGGTTAAAAGCAACGATATTGCTTAATGGTCGTTTGATCTGAATAATTGAAAACAGCCTTTGGGGATTGATTAATAGAAGTCCATTATTCTTTCAGACATGACTAGTCTGATTAATGGAATTTAAACTAAAAGAAACAGTGACTAGCCAGAAGTGGATCATCAATTATTATAATTTTACTCACTTTTGGCATAATATTACTTTAAACAGCATAGGACAGAAAGCACACCCCTGTGGAACCTTACAGGTTATTTTATACCTTTCAAACAAATATTGAAGTCACTTTTGTTGAACAATTAGAATATTTATATGAATATTTTGTCGGCAACAAATTGGCATTTTGTATGTTTATTTACATAAAAGTTAAAATTTGTAGTCTAAGAAAATTATTACAAAAAATATTACCTGATCAATATCACACTAGTGACTAGTGTTTCTATAATCAATTGAAAGGTAGAATTCTAGGTTTATAAAGAGGACCACTAAGTTTCTTAATCCACAAGAGTTAAAAGATTTCAAGTTACAAGAAAAATATATAACAAATTGTGAATTCCATTAAAATGTCATTACGATATTTTTAACTAACAAATTTTAAAACCAATTCAAATCATTGAAAGTGGGAATCCAAAAAACAAACAATATGGTTGTAAAACTTCTAGCCCAAAAATACCTCAAGGAATATCTAATTTATTTATTGGCATTAGAAAAACAAAAATCATAACCTTAAAATATAAACACAACTAATAAAAATTTCTATGCTCGCGTGACCAATGGCAATGACACTCTCTCTCTCGCTCGACATAGACATGTTAGGCTTAAATGTCAAACAAATCCTATTATCAATATCAAAATCGAATCCCCATGTAATTGTTGTATCTAGCAACATTTAATAGAAAATATCATAATCGGCTCTAATGGAAGGCAGGTATAGGTACTACATACATAGATAGACAAACTGTAGCAATAGTTTGTTCCATCAAGACTACTATACTTAGGTTCATTCAACAAAGGAAGGTAAGGCAGGTGTAGAATTCTAATGTATGGAGGTTGGGATATTGTGTTGTTGCGGTAGCCAAAGCAACCTTCAAATATACTTAGTGGTTTTGTTTTCTATAAAATAGTTTCTAAGGCTGCCTGCGCCATTCACATTTTATATTTGACAACTGTTGCATTATTTTGCATTTTACTTATAGAATGAAAGACAAACAAAAGCTTTCACATGTATGTAAGTAGGCACCTATAACAATAACAAATTATTCGAATTAAAATGGAAACATACAATAAGAGTGTTTTCAAGCCAAAAAAAAAAACTCAAGACTTTTCTATTAAAAATAAAAACAAAATAAAAGCTACGAGTATTCTCCATCACGTATAGTTAAAATATGTGCTCCGCAGTCCTTTTTTATAGCTGCAAGGAATGACGATGATGGCATCCCATTTCTCAACCACCCTTCCCAAAAAAAAAAACAAAAAAAAAGCTAATAAAAGTCTGCTTGCTGATGAAATGTGTTGGAATCCCAAAAAAATAATAAGGAACAAAAAAAAACTCTGAAAATGACGACCAAACTAAACTAAACGAAATGAAACGACGACGACAAAAGGCTGTTGCTCTAACTTCGTCGGTCGTCGTCGTCATCATCATAGTATATATAGTCGTCCCGATATGTTCCTTTGACCCTTGCACAAGGACTGCGTGAGTGTCTTCATAAATCATGTTGGCTTAAGAGCTAACTTCACACACTCAATGCAATTACTTATGATTTCCCAGCAATTTGTGAACTCATTTATAAAAATGACCACTTTTCCGCCTCCCATTTTGTGTTGTTGTTACTTGTTATAGATATGTATGTATGTATGTGTGTGTATGTGTCGTTGTGCTTTGAAGGATCTTTATTATTATTTTTTTTTTTATTTTTTACTTAACTCTATTTTTCTTTCTTTTGTTCCTCCTACTTTTTCGCACAGGATGTGAACTCTTAAAAGGAAATAATTTGTAAATTTTTCTGGACTCTATTTGTTTAATGACTTTGTTAGTGCAAAGTACTTAGTTAAAGATTGTTTAGAGCAAAAGTGCTTAAGAATTTTAATGCCATAATCATCGTCGTCATCATCATCAGTAACTAGCTAGTTAAGGTGAATGCCCATCATAAAGAGCCTCATCCATTGCTATTAGGGCTGTGTCAATCAGGAACGATTCGATTTTCTTGATCTGATCATCGAAAATTATCGATGACTGAAATAACAAATTTTCATTTCAATCGATCTCAATCATTTCGATTATTCTCGATCTTCTATCTCGTTTTCATTCATTTCGATGATTCTTGATTTTCCATCCCAATCTCAAAATAAGGAATCTCGATTTGAGGTATCATCTTTTCAAAAATGTCTGAATTTTTAGAGATTTTTTAAACTATCGGTAACGTAGCCATCTATCAATGAAATTCTGCAGTTAATAGCTTGAAAGAGAGGGGAAAAATTATTTTTTGCCAGGATAAGTGCATTTCTATTCAAATATCACCAAACTGCCCTAAGATCACCTTTTTTCTGGAGCAGTAAATTTCTTCAAAAATGTCAGATTTTTTAGAAGTTTTTTAATCCATCAATATCGTAGCCAGTTGGTGGCTTGACAGATAGGGGACAAACTATGTTTTAACATTTATTTTTATTTCAATCTAAATATCACCCAATCGCCCTAAAATCACCTTTTCTCTGGAGTAGTAAAAATTCTTAAATTTTTGTTGTTGATTTTTTGAAGAAGTTTTTTTAATCCATCGACATCGTAGCCATCCTTCAATGGAATTTGACAGTTGATAGCTTGACAGATAGGAGATAAACTATATTTTGACAGGATAAGTGCATTTTGATCCAAATATCACCCAATTGCCCTAAGGTTAAAGGTGATCTGGAGCAGTAAAAATTCTTCAAACATTTCCATCCATCGATATCAAAACCGTCCTTCAATGGAATTTGACAATTGTTGGCTTGACAGATAGGGACAAAACTATGTTTTTACAGGATAGGTGTATTTTGTCAAAAGTCAACCAATCGACGTAAAATCACATTTTACCGGAGCATTAGATTTAGATTTTAGATTTTCTTAACAGTTTTTAATCCAATAAAATTGTATTGTTTGTTTTTTTTTGGAATAATTTAGATTCGATCAACGGTGCAGTATTGAATTGAAGTTTAGATTTAAACAAAATTGAAATAAAAATCGAATCAGAGCAGTATCGAATAATGAACTGAGCGAAATAAAAGTGATCGAATAATCGATTGATTAAAATAATCGAATCATTTTTTTAACCGATTCGAATCGTTGATCATTTGAAAAGAACGATTTACACAGCTCTAATTGCTATATCGGTTTTAAATAGGGACGTTTTGCGTCATTCTATATGACCTAAACCACCAGGGCTGATATAATATAAATTTATAATTCATCTAAGCAACAAACTTCCTTAAGAAAGAAAGAAACAAAAAATATTTAAAACCGAAGAAATTTCTGAATGTTCGTTCTTGTTGATTCTCAGATTTAAAAGGGGCTGCGGAAATAATTGAGTTGAAGGTTTTTAAATGGAATTATCTCTATTTAAACACGAAGAACACTCAACAAAAATTCATTTACCAAATCGTGTGCGAATTTAACGTTACTAACGTACTTACGCATTTAATGTGGAGCTACTGTCTGGGGCGGACAATCAAGGCCTCGACCGGCATTTCGCACTACAAGTTGTTTGAAGTCCTCTTTGACTTGCTTGCGCTACCTCGTACACTGTCCCTGTCCTCCTTTATTGCACCGTTCCACGGAGTTCGATACAAATATTTTCCAGGCCGGAGCATAAGTGTGGACTCGATCTATGTGACCCAGGCACCTCAGTTGTGGGATTTTCACTTTTGGCTTTACAGTTCGATGTCGTAACTTCTTCTGCATTCTTCATCGATGCAAATGGGACCAAAATCACGTGGACAATTTTCCTCTCAAAACAGCTGAAGGCGTTCTCATCCAACTTTAGAAGTATCCATGCCTCTGTAGAGACATCAAAGCCGGAGTGATAAGTGTGTTATACAGGAGCACTATAGTTGCTAAAAAGCATTTTGTTTCTCGAATGTTGAAAGAAGCACCGATTGGCAAGAGTAGTTTTTCATTTGATCTCAGCGTTGATATTATTCACTGAGTTGATAGCAGAGAGCCTAGGTATACACAAAGTTTTTGACCACTTCGAAATAATAAAGATATCTATGCTGACGTTCTATCCAACTTTTCTGGGTCTAAGGCCACACTGATATGGACCTATGAAGTTGTTAAAGAATGGCTTGAGGTGACCAAAAACTACTGAGAAAATCTTCCTTATGATGTTAGAAAGGCTAATTGCTTTGTGGTTGGTGCGTTCAGATTGTCTTTCTTGTTGATCGGGTAAATAATGCTGAAGTTGCATCCATCAGGTAAGCTTTCCTTCGACCTTATTTTGCAGATGAGCTGGTGGTTACTTCTACGGCAGCCACTTGTAATAACTTTGATGCAAGACCATCAGCTCCAGCAACTTTAATGGACTTAAGTTTAGATATATAGCTACCCTCACTTCACCAAGATCAGGTGGTCGGAATTATTACGTTTGCCCAGTTTGAATAGTGTAATCTATATGGCAGTGAAATTCGCTACTAGTCATCTCCGTTGTATAATTAGTTGCTGAAACGATTTTTCCATATTTTTAGCATCGACTGTGATTTAACCACGAAGTTCCCTTGATCAGTCTTTTATGCTTCGGTTCGGGACTTGTAATCTTGCAAGGAATTTTACCTTTTGGTAAAATTGTCGAATTTAATTCCAGCCATGAAATCTCTATGCTTCCACGTGATCTTTTTACCATTCTGAGAAGTTGGTGGTCCTATCTTCTCTTCTGACTGTAGGACTCGATAACAGTTGTGGCTCTTCTATGCAGCACTGCTATGTATACACGTGCTTGCTAGAATTTTTTTAGAGCAAGAAATTTCGTTGTGGTGGTCCTATAAGGCCTAGAACGTTAGAAACGGCATCCTCGCGATGTCTTCCTGGAAATGTTTTTACTGATTCCTGATGCTGGAAGTTGCCAGCATAAGTCTCATTAAGAATGGCAATGCGTATAAAGCCGACTGACGCGACATCAAATTTCCTCACAGTACCTACTTCCCTGCTCTAGCTTTGGCCTGGTTATCTGTACCATAGCCGGGGTAGTGGTCCAAGTAAACGTTGGCCTCCTCAGAACGTTCGGACATTTCCTTGAGACTGAAGGAGTGCTTTTGCGTCCATCAAATTGTGAAAAATATGGTTGGCCATTGATTGACCAGGAGATGTTGGAACAACGTAGGTACTTTAATGGCTACCACAACGTTTCGCCCCGCAGTCGATTGACCTAAGGCCACCATCATAGGTTTCAACGTGCAGGATGTGTATTCCGATTGTGCAATCAAATATGTCTTCTCTTCCTATTTTGATATTAAAATCACTCAAGACAATTTAACTGTCATACCTAGGGCATTGCTCTTATAATTCTATCCAGGAGCTCGTAGAACTTGTCCTTGTTGTCATTTTACTTTTCCTTTGTGTGGGCATGTGCGCATATGAGTCTGATTTCGGCAAATTTAGCCTTAATGCGAATTATCTTGAGGTGCTGTGGAAACTCAAGACTTACTTAGCCTAAGCCTGCCTTTTAAGACGAATCCACATCCGAAAAAACGCTGCCTTTGTTATCCTTTTTTGCCCGGCCTATCCCGCGGCGCACTTCTTGGATGACAGCGTGATATCTGTTCAGATCTGAAACTCGTTGACCTTATTTTGTATACTAGAATCATCAACAAGTAAACCCAAAAGAAGTTCAGCCTGACTGAAACTATAGACGTCATACCTGGGAATTCCTCCGCTGCATTCCGTCTAACTATAAAATCCTTTTTTCTTTTGTGATAGTGCTTGTTTTTTTTTTTTTTTTCTTAAAGTAAAACCAATACCTGTTTGGTGTAGCAATAATTCGCCTAAGCTCCGTCCGATTCATTTGACATTAAAAGCAGACAAAAACATTTCATGTATTTGAAACTCTTTTTCAAAAAAGCTTCTTAAAAATCTTTGACTTTTTTATGGAAGTGGAATGGAAAATATCTTGCATAATTGGCAGCTTACACTTGTAATTGACCGTTTAATTTGATTCCACTTTTGGTAGTTAGGTGGGTTATGGGGTGATGGGGACGGTGTGAGTTTTAAGTACTTTTTGTTTAAAATCAATGTATGAAACCAAACCGAACCACCACCCCATCCATTAAAATCGCCCTTCCCACCCCACAACCAACTTGTTCGGGAATATTTATTAACTTTTGAAGTGTTTTTTTTTTTGCTCTTTTTTTGCTTTACTCTCTTCTAAGTATATTGAGATTGCGAAATATTAATAAAAAAAAAATCGCTGGTACTGGAGAAGGCACTTAGCGTCATCGTCGTCGTTGAGTTGGTTGGAGAAAACTTTCCTAACTTTGTCCGTCCAAAGCTTAAGTATTCGATTCATCGTTTTTAATTATATTTTCATTTATTGTTTTTCATATTCACCGTTATATACTCTTTAACAGACTCCCTTCTGTCCCTGACTTTCCTGGGCGTATATATGTGAATTTGTGCGTAGGTACTGTATACACATGTACAAGTCAGTTTTTGCATCAGTTACTGGAGAGGCAATTACTAGCTATATTCTTTGATGGTTGAGCCGCCCAAGGGGGGCTATGACGACGAACACTTTACCAGGACATGCCTACCAGGAGAGTAATATCAGACGCTTCCCTTTGTCCTTAGCAACAACTCCTCCATTCCACTATACTACAGAGAGATGGCTTGTGCGGTTAAACTGCGAGTAAGCGAATAAATGAGCGTCGACTTGTTTTGTGTTTTAATACCTTTTTTTCCGCCCTTTACACCCTGATTTATTATTGTTTGTTTCATGCATTTAAAGGCTGCACCCATTAACAGCAACAAAAAAAAAATCATAGAAGGAATATAACAACTCCCGCGCTGAAAAGCGGTATGCTGTAGTGTACTATACCCTTCCGGCAGCGGCCCTCTTGTATATATTGTCCATGTTTCAAAGCCCCGAAGTCCAGTCTACTGTGATTTTCGCAAGAGTTGATGCGTTTCACAGGCCAATGCATCTCCCATAAAGAATAAATTAAACACTCGTCGACTTTTGACTTCGCCATAGTTTTGCGTACAAATTGAATTTCGTGTTGTAATCCCGTTGGGGTGCATCCGGTGTAACTTTCTACCATCAACGCAGGCAACGGCCATTTTTGTTGTTCATTGTGTACAATGATTTTTTTTTGTATTTTTTTTTTTTAAATTGCTGACTAGCTAGCTAGCAACCAGTTGTTGAAGTATTTATTGTTGTGGTGTTGTTGTTGTTTGGAGCTGTTGCAGATGAGTTTTTTATGATTTTTTTTTTTCAAAGTGGTTTAGATATTAACCGAGGTTAATTTTTATTGTTCTGGCCTTTGTGAGGCATTTTTTTTTGGGATAATCTAAAATGATGAATCATTAATTTCAAACAAAAATTTCCAAACTATTTTTCAAATATCGAAACCTAAATCAGTAATAATTTTGACGACGCAAAGAACTTTTGTTGGTTTTCATTGTTTGGAGCACAAAGCTTTGTTTGGAGCACAAAGCATTTTGAAGAATTCGAGTGCTCCGCGGAAGGATAAAAAAATGCCAAAATTCCATTCGACTATTAAATTTTGATCTTCTTATCTTAGAAATTTGAGATACCGAGACCTCAGCAAATTTTGCTCTGTCAAAAAGAGAGCAAACGGATTCAATTGCATGTCCAGGAAAATGAGATCTCAGAGCCCTCAGCAATCTCAGTCTCGTGAACAGGATTCTTCAGAAAAATTTCTGTCAAATTACAGAGGCAAGAAAAAACTGGATTCGTTTGCTCTCTTTTTGACGGATAAAATTTGCTGAGACCTCCGAAATCTTATTTTACTGAGCACACCAAATATTTTTGTTCCTAAGTAGCTTAGCAACAAAACTTAAAATTTTTTTAGGTTAATCCTGTTCACGAGACTGAGATTGCTGGAATCTGAACACAAGGGGGAAGGGATGAGTGCTTGCCCCCCCCCCTTAATCAAAATATATTTCATACATTGGTAATTCTTTTTTTTGAATGCTTCTCAAAGCTAGATTTCTATACCAAACCAATTTTCTTAATGAATTTGTCCCCCTGATAGAAATCCTGCGTGCGCCCTTGTCTGAACATGCATATTCATTCGAAATAATTCAAAACAACAAAAGGAAACCCTTAATTCACGAATCGCGACCTAAGAATATAAGGCTATTTAAAGCATGGTGCGATGACATGGGTATGGGTAGTCTGCATACGTCTTTACTTTTTCACGCAGAAATAAGCTGGTTTCCCTTTGGCAAATACTGATGTTGATTTTCGAAATGGGGGTTTCATAATTGACGACAACTTTGTTTTGCTGGCAGGGTACGAGAAAAAAATGCCATTGAAATATTAAGCAAGGTTTCAAGTGGTGACGTGAAATAAGGCCCACCGAAATAAGACTAAATCCCAAATTTGGACTCATTTCATTTTGAAAATAGAATTAAGGCCAAATTGGCTTTGTTTCGTTTTCAAAAGCGAAATAAAGCCAAATCAAAAATTCCACATTATTTCTACATTGAAAACGAAATAAAGCGAAATTTTGCATTTTTGGCTTTTCTTCGTTGAGCCTTATTTCACGTCACCGTTTCAAGTCCATACTCTGCTGCATTGGATGAGCCAACTTCTTTTATATCGTTGCAGTTTTCAGTTTGAGAGTTTTACCGATTTTGGAACGAAGAAATTCTGTTGAAGGACAAATCCAAATTTTTTTCCAGATAAGGCATAAAGCCAAATTAAATCTTATGCCGTTTGCAACAACAGTCACGCGAATAAGAATTCCCTGTCTGTGTTGGATCCAAAACAAAACATATGTAGATCCCTTCTCGATACAACCAGATATACATTACCAGCATTACGCAAAATAAAACAGGCACATCGTTTTTATTAGAAGTTGCATTTTCTACATATAACTGTGAAAAATTGCATACACGCAACGAAGTGCTCCGCGAGGAATTTTTCGCCTGAAAAGTGCTCCGTGACTAAAACAGATGTGGAATCGCGCTATAGGCTTTTGATTATGTCCTTAAAAACATGGCAATATGGAACTAAGACCTTCATGGATTTTTATTGTAAAAATTAAAAGAATGGGTCAAGATGGGTGAAGATGGGAAAACCGCAGAGTGCTATTATATTAGAGAGTGCATTTAAGAGGTAGGCGGGGGGTGGGTTGAAAAGCACCACTGTAGGTTTTTTGCATATAACTCAAAAACGAAGCAAAATTTCGAGATAATGTTGAAAATCTTTTTTCTAGACAGTAAAATTTACCATCGAAATGGATAACTCGAAAAAAAATAAAAAGTTTTTAGTTGCCTAGATTAATAGAAAATTGTTGCATACAAAATATGAAAAACCACATTTTTTTTACTTATTTTCGTTTAACTTTTTTACCTGTAGACAAAGGAATAGGCATTGTTTTACATAAAAGATTTGCAATTTTGTTGTTTTTGGCAATTATTTTCAATTTTGAAAAAAAAGGTATGGCTACCCTAAAACTGCGAAAAAGTTAAAATTATGGCATTACTTTTGGCTTCAATGGTCAAGAATGAATCATACACCCAGTTTGAGTGCATCATCTAACAAGATTCTCAAAATGGCCATAAATGTCATACATATTTTACTTTTAAATCTTAAAATAAGCTTAGTTTGAGCGACCTATTCTCGGTCGTTTTTTAATCAAAACTTTTTCTGAATATATCATTTTAAGGAAAATTAAATCATATTTCTTTTATAAAACTATAACTATATTAAACTATCTCTTCAGGCAAGAAAGTTAAAGGCAAATAAATAAAAAAAAACAAATGTGATTTTCACATTTTTTTTTGCAGTTTTTTTTTTTTTTTAATTTAGGGAACAAACATTTTAAAAATTTTTTAGTTATCCATTTCGATGGTAAATTTTATTGTCTCCAAAACAAGGTTTCCAACATTTTCTTCGTTTTCGAGTTATATAAAAAAAAACGAAAAGAGTGCTTTTCCACCTGGAACCTGGAGAATTTAGTTTAGAAGCCTTTCATGCTTTTCAAATCTGACCACAAAACTATAACGATTTGTCGGTACATTTGAGGAAAATATAATTTTCTTTTTAAAATTTCGCAATTTTTTAATCATTTTGTTAAAATTTCTTAAAACATGTAGCGAAACACATTGCGCCTTATTTATTAGATTTCTTATGTGGTTGACTAGACAGGTTGACTAGTTAGACAGTCATTTTAATAATTGGAAATATGCCTTTATTTAATTAAATAAAACATAAATTTAGACAAATTTTAGACAAGTGATGCCGTTGTCCAAGTTAGACAACTTTAGAACAACAGTAAATAAATTTTATTAATAACTTTTTGGAGTTGGATGGCTGTCTAAAGTAAAACAAAGTTTATAAATATGACTGAGTATGTATTTCTTAAAATAAGGCTATAAAATTAAATTTTTGGAAAAAAGCGTATTTTTATTCGATTTCAGTCAAAGACAAAAATATTTAATTCAATTCACATATTGCTTAAGCAAATTGTCTTTATTGAAAACTATTTGTTGGAAACAAAAATACCAAAGACCGGCTGACCCGGCCGTTTGAAAGTTCATCGCTGAAAATTCATCGAAAATGATAATTTTGCGAGTTTCAGCACACGTTATTTTGCTGGGGATTTCGCAGTGGAACATTTGTGCGAACTTTTTTTTGTCTTGATCTAAATTTCACGCTGTTATTCTAAATTAAATCCATAGTGCATCTGGGGATTTAGGATTCATATTCCCAATTTACTCAATAGACTCCTGCAAATGGGCAGTCACCATATGTCAAGACACAACCACATCGTATCAATCGCCAATATGGAAAAATCAAGTATATTTCTCAGCTCTTAAACGTGAAACTGAGAGCATTACGTCATATATGTTGGTGATCCCAGCATTTTCCGTTAGCATTTTTCATTCCTTAGAATTAATGCTTTCTCCTTTTCATAAAAAATGGAGTTGTCAATTTAATATTGACACCATTTCCTGAAAAATTGCAATTTCACTATTTCCGACTTCTCCAGTCAAAAGTATGTGGCGTGTATTAAACTTGTTGAATACAAACCCAACCAAAAATTTTCATTCTAAGTAGATAATGTTCCAGCCGAATTTACAACCGAAACCAATTCATCTTTATCAAAGTATCAACGTTATTTGTGAAGTGGTTAAGTCCTTGTAATTTTCGTAGAAAAAATGTCGTCTTATTGTCTAAAATGTAAGCAGTTCTCTCATGATTTCGTTGTAAATAAGATCTAATCGATTTATTGAACTAAATCACCTTCTTTTTCAAGAAGGTGGCTCTTTCTCCGGGCACCTCAAAAACTTTGTTTTGAACCCAAAAATCAATCCATTCACGCCATTTAATTTTTTTTGTTGACTAAATCTGCAAAATGATGAAGTTCTTGAACGATTTTTTCGCCACCTATTGCTTGTATAAAAATATATAATTTTTGTCTGTGAAAACAAATTTTGTGGAGTGATTGGATATAACTAAGTCAAATTTAAAGTACAAATGGACTCGTCTACTCCAAAATATCCAAATGTTGTAACTGGGTGCAAAGCGTTTTGAGGTTTTTGAAGAACTCATTTGAACTTGTAATTGAATTAGGTTTATTTACCACAATTTAAATGTCGTTTGCAACTTCTGCTTTCACGAGATCTTAACAGGTTCCTGCTTATAAAGCTAAAGTCAGTCATTAGTTATTAAAATATGCTTTAATCTGATATAATATATTTTTCTCAAATACTTTTAACGGCAATTTTCACCTTCTTAATTCAAAAACTAGTAAATTCTGCTCTTAAATAATGCCAGCGAAAAAATGTCTAACATTAACAGAAGAGCGTTTTTATTTTCCACGAAAAATGTTAAATTCAAATTAGAAAAATTTATTAAATTTAATGTTAATTTCACATTCGACAAAATTTAAAAAAAAAGCTGTCTCTAATCTAAAGTAACAAACGAAAAAAAAAACAAAAACTCATTTGAAATTTAATATCACAGGTAAAAGCCACCCTGTGCACGATTTAACTTTCTCCAAATCATAATATTGCCTTTGTCATGCTTCAATGGTAATGCTGCAATGTGTTCATGTTCATGTCCGTGCAGCCAGGCCATCATTTGCATCCGTAAATCATCGCCATCGCTATATACACAATCCGATAAGCCATTTTAACCTTCCAAATACGCTAGACAAATGCGACAGCCGGCCATGGCCTCGCTCGTACGCTAGTACGGTTTCAAATTAAGATTATATTCCTAGTCCCGTTTTGATATGATGACACTGGCTCACAACCACCATTACCAACATCACCATCACCGAGTCCTACCCGACCCGAAAACTAAACACCACTTGGTGCTCCAACTGACGACGACGGCCCCATCATATACACCACCCACCCCGAGCCCACAATTGCTCATATCGCTCGCTAATCGGGAACACATCGTCGCATGCCACTCGAGATTCGAAATCCCATACCAACCAGATGCTGATGTATTTCAGGCCCATGATGGTGTCCATTGTGGATGCGGATATTTATATATATGTTTGTAATAACACTCTCATGATGGTCTCAAAATGGCTCCGCAAGTGCAAACGCAGAGCAGAGCTATCCACTATCGCTGGTCAACTGCGCCCCCGGCCGGGAGAGCGCAACAAATTTATAGCATTTGTGGGACGACAGAAGCAGCGAAAGGCCCCTTTAATGTTATTATCTGAACGTTCAGCGATGATTAGTGCGTCATAATGCGTAATTGTTATTTGAATGTTACCGTATTTTGGGCTTAAAGTACTCTTTGCACACTATCCTTCCCTTGTCTGGTGTATCTATTTTTAGAGTTTTTGTGTAATTATATATTATTATGAAGGAGGTTTAGTTTTTACCAAAAAATCCAGCCTATATTATAGCCTGAGGATTGCCATTAAACGCAAGTGCATAGGCAATATGGTTGGAAGTTGGCAAAGCTTAAAATATATTAATAAATATATACCTACGCAATATTATCATTGTTTTTGGATAAACATTAAATAATGATTATTAAGTTTTATGCGGTTTTGAAATATTTTGAAAATCTAATCTGAAGTAAAAAATTAGCGTTGCACAAACCATAAAAAAAAACTCTATAACGGGTAAAGTTGTGCAAGGCAATAGTTAGGGCAGTATCAATAGTAGAGGTCCAGGAAAGGAGTATTTTTGAACGTCTTCAATTTAAAAACTCTGTTGGCAGTGACACAGTTAAGTATATTATGTTTTAAAGAAATAATTTGTGGAAATGCAAGAAGAAAATTCAGTTTGGCATGACTCGAAACACTAATAGAAAAGTTAATTAAAACCAACCAAACAAAAATAAACATAAAAATCAAAAATTTCTAAATTTTATTAAAAATTGCATATTTATTTTTTCCTAGAAAAAATAGGCTAATTCATGTTCAAAAAAAAAAAATTAAAGAAGAGACTTCAACTTACCAGAAACTATTCAAAACTTACAGAGATAAAGTCATTCAAAATTTACAATTTCTAACCATTTTTCGCATTTTTGTCCGTTACATTACTGATGGACATTATGATATTAAAAACCAAATTTTTTGTTATCACTTTTCATTGCTTCCTTAAACTTGGTGGTTTTGGTAACTCCCCTCAGACGCTTTTTTTATTTCTTAGAACCAAAAATACCGGTACCTGCCATACATTTTTTTTTACAGTCTTACAAAATCTTATTTTTCTCAAAAATGGCCCCACAACTATTCTGAGAAACAAAATCAGTTCACTACATTTAGTACTTTCTTTTGATTGGAAACATAAAAAAAATGGTTTTCAATCAGGGAAACCTCATGTAGACCAATTTCTTTGATTTTGGATTTTCTTAAAAAGGGTTTACTGATAAAAACAATTTTTCTATGCAAAAGCACGATGATCGTCTGACGACGTCGCACAGTGAATTTTGGTGACAAAAATCATTTCCCACGCCAGTTCTTAGCACATATTAATGAAATTTGGTACACTTAATGATTTGGAAATGCTGAATTCAGTGGCCTATTTTTACACTTCAAACAGGGGCTTCTCAATTAAGGTCAGAAAATGGTCCCAAATTTCAAAATTTTAAATAAAGTGTCCTCAAGTATGCACCAATATATATTTTTTCATATAAAAATGATTTCAATACAAATTTGTACAAAATTTAAAGAAGATGGTCCAAAATGTTTAGAAATGGCAATTATTTTTTGACGTAATTTGATCGAATTTGAAAGAAATTAGACAAATTTCACAGCTGGTAATGGCGAAACAAATTTTAGGTCAATTACTCAAAAACTAAAAAAGAAAATTAAAAATAGTCTAAAGTAATAGTTTTTATTGTTTTGATATTTTGTGTGGTTGCATTAGTTAAATCTATCATCAGGCTAAGAATTCTAATAGTTGACCATTGGAAAAACCGTTAAAGTAGCATTATTTGTTAAGCAATTTAAGTATTTTTATTTTTAAAAAATAACGGTTCTTTCGAACTCTCAACTACCAGTATACTTAGCTTGAAGTCAGATTGCATTTGTAAATAAATCGAACTCGAGATTCTGATCAGACTTTAGACTTTGGAACTAAAAACAACGGTTTCTGCATTAAAATTTTTTTTCAAGCAATTTTACAAATTATTATTTTTAAAGAACTTTTTACAACTTGAATTAAAAAAAAAAATTTAATAAATTTCGTTGAGTAATTAAAAAATAAAATGTTCAAAATTCTTTTTTTTTTTTAAATAAATATTTTGAAAACTTCATGGACAATTTTAGGTATTGCAGCTATTTTTAAAAGTCTATTTTTAAAAAGCTATTTTTAAAAGTCTTTGAACTATTTTAAAAAATAACTTTAAAAAGGAATAAAAAGTTAAATATTTTTTTCTACTAATTTCCATGTGGGACCCAGTGCATTTTATTTATTTTGTTTTTTTTTCATTATAGTCTGATTTGGAAAGTTGCGGAAGTCATAATGGTTTTGAAACCTGGAAAACCATCTCACGAAAAGAAGTCTTACAGGCCGGTTTCGCTTCTTCCTATAATATCGAAAGTTTGTGAAAGAATACTTCTCCTGCTCCTGCAGCCGATAATAGATAAAAATTAAAACCTGAACATCAGTTCGGATTTAGAAGCAAGCATTCGACAATTGATCAAGCGCATAGAATTACTGACGTAATTGAGAAAAAAAAAATTAATACAGGCGTTTGACAAGGTGTGGCACGAAGGCCTCAAATTAAAATTAAGACAAGTTCTGCCTGAAGGACTTTACAACATTCTAAACGGATATCTAGATGAAAGACTTTTTCGTGTAAGACACGGAAATGACTATTCTGATTTCAAAGAAATAGTGGCTGGGGTACCACAAGGAAGTGTATTAGGTCCAGTTCTGTACCTTTTATTTACACGCGATATACCTCAAACAGAAGACATTATTTTAGCCACGTTTGCTGATGATACTGCAATACTAGCAGTAGGCAAAACGATTAGCGAAGCTACAATAAATTACAAAATGCTCATATTGTCAATGAGTGGACAAAAAACATGGCGAATAGCGCTCAATAAACAAAAGTCAGTCACGTGGACTTAACATACAAAAAAATAAATGGATTACCCGTCTTTCTTAATACCGCTCTTGTTCCATTTGCAAATGAGACTAAGTATCTGGGAATGACTCTAGACGCGAAATTAAAATGGAAGCCGCCCGTGAAAAAGAAATGCGAAGAACTAAAAAGTAAATTAAGAGATATGAACTGGTTACTCGGTAAATATTCAAAGCTTAGTATAGAAAATAAATTGATTTTATACCGTCAGGTTCTTTAACCTGTTTGGACTTATGGGATACAACTTTGGGGTTGTACCTGCGATACAAACTTAAATAACTTACAAACGTTTGAAAATAAATTGCTTAGGTCATTTGTAAATGCTCCGTGGTATACAAGAAACGAAGATCTTCACAGGGATCTCGGGACTCCTACGGTCAGGTACGAATTAAAAAGTTTCGCGCGAAAACATAGAAATCGACTATTAACCTTCCGACTTGGTGCGGTGAACAGAAAACCGATTTAAAATCGCGGAACAAGCAGGAACTAACCTGCAACACGTTATTTAACTTCGTTTAAAATAAATTGCTAGATAAGTTTCAATTTAGTTGCAATTGTGAAGTGGAGGTGGTTTTAGTGTAGTAAGAATCTCACACTTCTATGAGCACGCGATTTTCGGTCCTCATAGAGCCTTATGCAGGTTTTGCACCTACCCACGGGAAAATAAATACAAAAAAAAAAAAAATATATTAATGTTTAAGATTCACATCCCAAAAATTTTCCTTAAAATGTTTTAAGAAATTTATATGTACATATAAAAAAATAATAAAAAAAAAACGCTTCAACGATTTTATTTTTTTTCCATATTCAATCAAGAATTAAAATGGCGTCCTTATTTTTATCTGAAGCGTTTAAAGAAAATTTTTTTAGCTGATTTAAATTCGTATTTCATTCTTTTAAACATTTTTTTTATCAAATAATTTCTATGTGCGACCCAGAATATTTTATTTATTATGAATTTTTTCATTTTTTTCTGATTGAATTTTTAAAAATTTAGTTTTACAAAAATTTCCAATATTTTCAAACAATATTGCATATAGAAATTTTTAAACAAAATAATTTTGTGAATTTTTATAATATTTTTTTTGAAACTTTTATACTTAAAATTTGGTTTGCAATTTATTTTTGAAATTTTCTCTTTACCAGCAAATTAATAAAAATATAAAATATGCATACCAAAATTTTTCCATAAAAATGTTTTTGAAATTTTTATGTGAGGGGTATAGTTTCAAAACTCTTCTTTTCTAATTTTGAGTTAAATGAAAAAAAAAATTTGTATGGTTTGAATTTATAAGGTGAACTTTAAAATAACAAAAAATCAATTTAATTTGGAAAAGAAGAGTTTCGAAAATTATGATTTAAATTGTATGGAAATAGAAAAAGTATAAGAACAGAACATTTTTAAAATCGAAGAAAATTTTTTTAATTATTAAAAAAAAAAACTTAAAACTCAAAATAACACAAATGTTGATTTTATTTAATGTCACTGACACGCGATCTAAAAGTGACTACTTTGTTTTGCAAAGAAAAAGAAGAGTTTTGATTTGGAATTTATTTTGTACAGAAAAAGATGAGATTTGAATTAAAATTCTGAGTGAAATTGGTTAGTTTTGAGAAAACACCACTTTTTAAGTACCAAAAACTATAGCAAAATAATAAATGTATATACATTTTAGGTTATTACGTCGATGAAAGACTTCCTTAAGAATACTTCCTGACACATAACTCATTTTTGTAAAAGTGCAATAGAAGAGTTTTAAAACTAAACCCCTCATTTAAAAAAAATATTTGAACGGCTGCTCCAATGATTCTCAAAATTATTTTTTCCTTAATTCATATTTGTTCATAAATCTAGATAGCATATGTTTATTTTCCCGAGCTTAAACTATTAAGAGTTTTTTTTTTTAGCAATTTAAAGAAGTTATTTCATGCTTGTAAACATTTTTCCCTCATAATTAAATCAATTCAATTTTTGAAATTCTGAGCTATTTAAGTACGTGCGACCGGGTTGTGTATTTTTTTTTTTATAATATAAAAAGTGTTTGACTACCGGTAATATACTAAGATTTTTAAATCATCCGTCTTGTTTTCGAAATATTAAGTTTTTTCAAGTACAAAAAATATTTTCATTTTATCAAAAAAAATTCTTGAGGCTAATAACTGATTTGCAAAGTCTTCTTTGAAACTAATATTCTGAATAACTTTAAGTACGTATTTACATTAAGAGTTCTAGATTCCAGAAAATTAAAAAATAACTCCCTTTTTATGCAATACATAGCAGCAAAACTTAGGTTTTTGAGAAAATCAATAATTAAAAACAAAAATCTTGTGTCGGGCTCCGTAAAAAAGGAGAATTTAGAATGACCAACAGAAATCTTCTCTTAAAATTATGAAAATAATAAACCCACAAAGCTTATTGTCTTCGAAAATCGACTGAGAAGCTTTGCACTAACATTTCCCTAATATTCACGCTTAAATGTATGAAATTTATTAATTCTATAACTTTCATCTAAGCCGAAACTAACCCATTTGTGGATCCAAAAATTTAAATACCTAAATGAAATAGTCCGACATCTATGTGCGGCCTAACAAATCTTCCAGTAGTTAATTTTTGGAACATGGATATACTCGAATTTTAATAGCATGTGGGAAAACCTTGCTTGGAAAAGTCCTTCAATTCAAAATGGTTAAAATTGAATTCAGTAAATTCTGGGAAGAAGAAACTTAAATATAACCAGCATTGGTGAGCATTGAAAGGATGTCGTCATTGGGCAAGAGAGCATGTGCTAGGGCCATATGTCTGGACGTCGGACATTAACCATCTCCTCTTTGCTCTTGAAAAGTTGAAATAATGTGAAATCACATTATGGCGGTAGTGAGCTTTATAGAGTATAAAGAGATGATACCCATCACCATCAGCCCCAGGATGCTTCTTCATACTCTATATAGCTGCAGCAAGGATATAAGCGCGGTTCTGATGCACACTCAGTCAGACTCGAATCGCATGTGTGTGCCAACAACGGAAATAGTAGCAAATGATTTGTTTCTCCTAAAATCACCCTCCTCCTTTTCTCATCCTGCATCCTGTCTCCTGTGTAATAAATATCAAGATGGAGATTGGTTTATAAATGCCATGCATTCGTTCCATCGCGTGGATTGTCGGCAGCAATAGCATAGCATAGTATAGTGGCAGTAGCAGTAGCTGTGCCCTGACCCCGAAAATGTTCACATTTGGATTGAATAAATGGTCCGAAGCCATTATGTTGAGAGATTCTTCATGCTCATCCCCCTTGTTGCCTGTAAAGAGTGTTGGATGGTATGTGGTTCCATATTCGGGACCAAAAGTGGAGTTGGATCCACTTTATAAATGGGGAGGGCAATATTTTCGGACATTCCGTAAAGGATGCCATTTTTATTAATTTTCTAACATTTATACTCTCGGCCTCGGTGCCAGAGCTCCCAAATGGAGAGTTTGGAGCTTCAAGTACTTGTTCGTCGTTGTCGTCGTCATGATGTTCGTAAACTTGTGCAAAAACTACATACAGCATCACTAAAAGGATATCCTGACTCGGCCTCATCGGTGAACAACGAACGACGAACGTTGAGGACAACGACTCAACGTCTTTTTTGTCGCCATCATCATCGTCGTCGTCATCATCGTTGAACAGAGTGGAGTGCTTTTAAAACGTCATTTGTATGGATTTGAGTACGAAATGAAATGTTTCCTCAGTTTAATGGGATTATTATAGTTGCAAATTGTATTTTATTTTGTATAAAATATTTTCAGTACGATAAATGAGAGGATAGGTTGGTTTAATATAGGAGAGTCGACAGTAAGAGATGATAGAACCGTTTCGAGGCAAAGTGGATTAGAGGAAAATTGGAATTTTCAGCATGAAATATGCTCTAGAGGAAGATCCTTTTGTAAGATGTGTTTTTGGTTTTAATCTCACCTGGGTAATTCTGCTTGTTAATTAAAAAAATAAAATAAAAATAAAACAGACGTATAGTTTTTTTGTTGTTGTTGTGTTTCTTGAAAGGCTATATAAAAATGCTAAAATGGATATTTCAATTAAATTCTTGTTGTATTAAGAATTGATGGAGTCACATATATGAAATAATTTTCATTTGTATAATTGTACATTTTTACATTTTCCATCGTACTTTAATTTCTTCATTTAAAAGGTTGTGTCTACCCCTCAAAGTCCTTTATAAATCAGAACAATGAATAACAAATGAAAATGTTCGTTCTTGTTGATTCTCATATTTATTAAATAATCGATATTTCAATTAAAACCATACAAATAGTATGGGGAAATATAAAATGGGGATCCCGTCATATTTTTATCTGAATGCGAAAGATATTTGATTGTTTTTTTTTTTTTTTTAACTTTCAAGGATAGTTCTGTTAGCTCCTTGAGAACTTTGAAAATGATTTTTAAATTTTCTTTTATTTCACATATTTCCTGTATTAAGCATTTTTGTGAAAATAAACTGAGCTTTGAAACCAAATTAAATATTTTTTTTATTTTTACATATTACCAACGATATTAGCAACTTTTACGCGTGTTTACTGTGGCGGATACGTTTTTTTTTTTTAAATTCTCATTTATTAAATGTTCTTTGAAACCGGTAGGGTCGATTTATTTAAAACTGAACTGGAGCATTATATAATGTACCCTTTGAATGAATTTTAATTATTTTTCAGGCTTATCTACAGAGAATATAGTTGGCTGCCATCCAACCATTTTTTTTTAATTTTCTCAAAAATGATGGTTACTCAAAAAGCTTAAGTAGTGATTTTAACAAATCTGTCTTTTAGTTTCTGATGAAAAAAGAAAATAACAGAAAATCTCAAAAACCCCTATGAAAGTAAAATTTACTATAAGAGTGGCATCATCGCACATCGGGAAAAATTGTACAAAAAGCGTGCTCAAAATTCAAAATTGAAACTAATGGTTTTTTTTTTCTAAAATAAAAAATTATGAGTTGACATTACTTGTCATCAATATATGAATTTCTGAGAGGTAGAAGATTTATAGAGGAATAAGCAATAAAATTTGAAATTTCTCTAAATTTTAAGATTCATTTTGCACTTGTTGTGCATTTGAAAATTCGCAAAAAAAAATAAATTGTGGTATATACAAATATAATACAAAATACTTGGTATTAAATGAAAATTATTCTATAATTAGAAATATTTTCACAAAATTGGAATATAATTTCACTTAAATTTACAACAAATTTATAACGCAACACACAACAATTATAAATAAATTTTATTTTTCGAGTTTTTGGGGGACTTTAATAATAGAATATGAAGAAAATTGGAAAAGAAAATGGAGTTGAGCTCAATTGAGCTTTTAACTTGGCTTTGGCCTAAGACTTTATAAAGCCTCTTTTGGAAATCTGAAAAGAATAATAATAATAGTACAAACCTCTCCAATAAATCTTTCACTTGCGATAAAATGATAATAATATATATGGCAATCTAATTATTCGTAAAAAATTGAATTTGGCTTGTCACTTCGATTTTAAGCAAAAAAAGGGTCCCACAAATATGCCTGTATGAAAAAAATGTATGCAAATATTTTTGCATGTCAAAAATTATTGAGACGAAACACCAAATAATTTTTTGGCATGATTGGTTTACAGTTTCATGTTAATAAAAAACATTGCTGTCAAGGAATGTCATATGCAAAATAATGGATTGGCTATTGTTTTGCAAGCAAAAAAGTGCGGTAAGTAAAATATATTTATATGGATAGTCGGTTTATACACTTAAAAAAAAAGAACATATACTCACCTCAAGGCATTAGTTGCATGAAAATGATTTTTGCCTCCAAAAATAATTGTTTCCCATTTTTTGGCTTATAATGTATTAATTAAGGTAAAGTAAATGACTTAATGGGTGGCATAGGCCAACGCAAACATTTTTCGCCTTGAATCTTATACAGTATGGTGCAGAGAATAGATGGAAAATTTGTATTGAAAATTTTGTTTTTTTTTTCGCATAGAAAAATGAAAATTACTTTGCTATAGGATAACTTTTGGATTCGTGTACAAAAAATTCGAGATAACAAACAAACGAGATGATAGAGAACTTGAAAAAGTGAGATGCACATTTTTGTCTGTTTGTCTCTGTGTCTGTACCTCGACCTACAGCCTTAGCTATTGAAGCAATTTTCTTCAAATTTTGAACCTAAGAATTTTTTTTATAACTCTTCAGAGGGTTGATTTTTTTTTAAGCTCCAAAAATAACGGTACTTATCCGTTAAGGAAAATCTTATTTATCTCAAAAATGGATGCAATGATTTTGATAAAAAAAATTAGTGGATTACTGTAGGTAAAAGCGCACTCAGAGAAAAATTTCAAGTAAATAATAAACCTAGGCCTTGTTAAATTCACAAGGTGACAAGAATATAGTGTTGATTAAACAATGTTGTGTTTTTTCAATACTATATGTTATTAATTTCTTATTATCAAAAATTTGTCTGTATTAATATTTTATGTGGTTGCTTTTACAATTTTTTTTTTGTTGAATTTGACCTGTCCTGACACCAGCGTTAAGATAAGCACACACACAGGCCATCCAAAAATGATTATTTGAATTTAACCTGGCCGCTTGTTAAAGTAGAACTCTACCAGTGTTGAAACAACCACACACAATGCAACCAAAAAAATTAATTTCAACTTATTTATATTTAGCACGATATTTTTGTGCGGTGCTGTGTGTAGACCGGGGTATATGTGCTATCTTCGTGGGTGAGTTCGAAACTAAGTAGGTATCATAAAGTAATTTTAAAATTAAATACATAAAAATAATAATAAATTTCTTTAATTTCAGAATAAGGCAAAAAAAAATTCCACAATAAGCAGACTTAAGGTTTGGATCTAGACGTATGGATTCAGGACATAATATTTACAGGATATAGGGTTGATTAAGCATTGAATCATGTCAAACTACATTTTCATGTTAAATTTAAAGGAGATTGAACATTAAGTCATGTTAATTAAACTAGATTTTCACTTTGAAATTAACTTGATTTTCGGGAAAAATTAACAATATTGTCCGTTAAACTTTTAAGTTATTCTTTTTTAAGGCTGTGTTAAATTTACAAAATGTCATGCGGACCTGCAAAATACGTTAATTTAACACGATATTCAAATCAGGTATCTGGTAAGGCTGATCTTCCATGTAGAAAAAATAACAACCTGAAAAACAGGTATAATAAACCAGAAATTGTTAAGCTTAACTGCTTTTTTCTCTGAGTGTATATAGTGTAGTTTTTGGTAAGAAAACCGTTTACCTATTTATTACGGTGCCGTGTAACAGTTTTTTTTTTTTAATTTTAGATTTTCTCACTAACGGCTAATGGCACAAATGAAATCAGTCAAATTTGCTCCTTTAAAATGTCAATAACATAACATAACAAAATTTTGAAAAAAAAAAATAAATTTTCGATGAATTTTCTTTAAATTGTGTTTTAAAAAATACTTCAATATATACCAAAAATTGACATACCAAATTAAAAAAAAAATACTTATCAAAATTTTATATATAAAAATAGGTTTTTTAAGAAAACTGCTCCAACGATTCTAATTTTTTTTGCATGTATTCACATTTTTTCAAGTTATCAAATAAAATACTTGTTTTTGAGCCTTAAGCTATTTTTCTAGTTGTTCATACAGTTAAAATAATGATTGAAATGCTTTTATATTAATTCTATCTTTTTTTTTTAATAAATGTACTTTTATATTTTTAAAGTTTTTAATTCCAAGCAACTGAAACATAAGGGCAAGCACGTGCAATTCAGTCGTGCATTTTATTTTTTATTTTTTTTAGAATAAAAAATAACGGTATTCTATTTTCAAGCAATTTTTGGCAAAATCTTATTTTTCTCAAAAATGGCCCACATTTTTTTTAAACAAAATTCAATAAATTATCTTCGGCGAAGTCTATACCTTTTAAGATAAAATTTAAATGACATAAGTAATTTTTTTGAAATTCAAATTATATCCGCATATTAATAAAATATCAAAATTAACTTATTCACATTTTTTCTTTAAAATGTTTTGAAAATTTTATACACACAATGTCTGGTAGTTCGCCAAAAATATTTGAGGCATTATTCTTGGGTACATTCTACGAGTAGGTACCTTGTATGGAGGGAAAACGCTACCTCCTTTCCTGAGGCAGACCGGCAATTTTTAATCATATATAACTATGCGCTATTGTATTGATGAAAGCTAATACCCCGAAATTATTTTTTTAAATCGAGTTATTAGTTCTTGAGAAATTAACAGAAAAATGCAAAGTTCACTATTTTTTCAAAAGTGTTACTTTGAAATTCAATTTTTCAAAAATTTCTTTCAATAACTTGATTAATAAAAACATCAATGGAGTACTAGCTATCAATAAGGCATATTAGCACATTAATGTTAAATTATATAATTTCGTTGATTTTTGCATATAATTATTTATGAATTAGAGGAAAATAGCTTCAACAATTTCCAGTTTCGTTTTGACGTTTCATAATATTTATTTATTAATTTAGATACTTTTCAGTCATGAATACCAACAAATATTAAATAAACAGCTCAACACTGTAGATTTAATTTTCTAAAAGGTCACCTAGAAATAAATGAGGCGATAAGAGCCAAAACTGGCAATATCCATGTCAGAAAAAGTCTCCTTAGCCCAATTTAATTGTTTGATAACTTTTAAATGAGGGAAAATTATAAGTTTTGAAATATTTTTGTTATGGTTAAAGGAAAATAATTATATTAAAAGTTCCGTTAAAAAACAATTACATATGGCTGTGACGAGTTTTTTTTTGGCATAGACACGTTTTGGTTCTCATCACCTCAAATGATGTTGAAGTCGAAATTTGGCAGGTAGAAAAGTGAAGAATAAAATTATTTATAAAAGAAAGTTTAGCATTTTTGTTTTTGATGAGACCGATTATTGTTGTACCTGGGCGAAACGCCTTTTTACTAATTACCAAAAAGACTTTAAAAATGAACTACTAACTGCTGAATGTATATAATTTAATTTTAAAGTCCACAATTAAGTCCCACATATTTTCCAGCAGCAGCATCGACGATATAAATGTAATGCTTCTGATGAGATTTTTGTTTGCTGCTGTAGCCAGAATTGCACGCAGAGCATATATTACATCTATTGAATGGAATCATTTGGTATTTGCCAAGCCATGTGTAGACAGAGTCGAATCTAATGTAGGTGGTTTTGGCTTGGGTTGGTTACTTTTGGGAGTAAATTGCCTTCATTTACAAATATCAGTAGTATGACGCATAAAATACTGTACCGAAGGCATTTATATTTCTTTTCTTCCTTCGTTTGCTCCTTTAAGTATATTATTTGCCATCATGCACCATATTTTTATGATTTTTTCCATTTATTTGCAAAAATGAAAAAAAAAAAATATAATATGTAGGGTATAGAATACGAAGAGGTATGGAATATGAATGTTACCTAGTACATATAGGGCCAGGAATAGGCACTCATTTACAAATGCTCATTTCCCAGCAAGCAAGGACGACAATAAACTCCGAAACGTAACAACTAAAATGTAATAAAGGCGCACAAAATTCCGCCAAACAGAACGCTGCAAATCTTCTCTTTCCCTGCTTCCAGTTTCATAGTAGGTACCCAGACCCACTACCTACCATATCAGGACACCGATAGCTGCCATCAAGAGGAGGTAGGAGGCAAATCAGGAGGCAGGCATATTATCATTTTTCTTATTAAGCATTCTAAATAGGATTGCAGAAAACCATACGGATCGGGCTTTGGCTCCATTTCCAACTCTTAGCACGCCCTACCCCATCTCATTACCTGTTAACGGTGAACGGTTGTGGTAGTTAGTTAGGCAGGAATAGAGAGTGAGAGAGAGAGAATGGCATTTGGGAAGCAGCGGAGTGCGGTGGCATCACCATCATCGTCGTCGTCGTCGTCAGCGGCGGCATTTGGTCTTTGAGCCTAGGATATATGTACATTCATACCTCTATCTACGAGTATATAAGTACCCTGCTTCTTCTACTACATTTTGCACGCCAGCTGCTCATCAATTCTGATTGTTAATCTATTTAAGTTTGGAGCCCCAATTTTATTCATGGCTTTTTCGGTCGTTTTCTTCGTTGCTTTGTTGATTCGTCCTGGATATTGCCATGATATGGGTTTCCATCGAACAGACAAGTTGAATTTTCGGTATCAAAATGGAAGATAGATATAAAATTTGTATGTAGGTTAGGTGGGGGTATACACAGAGACAGAGAGGGTATAAGGGAATATATATTGCGCGCTGCTCTCAATCTTGGTACAACCAGGTACGAGAATCTCTCTGCCATGAACATTTTTATATGGCATATTCCATGTTCCAATTGTTATAAATGTTGTACAGTACAAGCCTAGTTAAGTTTTTTTTTTCTTTCACGTTATAATGTTTTAACTTAAAGGTTCACATACTGGGTTCACAAAATAAACCTTTTTGTTTGTTTCCTTGAGCTGATGTAAAATTGTAAAATTCCCTAAAACACTTTAATGAAAATGATCGATTTATGAATTAGAAAAAAAAATCCACTGGATGTGCAGTTTTTTAATTATTTGTTGATTATTGAATATTAATTAAATGAAATTGGGACTGTGACGCAGGAATCTTCTACACTAAAATACGATATTTCAATAAGAGATACACTTTTAGTGACTTCCCCAACTAAGTTTGTGTCTTAAACAAAATGGAGGATTAAGATGGTAACTATGAAACTGGAAATTAAATAATCAATTACATTAATTCCTACTTTAAGTCCTAATTTTAAAGAAAATCCTCTCAGCGGCTTAGACTGTTGATTGAGGTTTAGATAGACAAAGATCCACTTTTGTCGTGTTTTCATTATCACACACTCAAGTTTGTTTCTACGTTTAAACTAAATTTCAGGATCCTTTTTCTATTGCAGCTATAAGAACATAAGCCTGACTGGTTTTTGGAAACTTCATTGTGCGGTCTTCCTTATTAGGGATTAACTATAGAGAGTTTGACCTATGATAACATTTGTTCAAAATGTCAAGCTTAATATTTGTTGTATTTTTAATATTTGTTGTATTCGCACTTTTGCCCTTTGACCAACGGACATTGAAATAAATCGATAAGAATTGTACGTCAAATTTTACCATAATCGACATGTGTTAAGGTAGGCAGACAAACGGTTATTGGTTCAACCCTTCAAAGGCTATTATTGAGATGACTTACGATCCTACGCAAATGACTTGATTTTTATGTCGTTGTTTCTCGGTCTATTACAAATTGTTTTTCTTACAAAAATTTTCAAAAAATATTTTTGAATTTTAAAAAATATTCTATTTACATTTTTAAAAATATATATTATTTTGAAAACTGCTTGGTTGATTTATATAAAAATCGGTTTTCAAGGATTTTTCTACTCTCTTTAAAGTTGTTTAAGAAAAAAATTTAATTTTATAAAAAATAAAGCTACCTTCCATACAAATATTAAAAAGCCGTTAGGGTGTTATTTTTTTTTTTTAACGGCTCCTATGATTCTTATAAAACTTTTTCTATATGCTAATTGCCCTAAATACAAAAATTATAAAAACTTACAAATAGCAACTATTAATAGTACTTCTGATAGAACGCTTTCTTAAATTTTAAATTTTCTCCTTATCGGCTTAACAGATTTAGATTCTTTTTTGTATGTGCAAATTTCAAATAAGACTAAAAATATTGCATACCAAAATTTAACAAAAATAAGTGTTTGAAATTTAAAAAAAAGTTAAATTTATGTTTTTTGAAAAATCGATAGCTGGAAATTTTTTTAAAATTTTATTTTTGTATTCAATTATGAGAGAAAAATGTTTCGAAGTATGAAATAAGATATTTAAATTAACTAAAACAAATATTTTAATTCTTGATTGAATATGATTGAATACAAAAATTTAAATAGTTGGGGCGTTTTTTTTTTAATAATTTCTCTTATGTTAATTTATCAAGTACTTAAAATATTTTTTAGCAACATTTTTGATATGCAAATCTTAAGTATTTAATTATTTGCATTTCAAAAGATTTACTAAAAAATATTTTAAGTACTTGATAAATTAACATAAGAGAAATTATTAAAAAAAAAAATGCTCTACAGATTTAAATGTTTGTATTCAATCATTTTCAATCAATGATCTGGTTTTTTTATTTTTGTCGGTGCTAAAAACAAATTTCAATTTTCCCTCTGGAGAGTTACAAAAAAACCTTAAGTTCGAAATTCGAAGAAAATTGCTTCAGTGGCTTAGGCTGAAGGTCAATATACGGAAGTGTCACCCACTTTTTTCGTGTTCTCTATCATCGTAATGCCATGTTTGATTGTTATTTCGAAATTTGATTTTTCTACAAATCTTAAACTTGCCCTATAGTACCTGTATCGCAAGCAAAAGAATACAAGTAGCTATAGGTATTTATTTGTTTTAAAGTTATGTTATCCTCTTGTTATTCAATTTTAATAGGTTCTTTACAACTTTGACCTCTTCTCTTGAGTTTTGAAAGTGGGTCTTCGAATTTTCTTAAAATTTCATGAGAAATAAAAAAATTGTTTTTTATCAGTCAATTGTTTTACAAGAATTTTTTTGGGCCAAAATATCAATTCTGCAAAACAACATAAAATAAACAAAAGCGTCATAAAAGAGCGATTTAGAAATCCTATTTAAATTTTTTAACTGCAAAAAATTAAAAGAATGAAAATTTACACAAATTCCTTACAACCGGTTTTCAAAGTTAAACAGTTTCAATTTTGTACTAGGAAATTTAGGAAATTTCGTTGAAAATTTTCAAAATTCGATACGAAATTATCTCATTTCCCATACAAATTTCGATTTTGAAACGAGATAATTTCAACCAAATTTCCACGAAATTAGATTGGAAATTAAGTCAAAACCTAACGAACACACTCAATTGGGCACAGTTTGAAGAACTCTGAAAGCAGTAAAAAAAAACAACAACAAAAAGCGATTAACAGCCAGTTGAAATTCAAAAATAAAATGAGATTTCAAACGAAATTACTAAATTGCAGATAGAAACTCTTTTTCTGTGATTTGGGAAATCACTTCATTTCGGCCCCTATGAAAACGAAGTATTAAGCAAGGTTCGGAGAGAGCGACAAAAAGTGATTTGTTCTCTCGTGATAAATTAAAAAGGGAATCTAATTTTTCGGATCTTGTAAAATAAAATTCGCTATCATGATCGACCTTGAATTTATCACGCAGGAACTATTGAAAATTCATTCACGATAACTTCAAGGAAGAAAGAAAATGTGTTTTTACAAATGGAGAAAATTCACACAGATGAGAGCTGACGCAAAATTAGAAAAAAATAATTCCAATAAGGTTTATCAAAAAAATGTCAACATTTTACAACTTCTAAAGGAATGACCTTTAGTGATTTCAATGAAAATCACACTAAGTGATAGCTACGATAGAATTAAAATAGAAAACAAAAAATCAAAACAGGGTGTTTCTAAAATGTGTCAATAGTTTGCAACTTTGTTGTTCCCTGAACGAATGCAATGAAATTGACACAGGTGAGAGCTGTCATAAGATTAGAAAAGACACAAATATTTTCAAAAGGGTTTTTCCAAAAATGTAAAAGTTTTGCAACTTCGCTGTTTATTCTTGAGCACTTTCAATAAAATTGAAAAAAATTAAATAATAGCTGATATAAAATTTCAAGAGAAAAAAAATATTTTTATAAGTTTTTTAAGATAATGTCAACATTTTTCCCATTTAAAATATTTTTTTCCTTCCAGTCGCCGTCACCTTTGTCAATTTTATTGAAATCGCTCAAGGCACAGCGAAGTTAAAAAATTTTGACATATTTTTGAAACACCCTGTTGAAAATATTTTTTCTTTTTTAATTTTATGTCAGCTCCTGTGTCAATTTCATTGATATCACTCAAGGAATAACAACGTTGAAATATATTGACATATTTTTGATACACCGTTTTTGAAAATATCCAAATGTCAATGAAATGCCCTATAAATCAGCTTTTCCGGAGCATTAAGAAAATTGAGAACATTTCCGATTTCCTAGAGAACTTTTAATGTCCCGACATCGTTGCCATTTTGCAAAAGAATTTAACCATACTGAATAGATTCTTGATATGGAATGATTCGATTTACGGATCTTTTCAGATCCTCATCGTGGGAGAACCATATTCTTCCTAAATTCTATTTTTCCGATATCTCACAAACGAGAGATACAGAAAGAAAGGCATTTAATTTTGCCGTGAGATTGAGAGAACTATAAATTTGTATCGATCGGAAAAATTATCGTTTGGGATGGGAACTATATTTTTTATGGTTCGTGAGAATATCGATAAAGAATGATAAAGGTCCGTGTTTTATGATTTGGGAGTGATATTTTTCGAGCCCTGGTCTTAAGTCCAAACAGATATTGGAGGCACTTGCAATTGACCAACCTATAATTTTGTTGAAAAATTGAACAGATTGAGACACGTAAGCTTATGTAGATGAACTTATTGTCACTCAGGATTGAATAGTAAATTGAAATAATAATTCTATTTTTGTTTAGTCTTCGAGCACTTAAGCATGGTTGGTTGTTTTCAATTGTCAAAAGACTTCCAATAAATCGATTCAAACATGGTAACTTAAAGGCTGTCTATGCCTACATACGCACCTGATACTAACTTGCTTTACGTTGAATCTTAATCGATTTTGGATGTTTAAAAAAAAATAGACTTACATACAAAAATAGACTCTACATTTTTGAAAGCTTTTATTTGATAAAATAAAAACTATAGTTCTTGCTTGGGTAACCATTAGGAACCTCTAAAATTAATTTAGGAAAACACAATCCTAAAACATAAATGTGATCAGATCATGTTCATGCAACACATCTTGGGATTTACCCAACCCACCAGGAGTAACAATAATATCCCTATTTGTTATCCACTTCTAGGACTCTCTAAGGCTGAAAAAGAGTCATGCAAGCAACACGGTGTTGGCGTTTCCTGTTACAAAACTTAAGCAAATCCCATCGAATTGCCAGAAGTCCTTGGCTACTTTTGTATATGGAATCAGAATATTTCAGTCATATCGATTGACTGAGAGAGAGAAAGTCCTGTTTCTGGCTGTGTGATTTCTATTTCGCCCCACTGCACTCCCACCAAACAAAAATTCCAAAAAAGATTCCTTTTAAGTTCCGACAAACAACAATAACACATAAAAAATGGGCTAAGAGAGGGAACAAAAAACTTTTTAAGATGATACCCTTGAGGATAGGTATCCCTCTTGATGGAAAAAGTCGCCCGCACCACCTGCAACAGGTATTAGCTTCTCGATTCAATTTTTCGGGGATGATTTGGATGAGAGTGTGTTTGTGTGAGGATGTATTTGGGATACACGAAACAGGAATAAAATGAGAACAGGACCCTTTTTTTTGTTCAGTCCACATAGAGAAGTATAATACCATCAACAGGTGAATAATAGATTCACCAAGGATTTCCAATTTCATCGCGCGTCTTTTTTTCCGAAAACGAGGACGACACGACGGAGATGACGACGAAAAGTCGTCTTCTGTGGTAATCATTGTGCACCAGTTTTCATATTTTTTTTTGTCGAGGAATATTCTACTGACTGACACTGGTGTCTGAGTAGATTTCTCTGACGTTTGTATGTTGAAAAAAAAATACAAGAAGAAATGAAGAAGAATAAGAAAAAAAAAATTACCAGAATATTTAAATTTAATCTTATTTGGTTTTATGATTTCTTCTTCTTAGGCACTTTTCGACTTAGAAAAAGAAAGAAAATATACCTACCTATGTATGCAACTTACATCTCTGTTTTTCTATCCTTAGAGCAACAAGGAAGAACACCAGAAACAGGTGGCAGGACTATATAAAAGCACAGAACTGGGAATAACTCAGATTAAGGGGAGCATAAATGGGAAATTTGATTTTTGTTGATCCTGTATAGTAGTTGTATAGAGGTTGATGGTGATGTTATAGGAGTGATGGGGGAAAAATGTATAAAACCTTAAATGAAAATGGAGGATGATTTTCTTAAAGAAAATTTAATTATATATCCAAGGTGGTGCTGAAATGGGTTTCTTGGTTGTGGAAACGTGCCTCAATTGAAATGAAGGAAAATAAATTCGGTCGTTTTTTTCTTGAAATTGTTGTTCTTCTCATAATGTTAAGCTTCTTTTTGTTGATAAGGACGAAGACCTGTTACGCAGTTATATGTACTTTGGATAAGTTAGTTTGGTTTTATGCGGAAGTAGAAGTACGTTATAGTGAAATTAAAGTTTAAATTAATTTGAAAAAAAAAAGAATTGAGGGTTGTTTTAGGAGAATACCTTTGTATATTCAAGAAAAGTTTGTTCTTGATTTTGTGACAGAGCAGGGGTTGGAATAATTGTGTGTGTTTTCTTTGATGTCCTGGGCTTATATTTTAATCGAAAATTCAATATCAAGCTTTAAAATAAATTGTTTGTTCAAAGCAGGTACATACTTTCAAGTTGAAAACAAAAGCTGGAAAACCTTAATTTATTTTTGACTGACATTTGATTCCTCTGTATTAATGTCCTGACTGAAACATCAAGATGGAAAACAGCGATCAAAGGAAAGAGAAGCTTAGTCTAGGTACCTATATGATAAAAATAAATAAAGGGTGAGAGCCAGGTGTTATCTCCTCTCAGAGTTTGCTTAAGTAATCCAAATACGTAATTAATATCATGTTTTTGAATATGTTTTTCGCATGAAATTCCGGTTGGTATATTTTCCTCAGTTTTGCTTGTGATTTATAATTCTGAAATTTTTCTTCAACTTTTGAATTGAGAATTAAAGAATCGAATTAATATTTTACTCAAAAACACGCCATAGAGTATGAAATATTTTTCAAGAGCCTTAATTATTTTTATTTAAAAATGTTTTCGTAATTAAACCTTCATTTTAAGATGCTAACTTTAAAGATCTGACTATTACAACTCAATTTATAAGCCCCATAAGCTATCGCTGACGAAATTATTTCAAGAATTTGAATTTGCTGAAAAGCAAAATGAAATGCCCATACCGTGTTGCTCTAACCGCACTATGCAAGCCCGGAAAATTGTTCATTGAAAAGTTTATTATTTCTGAAATTTGGAAATTATTTATCGAACTTGCATTTTGAAAAACAAAAAATAAAAAAATTGGTAATAGCTTCACAAACCTTGAACCTTTCACGATTGATTTTTTGTTTAACTTTTCAAAAATGTTAAATGTAGTTTGTAGCCTAAAATTACCTACAGCTAGATCTGGGCGCAATACGGCAACAAAAATTACCACATGTATACTGTGGCAGCGCAAAGACGTGGAGCTTTACGTTTGGCTAGCTCTTATCATCTCTACCAAAATTCAGCTTCAAGAGAAGACAAATTGTATACATTTTATGAAAGAAATTCTTATAAGGGGCAAGAACCACCCCTCCCTGACCCCCCATTAAGTACGTCCTGACATTAAATGCTGTGTAGGATGTACCTTTTTTTGGTATCATGGAGAGTGCGTTGGATTTTTGGAAGCCTTGGAATCGAATATCAACCGATGCCACATATAAACAAAAAAGGGGAAATGCTTCTTTGAGGAGGTGAGAAATTCCCTAACCAGGAGGTATAATCCGATCAGGAAACTGAATCTCGTAGGTTTTTTGGCGGGGACCTTTTATTTATGACTGGAATTTATTCTTTTCACATTAAGAGTTAAATTTATCGTGGAAATCATTTTTGTAATCCTGTCACTTGGACCGCCATTTTTAAAAATGGCACCCAGTCTGTAGTTCAGTAAGGAAACCGAAAAAAGTTGCACTTTTTCAAGTTCAAGTAAGTTCGTAAACTATTTTTGAGATGCTAAGGATGTTATTTAGCTGAAGAGTCATTGATGCACTTGGACTACATTTTTTTAAAATGGCGCCCAACATGTGGAAAATTGTAAAATAAAAAGAAAAATCATAAATTACTTAGACATTTTTATGAGAAAAATAATGATTGATGTCTCAAAAGAATGGTGTTGAGTAGACGCACCTTCGTATAAAATTTTAGTGTTGCCAATTTTCGGAAACACACTTTTTTTAAGTCAACGGGTGGAACATTATTTTGAACATAAAAAAGTTGAATAAATGCCAAACGCATGTCAGGAAATAAAAATTTATTTTTTAAAAAAAGGTGTTATATACACCTTCGATTTAAATTTCAATGTTGCCACTTTTCAGGGACATACTATTTTTATGTTTAGCTTTCTCCGTTTTTGTTTTTTTTTAACGTGAAAAAGTTGTGGAAACGCTTCCAGACGTGAAACGTGTTTTGAAAAATAACAATTGATGTCTTAAAAGACAAGTTTTTAGTATCAGCATCTTTGGGTAAAATGTGATTGTTGCCGCTTTTTGGAAACATACTTTTTTATATCAAGAGGTGAGACTGTCAATTTTTTTTTGTTGCTAATTTTCAATATTTGGAAAATGAAGTTATGCCAAACGCGATGGTGTTGAGTAGAAGCATCTTCGGTTTAAATTTCAGTGTTTCTTTGATGTCAGAGATTGGGATTTCCAATGTCATGATTATTTTAAATATTTTGAACATGAAAAAAACTTGAAACTTTTTTTTCCAATATCCGTTTGGCGTCTGGAGGCATTTCCTTAACTTTTTTCTCTTTATAAATATTAAAAAATAACCAAAAAAGTGGAAATCCTAAACCTTGACGTCTAAAAAACTATTTTCCCGAAAAGTGGAAACACTGAAATTTTAAGCGAAGGTGCTTCTACTCAACACCTATCCTTGAAGACATAAACCATTAATTGTTTAAGCCACGTTTGGTATCTGAAGGCATTTCTGCATTTTGTTCTCGTTAAAAATACTAAAAATTATCTAAAAAAATTTCCACTTTTGGTATATGTACATAAAGATTGTCCCAAAAACTGGCAAAATTCATATTACACCTAAAAGTGCGGCTACTTAAAAGCTTTTTTTAAAAGATATCAATTGTTAGTTTTCTAATAAATGTCTGACACCTGGAGTTTTTTTCGAAACTCCTTATTTTGACATAAAAATAAGTAAGTCCCTGAAAAGTGGCAACATTGAAATTTAACCATAAGATGCTTCTACTACCTACCTATTTTCTAAATATTAATTTTTATTTCCCAACACGCATTTGGTATTTACAGGCGTTTCCGCGACTTTTTTTATGTTCAAAGTTTTAAAAATGATCGAAAAAGTGAAGGTTCCACATGCTGACTTAAAAAAAGTGTGTTCCCAAAAAATGGCAACACATACATTTTATATAAAGGTGCGTCTGTTCAAAACCTTTCTTTTAAGGCACCAGTCGTTGTTTTAATCATGGGAGTTTCCAAGTAAAATTTACGATTTTTCTTAGTTTACATTTTTCCACAGATTGAGCGTCATTTCTGAAAATGTCGTCGGAGCGACAGGAGTACAACAATAAATTTTTAGCTAAATAACATTCTTAGTATGTCAGAAAAAAATTTACAAACATAAAAATAATGTCCTCTTATACAAATCTTCGGATTTCGGTTTTCTTCCGGGAGTAAAGATTGGGCGCCATTTTTCAAAATATAACTCCCACCACAGATTTCATCTGCAACGAAAAAATTCCAGTCATAAAAAGATCCTTGCTAAAAAACGTACTGGATTCGGGTTTCTGACTGGACCTCCTAATTTATCTGTTGTAGATTCCTATGATTTCCACATAATATTGTTCAAAACATTTCTGTTAATTTTAATGATTGACCCAGTATAAGCCTTAAGTTTGCTATAAGCATATCATATTCCAGTTGAATATTTTATTTTCACACAAAATTGCAGCAATACGAACAATTTGCGATTTCAATATTGAGTGTAGTCAAGTTACATTAAGAATATTTCCTCATAAGCTTCTAAATCCTTACAAACAACTGGATACAAATATTTAATGTGAAAATAACAAAATTAACTGTTATCAGTGTCATCAGCAGGATTTTAAGGAAAAGAAAAATTATTTTGTCTTTATAATATTATGCCAGCACCCAAGAGGTTATGTATCTAAAACACATTGCGACAGAATGAAACTTTAACCTTTTCAGCGTTTTTACCACATCCTGCGTGCCTGTAGCTTCTGGCTTATGTAATATGCACGTGCATGTCAATATCGATTCTCGAAATGCCCGTAGGCAACCATTTACTCATTAATCGACCTAAAATCAATGACTAACAAATACCACGTGCTGCAGAAGTTATGGATCCCTTGGAGAAAGTCAAACAAAACTCGCATTGTTGCCGGGCCGGAAAGAAATAGTAATAATAATAATAATAAATAAATTCTCACTCCTGGATGAAACTCATATAATTGAACCTTCAAACAAAAACACGCGCACCATTAAGTTGGAGCCTTATTTAAGTAGGTTCCATCGGGCTAAGGGAAGCATGTGCAAATGGTGTTTAGATACTTTCCCAAGAGATGGCACAGAGCGGGGAGTATGACAGCGGCAACAAACTAAAACCCCAAAATACTTATAAATGTTAAAGAGGACACATACACACGTGTACTTAAAGGCATATTAACATGATGCGATATACAGGAACAGGATATGGGATATCCTGTTGTCCTTACCTACTGTTGCTGAACTGCTGGACTGAATGTATGCAAACTCACTCAGACTCAAATATACTCGTTACTCGAATTACAGCCAGCCATCATCGACCCGGTATCGGCTCGGCATTGGCTTCGGCATCGAAAAAGGAAACAACAGGTTGTGGCCGTGGTTGCCTCTCACTCTGCTGAAGAACTTAGTCGGGAATTTAAAGCCGAAAACTCCATTCAAATTGATTTGTTAACTATCTCTCTGATGCTGTATGCTGGATGTGTGGTGAGCGTCATCTGCGCTACACCCACACATCTTCCTTAGTTCGTCTCTTTTGGTCCTTTTACGATTTGCATGAATTTTTGATTATCCAAGGTGGGAAGAGGTGGACTCGACCCAAAAACGCTCGAGTTCGACCCGGCCTCAGCCTCAGCTTTGAAGGGTTTATCCTATGAAAAGGATCCCAAAGATATAGTCTGGTCATGCAACAAATGAAAGGACAAACCATATCACAGACCGACCGACCCGACTGTGCCAGTATGGTGGTGCGGTTGTGTATGTATAATTTATGATAATAGCTTTGAAGGTATCCCCTTTAGTGTTGTCAGTTACGCATAGCAATCAGGACATGAGCACCGATCAATTTTTGATACATTCAAGTGTTATCCTTCAAGTTAGGCAAAACTTTGCCTGAGAAACATACAAATGAGGGTGTTATTGGGCCTAAAGTTGAGTTAAGTTAAGAGTGAATGAGTATGTTGAATGTGGAATGTCTTGTGTACATATACATATTCGGCACGGTGTGCGGCTGGCATAAGGATATAAGTAGCATATCCTTTTCATGGAATAAATAAATTAATACATAATGTTTCGATGTCAAAATCCTGCTCAGGTTTTTTTTTTTTTTTTTGTTGCTCATAAGTAGGTATGATTTTTTTTTTGTTTATATTTTTGAAGCTGATGCCTGCTGTTGCTTTATCACATCGGGTGTCCCTCATGGGGTTTCGAAGGGATTTACTCCTAAAATATGTAATAAATTGCGGGGATTGTGTGTAAGCTTGCAAAGTGTCGTTTGGAATCGTTAAATGAGATTTGTTATTAGAAATTATTTTTCGTTTAAATAATAATTTACACACATAGTGAGCCATCAGTTTGTGAAAGATTTAAAATAAAATATAATTCGATTAAGAGAAAATGGTTTAAAGCTTTTTTTAGGTCAATACCAACAAAAATTTTTTAGTGGAGTTTTAAATAGATTAGAAAAATTTAAAAAAATAAAATGCACGACTGACTTCGATATTAGTACATGAGGGAACGAGCCGAAAACCACATTTTTCACAACTTCACTAAGAGTTGTTTAGCCACCATCGTGTTCGTAACGTTTTTTTTTATATCTTCGCACGTAACTCACTTTTTGTAAGTAAGATAAAAAGTTGTAAAACAAACTTGTAGAAAATTTATTTTCAACAATTTTTTTTTGTATCTTTTTTCGATAAGTTTAATCAAAAAAGTAGGAGTCTTTTTTGAGAAAAAAAATATTTTCCTTTCCGTTTTTTTTTTTAATTATTTTTTTGTATGGAACGTAGGGTAGAGTTGGCATCCTCCGACAGCAGGGCACCGCCGACACCACTGCCTATTTTTGGGAAAAGAACTTTAAAAATCCTGAAAAAAAGTCGAAGTAGACTATTTTTAATGCCGAACCCACTAAATTCGTGTCAAAAAGAAAAATAGTTTTGAGTGCCATCAACTATAATTTTTTGGGCTATTGTGTTTTTACTTCTAGACTTATCTTTAACCTAATTATGTTAACATATGCAATCCTTAGCGTAAATAACTGTTATTAATGTAAATTCATAATATCTTATTACAACAGATTAGTAAAAACTAAAAAAACAAAAATACGGGACACCTCCGTCGAGCTGCCAGAGTTACCCTTTCTTTGTTAAATTTACCAAAAATGGTGTTTGAATGTAATTTTACTGTTGGTTGAAGATAATGGTTTGCGTTTATATGAAAAAACAATTCAAACTGCTTTAGACGAAGTTGCGCTGAAAAATGCACTTAGGGATGTAATCAAATAAGTTGAAAACCATTTTATTAAACCAAAAAAAAAAAAATATATAAAAAGTTTTTTTATTTTAATGAATGATATTTGTGTTGAATTCATTTGTAACAACTTTCACTTCGATTTGTTTTTCGATAAAATATAAATTTTCAATGAATTTAAGTTCTGACCTAGTTTCCTTAGCCATTGTCGGAGGTGCGCTTGGGGCACTTTCGACACTTTTATACATTTAAAAAAAAAAAATTTAAAAGAAATTGTAAGCAATTTTGAAAAAAATCTTAAACTTGACCAATACGCTGATAAAATCCTAAATTTAGAATTTGTAATTTTTTGATAAAATATAAAAAATATAAAAATTTTTCACTTAAGGTGTCGCAGGGTGCCGACTATACCCTATTTATTCATGTATGTAAAAATTTTTTCCAAAAATATTTAGAGAGTACATACATAGGTACCAAAAAACTCTGAAGTATCGAGTTTTATAGAAATCGATCATATCGCTTTCGAAATATTTGATTTTCAAATAAAATTTTGAAACATTCTTTAAAGGTTGGTAGGTTGAGATGGCAGTCGCTAGCCCTGGCCTCGCGACTCAATTAGCGCTGGAGTGCGCCGTTTTGATACCAATTACTTGTGTTAACCTAGTAGGGATTTAATACGGAATTATATGGCTTTATAGACTTTAACGGACTATTGTTAGAGCCATTTAGTCGCATTCAGAAAGATAATCAGATCTTTGATTTTCTTCTCAGAAAGCTCTTTTGGGTCATCGAGGAAGGCCTTTCCAAAAGATGACAGTCTAGAATTGGCTAAAGCAGGGCAGTTGCAAAGAAAATGAACTACAGTTTCTTTTTCTTGAGGGTCTGCACAGCTACGACAGTGGGAGTTGTAGGGGATTCCCAGCCTCCTTGCATGCTCCCCTATGGGCCAGTGTCCGGTGCATATTGCTGTGATCCTGGCTATATCGCGCCTGGGTCTGCATATAAGATCGTTAGAACGAGTTTTGTTATAGGATGGCCATATCATTCTTGATATGACACAGTTTGTAAGACTGCTCCATCTGAGGTTAGATTCATCGAGAAAAATCGAGAAAATATTTCTCTTCATTGCACCAATAGGCATATTTACATTTACCGCTAGTGAGCTATGAAGGGCCGAGCCTTGTCGAGCTAAGACGTCAGCCCGTTCATTACCCTCTATGTCACTGTGACCTGGAACCCAAATGAGAGTGACCTGGAGGTTAATGTTCAGACTTGATAGTTCATCTCGACATTGCTGGACAAGTACAGAGGTGGATGTAGCCGATTTAATAGCCTTAATGGCAGCCTGGCTGTCGGAGCAAATTGCTGTGTTCCTGAATTGATTATGGTTTGATTTGAGTAACTTGCATGCTTCCCTGATTGCTAGTAGTTCAGCTTGAAATACGCTAGCAAAGTCTGGTAGTCTGAGGGACTTGGATATATTAAGGGTCTTAGAAAATATTCCAGAACCAACACCGCACTCCATCTTAGACCCATCAGTGAAGATTATAGTGTCGTACATTCTTTAAAAATCCATAAAATATTTTTTTTTAAATTTAAGTGCACAAAAATCTGTATAAGAAAAATTGTTGAAATCAGTCATACCGTTTTGAAGAAAATTAAAAATTAATGAAATGGTTCTTTGGGGAGGAACCATAACCATTTTTTGAAAAATGGGTTTCCACCCAAAGGAAGCCTTAACTAGAAATAATTTATTGAATTTTTTAAAGAATCGATCAGGCCGTTTAAGCTGTAGACGAACAGACAGACAGAATTGTGCCACCCACTTTTTTGGTGTTCTCTCTCATCGTCATGTCATATGTCAAGTTTTTTTTGCACGAGTCCAAAACTTGCCCCATAGTACATATATCGCAAGTAAAAATTTGTTGTTAAAATATAGGAATAAAGATGACTGCTTAAAGCTCCTTAATTGAAACTTATCACTGGAAATATTTAGAGCAAAACCAGTGATAATCTTAAATGAATTTACAGCGGGTGACTTAATTATTATTTCTTTATTTTTGGTGCCAAAAAATTATAATTCAAAACTATAACATTAATTTTGGAATCAAAATAAACTTAAAATAGACGATTTTGCTCAACTTAAGGGTTTTGCAACAGGGACGCTACAAAAGTAGAGCGACAGGGACAGCAAACGACGCCATATTTCTTGCCGCTCGTTTGACATTTCTCTTCAGTAAGGTTTGCCATTTCATGATGGAAAGATAAATGGGCCAACAACGAGACGGACTTATTAAAATTTACTACCGAAATTCGGAGTCAGTGGTCTAAACGTTAAGAGCGCTACGTCCAATTTATGGTCGTCATAATCGTCCTAGCAGATCAACAACTGAGCGTCTAGTGGAAAAATTTGAATCCACAGGCACAGCACAAAATGTTCCGGCGTCAGTGAGACAAAGAAGTGCCTGTGGTGTCGAGAATATTGGTGCCGCTTCAGCTGCAGAAAGCCCAAATGTGTCTCTCACAAGTCGTTCTCAAGCGTTGGGCATCTCTGTGACGTCGTTGTGGCGAATTTTGCGAAAAGATCTTGGCCTACATCCTTACAAGATTAAATTGACACAAGAACTGAAGCCGCTTGACCACCAGAAGCGTCGTATGTTCGTGAATTGGGCTTAGCAACAACTTGAAAATGATTCGGATTTTCATCGAAAAATCATTTTTAGCGATGAGGCTCATTTCTGGCTGAATGACTTCGTCAATAAACAAAATATGCGGTATTGGTCAGGCAGCAATCCACACGTACTCCATGAGTCATCATTGCATCCCGAAAAAATTACGGTTTGGTGTGGTTTATGGGTCGGCGGCGTCATTGGGCCGTACTTTTTCCGTGATGATCAAGACCGGCACGTTACTGTGAATGGGGATCGCTACCGTTCAATGATAACCGAATATTTTTTGCCCCAATTGGATGATATGAACTTGGAGGACATGTGGTTCTAACAGGACGGCGCCACAAGCCACACAGCGAATGTCACAATCAATTTATTGGAAACCAGGTTTGGAGAACGTGTTATCTCACGAAATGGTGCGATTTGACGCTGTTAGACTAGTTCCTGTGGGGCTACGTCAAGTCTATAGTCTATGCCAACAAGCCAGCGACGATTGATGAATTTCGTACAAATATCGAACGTGAAATTGCAGCAGTATCGGCCAATTTATGCTTGAAAACCGTCGAAAATTGGGTTCAGCGTCTGGACTTCTGTAAGCGTGCCCGTGGTGGCCATGCAAAAGAGATCGAGTTCCATACATAATGGCATCAAACGTTCTTTCACAGGAATAAAGAATTTCATTGATATCCAAATTAGGCAGGATAAATAATTTTCTAAAAATTTGGCTCAAAACAGAAAAAAATTATTCAAAAAAAGCGCAATACTTATAATGTCATGCCTTAGCTTTTTTTAGACCCACGATTCCATTCTATAATATGCTTCTTAAATAAAGTTTGTAAAGTTTATTTTAAATTATTTTTGAACAATAATTTTAATCTTTAAATATTATTATAATTTTTTTTTATTTTTAAGTTTGAAAATTATTTTTTCAAAAACATAGTCTTGAACAAAATTTATTTAGAAAGCATATTATTGAATGGATTAGTGGCTTTAAGAAATAGCGTGGCATTTTTTTTAAATATTTTTTTTTTTTATTTTGATTCAATTTTCTAGAAAATAATCCCTCCCGCCGGAAATAGACCCCCCTTCCGATACAATTTTTGGTTCGTCTGAATCTTATCTGTACATTCTGATTTTTTTTTTCCCGTGATATAAGAAAAACCCTTATATCATACCTTTAAGTGAAAATAGGGTAACCAGGGGAGTGAAATAAAAATCTGTAAAAATTAGAGAATTTGTAATTCAATATTTTGAATCGAATGATGGCTATGCAAGACTATGTCCAATTAAGGGACCAACCTAAAAGCCATTTCGGGCCAAGACTGTGAACAAATTAAGTGGGTACATCTCTGACAATTTTGCATAAAAATGACTTTTTGAAGATATCATATTTATTCTTAATTTTGTCTGTGCAAATCTTGGCTCTATGTTTGCTTCAAGAAAAGTAATGCCAAATTTAAACAAAATTGAAATCTTCGGCATTTTGTTTTTGTATGGTGATTTTTATTGATTTTTCCTGCTAGAATTTTTTAAATCATCCATTTCCATAAAAAATTGATTTTGAACACAAAATTTTAGGTATTGAAGGTATTAAGGTATTGGGCGTCGAAACCAAATCCGTAATCCGCTCGGATTTTCAAGAAATCCACGTTGCAAAATGAGGGAATAGGTTTTATTTTAGCTAATTTTGAGATTATTAAAAATCAAAATTTATTTTTTTAACAAAATTTTTAGCTATTTCTGAATGAACCAATTTTTTTCAAAACTCATTTTCAATCGTTTCGATAGCTCTATTACGCTCAGAGAAATCTTTTACTGAAATGTATGTATTTATTGCATTATTATGCCTTACTAAACATTTTTCGTTAAATTGTAATATTTAGTGCGAGGAGAAAGACTAACATATTGGTTAAGATTTTTCGTTGAGTAAAAGAGATATTGGAACGCAAAGTTTCAAACCAAATTTTGAAAAAGAGAGTTTGTTTAAGATATCAGAAGCCTTTCTAATGAACATACACAAATTTTGTGGCGGTGTTGGCTTCCAAATTGCAAAAAATTGTGTTTTCACATTTTCTAATTGGAATATCTCGAAAACACCAATTTTCTCACAAGGTTTATGAGTTCCCCATTTGTATTGAATTTATTCAAACCCAATTTTATTGTTCGAAAAGCTCTTTGGTCTCAAAATCAGAATTTCCTTGTGTATGTATGTAGACTTTTTTCAATCAATTTTTCAACGATGAAAATCATATTCGAGGAATCACACGAGGAAGTCCTTCCTCTGCACTATAAAAAGCCAAGCCCGTTTCTGTCTGCTAGCTAAAAAATACCGGCTGTTTAAAAATGCTCGAGAGCATTTTTCGATCGAAAAACATTTTCGAAAACCATTTTCTAGCCCTTCCTATCTACATATTCATGTAATGTATCCTCATCCTCATAATATGGAAGATTATTTTCCACCCAAAGGACAAGGCCCAACCGCCCGATCCAAAACCCTCCCGAAACAACCTAAATAGACAAAAGCTTCCAATATGGATAACGGATAAGGCATCCCGAAAATAGAATAACAAAGATACAACAAGGTTTATAAAATATCTTGCCACACTTACCAAAAGCAGGAGGCTCCCTTTGTTGTTGATGATGTTGTTTTTGGTCCCTCGATATTGTTGGCGGCAAAGGCTGAATGGATGCAGCAGTTGATATTGGTGGTGTTGGTGCAACAGTTGTTGCTGCTGCCACTACTACAGTTGCCATATTATTATTATCCTTGCCATTCAATTCGACCAGTGATTGAGCTGCAGTCCATTCGAGTCGCCCGCAGAGCATACCATTTCCACTGGCCGTTTCAGTACCGGTATCGCTATTGCCACAATGGCTTCTAATGCGGTTGTTGCCAGTAGCAGGATCTACCACTACCACTGCTGTTGCTGCTGCTGCTGCTGATGCTCTTTCAACATCCTTGCCATTGAAATAGCTCCGGTTAGTGCTTTTGAATTTGTTGTTTTCTATTGATTCTACTCCATTGCCACTACCACCATGTTGTCCTGCAGAATGGGGGTTATCCTGCTGCTGCTGCTGCTTCTGATGCTGGGCTTCACTGTTGTTGTTTTTTTTAATATTGCTATACGAGATGCTGGAGGAGCTTTGTGCAGCAACGGAAGCCGAAAATTGATGATTGGGTGACTTTAGAAGCTCCACACGGTCGCAATCGAGTGTAAGGGCTGTCTGGTAATGTTGATGTTGTTGTTGGTGCTGATTCTGATGCTGCTGCTGTTGGTGGTGATTGTGATGGTGAGTTCCGTTGCTGGCCGGTTTCTTTACAATAAAAATTGTTGCTTGCTGATTAAGGACTTCATGGCTACGACTATGCTGCTGTTGTTGGTGGTAATGGTTCTCCTCATCATCGAAAGCCCTCAAATACACCTCAGCCTGTTCATAATCCCCACCTGACGATGATGCTGATGATGATACTGTTGCTGCTGCTGCTGCTGCACCTGCCGTTGCTTTCGATCTGCCTCCGAAGATATAAGTTGTGTTCTTAGCTTGAACATACTCCAGTGGCATTTTTTTTTTCAAAAGAGATATTCAAGTTTTTAAATATATTTTTAAATATATTTTTGAGAATTTTTTTTGTTTTTAAGTTTTTTTTTTAGATTAAAAATAATTTCATATTTTTTTTTGTAATTTTAATAAATAAATTGTTAAAATTTTAAAATTTGATTGTTAAATATTTTGTCCTTAAGATCGAAAATTGCTTTTAGAGAAGATTTTTTTGTTTGAATTTTGAATTTTGTATCCTTGGGAATAATTTATATAATTTTTTTTCTTTTTGTTATAATTTATGTTCACAGTTTTGTATATATTGCTTTCGTTGTTTTGAGTTTTTTTTTTTGTTTAATTTTTGTTTATATATTTTTATACATTTTATATTTAAATTAGATTTATAGTTGTTTTAATGCAGGCTGAAAATAATGGGAAAGTGTAAAAAAAAAGGAATTTATAAACAACGAGTTGTTGCATTTTATATAATTTTATAGGAACACTGATTGTTGCGCGTATCCTTGCCAACCGTTTTACATTCAGTCATCAGCGGCACCACAGAGAGAGAGAGGAATTATTATAAATGGCAAGGTGGGGAGTGTGGAATGGCGAACGGCAGCGTATTGCTTTTCAGCACTTAATTAAATTTCCTAATTTGGTTTGAGGTATCATCATTAAAAATTAACGCAATTCGAGAGGAGAATCATCATCATCATCTGAAAAGCCAGAGCCATCACATGCGTTGGTTTGTGTCTGTGTAGCGCGTTATAGCTTTGAAAAAGGACGCGAGGGTGGTTAAGTTATATATACACAAGCTATATGGAGAGTCCTGAAGAATTGTTGCGGGTGGTTGCTAGCTATGCGAGTGGTTGATTCAACAGGGGGTGGCAGATGCGAATACAGGAACTCGATTCGCATCATTCACGTAAATAAAACGCAACTAAAATGTTAGTTTGCTATTCGTTAAAAATTCAATTAAAATTTGGCCATGGTGACGAGTCTTCTGTTCTGTCCTTCTATGGTTTGTGTATTATTATAACTCGGTGGGGTTTGATATTGACTAAGGGAGTACTTGTTGTATTAGGGGGGTTATAGACATTAGAGTGCTTTTTGTTGTTTCAAAATATAAACTAATATACCTAGTAACGAATAACAACTACTCTGAGGAGGTGTAAACACTGCGCAACAATTATTTTAACTTTAAATAAGTTATGACCTTTAGTTGGAGCTTGGAGGCAATGTTTGTTTTTGCATTATAAATTATTAATTTCTAAAAACCAATTTAAAGTCAAATTTTGTGTGATAAATCACTATTCAGTAGCCTCATTATCATTGTTTTAATAATTATAAATAGGGCTTAGTTGATTTTTTTAGGTGTAGGTACTTATATTAACTGGCGGACTAAATCAGATGGATTTTCTAAATCTCGGCGTACACGACCGAGCTATCCGATTCATTTTGCTCGGTTGGATTTCAGATTGGCTGACAATCCAAATGGATTGGCGGCCAATCCACCCCACATCGGTTCGGAACCATCTGACTCTTTGGCTCTTTCGTGTATGGCCAGCTTTACAAGAAAGTAAATAAAATGCAGGAAAGAATCGAACGTGCTTGCTCTTATGTTCAAGTTGCTTGGAACTTAAAAACTTTTGAAATATGCAAGTAACTACAAAAAAAAAAAATTGAAAAAAAGCATTTAAATCGTTTTTGGAATAAACAACTCCTTAAATCAGAGCTAAAAAAAGTATGCCATTTGATTACTTGAAAAAAATATAAATATCATGATTTTTAAAAAAAACTAAAATTTACTTATTTTGTATTTTGGTATGCCATTTTGTTGACATTTAAAAGAAGCTTTTGCATAAAAATTTTAATTGCAATCCGTTGAGCACTTAATGAGAATCTCTGAAATAATCAAAAACCGTTTTATGGCAAAAAAACAGTTTTTGGCGAATTTTCTTACCAGAAAGTACACTATACCTATGTACATTTCTGCACTTACTTCTTTTGTTCAAATCGTTGCAGTCGTTTTTGAGATAAATAAGATTTTCTTTAACAGTTGTACGACAAGTACCGTTATTTTTGAGCAAAAAAAATCAATTTTTCCTGTGAAGAATCACCAAAAAGCCTTAAGTTAAAAATTTAAAGAAGATCACATGATTGGTTAAGCCTGTAGAAGGTGTTTTCTATCATCGTAATTTCTTGTTTTATTGTTGTCTCGAAACATTTTTTGCACGAATCCAAAACTTGCCCTTTGGTATCTATATTACAAGTAAAAATTAACTCGAGATTTTGATCAGATTTGTCGTTACGATGATGGGGAAAAAGAGTGGGTCTCGCAATAATTCTGTCCGTCTGACTATCTGTCAGCTCGGCTACTGCTCAAAGGGCTCGATCAACTTTTTGGTTTTTGGTGATCCTGATCCACACGCTCTTTTCATTTTTTCTTAGAACTTTCTCAAAAGCGGCTTCACAACTTTTCTTAAAAAAAAATTCAATAAATTTCTTTCAGTAAAGGCTACCTTTGGATCAGAAACCATTAAGAAATAAAATGCACGACTGAGTCGCACGTTCTTGCTCTTATGTTCAAGGCACTGAGGGCTTAAGAGAATTATATGTAAAGGCATAGAAATTATGAGAGAAAAATGTTTAAAAGGATGAAATACGATATTTAAACTTAATAGCTAAAGAAGCATCGTTTTGAAAGCTTCAAATAAATAGGATTGTATGGACCAACAAATTTTAAATTGTTGCAGCGGTTTTCTAAAAAAAATAATTTTATATCCATAAAATTCTTAAAACATTTTTAAAGAAAACTTTTAGTTTGAAAATCTTAAGTATTTACTTATGTGCATATAAAATTAAAATTTGAAAGAAAAAATTAGTAACCCGTTTCTGCAATATCTTTTTTGAAAAATTCAATACCTTTTTTTTTGAAAATTTTGATATGCAATATCATTTAATCTTATCTGAAATTTTTATATAAAAAAAATTATTTAAATCCGTTCAGCCAGGAAAGAGAAAATCCAAAATAAATAAGCACGTTTTATGACATGAAGGTTCTATTAAAAGTCCCTTAATGCGAAACTGTATAATTTTTTTGTAATATTTGGAGTCGTTTTTGAAAAAAAAATATTTTTCCGATTTTTAACTTTTGTATGGAAGGTACCGTTATTTTTTCATATATGCTTGTTAATTTTTTTCTTAAAATATTTAAGAGAGTAGTTAAAACTTCTTACGTAAAATTTTTTTTCCAAAAAAAAAACTGAAACAAATTTTTTTTTAATTTAAGTACTCAAAATATTGATTGTTTTTGGAAGCCTCTATATTAAAAAATATTAAAATCAGTCATACCATTTTGAAGAAAGTAGAAAATTAAAAAACTGGTTCTTATGGAGGAACCATTAAAAATCATTTAAAAAAAATTATTTTCCTTCCAAAAGAGGCCTTTAATAAAAGTAAATTATTGATTTTTTTTTTAAGAAAAGTTGTAGAGCCCTTTTTGAGAAAAATTCTTATGTAAAATTGCTTAGAAAAATTGTATGGCAACAGGTACCGTTATTTTTGGTTGTAAGAAAAATGAAAATAACATGTGAGCATAATCACGAAAAACCACTATGTACCAAGTTTGAAGAAAATCGATTGGGCCGTTTAGTTTGTAGACGAACAGACAGACAGACGGACAGAATTGTGCCACAAGCTTTTTTGGTGTTCTCTATCATCGGTATGCCATGTTTGATTGTTATTTCGTTTTTTTTTTGCACAAATCCAAAACTTGCCTTAGTATCTATATCGCAAGTAAAAATGGCAATTGATGGTAGTTTACAAAAAAACAATTTTTGTTATTTCGATTTTCTTTGAAAACAGTTATTCTGAAAACATTAAAATAGTTTTTCTTACCTAAGTTTTTTTACAAATAATTTTTGGATTTTTAAAATTAAGCTCAAGTATTTTGAAAACTACACGGTCGATTTTTATAAAACTCGATATTTAAGAGTTTTTTCACACTCTTTTTAATGTAGATATTTTAAGAAAAAAAAAAATACTTTTATGAATAAAAAATATTGTACCTTTATAGCCTGTTCACACCGAACCTAAAACGTGGTTTTTGAGAAAATATCGGTTGTGGAGAAAACCCTAATCGAAAACACATAAATTTCCCATACATTTTTTGTAACTTCAGGTTTTCGTAAGACAAGAGTTTTATATAAAACTAGTCGAAAACTTGTTGGAATTCAGAGATAAATAAAACAAACATACCTGTCAAAAAAGAAACTGACAGGATGCTTTCAAAACAAAATTGAAAACAACTGACGAAATTATGTGACTATATAAAATATAAAATATAAAATAAATGTGATTATATAAAATATAAAATTTAAATCTCAAAATTTTTTAATGTACATACATATATAAAATTGATTATATTTTGTTTATCTTAATTCAAATTGTTTATATTCTTATAAATAATCTCCATTTTACATTCATAAAATGGAAGAAAAAAAAAAAAAAAAAAGAAAACAAAAATGTGAGTGGTTAATTAAAAAAATTAGTAATGTCAAACGGAAACGTGAAATGTTGGATGTGAATGGCTTTCGAGTTTTTGAGAAGTTCTTGCCGAAAACCGGTTTTGGAGTTTGGTGTGAAAAGCCTATTAGATGAATATTCAAAAAATGTTAGCGAAAATGTTTTGTTTTCCTTAAAACGGCTTCTACGATTTTTATATAATATATTTATAGATTTTGTGTGCTAAAATTACTGCGATAAATTACCTAAAATTATAAAAATTTACTAGCAACTACCAATAGTATCTCTCATAAAACTTTTTTTTTTTAGTTTTGAATTTTCTCAGTATTGGCTTAACAGATAAAGATTGATTTTCAAAAGCTTATCTGGCATTTTTGGTAAAAAAAAAAGTTGGTTTCTTTATGTCGATACCGTAAGAATATACTTAGCCACAGTTGTTCAGGCATTTATTTGTCTATTTAAGGGAATAAGAAGATATGGAACGGAAATCTCAACTCAAAATCAGCTCTGGACCTTTGGCACCTCCTATATGGGTGATTCTGTGCCAACTATGATTCTTTGTGTCCAGTGATTTTTTTTGTTATTTAATGTAAAATGGGCGTATATAGTTTTAGTTTGAATTGGGTAATTGACTATTTTCTACAATCTACATTCGATATCAAGTATAAATTAGCTACTTGTTTCACATGGCTTGGGAAAGCGTAGTCAAAATATCAGTACCATGGCATGTCCGATCATTGTTTTTCCAGTTAAATCTACTATTTTCAAAAGAAATACTTTATTGAATGGAAATGTTGTTCTTAGAAAAGTTTGAATGCAATACTTGCTTGACAAAATTTAGCAAAAATTCAGTCAAAATACTTATTGCTGAAAAAAAAATAATCATTTATGAATGTTGTCCAAGGGTTTACTTTTATTTTTGAATTCGAATGAATTTCCACTAAGCTGCCATATATTGTTTTAGTTTCAAGACGATTGAAATTATGGCTTTCTAAAAGAGGCACTATTTATGCGTAGTTAACAATTGTCGTTTTAGTGTTCGAACGTTGTTGTACTTTAAGAGTGATATGTTTTTATTTGAAGAAAGTGTGTCACAAATTTATTTGTCATTACCGTGGTAGTATTTTTGAAGCATGTTATTACATGTTTGTGGTTGATTTTAAGAATTTTGTATTCTTTTAACCGGTATTATGTTAAAGTTTTTCTGGAAATTATTTTTTTCATTGGCATAGCAAAGTAAGGTCGCATAAACTGTAGAAAGGTCAGTACCGTGGCACCGTGAACTTAAATGAAATTTTTCTTGCAATAATATTTAGTTTGTACTCGGATGAGCAAACAAAAAATATTTCCTGCAATACAAACTAAGAAAAGGAATGCCATTCTGAAGAATAGACCACGAAAAAATAAAAAGTTATACATTTTTAAAGAAAATAAGGGAAGAAGAAATGTAAAGAGGTCAAAACATAACACGTTCTCAAGAATATCAACAAAAATATGGTCAAAAAGAGATAGAATAAAAAAAATATAAAAAGTAAAAAACAGTTAGATTACGTCTATTCCAGTCAAAGTACATTTCACCATATTTTTTTATCTTTAAAGTTGTAACAAAAAGCTTTTATAGATTTGATACCCAGAAGTCAGAAAAACGAAACAAAAAGTGCTTGCAGTAAGTTTAGATTTTTAGATTTTTTTTTAAAAGAGTTGGAAGAGAATCACATAAATGGGAAATTCAGTCAGCTTAAGATAACTTGTAATCAAGGTCACTTAAGGTCACGCTCGATTTTTGGCACCTCATTTATGGGAAATTTGCAAAAAAAAAAAAAATGAATACCACTTGCAAGGCCTTTAGATGATAGATCTATATAAATGGTTGGCTAGTTTCAGTAATTGGTCAGCTATAGATTCTTTCTTACGAACGTTTTTTGGTATAAGGATAAGAATTTATAACAAAAAATCTATGGCTGAACAATTACCAAAACTAGCTGAGCTTTTCTATAGGATCTAGAAACCCTTCAGATTGTATAAAATTTTTGCAAATTTCCCATAAATGAGGTATTAAAGGTCTACAGTCCTTTCAGGTTGTTTTAATTTTTTGCAAATTTTCCATAAAAGAGTTTCCAAAAATCGCTATGACCTTATGATTTTTAATTTTTTTTCTCAATTCATTAAAAATTCATAAACTGTATGGTTGACCAATTACTAAAAATAGCTAATCTTTTATGACCGTGAGGTGGCCATTCAAATGGCATACTTCTTTTTATGAAAAGACCCAAATGACAAGTGACCTTGGAACGAATTTTTAAAATTCATAGAAAAAAACAATAGCTGACAGCAGGGCCAAATACCTACTGCTGACCAATTACGGAAAATAGTTGACCCTATATCACGATCTAGAGATCTTAAGGGTGGAAAACCTTTTTTTTTTAAATTTCCCAAAAATGAGGTGCCAAAAATCGCGCGTGACCTTGAGAAACCTTAAGCCTTTAATAAAAATTATCTAGTGCAAGTTGACCTTATCTGACCAATTAGATGGCATTTTCTTTTTTAAAATTTCCCATATATTAGGTGCCAAGGGTGCCCTTTCAGGTGGTATTAAGTTTTTTGCAAGTTTTCCATAAACGAGGTTCCAAAAATCGCTATGACCTTATATATTTTTTTCAAATTCATTAAAAATTCATAAAAATATGTACGAAGACTAATTACTGAAAAAATTACCTTTTATGACCGTGAAGCGTCCTTTCAAATGGCATACTCCTTATTTTTAAATGACCCAAATAAGGTGCGAAAAGTTTTTTTTTGTGGAGAGGGCCTCTAGAGTGATCGTTCAATATCTCTTTTTTTCTGGATGAGCTTTAAACTCTTAAGCAAATCAAAACCGAAAAATTGACATAATTGTGTTTGATAACTGTGATTTAAGCTTAACCGAGAATTGAGATAGCTTTTATAAAGCATTATCTCAATATCAAATTTTGAACTTAAGGTTTTTTTGTAACTCTCCAGAGGAGAAATTGAAATTTTTTTAGCACTAAAAATAACGGTACTTGTGCTACAACCGTAAATGAAAAGCTTAGCTATATATCTCAAAAACGACTTTTTGATAAAATAAAATTATTAAAGTCGTTATTAACGGTACCTGTCACATAAGGTTTTTTTTAAGTTTTCGATTTTTTCATTAATAGCTGAAACGATTTCAGTCAAAATTTGTATGCGAAATCTTTTTTAAATTGTTAGAAGTATTGCATATTAAAATTTTGAAAAATTCAAATTTGGATTTTTAAAAAATATTTAATTATTTTTCGAAAATTCAATACTTCAAAAATGAGTTGATGAATTTTTTTGAAACTGGGTTTAAAATTGTGTTTATTAAAATCTTATAAATACAAAATTGATTTTTAAAGAAACTGCTCCAACGGTTAAAAATTTTTTTTTTTCATATTCATATTTTTTCAAGTAATCAAATAGCATACTTGTTTTTAAGCTCTAAGTTTTTTAACGAGTTGTTTTTAAAGTTAAAAGAACGATTTAAATGCTTTTTTATATAATTATTTTTATAATTATTACTTTCATTTTTTAAAAGGTCTTAATTCTAAGCAAACTGAACATAAGAGCAAGTACGTGCGATCTAGTCGTGCATTTTATTTTTAATACTGAGCTTTTTGGAACTTTTTACAACATTTTATTTAACGATCTTCAATTCAAAAGTTGGTTGAAGATCAATGTAAATTGTATTAAGTATGTAGTATGTTTTTAAGGAAATTTTCTTTTGTATATTTCCTTAAATCCAAAATATACTGGTAATTCTTAAAGAAATACGAAAGATTGTATTTCTCTTAAAATTACTCTTAAATGACAGAAGACCTATAGAGTCCAAGAAGTCCTCCCGTCTTCTATTCTATTATTCATTTTGTCGTTTTGGTCCATCAGAGCATGTACGTTTTTATTAATTCTCTTAATGGAGACATGGATTCCTTTACAAGCTTAGCTAGAAAATTCACTGTTACACTTGAGATAGTTTTAGACAGTTCCCTATATACAGCTCCTATTACTCTGTAGGTACATTTGTAGTTCTATTTTTTCTTCTGGCATCCGAAAATATACACAAAATTTATATGAAATTCCTTTTTGCTGGCTCTGAATACTATACCCTAGTGTAGCATTGGACCTTCTTCGTCGTGTATATTTACGTTCTGTTGCCAATCTACAATCATCACGTTCCATTCCGTCAACCGTCATTCAGGATTCAGGACGAGACAGTAGATCTAAAAGGTACTGGTTGGTAGTTTCCATGCAAATTGAGGATTACATTTGAAACAACAGAACGACAAAAAAAAAACACAACACAACAGAACATCGAGAAGGATATATATAGACGCATGGAGCGCACGAAAAAAGAACACCAAATCTCGTACACGCACGAAAAAGGATCATCAGGTAGATAATGTCTATGCTCAAAAGTTCATATCATATCATCCTCCGCACGCGGTAACGGTAAGCATGAACATGAATAAATGAATGAATTGCTTTTGTCGTTTTTCTTGGCTAGTTTCTCCCTGCCTCACTCCACCCCCTGGTTCACCCACAAAAAAATGATTCTTAAAAATAGATCCTTAGCTGGTATTAGTGTGTGAATAAAAAAAAAAAACCCGAAAAGCTATATCGCCAAAAATGGTATAAGCAAGTTAAGGAACCATGTTGGTGGGTCAACGATTCATAAAATCTTCAGGTGGTTTTTTCGCAAGAGCGAATTTTGTTCGTCCTTTTTGCTGTTTGTTTTGCTCGAAGGACCAAAAATAAAGTAAGCAAGCAACCCCCCCATCATCCAACACACCTCCTATCTCTTCGGTATACATATACAGGTTGAGCAAATTCAACTCTAACTTGCCGCATCATAAATTTTGAATCTGCGAAACTATCTTCATTTAATATCTCTACACAGTAAGTACAATTCCTCTTTTTGTTACAAATGATCCCTGAAGACAGGATTAGCCATTAGTTTGCAACAGTGGAAAAGGCCAGAAAACGATTTTTCCCACTTTTTCCACAGAAAAGTTGAATTGAAAAAAAAAAAAATTATTGGCGCGGCAGCCATGCTTTTTGTGTCTGACATTATTATCATAGAAACACACTCACTTACACTATCGCAGATGCACTACACACCCACACACACACGCACACTAGTAGTGTAAACAAATAAAGGACATTCACGTTGTGTGGTGTGTTGTGTGTTGTGTTGTAGCAAACAAGTGTTTTCTCCCATCATTATTTTTTTAAACTCAGCGAAGCTTGTCGGTTGGTGTATGTGTTGGAGAGTGGGTGGCTCGGTTGCGCCTATGTTTTGTGTGTATTAGTATCCTGTATCCTTTTGGGAGAAAAACTCTTAGAAAAATCTTACATTTCTTTTTGTTTCTTTATGTTTTTTTTTTTTTATTAAGGAAGACAAGGGCTTTTTTTTGTTGTTTTAGAGGAACTAAAATATTCTTCGATCAAAACACCACCACTATGATGACACACTCAGCGAAAAAAAAAGAAACAAAAACGGTCCACCAACTTATATATCCTCATTGTTTTGGCTATTTTAATGTGCGAAGGTCTCTGCCGCCACCGCTGAATTTGCCACTGCCACTCACGTAATCCGATTTTCTTCCAAGCTGAAAACCTCCCTCTCTCCGTGAAAATCGGTTGAATAACACTTGAAAAAAAAACAATCACTAAATCATCTTGAAAAACCAACCGTTTTTGACCTATTTTGCGTTCGGAAAATACTCAAAAACACTGATTTTAAGTTGGAAAAATCACTTTTCAAAATGGAGGCACCGATTTAAATACCAACTAACTTATGTATGGAGGAAAAAAATAGATAAAAAGGACACTCACTGCAGCAGGTTAACACATAGAATATTCACAACTCTCGAGATTTGTTCCGCGCGGCCTCTTGCAATATTTTTTTTTGATTTTTTTTTGACGTTTTGTCGCTAAATTTTTCGTCGGTCGGTTAAGTAGTATATATTTGGAAACAAACAAGCAGAGTTACAGAATATACAGTTGTTGTAGTTGACAGGATAATTGCACAGGATAATCGAATAGAACTTTATATTTTTTTTTACATATATATTTTATATTGCAGCAATGATTTTTGTGTAAATATAAATAAAAAAAATTGGAAAAATGTCGTCTGCAGTTTTGTCCTGGATGTGCGTCAGTTTTTGACGTACCACTCCCTTCTACTGATATTAGCGATGCCCGTAATGTTATGTTGTTACCCCTTGGTTATGTGATGGCTCTATGCACGCACACTTGTTAGAGCTTCGTTTCGTGTCGGCGTATCGGTGTTTGGTTTCAGTTCAGCTTTTCTCATCTGTGGGTATGAATAGAAAACTATACAGTTTGATTTTTGTGTGTTTTTTTTGTGTGCCACTAAGGGTAGCTTGTGCTGTTGCTCGCTGATGATGGTCTTGTTGCTCATCGTTGCTGTTGCTCGAATATTGAGTCATCACAACCACCAGTTAGTTCGTTTTGGAGATGCGCATGTCAGAAGCTAGCACACTTGTTCATGCTCTTTGCAAGTGTATAAGTGTACGGAAAGTTGCTTTTGGTAGGATGGAATGATGGTGGGTGGTGGTGGTGTATTGAATGCATCCCTTGGTACTTTGTCGTTCTGGTTTTTGTTCTTGTTCTTCTTCTCATATCTGCAGAATCTCGTTCTCATAGTTTCTAAAGTTTTTATTCACCTAATCGAAGTTTTAATTCCGGGATTGTTGTTGTTTTCTTTTTCTTCAAAATACACCCCCCACACCCCCTCCTCGGACAGCTTTATCCAACTGTCATCAAAAGCTGATGGGTGGTAGGTCGCCCTTTATATGAACAGCTTTATAGCTTTCACCAGAATCGTGGTGATTTGTGTGATTTTCTATTTTTTTTTTTCGTTGAATTGAAATGCACACATTTTTTGAGGGGAAAAGTTGCAGATAGGGCATGCAGCTGTAGCTTAGACTCCCCATTCCCCACCTGTTTTTCATGAATTGCTTGGTAGTGAGAGGGTGGGAAGAGGGTATATGAAGTCTGCTTATGACAGTCTGTTGCATATGAATATTGCACAGGTGGTATGTAGTTGTTGCGTTTAATTTTACGACCCCATATCTGCTCGTTTATTTTGTGTTAGAAATCGGTTTAATACCAACATTTTTATCCAAGCGAAGATTTATATGCATAAAAGATGTTGATGATGATGATTTTAATTGCTGAATCAACGTATATAGATTTGAATGAATTGGAATTTTTTAGAGGTGAGTTTGTATCGAGGAATTTAGTTATTAATTTAAAATAAAATATAAGCAAATGTGATTTGGTTATTCCGAAATTAAAGTGAGTTTGTTTATAAATACGAGTATGTATAGTTTCTTCGAGGCTTTAAGAATGTGTATGAGCATTGAGCAATCCACTTGTGATGTATTTTTTTTTAATTCTGAGCCACTTTGAAATAAAAGCAAGTTTGTGCAACCCAAACGCGAGTTTTATTCTTATAAAAATATAGAGAACATTTAAAATTCTAAAAGTAGGTGTTCTGAAGTGTTTTATGGAAATCTTCGAATTGAAACACGTCTTTTAATTAGTTAGTTCAATTTAATAAAGCTACGTTAATTATTTTAAAGAGATTATAAAAGTATAAAAAGAAAAAGTTCTTAATGAAATGGCGGCCTACGATTGAAATAAATCAGTATAATACATGTCAATGTAAGCTGTCAATGTTGACATCTTAGAATGGCTGCGTTCAAACATCGCAAGTTCAATTCAGGTATTAATTTTCTGGGATTACCTTTAAAACTAGTTTTTTTTTATTATATCTGAAAATTTCATCAGTATCAGTTAAGTGGTTCACAAAATATCGAACTAAGGTTCACAGTGGAGTAAATTTGTAAATTGACTTTCACAAAGGTTGTGATTAAATAGCGATAACCAATCAAAATCGGGAATTTGATGACTTTTAATGACTAAAAACTCAAAAATAGTGAAACATTGATTGAAGTTTTGGTTAAGTTAGACATAGGTAGATAAGAGAACCTTAAATTTAAACAAATATTGTCCTAAGACTGCCACCATATAAAAAAATTAAAAAACTGCCAACAAATGTGAGTGAAAAAACAACTTTGTATAATTTAAAGGGTGATTTTTTAGCTGGTTTGGTTTTGGCAACACTGGTTTTGACAGCTGACGTGTGTTTAGTACCTTGTGTCACTGTCAAACAGCTTCAGTTTGGTTTGCAATTTAACCATGGATCGTCTTACAAATGAACAACGCTTGCAAATTATTGAATTTTACTATCAAAATTCGTGCTCGGTTCGAAATGTTCATCGCGCGCTGCTTCCATTTTATGGTCGGCATTCTCGACCTTCTGAGCAGTCTATTCGGAAGATTGTGACCAAATTTCGCACCAAATTTACTTTGTTGGACATTAAACCACCAACACGTTTACGTACTGTGCGTAGTGAAGAAAATATTGCGGCCGTATCAGCTAGTGTGACAGAAGACCGCGAAATGTCGATTCGGCGCCGTTCCCAGCAGTTAGGCCTTTGTTACAGCGCTACGTGGAAAATTTTGCGGAAGGATTTGGGCGTAAAGCCTTTTAAGATACAGCTGGTGCAAGAACTAAAGCCAGCCGACCTACCACAACGCCGAATTTTTGGTGAATGGGCTTTTGGAAAGCTGGCCGAGGATCCGCTTTTTTATCGAAAAATTGTGTTCAGCGATGAGGCTCATTTTTGGTTGAATGGGTACGTAAATAAGCATAATTGCCGCATTTGGAGTGAAGATCAGCCAGAAGCATTGCAACAGCTACCAATGCATCCCAAAAAAGCCACTGTTTGGTGCGGTTTATGGGCCGGCGGCATTATTGGGCCATATTTCTTCAAAGATGATGCGAATCGCAGCGTTACTGTCAATGGTGAACTCTACCGAGCGATGATAACAAACTTTTTTTTGCCCGAAATGGAAGTTCTTGACTTGCATGATATGTGGTTTCAACAAGACGGTGCCACATGCCACACAGCACGCGAAACAATGGCGCAATTGCGAGGCGAGTTTGGTGAACAGTTAATTTCACGTTTCGGGCCGGTCAATTGGCCGCCTAGATCGTGCGATTTGACACCATTAGATTATTTTTTGTGGGGGTATGTCAAGGCTCGTGTCTATAGGGACAAGCTCGCTTCGATTGACGCACTGGAAGCCAACATCCATGCATTCATTCGTGAGATACCGGCCGATATGTGTGAAAGAGTATGCCAAAATTGGACTCAGCGGATGGGCTACCTGAGACGCAGCCGCGGTCAACATTTGCATGAAATTATCTTTAAACATTAAATTGCAAGGTTTAAACTATCGATTCAAATAAATATTTCATTCATTTTTTCGAATTTTTTGTGTTTTTTTTTTAAAGTTCTAAACCTCTTAAAAAAACACCCTTTAGTTCTGATAAAATTATTTGATTTTTTTTAAGGTTATACTACTCCCAGTAATTTCATTGTTGTCTTGGCTGTATGCAATGTGGAACCGTCTTGTTGATACCAAATATTAACCAAGCCCAAAACATGCAGTTGTGGCGTTAAAAAGTTTCCAATCATATCACGATATCGCTCCCCATTCACAGTTACCGTTACGCCGTTTTCATATGAGGTTGATGGATTGTTTTGAACACTTCCTTGAGCAGCAGTTTTAAGCCGATCTTGCAGTAAGTTGTGGTCCATGCTTAAGCCTATCACCTCCTGCAGACCCTATTTTTTCGAAATCATTCACTACACGATAAATTGTGCCTTTTGTTGGCACGTTGATTTTCCCAAAAATTTCACGTAACTTTCTCATCGTCACAGTAATCGATGATTGATTTTGATAAAATGTTTTAAAGATTAATAGATTTTCCATAATAAATTTGCCACGAGTCTACTACACGACTGCCCAATATGAACTGTCAAGACAAATACTTACCAAAATAGCGGTAAAACAAAGTAGTATGCCTTCCTGGCGCACACCCTGTATTTTACATCTGCATTTTTATAATGATGTCTGAATGACATGTTTGCGGAATGAAGTTTTTTCCACTCTTCCATACAAAATGCACCACTGTATGGTATAATATTTTTCATTTCATTTTTTATATTTATTATGTTTCAATATTTTATATATATAGCCTCTTGTGATACGATTTTTACTTTCAAAACAAACTAAGAAAATTTATGACAGTACAAGTTTTACCGTTTTTTTTTTTATATTTTTCTATTCAAGTTTTTTTTAAGTAAATTGGCACTCCCACTAACATGAAGGAATAAATCCCCATCCCAGACCATTTATTTCTTTTACCAACCCACGCAAAATATTTTTGCCTTCTGTGTTAATCCAAAACACCCTGTATATTTCACAAAAACCATTCTCTTTATATTCAGATGGTGGCAGCTTCAAAGTAAACCTGCGCTTGCGTAAGACTTTTGTAAATTTGCGTAGACTTGCATGGAGTTGCGTAGACTTGCGTGGAGTTGCGTAAGCTTGCGTTAACTTTTTTATGTTAATAAAATAAATTGTGACATACGTCAATGGAAAGGTTTATTCAACCCCTTTCGATACATACACGCCACATTTTTTTTCATGGTCTATGTGGTAAAATATTCACATCCAAAGGTATATTACTGATTTACTGCCCCAAACTACCTACCTTAATGTCTCTGAGCGGCGGTAATTTCTAAACCGAGCCTTCAAAATTGATGTGGTTTTCAGTGCTGGGTAGAAAATTTACCAACCTTTCCAAAACCGCCAGACAAAATTTATTTCAAGGTCTATTCGGTAAAATATTCGCATCCAAAGTGACTTTACCTGATTTTTTCAATTTTCTGCCTCCAACTACCTACCTAAATGGCTTTGGATGGTGATATTTCAGAAATAAAGCCATGAAGAAGGTTGAAATGAAAAATATTGTATTGGAATTTTCCATAGCTGTCTAAAAATGAAAATAAAAACCTGCTATGATATATAATTTTCAAAATAAAGGCATCCAAAGTGATATTCGATTATTTGCATTGAGTCTGAAAATGCCTTTGCATAGATATATTTTTAGTACCAAGCCATGCAAATGGTTTCGGTTTTCGAATTCCACATTATCTGTTTGAAAGCTATCCGTTTCTGAAAACCAAAAGCTTCTGCAATGTCTAGTTCATTAGATATTCGCATCCAATGTAATTTTACTGAATTTTTACGCAATCCGTTAAATGCGAATATCTAAGGAACTGAGCTTTCAAAATCGTTGCAGTTTTCAGAGCTGAATAGGAAATTAACACACCTTTCCAAAAATGTAAAAATTTCGTCACAAATTTTTTTCATGGATTTCGGAAAAAACATGGACTAACCCCTTGCCATTTTTTTCAAAAAAAAACAAACTTTTTTTTCAAAACTAATGAAATAAATCATGCGGTACGTCAATGGAAAGGTCTTTTCAAACCCTATTGACACATCGAAGCCAAATTTTTTTTCATAGGCTTGTTGAGGAAATATTCGCATACGAAGTGATTTTACTGATTTTCTGCCTTCGAATACCTACCCTAATGTCTTTGGATGACGATATATCTGAAACCAAGCCTTGAAGGAGATTAAAGTAACAAAATGTGGGACAGAGATTTTCAAGAGCTTTCCAGAACTGAAATCCCGAACCTTCTATGATATCTTGTTTTCGAAATATAGGCATCCAAAGTGATATTCGTGATTATTTGCATTTAGCCTGAAAATGCCTTTGCATAGATGTATCTTCGCTGCCAAGGCATGCAAATGGTTCCGGTTTTCGAATTCTACATCTTCTATTCAAGAGCTTTTCGTTTATGAAAACCAAAAGCTCTTGCAATGTCTAGTTCATTAGATATTTGCACCCAATGTAATTTTACTGAATTTTTACGAAATCCTTTAAATGCGAACTATCTAACGAACCGATCTCTCAAAATCTTTTCGGCATTCAGTTCTGAATAGAAAATTAACACACCTTTTCAAAAATGTAAAAATTTTATCACAAAAATTTTTCATGGATTTCGGAAAAAACCATGGGCTAACCCCTTGCTATTTTTTCAAAAAAAAAATCAACTTTTTTTCAAAGTAAATGAAATAAATCGTGCTGTACCTTAATGGAAAGGTCTATTCAAACCCAATTGGTACATCCAAGGCAAATTTTTTTTCAACGTATGGTCGAGGAAATATTTGCTCCAAAGCTATTTTACTGATTCTCTGCCTCCAAATACCTACCTTTATGTGTTTGGACGACGACATTTTCAAAACCAAGCTACATAGAAGATCCAAGAAACAAAAAATCGGTATACATTTTCATAAGCTTTCAAAACTGAAAACTAGAACCATCTACGATGTCTGGTTCTCGCAATATACGCATCCAAAGTTACTTGCGTAAGCTTGCGAAAACTTGAGTGAACTTGCGAACACTTGCGTATACTTGTGTAAGCTTGCGAAAACTTGCGTAAACTTGCGAAGACTTGCGTAAACAAGCGTCAACTTGCGTAAACTTGCATAAAGATGCGAAGACTTGCGTAAGCTTGCGAAGACTTGCGTTAACTTGCGAAGACTTGCGTTAACTTGCGAAGACTAACATATACTTGCGTAAACTTGCGAAGGCTTGCGTATACTTGTGAAGACTTGCGTAAACTTGCGGAGACTTGCGTAGACTTGCGTGGAGTATATTATATAATATATCGTTTTCCATTTCAGTTGCATTTTTGCATCTTTGTTGATGGTTACTTGAACTTCTAGGATATCTCAAAATATTAATACATAAATTTATATTAGCTCTAGATCTAAATTAAAAACTTATTTTTTTTCAGAAAAGTGTTGGAATAAGAACATTTGGCAAAAAATAGTATTATATTTCTTTAAATGAATATTATTACACACAAATGCCTTTTATTTTCCCGTGATTATAAGCTCTTATTCTTAAAGATCCGACTATTAGAGCCAAACGCGTATTAAGAAAATAACGGTTGATGTGTTAAAAGATAGGTGTTAAACGGAAGCATCTTCGGTTAAATGTGAGTCTTGCCACTTTTCGGAAATATAAATTTTTTGATGTCAAATGTTAAGATTTACACTTTTCTGGTAATTTTTAATATTTAGAACACGAAAAGACATGCAATTTTTTCCCAACACGCGTTTGGCATCTGGAAGTATTTCTCCAACTTTTTATGTTCAAAATATTAAAAAAAAAATAAAAAGGTTTAAGTCCCGTACTTTGACAAAAAAAATCAGGTTTCCGAAAAGTGGCAACACTGAAATTTTACCTGAAGGAGCGTCTACTCAGAACCTTTCTTTTTAAACATGTTAAAAATAAATTTATAAAAATAAGGTCCTTTCTGGACTTTTTTCAAAATGGCATCTAGAAATAAAAATAAAACAAAAGGAGTAGGAATTTCAGTGTACTCTCTGGACTACAGATTGGTGGCCACTTTAAAAAAATGCCGTCCAGAAATAAAAATCTAAAGAAGTGGAAAAGTTTTCGAGGTTCACGCTGACAATAATTCCTGTGGAAATGAAAATGAAAATTCATCAGAATTGTTTGTGACTTAAGTCTAGTTTATACTTCAAAGCGAAGTGAAATCAAATTTTAAATGAAACATCAATAATTCATGCACCAAAGGGTTTTGAAAAAAAATTGTTTTCGTCAAAAAATTTAGTTAAGTTACATTTGTTTCGAGATAAATTTGTTCTTCTTTGTTTCCAAAATAATTGCATTTAGTTTTTGACAGTTTTTCACGCCTAAGAAAAAACGATTTTGTATGAAAACTACACTTCGCATGGATGTATAAACCTGGATTTACATAAATATTATTCTTAGTATTGATGTGAAATGAAAAATTAACGCATTCCACATTCTTCTAGTTATAACAACTCACTTTATTGAAATGTCATGAATTCTATATCTTCATATAGAAAAGTGTTTCGTAGAGGAACTCTAGTCGACAAAAAACTTGTCAAATACTTGTGTGGCCCTTCCTAGTAAAACCTTACTATCTAAGTTTTGTATCCCATCAGAAGTATATCTATATATTGTATTACAACCATTAAAAAAACTGTCTTAAAATGGAAAAACAAATATTTTAAGACAAGTTTTTTTTCATAGTCAAATCAAATGAAGTCAAAAAAATGCTATCGAATCAGGTTTTTAGAATTTTTCAGAGAAGAAATGAGCTATCGGGAAATAAGTTCTGTTTGAAACTATTAAAAACTTTGTTGAAACCATTAACCTCACGTTACAATACTACTTTGAAAAAGCAATAAAAAAAGCTTCTTTTTTACTTCATTACAAGAATATCTCAAAAATGTGATCCGATACAATTTTTCTGACTTTAGATTCGATTGCAGCACACGAATAACCTACGGAAAATAATTATTTAGTTCCTGTAACAAAAACCCCTGTTAATCAGTGTAATCTGGGATTATTTTTAAACCATTTAATGTATTATTTAAGCCTTATTTTGTCATTGGCTTACTTCTTTGAAACCCCTTGAAACTAAATTTTGCCATGGTATCCATTTGATTATCAGATACGAAGAAATTCTAATTAGAAAACCAAATGACTCCTCCCCATAACTGCATCGAAAGAAATTTTCATACTTTTGTATATGAATCGATTATTCAGTGCCCCCCTCCCCTCTCAAGACTAAGAATTTGCTCTAAATTCAAAAGGAAAGGAAAATTATAACAAATTTACTCAGTGTTCCTACTCCAGGCACAGAGCGCACCCTACAAATAAATGGAATCGCAACTCTCATTTAAAGTCATTAACTTCTTAAAGAAAGTTTATTGCCACCCCTCCGAACTGTGGGAGGTTTGAAAGAAAGGTCCTAAAGACTCCCAATGGTTTGCAGTCACTGTGCACTGCCAGTCGTCGTCGTCGTCGTCACTGATTACTTCCTAATGCATAACTATGTGTATGTGTTGGATCTCGCATGCCACAAATTGTTGCTGCATTAAGAGTGCCGTACCACCTTCACCGATGTCGCGCACCACCATTCGACAGTCTAATAACAGACATAAACCAATACGTGGAATAAATTTGCCTCTTACAAGGACTTGTTGCTGTCCCGCAACAGAGTGCATTTTCGACATCGACCGTTGCCAGTTATGCCACCACATGGAGTGGAGCATATATATAAGGGTTGAGGCTTGAGGGATGATGTGGCAAGGACTTTCTCTACAACTAATGCATTGGTCGGTGATGGCGTTGGAGGCGGCGGCAGGGCTTAATGAGTTCCTTTGTCGCTTGTCGTAGTGACACATGCGAAAAACACCTCCTGTGCCTCTAAACTTGTCGTGGAGAGTCCTCAGTATCGGATGTGTGAGACATGTAAGCATGTTCGCATGCTTTGCAGCCAGAACCAGAACTACACTGTTGTAACAGGTGATTAATAACTTGTTTACCGTTATATTTCATCATTCCGTTCAAGCGGGTGGGTGGGAGATGGTTGAGATAGGTACCAACGAGTATTTGCCCTATCAGCAGTTGTTTTTCGTTCGTTCCAGCCCTTTTTTATAGCCTCTGGGTAACAACAATAGCAACAACAACAACATCAACAATGACATTGACGACGACGACGACGACGAAGGTGGGTATAGTCATATGGTTTTGCGAAGGCGTACGGTATACGCACCTGCTGTGAGCCATCCGAAATCGGCCAAAACCCCCCATGGGACTTGTACTCCCCTTGCTCTGCCCCAACTAACTGTCAGCTTTGTGACAGTATCTATAACTGTGGGGCAATAATTCCTTAACCATTTCCGTGACACACAAATAAAAGTCACCGGATGTGGCTGGCTTTGCTGTGCTTGTTGTTTATAGGAGAATGCGATTTTTTCTTTTTTTCTTTTTTTTTTCGGGTGACAGAAGACAGATAAGTACTTTGGATGGAAATATTCTGTTTTTTTTTCTTTCGTTGTTTCTTACTTAGGTCACCCTTATTAATGACACCGAAATAAATAATTCACTTAAATTGATATTTACCCCCTGCTGTGTGCTGTTGCTATTTCTCTGGGTGATGCTTGCCTGCTGGGGTGAAATCGAAATGAGTGACATTTTGTTCGAGGATTTTATCTTTTTCTACTTTTTTTTTTATTTGTTCTTTCTTTAGAGAGAGTCCTTGTTGGGTGATTTTTGTCGTCTTCTCATCTGCCAGCTGATAAGTGTACATATTTATTCATAGACGGGAAATCATTTTGAAAATTGTCTTCGCGCAAAATATATCTATAATGCATCTTATTCGATTTGTGAATAAGATAAATGAATGCGAATGACTTTGATTGTATGGATGTATGTGAATGGTTTAATTGGGTATTTTTCTTTATGATGAAATTGGACATTTATCACCTTTTTCTTGTAATATGTAAAAGGGGTTTCTTTCATTGAACATTAATATATTCTTTATCTGAAATAAGAAGAAAGGGGAAAAATGGTTTGATGTTTGTTTTGAATTGTTTTATTTTTGAAGAATCAAGCAGTAGACAGAGGACAGAGAGGAGTTTCACATACATATTTGTTTAATTTTATTTATTAGCAATTATTGAGAGCGCAAATGATGTGTAAATCGAGTCTTAGTGCTTGGATTATAATTTTTGACACTAATTGAGTTGCCTTTTTGAAGAGGAAATACCCACTTTCTTTTATGTAAAATTAGGTTAAACTACTTAATATTCCTAGTTGTTGAATGATTTTGTTTTATACAATAGAAATGAGATTAAGTGTCATGGGAAATCAAGGGAATATGAATTTTCATCCATTCGAGCCGTGATTTGGTCTTTGTAGTAGCAGGAATAAAAAAGTAGCTATACCTACTCAGAGTTAAATTGCTGGTTATATAAGATATCTTAAAGCTGCATGGTCAATGCCTTCCATTAGTAATCTGGATAAAAAGAAAATATTATAATAGTTTATTGATATTGTTAACGTTCAGCATTTTCTCATTAATACGGAAGAAATTAGGCGTGTTTTTTTGGGACTTTAAATATAGTACAATGAGAAATTCCCAACAAAATGTATCCACTGCTGCCTATATTTTTGTATTTGATATATGGGACGCCTGATCAGCTATCAAAACACAAAATTGAATTAAATGAAAGTTAAAAGTAGAAATAAAACAAAATTATTAATAAAAACCAACTAAAAAAATGGGAAATATAACTATATATGTTTATATAATTTATGATTTAAATTGATTTTTCGCGTCTCTTTTTTCTTTGTTTGCCATTTGCAAGCTCGAAAATTGATTTGGCAGCTATTATACGAGGACTTCTTATCGAAATTAAATGCGTGCAGGATGAAATCATTTAAAATTTATAACTCAAAAGTCATCGTATAATAGCAGACTTATTACACATGAAGAAGATGACATTATTTGTGATAATTTGATAATAATTATAATTAGGACATGATAGTGTTCATTCATAACGCTTGACAGTTTGCAGAATATATGTCTATAAAATAAAGGATTTTATTTAAGATAGAATGGGATAATTTTTTACTTAGTCCAAAATTTGAAACAAAACATCAATGCACTTATGAAATACCCTGTTTAGACTGTGATTGCTCACTTATCCTTAGCCATGAGCTTATGGGTAAGATTTTGTCCTCACTGATTTCATCTACAAGACCATCGTCATGACGAAGCCAAAAGTCATAATCTAAACGGAGCTCAATCACTCAACATAACTCTGCTCTACGAACATAGCCGTCAAGAATTCGAGATACATAAAAGAATCAATCGTACCAATAACGAGACACCAAAATTCTGTTCAATCGAGTTCAATACTCTGACAGACATAAGAAGTTTATTCCGCAGCAGGATCCTACTTTACCTTTTATCGGAAGTGATTCTGCTGCCGATTTTGTTTTTGTAATTCATATAAAATTTCACTGCACTACGGATAGCTTTCCGAAAAAAAAAATACGCCTACCCAACTAACATTTCAGTTTCTATTAGCTTAAAAATATTGATATGCTGCATAAGGTGAATAAGGCTTCCATAAAGCTTTCTTCAAAAATAAATTTCTTATAGAAGCCATGATTTCAATAACTGCTACGTTAAAATAGTTTGAAAGCTAGATATAGAAAATTAAACGAGGCTAGCATTTATTTTCAGATAGACCTCTGTAAATTAATTTAAAGAAAGAACATCAAGCTGTGACTCTATGAAGATTCTATAGAGTTATTTTATTCCAGTTGTTGTCAGTCAGTCTTCAAAAGGTTTCCGTTACAATTTCCAAGAAGTTCAATCGAATTCTTCGCTCTGACATGTGAAATCTTAGACACGAGCCACTTTAAAATGTGAAATCTTAGACACGAACCATGAAATAAAATGTCAATTCATATTACAGAGGTTCAAACTTGTAAAAGACATTTTAAAGAAGCTTTTTTAAAAACAATTATTAAATATTATGTAAATTATTGTCTAGTTGCGTTAATGTCTATTAAAAATCTTTTGTTATAAGACATGTGTTAACACACTAATACAAATCCTATTTATACACCGAGTGAAAAAAACAGAATTTACATTAATTTAAATAAAATCAATTATAAAAATATCGAGAAAAATCTACAGCTTGTTTCCCCATATGAACGCGTATCTAAGGTTAGTTTTAAGAAACATTTTGAAATCCTAAAAAAGAAAATGGCTAATTAATTCTCGGGGAAAAATAAGAACCCATCTAGAATTTTAGTATTAAGATAGTTCTTAGATGGCCGAAAGCAATTAGCATTAAGTTATTCTAGTTTAACTTAGAGCGCCCGATTGGGGTCAGTAAGTTAGTTTTTAGATATTGATAAGTAGGCTAGTTTTTATGAATCTTTGTCTAGCTTTAAGATAGTTTTAAGAAAATGAAAAAAAATAAATATGAATTAAAAAAAAAAGAGTGCTTGACTGTCACATAAAAGTTCTGGGTTCAATCCCTAGAATCGTAAAAAACGCTTCAAAGAAATTAAAAAATAACCTCTGTAAGAGTTGTATTATTTACTTCTAGTAGATATTATACAACCTATCCATAAAAGCTCATAACTCCATTAAATGTGTGTTCTTTTTTCTATAGAAACCTTTCTGAAGCTATCTGTCAAAACCTAAGCTTCATTAATATTTCAAATAAGGCTCGTTTAAACTTCTATAAGACCGTCAAGAGCTTATTTTAGAACTTCGATAATGTTCTCCTTTTTATATTTAAGGAAATTTTACAGATGTTTCTAAGAAATTAGAAAGCTCAGTTAGGCTGAAAAGTTAGTTGGGTATTGACACATAAATACATTGGTTCTCAAAGATTCCCAAATATCATTTTTTAAAAGTTAAACGGTAAGTTTAAGGTTAGTGACGGAATCTTCCATAAAAAACGATCTCTGAATTTTGTTAGTTAGAAGCAATATCACTTCAAAAATAAGTATGACAAGGTTTACAATTTTAGAATACGGAAAAAAGTGGGATTTTGTGTTCTTTAAGTGGGCTTTTAAAGGGGGTGGAGTAACTGCCCACTTTTGACTATAAAATTATTAGTTTTGCTGATTTGTTTTAAACAATGTGTCCCTCTTTCGAATTTTTTTTATTTTGGGGGGCAAAATAGTTTCTGAGATTAAAAAAAGGGGACTCCAAAAGGGAGACACATGGTTACCCCAAGTTTGAGGGCTTATGATATTAAATACAAAAATGTAGCATGTTTTTTTCTTAGCCTTTGGTGGGGGTTTAAAACCAGCTTGGTTTTTATGTACCTTGTCTAGTCATAAATACTGATACAAGTCTCAGTGGCGTATATAGCTTCATTTCAAGGGGGGAGGGGATCACATCAACAAAAAAATTATACAAATTAGTATTAGTTTACTTTTTCTTTTTCGAGTTTGAGTTTTTTTGGAATGTATAGCTCTGCTGGTCCCACAAATATTACCATTTTTTTGGATTTCAAAGAGTTGGGGTCGAGTTTTTGGGAAGGTCAAAATTCGTTGCGCAAAATTTTACTTTCGAAATTTTGGTTTTAAAATTCAGAAGCAAGTTTTGAAAATGTAAAAAGAGTGTTTTTTTTCAAAATATGAAATATTATTAATTGTTAACCAAGTTGAAAAGTTATTCTTGTTTGTTTTATTTGAGAAAAAACTCAATAAACAGGATTTTATTGTTTATAATTTTAAATTACAAAATTTTGAATAGAATTAAAAAAAAAAATATTTTACCGAAAGAACTGAAAGAAGCAGAATTTTTAAGGACATATTCCTTTTTGAAAGGCTGAATTTCAAAACCAGAGTTTTGTCAACTCAAAATTTGTGGTCGTGTCTCGAGGGCACCAAAAATATTTTGTAAAGATTTTCTTGTTTACACTAAAAATAAAATGCACGGCTTGGTTACACGTACTTGCTCTTATGTTCATTACGCTGAGGGCTTAAGAACGTTATATGTAAAGGCATGAAAATTATGAAAGAAAAAATGTTTAAAAGCATGAAATACGATTTTGAAATAAGCTAAAATGACTTCTTGAGAGTTTAGAATGAAAAAAGAACACTTTATTAATTCCTAATTGAATATGATAGTTTGAAAAAATAATATTTAGTATCGTCGGAGCTGTTTTCTTAAATACTAATTCCTATATATCAAATTCTCAATACATTTTTACATACAAATCGCATGTAGATAAAATTTCAAAAAAAAAAAATTGTTAGCACGTTTTTGAAAATTGGAATTTAAAAACAAAAATTGAAACTTTTTTTCAAAATTCGAAAGCTTTATTTTTTTTAAGTTTTGATATGCACTATTTTTAAACCTTATTTGAAATTTGTATACAAACAAAATAATCTCAATCTGTTCAGCCAGATAATGAGAAAATTAACAACTAATAGAACGTTCTATGAGAAGTAATTAAAAGTTCCTATTTTTAAATTTCTATAGTTTTTGGTAGTAGGTATATCGCAGTAGCGCATCTATTTTTTCATAAATGATCTTTTGTCTGAAACTTCCAATCCATTAAATTTTTTTGCAGACGACAGAACCCTCAGCTTTTCATATTCGTTTCAAGATTCACTTCCTTTTTCTTCGGATGTGGAATTTGAACCGCAGCGTATGATAAGCTCATTAAATTCTGTTCTTAACAGCATTGTCGAATGGGGAATTAAAAATGGTGTAGAATTTAATGCTTCGAAAACTCAATGCTGTCTTCTGTCGTTGAAGCGAAATCCACCCCTTTTGCCACTATCCATAAGTGGTACTTGCATCGAGGAAACCAAACACCTTTCAGTTCTAGGTATGTACATCACAGACCACCTTCTGTGGAATGATCACATATTCGACGTCGCCAAAAACGCTGCAAAATGTTTAGGTTTTCTTCGAAGATGCAAAAAGTTTTTCTCCTCTTCTTATCTGGCTGCAATTTATAAAGCCTTCATTCGTCCAAAGCTTGAGTATAGTTCTCATATCTGGGCGGGTGCTCCTAAGACCCAATTAAATCTATTAGACAGAATTCAAAATAGAGCTTTAAAAATGATAGGTGATAGAGCTATAACGGAAGAAATTGCATCTCTCGAACACCGCCGCAATGTTTCGTGTCTTTCATTATTTTATCGCTATTTTTACCGGCAATGTTCTAGTGAATTAGCCAGTTGCATTCCTCCCCTTAAACAATTCCGCCATAATACTCGTAGTTCTACGAATGCTCATCAGTTTACCCTTGAGCCAAACTTCGGACGTACTGTTAAGTATAGAGATTCTTTTCTTAGTCGCACTTCCCGAATGTGGAATGCTTTACCTGATTCTGTATTATTTCCCTCCCATTTTGATATTCAAAACTACAAAACCAATGTGCATCGATATCTCCTCTTGAATCCTTCCCTATTTTCCTAACGCTCGCACTGTGTTCAATCATTTTAAGGGTAGTCACTACCCCTTTCGTGCGTGCTTATTATAAAAAAAAATCTAGGATTTGGCTTTGAGGGAGAAAGTGGTGCTTGAACTATTTTTGTTAGTCTTCTCAATCCTCATTGTAGTAATGTAGGCCAGTGGTAAGAGTCAAATTTTTTAATACTGATTAATGAAAAAAATTATTACTGCTAATTGAGCACTTGAACCTATTCACAATGTCAAGAACGTCACACTGTACCAAAAGGTTGTTAGAATATTTTTAAAGAATCAAATATATTTCTTTTAATTCTGAATGTTTTTTAAAGGATTTATACATCTAAGCCATACCTACCCAAAACATGCTAAATCTTAGCTCCCAAATTGTTCTTCAAACACCAACTAAAATGTTTGCTATATTTTAACATATGTCATTTGTGAAGAAAATATCAAATAAAACAGTTGCTCTTCTCTTAATACAAATTTTACTCAACCATTTCAAAGAATTTGTTTTCGATATATCGAGTGAATTTTTTAAAACAAAATGGATTTTTCCCTTTAGCTTTGATAAATTGTTTCTTGTCAAGTATTTCTTGACTTCGATTTTTATTTTACCAAAGTAAAGTTCACCTAAATCTCATGAAAAAAATAAGCTGTTACAAATTCGCTCCAGAATAAAACCGCGAATAACTATTTCGAGCGCTTAATTTTGACAGATATGTTACATTACTAAGAAACGAAAATGTATTTTTTTTTCAACAGTTGCTTACCACTCGGCTAAAATACTGAAATTAATTTTGAAGAGAATTTTGTCTTGGAGTAATATTTTAGAGCAATCGAAAACCAAAGAAAGAATTTAGACTAAAATGCGATTTTTAAGGAAGTTTTGAAATAATCAAAATATCTTCGAGTTGCAAAATCAAACTAAAATAAAAGCCATGAATTCAATTTTGTGGACACTGATTGCTTATTAAACAAAAATTTTGTGATGCTGTTGCTCGAAAACATTTCATGCAAATTATCGATACCAAAGTTTTTTAACCTTAAGGATATGGACAGATTAGCTAAAAAAACTGCATATTTCAATTGAAAATTTTGCCAGTTTCTTTTTCTTTATATGGATTTTGACAGAAGTTTCGACTTAAATGGGGAAATTGGCAGTTTTGAGAAGTACATGAACAGACCTCTTTACTCCTGTGGTCAAATTCATAAGGTTCTCTTATAATGAATTCTATCGATATCGAATGATAGAATTCATTCCTTCATTAAAGATTAAAAACAATATCAATTTTTATTGAAAATTTCACTTGAAAAGGAACTTTCAAGGTAATATTTTTCACTCTATACAGATTCTTATATTTACCTGAATTCCGGTTTTTGAATTACTGAAAAAAGTTTAAAATGAATATATCAGATGCTATCATTTACCTCTTCATTTGCATTCAACATGTGAATTTGCTTAATGAAAATCGTTTGTTTCACTCAGTTCTGTTTTCTTTTCGTTCAATTCTATAGAGCCAAGAGTCTTGACTAAACACCTTTCACGTCCTACTGTAACTGCCTGACAGAATGAGCGACTGAGCTGGAATAAAATGTCAAAAAATGCTGCAGTAAAACTTAAAAATTGTCTTACTCTTGCAGCTCTAGCTGCAGCATTTTTGACATCTATTCCAGCTCCGTCTTTCATTTTGTTCTGGCAGAAAGTTGTTAAGCCCCAACAACGTTTTCTTGTTCGGTTCTCTTGAAGTTTCGGAAAACATCAGGTTACAACCAAAATTAATAAGCCCCAACTTTGTTGAACGTCTTTAGACCTTAAAAAAAAATTCTCATTTCAATATCTAATTGCCTTAAGGCTTGATAAAATTTTTGTAGGCATAAATACCTAAGTCCCAACTTTAATTTTTAGCTTTTCTTTGATTTTTTGATTTGCTTTGTTTTTTAAATATTTTTTCATTGAAATTCCTCGGGGCTTAGAAAAAACATACTTTCATTAAAATTTTTCAGCCCCAACCTTGTAATAGTATTAGTACAAGTTCCTAAAGGTTTGAAAAAACACAACTAACATATATTTTTTAGCCCGATCTTGAATACAAAAGTAAAACATCATAATGTACGGCATTTTTCTATTAAATTAATTTAACTAATCGTCTATGGGGGGGGGGGGGGAGGCAACAGAGGCTGAAAAAAATCGCAAATTAAAAAATGGTTCTTTGGGCTTTGGAAATGGAGTTATCAGTTTCCATAATTTGCTAGGTACTCAAGACAACAATCCACATGTTAAAAAACAAATAAGATCGCTTAAGCTGCAATTTGTGGCTTGCCATTGTTGGGCAAATGGTAACCGCACCATGTTTTTTTGAATACGGTTTTAAATTAAAAACCCTATCTGAAATTGCTCATAACGCTTTTGCCAGATTTATTAGAAAATCTCCCTTTGGCTATAACAGACAATCAAATACCAAATTTTTTTTTGTTTTTGAGTTTGAAAATTAATTTTTCAAAAACTGTTCATTCACACAACTTTATTTAAAATGAAAATTAAAGGAGAGATGTCTGGCTTTTCAAATAGGTCATTTCAAATTTTACCTTTGTTTTTAAATATTTTTTTTCTGTTATTTAAGTAAATTTTTTAGAAAATTCCCCCTCCCACCTAAACGGGGTGAAAGAGGCCCCCTTCTGTACGATTTTTTCTTGTATTAACCTAACCTACTCGCTCTTGCTTTTTGGTGAACCTTATTCGGCTTATACAAAGTGATCAGTATAACTTATACCAACTTATACAGATCACTGTGTATAAGCTTGCTACTAAAGAAAATGATATGATTGGTATACGAACTTAATATTTTTATATTTCTATTATTAAAGCAATAAACTAAATTATTTGCCTAGCTTGCCCCTTAATAACAAAAGGCATCTAAAATAAATCAAAGTTAATTTATCTAATAAAAAAGTTACCTCAACCATAATGTGAAACCTTTTTTTTTGTTGGGTCCAGACATCACATCAACATAAATAATATCCCTTTTAAGGACTTTCTATAAAACCCATAGTACCATACTCGCAAGCAATTCACTTGAGGATTTTGAGTATTTTTTTTTTTTTCAAATACTCGTAGCATTTGCATGTATCGACACTTCATCGATCATTTCCGTGAAACCACTACATCAAGTGCAATCTGTTGAGAAATAAAAAGGATATTCCAAATATACACCATCGATAGCTCCTTTTTACACCTTAAATAAAAAAAAAACAAAAATACTTTAAAGAAGGAAAGAACTGCCACCAGCTCAAGAAGAGAAAAATCGCTTAAAAGGCCATAAAGGTGTTGTGTGTACCCGTAGGTAAAGAATACCCCATAAGCCCCAGCAAAATGGAATGGGGGACCAAATTTGAATGCCATTTCGTTGCACAAGAGCTGGCACAAGATGGCGCATTAACATTCGGGTGCGCGAAAACCCTCTTAAGTGCATTTTCATGACCTTGCCATCTCTCTCGAAACCACATCGCATCGGTGGTGTAGTTATAGTCATATGGGAATGGCGATATCACCCAATATACCCGAACGCATCGCATCGCAGTATTGCATTCTACATATACATATGCGAAGGTACATGAGGTAGCAGTCCCCCCGGCCACCATCAGAGCCCAGACTGAATTATATGACTGACATAAATAACCATTGAGAGACTCATAAAGTATATCCTGGCAAAACTGCCAGGTATGCAGCTTTTCAGCACTGCGTTAAGTTTAAAATTATTATGTGATATTCTTCCAAAGGGTTTCTGTGGTTCTTCTCCGTCATCCTCTTCGGTTTTTTTTTTCCAGGATGATGGTGTATTAATGGCACTCCATATATAGGATAAAGCTGCACGTTTATAGCTTCCTTGGAAATTTAAATGGGAACAATTTTTTTATAGGAGGTGATTGAATGCATTTTGCATCTCATATCAGTGTGATTAAGGATGCAAGCGCATAGCGTTTAGGAGGGATTTGCTGCATTTAACGATTATAGCCGGATTCGTTTCGATATAAAATAATATGGTAAGCGATTTGTAAATGTTTAAACTATAAACCATTAAATTGTTATTGTTATTATTATTTGTTTATCAGTGAAAGTGATATGAGTATATAAATGAGGTGCTGTAATGTTTAAGTCTTAAAACATTAAGTGATGTGGATCGATCAGAGAAGACTCTCAAGTGAATTAAGAACTTTATGAAATGGAAAAATTAAATTCATCACAAAATTTTGCATACTTTCAGCAATCCTGGACCACAAAAGCTTATGGTCTTAAGAGAGCTTAGAATATAATTTTTATTTCTGCATAATTTGATTAGTTTCTGAATGATTTTTTCTCCATTTTCATGGTTCTGGCAATACTTAGCAATTAAAAAAGGAAAAGTCTCCAAAAAAATACACATCTTGAGCAGAACTTCACAATATTCAACTATTAGGTAACTATAACTAATTGAGGAAGCTATAGGGACTTTGCCTTCTTTAAGCTCAACTTAAAATTCAGTGAACGATTTAGAACCAGTTTTTCAGTTCAGGGTTAACTCTGAGTTAAATCAGAGTTTGCTTACCCTGAAAATAAATTTGGTCCCTGAGTTAATTCACCAAAGTAGGTGAGTTAACTTAAACTGAAAAACACGTTTCTGGAGTTAACTCAGGTTTAACCCCGAGACAAGGATGAGCTCGCACTGAAAAACTGGCCCTTACTCACTTAACTTTTAACTTTCTCGAAGCTTACCCCCACCAGTAGTAAGAGGTTTCGTTTGAATGACCGGTTTATGTAGGAGAAGTAGGAAAAACTGTCCCACCATTTCTTACTTCGGATTCAAAGAGCAAGATTTTTAGTTCAGGGTTAACTCTGAGTTAAACAAGAGCTAGCTAGTTCTGAGAATAAATTAATCCCGAGTTAACTCAGAAACAGTTTTATAGTTGGAAATTAACTTTATCTTTCAGTTGCCAAAAATCTAGGGCCATCGATGTGTGACACAATGGATATCACCCTTCACGCATGAGAATGGAGATGGCGCAACAACGGAATTGCACGGACAATAATATTTTCAGTACTGAAATCAAGATGGCTCAACAACTGAAAAGGCACTCAGTTTGGGCCCTGATAAACCCCGAGACAAGGATGATCCCGCACTGAAAAACTGGTCCTTAGTTTGGAGACGAACGCCTCAATTGTCGCCTGAGGCTTTGGTATTAGTAGATCTATCAGAGCGAAAGCCTGCCGTTATGATTGCCACGAGGGGACCTAGTATCTGCTGATAAGTGCCATCAGAGGCATAACACACAGGGCCGGATTTCTTCTTTTTGGGCCCTAGTCCTTTAGTGTAAATAGTGCCCTAGTTTTTTTTCCTTGGTCTGTTAACTAAATTGTGAAATTAACTTGGACTCATCAGTGACGTAGTGAGGGCCTTCTCATACGCAATTTGTATTAAGTTCAGTTCAAATTACATGAATTCTTTTACAAAAATTAACTGTAAACTATATCCAACAAAGATTAGAATTTCTAATCATTAAGCTGGAAATTTTTTGCCCGGGGCCTGTTTATAAGTACTTGAAAGTTTGAAAGACAATAAATCTGTTCTTGAACTCACATAAATCAGCCAAATTCTACCCAATATTGCCAAAGTTAGCCCAAACCTGTTCGTGTACTAAAAATGTGTTTAGTTTTTTGGCAGGAAAGAACGCTCACGATATAGAAAAAGTTCCTTCTTCCTGACAATTCTTGCAAAGTCCTAAGAATTTTGTTTGGACACAAGTTGTTGGTTCTCTATTCTGTCAGTTGAAAATAACAACAAAAAAAGCCATTGCTTTCTTTTAGGTTTTTCTTGTAAAAGTTATATTTTATTTCTTTAGTTTTGTTTCTTTTTAGCTTTATAATTTTTTTGAGCAGTTTGAAAATCTTCTTTCTGTCGTGATGCCCTAAGCCTGGGCCTAGTTGGCCTTATGGAAAATCCAGGACTGGCAATTGGTAATTCCTGTTGATTAATTGCCACCGGAACGATACTAACTGCCGAATGGTGCCACCATAGGTGGTGTACTTGCTGAATAGTTCCACCATTGCATTGTGCCTGCCGATTAGTGCAACCAGGAGCGTAGTTACATCTGACAGTGTCTGCAGGAGCATTCTATTTGCTGATTAGTGCCACCAAGAGCTTTGTTTTTGCTGATTACTGTCACTAGAAGCATATAATCTGCTGAATAGTGCTCCTAAGGGCGTTGTACTTGCGAAAATAGTACTTGCGGGAGCATTGTACCTGCTGATTAGAAGTTAGTGTCACCAGAGGAATATAATCAGCTGAATAGTGCTACTACTTGTACTTGTTATCGCCATCAGGGGCGTAGTTACATCTGAAAATGTCACAAGAGCATTCTACTTACTGAAGCATATAATCTGCTCAATAGTGCTGCCTAGTACTGCATATTGCTGCGTTGTACTTGCAAAAATAGTGCCAGCAGGAGCATTGTACCTGCTGATTAGTGCCACCATGGGCTTATAGTACAGAACAACAAGTTTACTAGTCTACAATTACTTGTTAAACAATTGAAAATCTTTCCTGTTACTCATTTAAAAGCGTAACCATTGTCAACTGAACAAAATTCCCTCGACTTGTTGAACCAGTTCAATAAGTAGGTAGTTCTTACACGATGAGTCGTGAAGTCTCCGAAAAAAATATTATATCTAAAATCAGCGCTTTTCTCTTATTAGTGGACGAATGTTATAAGTAGGAAGGACTTTTAGTAAGATAATCAACATTTTGTGCACCGCACACGGAAAACACACGTGACTCTATTTCAAAGTAATTTTTTTTTTTTTTTAATATATTTGTTCATTTTTGATTCTCACAATCACTATTCGGTTCAGAATAAAAATATAAACACTTTATAAACCAAATTCCTTACCACTTAATAAATTCTAAGCAATCTTCCCGATTCCATCAATTGATACACACTACTGCAAGAATTTGTTACTGACTTGTTGACTTTGAACAAGTCCGCAACTGTCAGTTGAAATTTATAAACAATTCAACAAGTTTATTCTTTATTATTTGAACTTTTGTCGTTTTTAGTTACAGAAACAATAGATTTATGAAATTTACCACTTGTTGAAAAAAGCCAAAACAATTGTTTAAGGTCTCCTAGACTTGTTGTTCCTATAGTTACACAAAAATTAAAGAGTTCTTGAATATCACTTGTTCAACAGGCACTTTATGTATTGTGTTATAGGCCCCTGGTGGCCTTATTCAGTAGGAACTACCAACCTAGGGCCTATAACACAATACATAAAGTGCTTGTTGGACAAGTGAAATTCAATAACTTTTTAAAATTTGTGCAACACGGAACAACAAGTCTAGGAGACCTTAAGCAATTGTTTTGGCTTCTTCCAACAAGTAGGAAATTTCATAAATCCATCCTTTCAGTAACTGGAAACAACAAGAGTTAAAAAAACAGAGAATAAACTTGTTAAATAGTTGATAAATTTCAACTGACGGTTGGCGGACTTGTTCAAAGTCAACAAGTAAAAAATAAAGCTTACAGTAGCGTTTATCAAGTTTAGAATTTTTTTAGTGGTAAGGCATTTGGTTTTTAAAGTGTGTAGGTTTTTATTCTGAATCGATTAGTGATTGTAAGAATAAAAAATAGACAAATATGTTTTAAGAAAAAAAAAAAAATTACTTTGAAATAGAGCCACATGTGTTGTCCATGTGCGGTGCACAAAGTGTTCATTATGTGACTGAAATTCCTTCCTACATTTAACGATCGTCCACTTATAAAAGAATAGCGCTGATTTAAGATAAAATATTTTTTTGGAGACTTTACGACTTATCGTTTAAGAAATACATACTTGTTGAAGTGATTTATTTTTTATTGAGTTACAGAAATAATTTTAACTTGTTGAACAAACATAGTTAAAAAAGTAATTGTTGACTAGTTGACTTGTTGTTCTGTGTTATATAGGCCCCAGGCAAGGGCGGATCCAGACTTTGCCCCAGGGGGGGTCACGTTTCTTAAAATTCCAATAACGTATTGCACCCAAAAATAATTTTTATTTACGATATAAGGCTAGTTTTGTATTCGAGCAAAGTGGGTTGCACAATTCTGTCTGGTAGTCTGTCTGTCTTTTCTTTGACCTACAGCTACAGCCTAAGCCACTGAAGCGATTTTCTTCAAATTTTTAAATAATTTTTTTTTTATTCTTCGGAGGGGATATTTCTTACCTTTAAAAATTATGGTACTTCCTATACAACCATTAAGAAAAAGCTTACTTATCTGAAAAATGGCTTTAACGAACTTAATAAAAAACAGTGGATTACTGTAGGTATGGTGAACATTGAGGAAACAAATCTGAAAAACTGTTAATAACGGTACCATCCATTTAAGGGTTTTTGAACTTCGATTTATTCAAAGAATTTCAATCAAAATTTGCATGCAAAAGCTCCATAAAAATCTCAATAATATTGCAAATCAAAATATAAAATAAATGTTGGCCTTTTAAGAAGATATTGATTTTTTTTTGAAAATTCAATATTTCAAGAACGCGTTGATAAATTGTTTTGAAACTAGTTTATAAATGTATTTTAAAATTAATTATTATTTAATTTAATATAAAAAATTGCTTTTTAAGAAAATCGCTACAACGATTTGAATTTTTTCTTGTGCTAATATTTCTTCAAGTAATCAAATTTGTTTTAAGCTTCAAGCTTTTTGAAAAGTTGTTAAACAAATAAAAAAAAAAATTTAAATGCCCTTATTTTATATATTTTTATATTTTTTATATATGTTATTACTGGCATATTTTAAAAGTTCTTAATTACAGGCAACTTGAACATCAGAGCAAGTACCTGCAATACAGACGTACATTTTATTTCCATTGAAAATATTTTTTTTGAATAAATTAATTAATTAAAGAATTGAAGCCAGAACCATCATGCCACTAGACACTAAAAATATTGTTAAGGAAAAGTTTATTTTTGCCCTTAAAATCTTAACTCATTTACAATAAGATCGTATTTATTCTACAAGATCTATTTATTATTCTGGCAACTAGAAGCTACTTTTGTTATACTTACCACTTTCCTTAATGAAACGTCAAAATTACAAAATAAAAAACTTTGTATTCCCAAAATGGTGCATCCAAGTTAGTGGGAAAGCGTAAGCAATTACTGTCTTGGGAAAACGAAGTAAAATGAGGTAGTTTTTCCATAAAAAAAAGGTTTGCTACCACTCATGTCTTCGAGTTGCTCTATACTTTAAGTTACTTCAAAAGTTGATCGCAATTAACAACTTAGTTGCCTAATGGTTGCTTGACCTTGATTTTGAGATTAGGCAAGCGATATGTTATTAAGGATATTTACAAAGAATATATGCGATCAGTAAAAAGTCCAAAAAGTTTAATTTTATAAATTTGTTGAGTTGAAAATTTTGAATCAACTGTAAAAGTTTTTCCAAGTACCGCCCAATTTTTCGCACTTCACTGTGAGAAATTTGCAAGATATCAAAATCTAAAATATCGAAATTGCAGTATTTATAGATCTTGAAAAATGATATCTCACACTAAGTAAAAATAAAACATAGCATTGTCACCTCACAATCTTGCAAATGTCAACCAAAATCTCGAAAATTAAAATCTCGAATACCTGCTCAAAATTTAGTGGTCACATAATAAGCGGGATTTTTATTTGCAAGATCTCGAATGCGAGTTTTTCATTGGCACGGTTTTTGTAATTTGTGCTCAATTCAAAAGGCCGTTGATAAGGTCAACTAGCTACATTAATTGGTTGTGGATTTGTTCTAATGGGATTTTAAAGTTTTTTTTTAAAGTCATTCCAGGTCACTGAACAGAATTTTTAGGTACCTTATTAAGGTTATATAGGTATTAGAAACAAATATTAAATATTGTTATTAAAGGTCACCTAGATTCTTTGGTGACATACATTTTTTAAATGAATTTTCAAAGTTTTTTCATGGTTCAGTATTACTTTTTGAAAATTCTATGTCTGAAAAATTATCTACTGTTACTACCTGCCCTTAAATGACCAGTAACCTTTCGAAGAGTACATATACGGGATGCCATGAAATTTGTCATCTGATTCGATGTACGGTGTCAGAAATGTTCACAAAATCATCAAATCAATTTCAAATTATTTTTAAGGTAAAACAAAAAGTAGAGTTCTGTATTATTCTTGAAATGAAAACTTTTATTGTTTTTCTGGCAGAAGAATTATTTTTTCAACTTTTCACGAACGATGTACATATCGCCGGCTTTCTGTCAAAACCTATTAAGTCCTTAAATGACATTTTAATGTACTTTTAGTCAACAATAATTACTGAATTCGAATATCAATGTCTAGTTACTGTGTCATGGTTTCTTTTGGCTCTATCAACCAGCTTTAAAACCTTTCTTTATCTTAAAATTCCATTTTATTACCTTTTAAATCGGTGTTTTGTGTCTTCTAAGCAATTTTTCAAATTTAAATTTTTTTTCACAGAAGGCCCTCGATACGTATATTTTACTTTGATTTTAGTGTTTTAATTCTTTAAATACTCACAGTTAAATAAAATAAATTTGAAGGCGGATAATATCCTATGAGCAGTGAAATTTTTTGTTTATGATTGAATTCATCTGTCTAATAAAAATCAGGGAAAAGCCCCAGGGGGGGGTCATGACCCCATGAACCCCCCCCCCCCTTGTATCCGCCAATGGCCCCAGGGGTGTTGTATCTACTTGCTGATTAGTGCCACTAGGCGCATTGTACCTGTCGATTAGTGTTTATTGCCCGCCAACCAGTTCTAGTATTAGTTTCAAATATGGAAAACCAGTTCATCCACTACAACAGTATCACGTTTTGAAAATAGATCAACTTATCATCAGTATATCCGCAGTGAGGACGAGAGAACCACTCAACAGCCTACATTGATACCAATTTTCAGATAACACCAATTTAATTAAAAATAATTCCAAGTGAAGGGTTCAGGGAAAAAACGACTAAAATCCACTTAAGAAAAAAAAAAAAAAAAATAATGATGCATAGTCAGCACACATTCTAAAAAAAAACCTTTTTCAAAATGTTTTGTCTGTTGATCTAAAAATTAATCAAAACAATATTTAAAAAAATGCAATTTTTCATCTGGAACTCTCATTTGTTATAAATATTTGAGTTGTTTGAATTCTGATTTTGCATTAGGTTCAAGAGACCCTTTTCTTGTGAAGTTTTATGTCATTCTCATCAAGATGGGCGTGGTAAGACCGGCCAATCATAACAATATCGACTAAAAAGCAAAAAGCACAACATCACTGTCTTTAAATATTTCAAATTTGTAGTTTTATTATGGTAACACTATATCACAAAATTCCATGTGATAGGTCTTTTCTTAAACACTAATTTCTGAAAATATTGCTTCGAATACTTTAATTAATTTTTCACATAATTCGTTTTTCACATAATTGCTCCAAATTTCATCCCATTAATTTCTTCCTCTCTGTTTCTTATTCTATTTGGTCAAAAACTGGACCAACAAAATGTGTTCATTCTACCATTATTATTGTCTTGTTGAATAAAACAATAGAAAAGCGCTTATTCAACAAATTATTCAACATGCAATTCTAGTGCATTATAAAGCCATGCATATCCCCCTCTCTCTCTCTCTCTTATCATCACCATATAGCATCGATGTGATACATTCTCAGTGATGCCATTGTCTATTCAGATGAAAATCTCCAAAAACACTGCTTGCATTTTCATTTATTTATAACCAGGCCATAAATAATTCTCACAAACATAATGGAAACAACGCGAAATCCAGTTTTCACAATTTGTGACTGAATATATGCTACGAGTATGCACTTAAATAATAAATAAGCTCACATATGTTTGTTTGAGTATTATGTATGTTTGTCTGCATCAAAATCAGGACACACCATCTCCAATGGCTGTCCCAAAAACTCAACCCTCTGAAAATGTGCCTAAATATGTGAAAAAAAACTACATACTCTTGATAAATAAAAATAGTCAACTCCATTTATCATTAGGTAGGCACTTTGGATTGGCAACACATATACAATACATACTTATGTAGTTATATATGTATTCCTCTCTCATACTGCTCTGTTAAATTGACCATCATCATTAAGTTTAATTTTCAGAATTATTTTCGCTACTTTTGTTTTTGTCACATTTTATTATTTATTAAATAGATATAATTAATTACATTAATATAACAAGTTGAGAGCAACAAAATCCGCACCTAATCCAAAACAGCCAGAAAAGTGGCCCGAAACCAAAAATATATATAAGTGCCTTCATCTGCTTTGCCACTTCACTTAATAGAATGAGAAATAATATATATATAAGGTGAATTTCACAAGTTTTGTATAATAATGCTATTGAAAACACCAAGGATTTTTATCATTACACTCAGAGAAAAAAGCAGGTACAATTAACCGATTTCTGGCTTATTATTTTTAGGTTGTTATATTTCAACTCGGTAGATCATGTTAATTCCTTAACCAGATATCTGATTTTAGTGTCGTGTTAAATCAACGTAGGTTGCAGGTAATATCTGCATGACATCATGGGAAATTTAACACTGCCTTGAAATAGTAAAAGTGTAAATTTTACCTGAAAATCTTGCTAATTTTACCTGTAAATTAAGTTAACTTTTCATGAAAATCTAATTAAGAACATGAATAAAATATTCAATGTCCTGTTAATTTAACATGAAGATCTAGTTAATTTAACATGATTCAATATTGAATCAACCTTGTATCCGGTAATTATTATGTCTTTGATTCATGCGTCTAGGTCCCATTTCTACAGCTGCTTACCGTTCAATTAATTTTGCATTATTCTGAAAGAAGAGAAATTCATTACTTTGTTTATTATTTTATTTAAAAAATACTCTCGTGATACTTAGTTTTGAACTGGGAACCTCTCACACATGGAGAAAGCACGCATGCCCTGGGCCACTGCATAAGAAACTTGTGCCAAATATCAATAAGTTGAAATTGATTTTGTTTGGATGAACTGTGTGTGTATGTTTTAACACTGGTATCACGTTGAAATTAACTGGCAGAGTATCCCTTTAGTATGAGGCCAGGTTGAATTCAACAAGTAAACATTGTAAAATTAACCATATAAAACGTTACTTCAACCGGATTCGTGGTAAAACAGAAATTCACAATACACAGTGTTAAAAAAAACATGATCTCAGTTAAAATAAGTACTTTATTCTAATTTCTTGTTTACCAGAATTTAGTGTTAAAGTAACAGGTAATATGGACAACCAGGTTGATTTAGCACTTAATTTAAGGTTATTAAAATCAGATAAATTTCTGAAATGTCGGTAACTTTTTATGGGATTATGCACCTTGTAAATTTAACAGAGCCCATGTTAATTATTTCCCTGGCTTTTTCTCTGAGTGTATGAATAATAAATGTTTTTTTCGCGAGGTACTGCCTCTTGGGAGGAACTGACAAATCCTCCAAGAGTATACTTGTCATGAATAAGTGCTTCTCATCTAGCCGTTCGGAATCGGCAAAAAATTGTAGGTCCTCTCCATTCCTGTCAAAAATACGCATACAGGAACGGTTTAGAGTTGTAAGTCACTAGGCCTTGGTTCTTCACGAGCTGTTGTGCCACCAAATTTATTTTTTTATTTTTTGTATGAATAATATGTTTATTTTGGGCAAAACTGCTACTTAATTGACTTTTGCGTTTCTGAGAGAATGGTCAAACTTGTCTCCTTTCAATACGTTTGGTATAGCTCCAGTTACTAAGCTTAATTTAACAATTTCACATATAAAAGTTTTTGTTAAAAATTTAATTAGGGTTTTAAAAAAACTATACAAAATTAAGCAGGAAAAAATTTGCAAAACCAAAAAAAAAATTAAAGATTCTTAAAGTTTTTTTTTATTAAACTCCGCATCAAAGCCATAGCCAGGGGCCATCACTATCACAGGGGTTTGATCCTCCTCTTTGAAATTTTGAGAAAACCATTTGTAAATCTTAATTTTCCGTTTTAGTATGAAATTTATACACAAATTTCTGAATTTCTGAAGCTCACTTTGTACATAATTTTTAATGAACATAAGTATGAAACCTTGATGATTGCTTAAAGTCAGCTTAAAATGAAATTCAAGAACCATAAGTCGAAACTTTCTTCCTTCTGCATTCTTATTTCCTCAGAAAGGAAAGTGAGTTACTTAAAACGTTTGAATAAAAACACTTTCTAAATTCTCAAATGATTGTATTGATCACAAAATTAAAATACAGTAGACTCCCTTTAGGTCGAATTTTCACCGGATATCAAAATCTGTTCGAGTTAGAGAGAAAGAGTTTTGCAAAAAATGTGATTTAGAGAGAAAAAAATAAAATATAAAAATTTGAGGGAAGTACAAAAATATAGCAAACTTTTTTTTTTGTTAGAGTAGGGAAATTCAACTTGGCGGAAACAATTCGACTGCAGTCGGTAACCAGTTAAATTATCTACATGATTGATTAAGCTACCCCAAAATTGGCCGGCCTAGGAGTAATTGTGGTTAAGATGGTAGAAACTGAAAATCTTACAAAATACGAAATTTTAAGCTTTTTTGGGGGCTCCATAGCTTGGTAGTGGCTGTACAAAAATATTTCCTGGATAATATTTGTAGGAAATTTTTTTTTCCACAAGTTTGCATATTATGTTTTTCATTAAAATACACTGGAAAGCAATTATTGTAAAGAAAAACGTTTTTTGTGCTTTTTTTTATGGTTTTAAAGAAAGTGAAGGGGGCGTGGTTGTGGATATTTGGAATTTTCATCTACCAATCATACCAAACCACATATCAAAAATTTAGAACTACCTGACCTTTTGCATGGTAAAACCTCTCTATTTACTGGAATATCAGGGAACAAAGGAAATGTTCAAAATTTTAAGAAACGAAGAAAAGAAATTAAATCATATTTTCTAGATTTTGAGTTTCGTTCGTTAGTAAAATTCATTTTCCTTCCAATTTTACACTGGGAACCGGAAATTAATTAGAATTGGCTAGGAAAGGACGGGACGGGTTCGAATGCTTGGCGGTGGCATGCTGGCGGTGCATGGCTAAGCTCGCCGGTAGTAGGGGGGGATCTTGCCCCTCAGCCAAACCTCACCTTGCTTAAAAATAAAATTTCATGCTAAACCTAAAACTTTAAATGATCCCAATTACCAAACTGCTGCGCTTAGAGTGGTTTGCAGTTGTTGTCACAAGCCGGCTTACCCTCCTGTAATCTGTTTGGCCATTTCTACATTATATTCCCCTTAATTGTAGATGATTTGCTACAGCATCACTCCATACCGTTCAGAACTCTAAAAACTCTTTAGATAACGTTTGAAATTATACTTTTTTTTTTAAAAGAAAGACAACAAAAGGAAATCGAAAACGGTTAGAAATTTGAAAAAGATCATTAAAAAAATTATTAACTGAATTACTTTACTCACTTTTAAAATTAAATACTCGTAAGGCTATTGTGCCAATACCGATACACTCTCGCTACGATAAAATATTTTTTTACATAAGAACCAATGAGTGGATCGAAATCGTATCAGGTATCGTTGATGGGAATATAGTCATGGTTTCTGCTTTATTTGCTTTGTGGATAAACTATTTAAACTGAAAATATTGCAAAAATAAATTAAACTTTTTGAACTTGAAACTCGTTGCTTTTACTCGTTAATTTGACTGGTTACTTTAACTTGTTTCTCTTACACCCCCCTTGAACTAATTGTCTTGCTACGACCTTGCTCCGCATGGTTTTTCTTGAAGCAACGATTTGTTTAAGACGTCTTTGAAGCAAGCAGAACAATTAAAAGCCAGATCAATGCTGCCATGGTAGGAATTTGCAGTTTTTTTTGCAATTTTTTATGCATTTTTATTCCGGATTTTGCAATTCACCACACCAAATAGTAGGTGTCACAAACTGCACTGCTAACTTCACTGGGAAGTTGACAGAACCACGCTTTTTTCTGTGACGGAGCTAGATAAAAATTTGCAATGAGTCTCGAAACTTGAAGCTATTTATGCACTTCAAGAAAAACTCTGTTCAAATTTTGAAGTCCAAATTTATCAAAACAAAAAAAATCCAAAAAATATGTTTTGTACTGTTAACTACCCTGTAAAGTTAGCAGTACATGTTTTTATTTTAGCAAATGAGTAAGCTAAGAAATTGCAGTTATGGACCAAATTTGCAGTTTCTTACGCACCTCAAGAAAAAACTCAGTTCAAATTTTGAAGTCGAAAATTGACAAAAAAAATCAAAAAATTCATTTAATAATTCTTATAATTTCTTGCTGTGTTTGCCCAAACGCCTCTTTTTTTTATAAGGTAGAGCTGGTTCCTTTCGACAGTGGAGAACCTAAGACTCCCATGAATGTTTTTTATACAACAAATAAGTAAAAAGTGATAAGTAAAAAGTTCAAATTTACACACAGCCGGGCAAAAGCTTTTCAACAAAACGATGAGAAACAAATTGGTTACTCTGTTTGTATGAGAATTCCATAGTTCCAAACGGTTTCAAAACATTTTTCGCTAATCAAATTTGACTGCAAAAAAAAGGTAAAGTCATCGGCAACTTGTGATTGTTGTTTTACTGCTTGTAAAATTTCAACTGTCTGGGTTGCGATTTCTCAACAAAACACGGTTATTATAGGTTTTTTTTCTGAACCAAGCGCACTCGGAGTGCTCTGAATTAATTTTGAAAAGCTCTGATCTGAGCAATATGCTTGTGTTCAGCATTTAACTCTGTCTGCTCAGTTATTTTATTCTGAGCTCATAGAGCGCGCTCTGATCAAACTCAGAACACTCTCAGAATGAAAAAAGAAACGCAATTTTTTATCTCTGGACCCTCTGAGCTAAAAAAGAAACGCAATTTTTTGACAGTTCATAGGCTCTGCTCTGAACTAGAAAAACGCATTATGATTTGTTTTTTTATGGAAATAATGGAAAACTACGAGATGAACGCATACAACAAAATAATTGAAGATTTTTTAAAGAAATCAAAAGAAGAACAAAATATTTAATGAAAAACGGTAGAAACAATAATCTGCAGTGCAATTTTCGAATATCAAAAAGTCTGTGGATGGATAGATTGAAAATCTGTAAAATGCAGATAAATCTGCACTCATGGCAACACTAAGCCTGAGCCACTTCCAACAGGTTGTCGGACTAACCCAATATGTCTCTTTCATTATCCAACAAAAATGGTGGGCGTTTAATAAGTTAAAAAAACAAAAACAATTTAAACAACTTATTAACTTATAGTAAAATTTTTTGTTCATAATTTTCAATTTCCGAAAAATGGCTTGAACGTCAAAAATATACTTTTCAAAATTCAAATTTTCAAAATATCTCTCTTCAAAATGCTGCCAATAGTAAAGAGAAGGTGTTAAAAATAATTTAAAAAGCGTGCATATTTTAAAATTCTTTAAACTTTCTTTATATTTTTTCGTAAAGCAATTTTTTCGTAAAATAGTTGTTTTAAGTGTTTTTCATGTTTTTTAAAAAACTAAAATAATGGCATCTTAAATAGTTTTACAGAATCTTAGTTTTTCTCAAAAAACGGCTGCACAGCTTTTCTTCATACAAAAATCAATACATTTCGTTTAGTCAAGGCTTTTCGATACGATACCATTTTTCAAAAAATTGATATTAATGGAATACTTCCAAAGGAATCATATTTTTACTTCCAATTTTCTTCAAAACGGTATTTCTGATTTCAATAATTTTTTAAAATACAAAAGCCAAAATTTAAAAACATTTTTTTTTGTAATTTTCAAAAATGTTCTAAGATTTTATTTTGTTTAAGTTTTTGAAACTCTGTTGAGTCTTCGATATCAGGATATACACACTTTTCCATTCCTAACTTTGACTTAAATAACCTACTACCAAAAATATATGAGTTTTTTGAAACAAAATTGCAAACATTTTTGTCGGTAAAATTCAACTACGTAAACATGCTGATAGGCTGAGTGTCACAAACACCTCAAACCCCTTGGTAATAAAGTAGAGAAAATCTCGAAAAAAATGTTTTATTTTTTGTCAACCTTCAGTTTATTTATAGCCAACCCATCGTTAATCCCGTGTGGGTATTTGCTCTTGGGATAATAATAACGAGTAGAAGGGAAAATATGGGAATGAAGAAAAGTCGAAGTAGCCATGGTCACAATAGAGTGGACAAGCTCCAATCCATAAATACTCCTGATGCAGTGCTTATGGCACATACATCTATATATATAAGGAGCAGCCCATCCATGCACATGTGATAGAGACACTTGTTGGCCCCGGAGCCACATGTTAAGTCATGCCATTGTAATATTGGACTTTATTTGTTTTTTCCTAAAGCGCTTCGAAGAAATTCAGGCTCAGAGTATGATGACTGGGACACAAAAGGATGACTCTACGATGACGATACGACAACGACGACGACAACGACGACCAGCACCAGAAACAATTTACCTGCCTCATGATTTTGGGTCACTCACAACCAACCATGATCGACACATTTGCACAGCAGCAATACTAGCAACAGCAGTAGCAGTAGCAGGAGCTTGACTAGGCATATGGCACTGAGGGTTGAGAGTTAAGGACCTTTGGGAGTTGTACAAACGCACTATGGCCGGACGTGATGGTGTCTGCTGGTGGAAGGATTTGGAGAACGATGAGAAAAGGACGAGCTGTGAAAAAGGTGAAAAGTCAAAAATTCTTCTTCTTCTTCTTCTTTTGTTGTTGGGTGTTGGCCTGGACATTGCTATGAACAGCTACAGATGATATTCTAGGACACAGAAGAGTTAGTCGAGTGTGAAAAGTAAATTTTGGGATTGGTTTAAGGAACCATACCAAAAAAAAAAAAAAGGAACCATCAGGGAAAATGGAGGTCGAGAGTAAGAGAGAGTAAGAGTTATAGTAGACCAACGACACCACACCGAAGGAATGAGGGTTTTGGACGATATGGTATGCCCAAGTGACAGGACAAAATTAATTTTGTTTGCGTTTTTGCTTGTGAGCTGCTTTAGGGATTTATTTCAACAATTTACCTGGCCACGTACGACAACGACAAGAACGACAGCGGGTTTTCCCCTTAAACGGACAAAATTCATTGGACCAGCAAATTATACTCGAGGCCAACTTTCAAGTGGTTGTCTCTTCTTAAAAGAGGTTATACAAGAATAATTATTGTTGAACCTATATAAAGGTTTAGAGTACACATCAAGGCTCTATATATGTTCTATGTCTCTTGACAAAATTTATGTTAATCTAGAAATCTCCTCACTGCACTACTACATTGCACTCGTTGAAACCTTGCAAGAGCAAAAAACTAAAGGATCCTCGAAAATGAGACTTCCAAAGAAATTAAGGTTAAGAAGCGACAAAAGTAAGAAAGCAGACGTCCTGGTAATGTCCAATAAATCAAACCAGGGGGTATAACATTCAATAAGCCTTAATAAAACCACCGTGGAGTATATGTTATGCAGTTTTGGAATATAATATTAAGCAAATGGTGGGATTTGTGTTGAAATTTTGTTCCTACTGGACATTTTGAAGAAGCTGATAAAAAAGTATAAAACTGTCTGTTCTTCCACCAACAGTCTTAAATTATTGTATTGATATTATTCAATGTTTTTGTTGATTTCAAAAAATCTTAGAAATCCGATAGGGAAGTTGAAAAAAGTGGGATTTTACAATTCTGTTTGTCTTTTTGGTTAAATCAAAAAAGGCTGAATTGACTGTTTCTTCACTTAGTTACAGATATGTTAAAGAATGTTACCATTTAAATATTGCAATCAATTGATTAGAAAGACTTATTTAAAAGTATTTTTACTTCAGCTCAGTACCTATTATAACTTCAAAATGTAATTCCCATTCAATTTTGAAGTTTTTAGTAATGCAATCATTTAAAGCAGTAAAAAGACTTAAAGTAAAAATAATGCAATGCTTAAGACTGCTTCGAGTCTTTGAAGGCTTTTAAGAACCTCTTTACAAAGAGTGCCTTAAGTCTTTTGATTGCAGTCTAACTACTGCAGTAAATTGACTACTTTAAAGTCTCTTAACTGCTTTAGGTCTTTTGACTGCATGAAGTCTTTTAACTTCATATTGTCTTTTTACTACTAGGATTCTTTTTACATTTTTAATCTTTTTGTAGACTTAAACTACGTACTACTGAAATTTATTTGAATAATTCTAAAAGAATAAAAACTAATCACAAAATTAATAAAAAATTGATTTATAAATGTTCATGGAGTCGAATGACTTCAAGAAGTTAAAAGACTTCAAAGCAATCATTGTGGTAAGACCTAACGAATGCATTCTTTCTAAAAGACTTCAGTGATCTCAAGCAGTCATTAGTATTGCATTCTTTAAGTCTTTTGACTGGTTTAAATGATTGCACTACTAAGGACTTCAAAATTAAATGGGAATTAATCGTTTGAGTGAAAATACTAATAGAAACTAATTGACTGCATTCGCAAAAAAAAAAGTTAAAAAAAATTATAAATTTTTTACTAAACTGGCCAAACAGATTTTTCTCAGAAAATTAATGAATTCATTTCAGTAAGAAATTAATACACATTTTTTTTTTCAAAAGATGGATATTAATGAAATCCTCCATTGAACAATTTTTTAGTTTCAATTTTCTTGGAAACGATGTAACTGAATTTGATTATTTTCTTATTACAATAATCTTCCATGAAAGTTTAAACAATTGTATGTACAAAAATTTAAAAATAAAAATATTTTTTCACGGTTTGGTCAAATTTTAAGAATATTCAAGACGAATAGATATTTAAAATTCATGCAAAAATAACGGGACCTACCTACATTTTATGGCTATTCGAAAAAAACTATTTTTTTTTATTTTTTTAGTTTTATATGCTCGTTACTATAAATTTTGGAAACTTGGGTGCCAATGCAAAAAATATTTATGAGGGTGGATTTTATTTAAAAAATATATTTACAAAAAAAAAACCGCTTGAACGATTTACGAAATTTTTGTTTGCAGAGTTTAATATTTGTTAAATTCAGATAAAATTTTTGAGAAGTTTGTTTTTTCGAAGGAAAAATTTTGTACTTTACAACTTTTTTCTCTAATTTACCTTTGCATGCTTCAATTATTTTTAAACTCAAAGCCTCTGAATATAAAAACAAGCACGTGCCACTCAGTGTTCTTAAATAACGACAAAAAAATATTAAAAGATTCATGTCAAAAAAGCTTTTGAAATCAAAATTCGTTCAATAATACTCGATGGGACTAGAGAATTTGTTCGTTATATCCGGTGATTCGGTATAACTTATAACCAAATTACAATTTTTTGTTTCTTATTAAAAAGTGCACAAACTTTTTTATTTTACTTAAACTTTTATTGGAATCACCAGCTTCAAGCCTTGAAATAATTGTAGTTTTTTTTTTTTCATTAATAAAAAAATCATATTTTGAGCTAATTTCGAAAAAAAAAAATTACCACAGACTTAACCTTTTTTGACATAAAGTTAAGCCCTGTTTACTTGGCCCGTAAAAGTAAACTTTTTTTATATCTTAGTTAACCAAAATTATTTTTGGATAAGTAATTTTTAAGGTAATTTTCAAAATTCCAAAAAAAATCAAAATAATTTTTTTTTAAAAATTTAAGATAAAATATTTTAAAAATGGTCTAAAAAGTCAAAGGGTCATTAATATTAAAAAAAACGTCTTTAGGAAATATTAATAAAAATTTGTAAAAATCGAAAATTTTGAGGCGAAACGTTCTTTGGTCTATTATTTTTTAAAATCGATTTTCTTGTAGGTTGTGAAAAAATTGAAAGGCTGATCAATACATGTAAATTTGTCAATATATGTACATTTAAGTGGTAATTTTTTTCGAAAAAAAAATTGACACTTAAGCGGGCCAACTGAAAACAGCTATAAAATTTGATTATTTCAGTTCCTCTCAAAAATTAATTTCGCGTATAAGAAAACCGTATAAATGGGTGATATTTGTAATATTTTTTACTACTCATATTAAGCGACATATTTGTAATTTTTAATACAAAACTGTTCGCTCTATGCTTCAATTCATTATAGGTGATATTGTTAAGAGCAATATTTCGTTAGTGCATTAATTTGTATGTATTTGTATTCGATTTTGACTGTATTTGACAAATTTTGACATCACTTTAGTTTGTAAATATTTAAAAAATTTCTAAATTGCAAAAGTGCGCAATCTTACGTTAGTTTTAACTCTACAAGGCGGCAACCCTCCCTGGCTTATGCTCATTCCTGCAACTTTTTAATTTCCTGTCAACTTTCTTCTTATAAAAAAACCTAATGAATGACAGCTTTAAAATACTCTCCTCCATTCGTGGAGTTGAGTTTGTTATTTTTTAAACTTGTTCCAGATTGTTCTTGATTTGTTCCAGATTGTACCAATTGTTTTTTGAAAAATATTCGAAAATAGGGGTTTAGTCTTAAAAAACAGTTTTTGACGTATCCCCCCCTTTTTTGGAAAAATCGAAATTTTGAACAATGCTCCAGATTGTTCTTGTTGTTCAAAGTTTTGGATCTTTATGTTGAAAAAAAGTAGCCTCCCTTCTTTTAAAATTCTTGCTCTTTAAACCTTCTTTAAATTTCAAAAACTGTTCTAAGCATTGTTCCAAAAAATTCATTGTATGAAGTGGAAGTGTATACATATTTAAAAATGATAACGTTTTACAAACTTTTTTTTTCAAAAACCCACAATGTTTTGTGTTTAGATTTAAATTGTCATTATTTAAAAATACAAACATGTGCTTAGAAATTAGTATTGTGTCTTAACATTAACTAAATAATAACCCTACAACCGAGCTTTAGAAAAACATCTTCGACTTTTTGATTTTTGAAAAAAACTATATTCGTCTTTTAGAAAAAAAAACTTCTTTGAAGTAAAACTTTATTTCCTCCCGCAGGCATACAAAAATTCATTGAAAATGTATGTGTATTGGTTTTATCTAACTAAAAGATATATATAATTTAATTTAACAAAATTCCCAACAATTTTAGGCTTCACAATGATTTTTTTAGCTAATATCTTATGGAATTCAAAGTCCTGTTTCTCCAAAATATATTTAAAATATTCAAACTTTCAAGCAGTTCTTTAAAAAAAAAACTAAATAAAAAAAATTATACTATATCTTATTGATCCAAGGTTTCATTTAAAAATATCAGTAATCAAAAGTAAAACACAATTTTCAATATTAAAAAGAAAATCAGCATTTTGTTTGGGATAATATTCATTGCGTCGGCGGCGTCAAATTAAGAAAAAAATATAGTACAGTAGCCGTTCGATTTAGTGAATCTCAAAATAGTGAACTATCCACAATAGGGAACACATAATTTTATAATTAAAAATTTTGCAACTATCGCTTGTAATCACTTAATATAGCTTGAAGACACTGACAAATATTTTCTGTTCCTAGACTGATTGAAAGTTTTTTTTAACGCTTAAATAAATGTACTTTTAAAACATTTACATCGAACAAAATTTGCATTTAGACAAAATCGTCTTTAGTAAGAATTTTCAAACTCCCGCTAGAAAAAGTGAACAGTCTCGAAAGAGTGAAAAGCCTTGTTTTTATTACTTTACTAAATCGAGCGTCTACTATAAGCCCAAATAAAAAAAAAATAAAACTCTCTCTCCGCCCATTATTCCAAAATCAAAAACTGAAACTCGTTCCAAGTGCAGAATGGTCTAAATGAAATAGTTTGAAAGATTCATTGAAAAATATTGAAAATTTTAAAATCTAAAAATCAGTTCAAATGAAAAAAAAAAAAATGTCAAAATTTTAAAACTTCTTTCAAATTGTACTCTTCCTTTAATTTTTAGTGTTAAAACTTTAAAAAATTACCCAAATTCATTTTTTGAAAAAAAGGTCCGGGGAGCGTTTGTTCGAAAGTTTTACGAAATGAAAGAATAGATTTTTTTCCATAACTTTTGAAATTTTAAACAAAGGGGAATAATGTTCAGAATAACTTGAACAATTTGTGAAAATTTTCAAAAAGAAGACAAGCTCAAAAACGGTTTCCTAGGTCTTATGCCACTATTTGGAAAAATTAAAAATTGAAAAATCCGGAAGAAACCGGAAGCAATTTCGAACAAGCTACTTTCAAAAATAACATATTTTAATAAAAGGGGACTGACTTTTCAAAAATCTATTCGTGATGCTGACAGAAATGGAGAAGGCTTACAATTTTCTGCCAAGTCTAAGCATCCTAAATGAGAAACATTTTTCTTAGACAAGAAATACTTACTCTTGGTGAAAAACCTACTCTAGGACACTTCCCCATCCATAGAAGACAGTAGGTACCCTGGAAAGAAATTTTTTTGGAATTTGAAACTAACAAAAAGACTTCGAAACTATAACTAAGAATAGCCAATCGTGGGCATTTGAAGTAGTAAAATTGAAAAAAAAGGTGTTCAAAAGAGGAGTACTCTAAACGTTAAACCGAAAACGACATTAATTGATTCTTTTCTAATAAATTTACCTTTATTGCCATTATGTACCTACTTATTCGACTCAAAATTTGTTTGTGGAAAACGTTCATAGCTTTAAAAACTTCAAGCTTTTTTTTTATTAAAATTTAATTTTCTAACCAAAAAAAGAACTTGCAATGGCCTTACAAGACTATTCGTGGATAAAATTTATAAACAAACAAATTTTCCATTAACTTCTTCAATCAACTCTAAGTTGTAATTATTTTGTATTCGTCTGTCCCCGCCCGGCTGCCGCGTCGAATAAAAGCCAACCATTAGAGCTGTCAATCTTCATTATAAGCCGTTGACACAATAATATAAATATCAACTGCATATTGCAATGGACTGAATTCAGCTCCTCCTTCAGCAATAAGCATGCAAATTGATAATAAAGCCATTCCGGGCCTGGTAGTTATAGTCGGCTATAGGCCTTAGGCCCGAACCAACCTTATAGGTATAAGCTTCCAGCCGCATTTAAGTTCTGCTGCTAGTTTTTTTTTAGTTTCCTTTTTTTGTTTTTATTTATTTTTCCCTCATAAACTGCTTTTTTGTTGTCATTTACAACCGAATCGAAGAAATTAGCAATAAAATTTCATGCAACATGCGAAAAATGATTGCATTCGTCGACGTCGTCGTCGGTCGTTGGTGGAGGGGCCGGGATAGGGGGGTGGGGCGGTTACAATGGTAATCCGGGTGCATTGCTGATGTTTTGTTCTTCTTTTTTTTTTTGTTTTGTTTTGTTTTGTACAACTTCAAGGACCAGCACTATTAGTTGAAAATTTTAAACTAAAAAAAAAGAATGAAAGAAGCAAATCATTGCAAAACCCGTTGCAGTAATGCACAAAAAAGCAGCAGAAGGGATTAAGGGAAAACCGAAAATCGCTTTCACCGCCAGCGTCACTTCTTCAGTTTTTGCCGCCCGCCACCATTGCGCCGACAGTTTTTAGCAACAATTGAGCTATGGCGTGCGGCACACAGCTGGTACGTACCCGTAATAAAGTTTTGCTATTCGTTATCATTATACGGCCAAATTATGCTCATTACACGTGTAGTGGAGTGGCAGTTACGAGTTACGACCGTCGGCATCGGTCGTTGGCAATAGAATGTACATATAAATGGCAGTGGAGGTGGTGGCTGCGATGCAATGCTGCATTGGAGGCGTTGCACCGACAACTTCACCCTCACTCTGCCATTTGTATACCTACATAATACCGCTTTGGCCAAGGATTTGCGCAGCAAAAACAAACATTCAATATTAGTCTGCAAGGACTTTTGTAAGTTCTGACTCCTCTTCCCGTTGCATGCTTCCGCTCCTCCTGTCTGCCATTTTCTATAATTTATTTGAAAATGATAATAATTACGATGCGATGATATTTGCACCATCCACCATCGCCATCGCCATTGCCATTGCCACCGCCACATCGCACCACCCGTCATAGTGAAGGGTTTAGCTGCTGGTTCTTCTACTACTGCTGCTACTGCTATTCACTGCAACTGTTGTTGCAATCCCTTGAAGCCGCAATATGCAAATCCGCGAAAGGAACTGAAACAATGGTTCGTTGCATTTTGGCGGCCGCACATAAAATCCTTTTTCGCATTTGCATTTTTAACTGCTTTACAATGCTGCACTCTATGGCTGGGTGCTGCTGCTGCTGCTGCTGCTGTTCTTCTGTGATATTCACTTCTATACTGCCTCTCTGATGTTTCGTTTGTTTTTGTTTCTTTAAAATTGTTTTCGCGTCCTTTTTTGTGTGCAACGCCAGGCCGCCCAGTTGTGGCTTTTGTTAGATATCCATTGTGTATGGTGGCCATAGCCGTCAGCCACCCTTAGCGCTTCTTAGATTACCCTAGCTTAAATAGGGGCTGCATTTATTCTAAGTGGGCCCTATTAAGAGATGTGCAAAAGTCACAAATTGTCTATTTGGACGAAAAGGACTATCTAAAATGGCGTTAAAAACAACATTTTTTTAAGTAAAGTAAGGTAACGTGAAGTAAGTAAAATTTAAAGCTAACATAGTCAACGGGATGGAGTCCCTTAATAATTTTAAGAGTTTTAAGATTTCTATAATTGAATAATTTAAAGAGATGATAACGTAACGTAACGTAACGTAATGCAATTACTAGTCATTTGAAGATATACAAAATTTAGTAAATTGAGCCACCCAACGTAATAAAACTCAAAATATTTTAACTTAACTTAATGTAGCTAAGTCTTTATTTACGTTATTAAATACAACGTAACGTAACTTAATTCAACGTTACGTTACGTAAAACAATTAAATTTAACATTTCGTTACGTGATTCTATAATGAATGTAAGAAAAGCAAAACTTGATTGGAAAACAGATTGAGTGATTTTTTGACGCAACGTTATGTAAAAAAAGTTTACAAAAAAGCTTTGTTAAATGTTTTGGTAGAATTTATCTAATTTCTAACCGATGCCAAATGCAGCCCTGGGTGATAGACAATTTGGTTGTGTTAGACGCAGCCCCATATCTGCCTCCCTATGCTATAGCTCCGGCAACACCACCATCAACGCCCAACTGTGCCGCGGCGTATTTTAAACACTTAGCCTGCGGGAGGTCCTGGCAAATGATGATGCACTCTACTCCAGTCAGGGGCCAGTTGCCTTTGTAATGTATTTTTTTTTGTATTTCTTACTTATTCGTAACTTTTATTTCCTTTTTTTTTGGCGGTCATTTATGTTGCTGCAACTTTGTGTGGAAATTGTAATGAGTCCATGTTTTTTTGTGTTGAATATCAGGGTCTATGTAATATAAGGGGGTGTGTCCTTTATTCCAAAACTAAGTGGCATGGGTAGCCGCTTTATTTCGCAAAAATTATTGCGACAACTTGTTACGGTTGGCGAGATGCATTGTGCCATGGATTGTTGCTGCAATGTTTTATTTGCTAACTGAATTATATCTCACAGTGTAAAGTCTCTGTGTTTGGGTCAGGCTATGCGATGGTTGGGGGGGGGGGGTGGAGGGAGAAGTGAACATGACAGTGGTCACAATTTAAGTTGGCATTTAGAATCGTCGGCGGTGGAGGACGATATGGCAGCGGAATATAAGCGAAACAAAGTAGAGAAGACACTTTTTAATGGCACACAACTGGGAAGTGCTTGTGGTCAAAAGGAATTTGAAATTAACTTCTCTATGATGGCTAGGCCAAAAAGAGAGAAGAGAGCTGCTAGAGGAATTGGAATATTTTATTGTTCAGCTGCGATGATACTTATCCTTTTGGTGGAGCCTTTATACAAAATAAAGATTTAGGGAACAACAAAAAAAAAAAAAACACATAAATAAAGACGTTTATACTATGCTTAGCAGTCATTGAAATTAAACGACACATAATTTTATAAGCAGTCTGTTGGTTTTGTTGTTTTTAATGCAATCTTATAATTAATTTTAAACAAAAAAAAAATTACTATTGTCCACATTTCACAGATCATTAGTACAGAGTAGAAGTTTTATAATAATTTTTTCATAAAACTTAGCACTGCATTTCATATATCAATTTTTTTGTACTAAGGTATTGAATAAATAAATGAGCAAAGAATTTTTCTAGATCTTTGAGTTGAATTAAAGATTCAAGAAAGGTTTTTCAGCCGGTTTATATAAAAAGTTTCGGAAGACCTGTGACAATTGGTATTTTTTTATTAAATTTTCTGAAACTTTCATACAAATATCATTGCAGTTTTGAAAAAAATGTTGGCCAAAATCAGTTTCGTTTTAATAACTCCATTCTGATTAATTTTATGGTGCAAATAGTTAAGGAATATTATATTGAACAAAGTTCCTGCATTTATTTTTTTAAGTATATAAGACACAATTTTATTATTATTTTTTTTAATTTACAACAAATTGATATTGTTTATATTTTGTTAGTTAGACGGCTAAACATGACATAAAATACTTTGCTTGTTTTTAATTTTTAGCAATGATCGATTTCCAAAAGTCAGCATGAAATATTTTTACCTGCTTTTTAGATTAAAATTTTCAGGCACTAAGTTAATGATGAAGTGAAAAAGACCAAGTGAAAATAATTGAGACACATTTAGGATGAAATTTCATTACATTTATGATAGGCAGAATGGGTACTTAAAACAACAAGAACCAAGTGAGCACGAGCACCGGCCGCCGCCTTGGAAAGCTCGATTTATCAAATATCTCGTGAGCCGTGCATTATACGATTCTTACGTCTTAACTGCCATTTTGGAATATTTTTCCAAAAAAAATTTGGGTTACCCAGAAGAAGCCGGGAACAATTTGGAACAACTTTCAAAAATAACAAATTCAAATAAAGGGTTACTAACCTTACAACTACCTATTCGTGATGCTAACAAAAAGGGAGGAAGCTTACTATTCAAGCTGCTTAAACGAGTATGTCACTTCCCTATAGATGACAGTAGGTACCAAGGTAAGGATTTTTTTCTTTTCAGATTTTTTTCAGGATTATGTCGTGACAGTCCTTAAACGCACTCGGGCGGGATATCACTTAAGCCAGAAGGAAGCATTTAATAATATCATTTTTGATAGGTTTTTCTAACTGTTCTACTACTCTTTGGCTCCAATCGAGTATGAAAATAATATTGTTTTGCAAATTTACTCTCACACTATCAAAAGTTGAAAAATTAAGACATACACACCTGCGAATAACAGATTTCTTTTAAATTCTTTTAATTGTATTTCAAAGTTAGAATAATTTCCGGTTAAACTGCTTACAGCATACATATAACGGGTGATTTTTTAAGAGGTTTAGAACTTTAAAAAAAAAAAAAACAAAAAATTCGAAAAAATGAATGAAATATTTATTTGAATCGATAGTTTGAACCTTGCAATTTAATGTTTAAAGATAATTTCATGCAAATGTTGACCGCGGCTGCGTCTCAGGTAGCCCATCCGCTGAGTCCAATTTTGGCATACTCTTTCACACATATCGGCCGGTATCTCACGAATGAATGCATGGATGTTGGCTTCCAGTGCGTCAATCGAAGCGGGCTTGTCCCTGTAGACATTAGCCTTGACATACCCCCACAAAAAATAATCTAATGGTGTCAAATCGCACGATCTAGGCGGCCAATTGACCGGCCCGAAACGTGAAATTAACTGTTCACCAAACTCGCCTCGCAATTGCGCCATTGTTTCGCGTGCTGTGTGGCATGTGGCACCGTCTTGTTGAAACCACATATCATGCAAGTCAAGAACTTCCATTTCGGGCAAAAAAAAGTTTGTTATCATCGCTCGGTAGCGTTCACCATTGACAGTAACGCTGCGATTCGCATCATCTTTGAAGAAATATGGCCCAATAATGCCGCCGGCCCATAAACCGCACCAAACAGTGGCTTTTTCGGGATGCATTGGTAGATGTTGCAATGCTTCTGGCTGATCTTCACTCCAAATGCGGCAATTATGCTTATTTACGTACCCATTCAACCAAAAATGAGCCTCATCGCTGAACACAATTTCCAACATTTTGAACATTTCGAACCGAGCACGAATTTTGATAGTAAAATTCAATAATTTGCAAGCGTTGTTCATTTGTAAGACTATCCATGGTTAAATTGCAAACCAAACTGAAGCTGTTTGACAGTAACACAAGGTACTGAACACACGTCAGCTGTCAAAACCAGTGTTGCCAAAACCAAACCAGCTAAAAAATCACCCGTTATTAGTAAGAGAAATATGAAAAATAAAAAATAAAAATAAATTTTGTGGCACAACAGCTCGTGGAGAACCAAGGCCTAGTGACTTACAACTCTTAAACATTCCTGTGTGCGTATTTTTGGCAGAAATGGAGGGGACCTACAATTTTTTGCCGAGTCCGAACGGCTAGGTGAGAAGCAATTATTCATGACAAGTATACTCTTGGAGGATTTGTACCTCGGAAGAAAACATTTCTGTTTTTCGGTGGCAGCCGCTGGGAATCGAACCTTTGGAAAAAAATAAAAACACAAATAAGAAATAAAAAAAAAAAATAAAACAAATTAAAAACTAAAAAATTCAAAACAAGTATAAGGACTATACGCAGTTGATAAAAAAATAAATAGAAAACATTTTTCTTGCTCAAAAATACTAATTCTTAGCAATTTCTTAGGTAAAATTATTACTAAAACCCTTGAGATATCTTCAGTCCCAACTTGAAATGGTTAACTTAGGTTTATTTATTATAAAGGGATTTTCAACAGGGACGCTACAAAAGTAGAGCGACAGGGACAGAAAACGACTCCATATTTCTTGCCGCTCTTTTGACATTTCTCTTCAGTAAGGTTTGCCATTTCATGATGGAGAGATATACGAGCCAACAACGAGTCGAAATTATTAAAATTTACCTAGCAGATCAACAATTGAGCATCTAGTGGAAACATTTGAATCCACAGGCACAGTACAAAATATTCCCATGCCAGTGAGACAAAGAAATGCCCGTAGTGTCGAGAATATTGCTGTCGCTGAGGCTTCAGTCGCAGAAAGCCCAAATGTGTCTCTCTCACGTCGTTCTCAAGCGTTGGAGAATTTTGCGAAAAGATCTTGGCCTACATCCTTACAAGCTTAAATTGACGCAAGAACTGAAGCCGCTTGATCACCAGAGTCGCATGTTCGTGAATTGGGCTGAGCAACAACTTGAAAATGATTCGGATTTTCATCGAAAAATCATCTTCAGCGATGAGGCTCATTTCTGGCTGAATGGCTTCGTCAATAAACAAAATATGCGGTGTTGGTCAGGCAGCAATCCACACGTACTCCATGAGTCATCATTGCATCCCGAAAAAATTACGGTTTGGTGTGGTTTATGGGCCGGCGGCGTCATTGGGCCGTACTTCTTCCGTGATGATCAAGACCGACACGTAACTGTGAATGGGGATCGCTACCGTTCAATGATAACCGAATATTTTTGGCCCCAATTGGATGATATAGACTTGGAGGACATGTGGTTCCAACAGGATGGTGCCACAATCCACACAGTCACAATAAATTTATTCGAAACCAAGTTTGGAGAACGTGTTATCTCACGAAACGGTCCAGTCGCTTGGCTGCCTCGGTCGTGCGATTTGACGCCGTTAGACTATTTCCTGTGGAGCTACGTCAAGTTTTTGGTCTATGCCAACAAGCCAGCGATGATTGATGAACTTCGTACGAATATCGAACGTGAAATTGCAGCAGTATCGGCTGATTTATGCTTGAAAACCGTCGAAAATTTTGTTCAGCGTCTGGACTTCTGCAAGCGTGCCCGTGGTGGCTATGCAAAAGAAATCGAGTTCCATACATAATGGCATCAAATGTACTTTCACACTAATAAAGAAGTTCATTGATATCCAAAACCGTTTTTGTTTTATTTAAAAAAAACTTTTGTAGCGCTCTTATTGAAAAACCCGATACTTTAGTGTAATTTTCAAATTGTGTAATTTTCGAGCCTTTAGTGAAAAAACTCTCAAAAAAATGCACTTGTGCATCATTTTTAGATTTTTTTTTTTAGGTTGTGTCACGAAATTTCACTCGCAAACCTGCGATTCGGATTTCGTACTCCCAAAAACATAAAAGAGGTGCAAAACCAAAACTACCCACAAGAGCCTTTTTGAGCACAGATTGACTGGACTAATTTTAAATGCTAGACTATTTATCGAAGAACAAAACACCTAGTGTAATCTAATTCATAGCTTTTCCTTTTAAATTTAGTTTTTTTTTTTGATTTCACCACAACAATTTGAACTTTCGTCGAAAAATTGTATCCTTTTTGATTACTCAGACACGTTTTTTTTTTCAAACTTACGATACTCCTTATAGCTTCTGCCATAAGATGTCGCAAAATTTTATATGCGCGATATATGAGAAAAACTCCAAGTGCTTGCAGCAACATTTCATTTATATCCCTTCACTTTTCCTATAAATCTGCCTCAAAACTGAGAAAATGTAAAATTACATGTTTCTGTGGCAAACAAAGACAAGCAAAGAAATATTGTTCAATTCCAATTTTAAGTGCTGCTCACTTTGTCTTTTGCAACAAATCAAAATCAAACCAATTGATCAGTTTCAGAGTATATGGATATTGTTTGCAACACTGTTGAAGCCTCAAACTTGTCTTATTCCATCATAGTCAGTCTTCTTATAGGTTTAGGTACCTTTTGGTATTCTGGGGGCCGCCGCGCCGGGTGTAAAAAAATAAACTTAACATTTTAACGACAACCCGTTCGAGAGTTTAGTATGGCATTCGGATAAATGCAAATTCACCACCGCCGTGCCTCTCACTTAAACAAAGAAGAACCAGAACCAAAAGACAATCAAGTTTCTCTCTGATGGCATAAAAATCTTAACCCCAGAAAATTAGTCGTAAAAACGGAATTTTACTGCGCACTTTTTTCCAATATAAACGATTATGGCCCAGTGGCAATTTTTGGTCGAACAAACAGTTTTATCCGCATGTCCTCTGAATGATGGTATAAAAGAGAGAAGACAACCATTACTATACCTTCATACAGAATCTCTGATGAAATGCACTTTTTCCCCCCCAAACTGCAACATTTATTTGCCACACGTACAATCGCTCATGAGTCATAATTCTATCTGAGCTGCAGGACTTTCATGGAATACCAATTCATGATGTTGATTTTAGTTTAACATCCATGTCCTATAGGGAAAGAGCATTTATACTTACAAGTATTATACACACAGCTCATAGCAGTAGCACCCCCCAAGGGGGTGGTTTACAATCAAGCAATTTATTGCACGAAAGTTGAAGGTCCTTGGCACTCGTGATAGGTTTGATGCCATATAATATGATGCTGATGTGCTGACTCCCAAATCGAATGAGGCTGCTTTGATTAACCCAACACTGAGGCCGCGCCTCAGCTAGTACAAAATTTATCCTCACTCATCCCAAAGGATATTTACAGAGCTCACAAGCTTGAAGTGGAATGAACACTGAACATACACAACAGCAAAAAAAAAACAAGTTAATATACAAAGTAGTAATTTACTTGCGTCCTCCGGAGTGCCGTTAAAGTTAACAACCTAACGCACCCGAGAAAGAAAAAAAAAAGAAATGCCAGGATTTTCGTCTCTTGTTCTTGGATCATCGCAGGACCAAAACTTCTATTATAACGAAATCCTTTGGAATTCACAGAATCAAAAAAAAAAAACAACAACTTATTTAATTCTTAAAGAAGAACGAGGACACAAACACCGCACAGACACAATATCAAACGGGAATCAATCACAATGCCTCCATTTCGACAGTTACATTCGTCATGGAGGAGGAGGACTGGATTTCGACTATGTATACGTGGAGTCCACAACCGCTTAAATGGCAATAAAAATGTTATTATCCTGCCACACCGCATCAAATTCACACTAAGGCATTAAAATGTCATATACCAAATGTCACTTTTACCTTTTCTAAAGGTTCGAAAATGTGGGTTTTGTTGGTAGTTTTGTTTGTTGCTGAATACGGTGACATTCCTAGAGCAGCTTTTGGTATTTTTTCCGCCACATTTATCGTGACGTTTGTCGGAGGAAAATATTTATCCTTTTTTTTTAACTTTCTCTCTCTCTCTCTCGGTTTGCATGCGAATTTTCTCACCCATTTCTAAGGTAAGAGTTGTTGTGGCCGGGAGTTGGGGGTTTTTCGGGCCGCCTCTGAGTATCGTTACAGACAAGCAGGCGCAGGCAACCCTTGTTTTTTTGTGTTGTTATTTCACATTTTTGAATAATTTAGTGTTACAAGGCTATAATGCGGTCATAATATATGTTTGGGTCATATATAATATTAAAATGACGTTATTTATTGTGGCACCTTTCAGTGGCGGCGCGGCAGTGGCAAGCGTGTGCACAGGCACACCATCACACGATGAAGAACCAAAAATGAAAAACAAAATATGATTTGCGATATAATGGATAAAAATATAAGGATTCGAGACGGTCTTGCATATGAAACAAACCATCCGATCATAAATTCGTGAATAGGCGGTGTGTTAGGTATATGTATAAAATAAATAAGGGTGATAGCTTGTTACGCCATCCAACGAGAACGACAACGATGAAGGTATAACCTAATTTTTGTAAGGATATTATAATCTGCATCACGTATAAATCCTTCGTCTTTGTCTTCTTTTTTTTCGGTTGCTGATGTTGTTGCTGTGGTATTGTTGTTGTTGTTTGCATTACTCGTTTTGATAACAAACAATAGGCAAATGTTTTAAATTTCTTTGTTCACATAGCTTATTTTATTTTTCTACCCAAAACAAAAAAAAAATTCGTATAACACCCTCTTCAAGGGTGAACACAAGATTAAGACCTGTTGGGTTGTTTTTTTGTGCTCGTTTTTGGTTTTATTCATTGAAGATTTATAGTTGAGATAAGGGATGTGGGTGGTGGCAATGATGACATTGGTATACAAAAAATTGTTGATGACATTTTTGTTCACACTTAAAAATATAAAAACAACAAAATAAAACAAACACCAGGCTTCAATGAATTTTTAAGCAGACAAGAAAGAACATAAATCAGGAAGGGTTCTTATTTATTTTTTTTTTTTGATTGGATAAGTAATGTCATGTTAAATAATAATCTATGCCAGCATATCTGTGAATTTTAAGAACTCAAATGAAATGGGTAAGGAAGATAATACAACAAGATAATTTATATGTTCAGCTCAGCTTAAATAAATCTCACAACAAAAATTAACTCAATAAGTGTACATACATATGTTCACAAAATTGCTGCGTAGGGTAGTTATATTAAGCTTGTTTCATTCAAAACGGAGTTTGTGAGGTTATAACCAGGTTTTCGGATATTTTTTTTTTTTTAAATTTGTTCTTATTTGTTCATGATTATTCAATATTTGTTCAAAAATATTGAAAAAAATGGGGCTTAAGCCTTTTGCGATTTTTTTCTCACGATAAAGAATTCAGGCGCAAAAACAAAAGGAACACGTGAAAATCTAAATGTGAATGAAGGCGCATGGTACTAAAAAATTTTACTATGCTAAGATCATTATATTTTTTAACTGCTGTGATAGAAAATCGCATCAGCTGAGTTCATAGCCTAATTCTTAGCAACCAATTTTGCAATTGCATTTCTTTCCTTCGACTTGTTTTGAGCAGTATTACACTTTTTGGTGCTAACAATCAGAAAAAAATATTCATTTGTTTTTTTTTTTTAGAATTTGACAATTCTTGCTTAAATTAAAGCTACTAGTAGGCCCTAACTTTGTAAGGTGGCGAAAGCAAGAAATGAGTCAAATAACTATTTCAAATAATTGTTCAAATAAGTACACGAGAATTGGTTCTAGGTTAAGTTAGGTAGAAGGGCTTACAGTTGATCTTGTCATTGTCACACCTAGAACCTAGATACAGATCCGTTGTGATACCCTAGAGGAAGTTGTATTCCACTAAATGTGAAAACCTATGTGTTTGTTAGCAGTCAAGCCATTAAGCGTTAATGAAATTCAGAAGGCTATTAGCCGAAGTTCTAGAAAGTTCCCCCAGGATTTGTTCTGCTTTTGTATCCCATTTAAATTCCTTTGTCAAGACTGAGCACAGCCCTCCTAAGTCGAAGGCACTTTGATACTTCTCCAATCTGTTATCTGTATGGTCCCAGACTTTCTTAACTACTCCAGAGTTTTTTGCAGGGTGGTGGAGTAGTCAAATCTGGGGGAGCTTGGTTCAAACCATGGACTCCTACAGTAAAAAGACAAAAGTCCAAGTAAAAAATGTAAAATACTCATGTGGGTACAGCGGGGGGCAAATGTCTTTTTCCACTTACTCTTATTCAGGCGCCTATGGATTACCTTGAGGATCTGGCCGTGGGGAAAGAATCCAGCATCTTACTTTGCAAAGCTAAAGAAACAACGAAAAAACCAAAGCCCACGATTAAAAAAAGCCAAAACAAATGGACTAAAAGTGACAAAGAGAAAGCGGCGGTATTTGCCGATTACCTGGAAGAAACATTTAAACCTTAGGATGGACAAGCTCTCAATGGAAATATTAATACGAGTTTTAGCTAGTTCAAGTGAAAGCAACATAACTAGAAATGCTACGTTCGACGAATTGAACGGAGAAATATAGAAACTTCATAAAAGCAGAAATATTAAAAATGCTCCCTCATAAGAGATAACTTAACCTCCTTTATATAATATATGCCACTCTAAGACTAGAATATTTTCCAAAAGCCAATGGAAAATTGCAGATGTTATAATGGTATTAAAATCTGGCAAACTATTACTCGAAAAGAATTCTTACAGACCCATTTCAATTCTTTCTAGAATATTACTTCTGCGCCTACAGCCAATAATAGAACAAAATCGGCTTAAGCCTGAACATCAGTTCGGATTTAGGAGCAAGCATTCAACAATATTGATCAAGTACAATGAATTACTGATGTAATCGAGAGCTCTTGAAGATATGAAAACTTGTTCGACTGTCTTTTTTGATGTGTCACAAGCGTTTGACAAGGTGTGGCCCGAAGACCTCTAATTCAAATTAGGACAAATACTGTCTTACAGACTTTATTAAAATCTAAACGAATATTTATTTTTGGTATAAGACACAGAAATAGTTTTCAAATTTCAAAGAAATAGTGGCTGGGGTACCGCAAGGAAGTGTATTAGTTCCAGTTGTATACCGTTTATTTACACGTGATATGCCTCAAACAGAAGAGAATATTTTAGCCACGTTTTCTGATGATACTGCAATACTAGCAGGAGGCAAAACGGTTAGCGAAGCTACAATTCATTTACAATATGTTAATATGTTATAATTTTGTTAACAAGTGGACAAAAACATGGCGAAAAGCTCTCGACTCAATGAACAAAAGTAAACAAAAAATTGATTACTTGTTTTTCTTAAAACCAGTCGTGATCTATTTGCGAATGAGGAAAAACATTTCTAGATGCAAAATTAAAATGGAAGCTGGACATTTAAAAGAAATGCGAAGAATTAAAAAATAAATAAAGGGATATGTACTGGTATTGGCTGCTCGGCAAATATTCTAAGCTTTGTGTTAAAAATAAGTTGATTTTATGCAGGCAGGTACTTACACCTTTTTGGACTTATGTTATACAACTCAGAGGCTTTACCTGCAATCAGTCGCGTGTTTAAAGATCAGGCGGCCCAGTCCAATAAGTTTTGGCGCCCCATCATTAATTAACGAAAAACAGCCAAGTTCAATACATTTTGAAAAAGTCATATACAAAATAACAAACACAATTTTTAATTTATGTGGGATATTGAATCCCCCTGTTTCGAACCACATATAAACATATTTACATTTTTGCCAAAGACGCGTAATGACACATTTGCAATAGCACTGTTATAACCTACCCAATGTGTTCAGCCATGATTTAGAATATTAAGAGATGGCTTAACTGACGATCTTTATTTTTGCGGACTCTTTTTGGCGGAGCGGAATCAAGTAATTTTCATATTTGAATTAAGATACTTGCTTGATGAGCAAGCCCGAGCTTGTAACTCCAACTTACAAGGGCGTACGTTATTATTGAGGGCAGATAGGGGCACTTGCCCGCCCAATGGTATATTTCATAAATTATACAACATATTATATATCTTCTTTTGAAAGCATTTTAAAGCAAGATTTCTGTGCCAAATCTATTTTTAGAATGAGTTGCCCCTCCCTGAACGAAATCTTGAATGAGTTTGTCCCTCTCTTGCCGAAATTCTGCGAACGCCCTATCCAACTTATTTTGTAAATACTAAAGTTGCCGCTAAACAAGTTTGTAGTTGTCAAACAAGTTGGCTTGTTAAGTTGGTTTCTTATGTCTTCTAAGTAATTTTTCAAAGCAGACCCACGAGGTTATAACAGACAGCCAACTAAACGTTCCTTACTACAATTTGATTGGCAACTTTCAACTGTCAGAATGATAAGACATTTTTTAGATTCGATAAAATTAAATCTAAAAATAATTTTCAACACAATTTTGTTTTTTAAACAGCACTTAATTTATCCTATTCGATTAGTGAAATTTCTTAACTAATAATCTTAAATAATAATAATCTTCTTTTAATTTTGTATTTAATTTCTAAGTCATTTTTATTTACACATATTTAAGGACATTTCAAACATAAACTCGACTCAGTTCCTGCCTTTCACAGTATTTTTTTTTTTAATTTTGAAATTTTGGATCACGCTCTGACCTAATTTTTGAAGCCTTTGCTTAAAATAACGGGTGATTTTTTAAGAGGTTTAGAACTTTTTAAAAAAAAAAAACAAAAAATTCGAAAAAATGAATGAAATATTTATTTGAATCGATAGTTTGAACCTTGCAATTTAATGTTTAAAGATAATTTCATGCAAATGTTGACCGCGGCTGCGTCTCAGGTAGCCCATCCGCTGAGTCCAATTTTGGCATACTCTTTCACACATATCGGCCGGTATCTCACGAATGAATGCATGGATGTTGGCTTCCAGTGCGTCAATCGAAGCGGGCTTGTCCCTATAGACATTAGCCTTGACATACCCCCACAAAAAATAATCTAATGGTGTCAAATCGCACGATCTAGGCGGCCAATTGACCGGCCCGAAACGTGAAATTAACTGTTCACCAAACTCGCCTCGCAATTGCGCCATTGTTTCGCGTGCTGTGTGGCATGTGGCACCGTCTTGTTGAAACCACATATCATGCAAGTCAAGAACTTCCATTTCGGGCAAAAAAAAGTTTGTTATCATCGCTCGGTAGCGTTCACCATTGACAGTAACGCTGCGATTCGCATCATCTTTGAAGAAATATGGCCCAATAATGCCGCCGGCCCATAAACCGCACCAAACAGTGGCTTTTTCGGGATGCATTGGTAGCTGTTACAATGCTTCTGGCTGATCTTCACTCCAAATGCCGCAATTATGCTTATTTACGTACCCATTCAACCAAAAATGAGCCTCATCGCTGAACACAATTTTTCGATAAAAAAGCGGATCCTCGGCCAGCTTTCCAAGAGCCCATTCACCAAAAATTCGGCGTTGTGGTAGGTCGGCTGGCTTTAGTTCTTGCACCAGCCCAAATCCTTCCGCAAAATTTTCCACGTAGTGCTGTAACAAAGGCCTAACTGCTGGGAACGGCGCCGAATCGACATTTCGCGGTCTTCTGTCACACTAGCTGATACGGCCGCAATATTTTCTTCACTACGCACAGTACGTTAACGTGTTGGTGGTTTAATGTCCAACAAAGTAAATTTGGTGCGAAATTTGGTCACAATCTTCCGAATAGACTGCTCAGAAGGTCGAGAATGCCGACCATAAAATGGAAGCAGCGCGCGATGAACATTTCGAACCGAGCACGAATTTTGATAGTAAAATTCAATAATTTGCAAGCGTTGTTCATTTGTAAGACGATCCATGGTTAAATTGCAAACCAAACTGAAGCTGTTTGACAGTGACACAAGGTACTAAACACACGTCAGCTGTCAAAACCAGTGTTGCCAAAACCAAACCAGCTAAAAAATCACCCGTTAGAACCAAGTTAACCAAATCTTATTAATTTGTATTAAGATTTATTTCGCAAAAATTCAACAAACGGACCACTGTGTGGCTCCTCTAAGACTTTACTTTTTCCTTTCTATTTTGTATAGGAATGTTACAGTTGTTAAGCTGAGTGTCACCACGGGCCATGCCCCTTAAGGCCCTAAGGTAAATACGCCACTGCCTGCGATACAAACTTAAATAACTTACAAAGTTTTGAAAATAATTTGCTCAGGTAATTTGTGAATGGTCCGTAGTATATCCTTTCACGAGGATCTCAGGATTTCTACTGTATGGGACGAAATAAAAATCTTCGTGCGAAAACATAGAAATCGGCTATTGGATTGGAACACAATCCAACAATTCAACAATTCGATTCGAAAACGAATCAAATTTTTAATATACTTAAAAACCGAAAAACCACTGGCAGAGACTTTAAATATTTTTTATGTTCGATTTTATCACTTTGGGTTTTTTTTACCAGAGCTTTCAATTCACCTCCGTCTAGGTTGATCTTCTGAAAAATATTTCTACAACGCCAAAGGTTTAAATGCATCTTTTAAATGTACTGTAATTTTTTAAAATTCTCAAAAACTGAAAAAACATCAAAAACATTACTTTTGTGGTCCTCACTTTAGTAATCTGAAATTATTCCTGTCTTTAATTTCTTCTATCGACGACTTACATAATTTCCATTTCTTTAACTGAAGAAACCCTAATTTTTGGTTTAAAAATTCAAAAGCTCCCTCTCACTTCTTACCCATCATTACAATTTGTAAATAATTGAAAATAAAACTTCAATACTCAACCCGCAACAGATACTTGAGTACCAACTATTTATTATGTACTCGCAATTAGGTAATGGCTTGGAAAAAAAAAATAAAAAAAAGAATTCAATAGTCAGCCGCATCGTCGTCACTTCAATTACCCTCAGCCATTTGTATAAGTTCTGCAGGCAAAGGCAACAACAAAAAAATCCTATCTTACAAATGCATCTTCTAAACGTACTCATGTATATTGTCATCAAATAAATTGAAACCCTTTTCTCAGGATCTTTCTGGCAAAATTCCAAGTGAGCAGAGCTATTAAAAGGAATTCTATACTTTTTCGATTGACAAAACAATCTTATAAATTTCCCTGCAACTGTAAAGAGAACAAAAAAAAAAAAACTCTTCCTTTACCTCCATTATCTGTCATTTGGTCCTTTTTCTTATTTCTTGAAAAGTCCTACAAATATTCTTCTTCAAACACTTTCCAGCCAATTGAAATACTAAAAACGTTTGATTTCGTATGCGTAACCTCCCATCCACAGGCCATCCCATCATTTCTAGACTTTACAATTGCCACGCAAATTCAAAAAAATTAACATATTTTGTAGCCCCTCTGGTAGCCCCCAACTGCTGTTGCCACTTGTTAATTAAGGACTTGGCCACAGGGCGCAACAAAAAAAAAAAGCTGAAAATTCGGGCGAAAAAAAAATGATTGCGGCCTTTCATTGGAATCGGTAAGCCGATGGAAATTGTTTTCTTAATGAGCTGAGTGGAATTGCCCGGAAGACCAAAAAAGGAAAAAACGGGCCAACTCATTAATGCAAAACATCTCTGTCTCCGTTTCATTTTTGTCGTCGTTTTTTTTTTGTATTCTCTCGTAAAAATTAAAATATGCGGAAAACATCTTATGGCTGAGATTACAATGGAAGGCCTCTCGTCTCTCCTCCTGCACTTGCAATGCCATCGAGAGCGAGACAATATTCTGTCTGTGTGCATTCATTCGACCAAACTTTCAACGCTCCTAAAGGGCGCGAGGTTACAAGTGCGACTTTGTTTTCGGCCATTATGTTAATTGTGCAAGGAAGACGGGTTTCTGCGATAAGTTGGGCCTAATGGCGTCATCAGTGCTGCTGCTGGCGATGGCGAGAGGGTGAAATTAATTTCCACTTTCAAATTTCCTTTGGAAAACCACCTACTCTCGAGCTCATATATGTAGGTTCTCTTGGCTTGGGCAACTTTATTGATTAAACAATCTTCTCCTCCTCCCCATTTTTGATACTTATGTGCCAAAAAGGTTCTCGCTCGCACTTAATTTGATTCGGTGGAAGTTTCGAACCGCACCTGTGTAATTTCTAGCAATTCCATAAGGAACGGCAGAAAATGGCAACAAACTGGAACTATTGAATCTTCTATATACGAAGACTTGAAAGACTATATGACTCCAACAACACATATCCCAAGGTATTTCCCAGTTCCGTTGGTTTTTTTTTTTTTTTTAACTTCTGAATATTCTTCCGTTATGACGATGACGATGATGGCGACGACGATAATGTCGGTTTTCAAAAATATTTCATTGCTTAAAGTCGTTTGGCAATAGAGGGAGCTTTGAAACACAAACGTTACACGTCGCCTGTCGCCGCAACGCAAAGTGATTCCGCTAACGCCCCGGGAAATTCTCAAAAGTCGTTAGGCTAAGAAAGTGCACAAACATTAAGTGCATTTGAGAGAGTCGCATGGGGGCGACAAGAAACGACAACGACAAGTATGACTTTGTCAACACTACCTTTGTACAAACTTGACGTTAGAGAGGTACGAGTAGTATACAAGATTCCAACTTTCCATTCGAGGATTCGGGAATACCCAGGCCACCAAAAGTTAAATTCGTTTTTTTTTCGTTATACCCACGCTCCCATATAAACCTTTATACCTTTACGTTCGCCCTTCGTCCTTTTTTTTTGGCTTGGGTAACTCTATATTCGCCGAGAATTGAATGCAACCTGTGCTGTGCCTCTAGAGCGAGCTGTGCTGAAAATTACTCACAAGGACCTCTTTTCGTGTTACCATTTTTTTGTTGTTTTTTGTACCTATAGTCCCACCCCCAAGTATACGTGGAAAGCTTTACGGCCCTTAATTACATTTGCATGCATGTGATGGCAGCAGTTAGCGCGGATTGCACGAAAATTTGCATTAAAGTTTGTAGCTGGGTTATATACCGTTAGCACACATCATCACAAAGGCCAGGTGCATGCTGCGAGGGGGTGTTTCTGACTTAGCAAAAATGGTGACATGATAATCAAGGAAACCATTCACCATTCCCGATGCGTTGTTAGCACAAAGTTGATTTTTCCACGCGAAACGCTGTGCTGCGCTGAGTAAAAAGTATTATTGGTCGTCCCAGAGAGCTAAAACGTAGAAGAAATACCAAAGTAATAGCTCTGTAAAGTCGGGTTTATGTTAGAGACTAGGTATACAGCTTTTGAGTTTTTTTTTTTTTTTTTTTTGAAAGAATAATTCCAATTTTACCTTTAAGTAAACTTCAGTGTATGTGTGTGTGTGTGTCTGTAGATATTTTATGGAAAAACACACATTAAGTACGTCAACAAGTTTGTTATATATTTTTTTTATGTGAATTTCCTTTTCGTGAAAGAATCCCTTTCTCTCAATGGAATTTGAGTTGTGTTTTCTTTAATGACTGCTTACAATGTTGTAAGCCACTGAAATTCGTTTTTTTCTTCAAGTTGTATTTATACTAGGTATAGTAAGACATGCCAGCATTTTTTGTGAATAACATTTACCAATTGATGGAATTGTAGGAAGGTTATTTTGATGTTTGTGTTGGATTTGGTGATTGCGAGGTTATACATTTTTTCTTTGCTTAGAGGGGATGGGACATTTCAGAGTGGTGTATGGGATATTTTGTATTGCTTCATTTATTAGAAAGCCATCACTACATTTCTTGCACTTGCAACAAGTCGTATATTAATCGGACCAGCCGTTCAATCTATATGGGTCTAAAAGTATATTTAAAAGAGTCGGAAAATAAAAAAGCGAAATTACCTACTTTTTAATTACTCTACATATAAAATCTAATGCAGAGTTGGAAAATAATGATTACTTTTTGTAATTTATTTCAACTTCTATTTCCAATAATACATAATTAATTGTAATTGTAATTGAAAAAATTTCTTAAAAATTACATTTTATTGAAAATAGTAATGAATTTTGGAAGAAATTAAAGGAAAGCACTGTTTCAATTACATTTAAGGTAATTGATTACTTAGATTGTAATTAATTAAATCTTTTTATTATTTAAACATTAAAATAATAATAAACTAAAGTAAAACAAGGTATTCTAACTAAAAATAGACAAAAACGCAACGAGAATTTGCCCATTTCACCATTATCAATTTAGTTGTTTTCAAAAGGAGATTATTTAAAAGGCGACAATACATATATAGTAAAAACCTGATGAAAGTCAAAAAAATATAAGTAAATAGGTTTGAAACAACACACGTACAGGGATTTGACACAACAAGAACTATTTGTGCAATATCACACAAAATGTAATGTAAAAAAAGTAATTATTTACATTTTATGTAATGATTTAAAACAAAAGTAATCATTATATATTTTTTGATGATTACTTCTGTTTTCAATTGCATAAATGTAATTAAATTACAAATAATGGACACTTTCCAATTACGTGTAATTAGTACTTGAATTTCTTCAATTACATTTAAAAGTAATCAAAAAATTTTTTTTATAATTACTTCCCAACACTGTCGTAATGTCATGTTTCATCAAATTCTTTAGTTTGAATATTTTAACAATGTGAAATTGTAGTGGAAAAATAGCTATCGGGCCAAAATTAAGAAAAAATATAAGAAATGGTAAAGTTTAAATGGGTAGGTAGGTATATCTCTATATCTACATATTTTAATGAAAATGAATTTTTAAACATGCCATATTGAAGCCTTTAGTCTCAACCTTATTTTGTTCATACATGTCTTGACCCTTTGCTTCAAAAAAAAGTTATTCGCAATTTATTAAAAAATTAAGAAATCTAGGATTTTTATTGTTTTTTTTAGGATAGTTTTTGTAAACTTTTCCTGTTGACAATTTATATAAAATTTATTTAACCATCCTTTTTCTTAGAAAATTTTATTTTGGGCAAGAAGTGTTAGTTTAATATTGAAAAGTGGCCAGTGTGACCATTCTTTCAGAAAAACATGGGAGAATTTAGTAGCACCTTCGGTTTTAAGCATGCTTTTGGTCCAAACAAACATATTCAATAATTAAAACCTTTGCCGATATTGGCCCTTTTTAAAAGATTTATTCAATAGAATGACTCCTAATACATACTTTTCCACGAGCACTTCACATAACCGAACACAAATATTTTTCAACCTATAGCCAATTTTTTGCACCTGAATATAAATACATTCCCCTTAACCGAAGTTGCTTTCGCAATAAAATTTCTTGTTTCTTTTGTTTAAACTTATGGTTATTTTTCACGAATGCACAGTTTTTTTTTATCAAAATTGTTAAAGCTGTTTTTGAAACAAATAAACTTATTCGCAACAGTTTTTGTGTGACAAGCATTTACCATTATTTTTAGAGCTTAACTAAATTCAATTCCCTCTAGGGTCTAGGGACTTACCCAAAAACTTTAGTTCAAAATTAAAAAAAAATGTTTCAGTCATTTAGGCTGTAGATAAAAAAACAGACATGCAAGCTGCCAGATAGATAAACAAAGAGGGTCTCAAAATTGGGTCTGCTTGTCACTTTTCTTCACAATAAGTTTAAGTTATGCCAAAGTAGCAGAAGATTATAAAAAAACATGATTTTTTTTTTTGAAAAACTCTGTATTTCAAAATGGCTGATAGTTATTTTTGAAACTCTGATATTAGACAGATATTTAAAACTCTCAAGATATTTAAATTATACATAAAAGTAACGGTACATTCTAACAGCCTGGATCTAAGGGGGCGAATCAAACATTGATTTCTGCCCAAGTCGGTAGCTTAAAGGGACGTCAAATCCAAAATGAAATTAGGTGAGATGCGGCAATGAAATTTCAACCTGTATCTCTTTTACAAGTTTCTTTCAACATTTCACTATTAAAATTTGTAGCGATATAGTTCTTGAAATATTTATAATAAATATGACAGTATATTTAGCATTCACTTAGTTTTAAGATCACTCTGTTTGTTTGTTTTCTATTAATTTCGCTCTACATACAAAAAAAAACAAATTTCCTAATTTTTTCAGACTTTTATTTCACCACCCTGATTACCCTATTTTCACTTTAAGGTACTTATTATGGGGTTAGGGTGATTCTTATAAAACGCAATAAAACTATCTGAGAGTAAACATTAGCTTAAGACGAAAAAAATCTTATTGAAGGAGGGGTCTATTTCACCCCGTTCAGGCAGGTGGGGTAATTTTCTAAAAAAAAATAGCTCAAAACAGAAAAAAACGTGAATGCTTTCAATGCGACGCTTAAGTTTTTTAAAGCCACGATTCTTTTCTATATACTTCTTAAAAAAATTTTATTTTATAAATACTATTTTATTTATTTTTATTAGTTATTTTAATAAAAATTTTTATATATTGACAACAGTTTTAAAATTTTGTTTTCAAAAACTATTTATAGTAAAAAAATTATTTAGGAAGCATAATATAGAATGGAATTTTGGCTTTCACAAAAGTTATAGCATGGCATTGTAAGTGCCAAATTTTATAAAACAACTTAATAAAACAACTTAACAACTTATAAAATAACTCAAAAAGAAAATCTTTAATTTGGGTCTATTTTCTGTTAAAAGATTTTCCGAATCTTGGTTTTCTTCCTCTTGAAAGATTTAGTAAGAAAGATTTACGGATATTAAGGTCTATTGTCTCACCTGATATGTAAATTTGAAAGATTTAGAATAGGCAGTAATAAAACGGTCTATTATAGTAAACAAAAGTTATATTTAGCAACTTTTAATAGTGCAACAATAAATCAGGCTATGAGCACAACAGTGGCTTAACTGCAGAAACAGATTACTTACAAACGCTTTTTAAAACGTTAGAAGTTTTGGACTTAAGAAACAATGTTTTGATTTTTCTTGAAATTCCTATATGGTCGAAAAATACAATGTTTCAAGATTCAAGATTTGTTGTATTTTCTAGCTATTATAATCGGTGACAGAAAACAACAAAGGGGTGTATGGAATATTTTAGTTGCAATTGCAGAAAAATGCTAACTAACTTCAAAGAAATATATTCATGTATTTAGACCAAATATACTCGTAGATTAATATTATGAGGCGATTTTTTTCGCAGCGACTAAATGAAGTGATCACATCTGGACTATATTTTTGAGAAAATTTCATTTTAGAGTGCATTTTTTGTTTCGCAAAATTATCATTTCAAACATTTAAAACATCAATTATTTTATTTAGTGGTTCATCAATTCGCATTATAAATAATCATATTCTTTGTTATATAAAATTAATTCAAAAATTAAATTGATAATTAGTTTTAACAATAAAGCTTTATAGATTTTATTGAAATGATTGAATCGGCAATGCGTCGCTTTATTTCACAATTCTTCATTTCACATTCAGCCTAGTTTAACCTTCCCATGAACAAAATCAAAATTTTCAAAACAATTTTCCACCAATTCTGTATTCCAAATTGTACAATATTCAGAGCAAAAATTGTTTACCTTGGCCTAAGCCACCCATTGAGTCATTCATTTACCATTAATTAATAAACCATAGACCTTAAAATGAAAAATTATTATTTTTGAATGTTTAAACCATCTGCATGCAAATAATGCCTTGAGGTGAATGTATTTTTTTTTTAAAGTGTAAGGCGACCATCTAAAAAAAATATTTTATTCACCACACTTTTTTGCATGCAAAACAATTTGTTCGTCCATTTTTATGCATGACATTACATGACAGCTATGTTTTTTTTTTTGCATGAAACTGTGAACCAATCATGCAAACAATTAATTTAACCTTTCACCTCAATTATTTTTGACATGCGAGTATATTTGCATACATTTTATTTTTGCGCACGGGAACTGTAATCAGGCTATCTCCAAAAAACCCGAACAAATTTTTGATATTTTTTTTTATATGTTTGTTTTGTTTTGTTATTTTAATAACGTTCCAAAAAAGGAGTCTGAGCCCTGGGCATCTCTTATATGAAAATTTGAAAAATGATAATGCCATCTTATAGGTCAGAAAATGTGTAGTAGTCCTGGAAATTGATCAGCCCTAGATAACTTGTAATCAAGATTTATACCGTTTCTCAAGGTCACGCTTGATTTTTAGCATTTGTGGGAAATTTATAAGAAATGTTTACCATCCGAAAATCTCTAAATCGTGATAAAAGGTCAAATATTTTCAGTTGTTAATAGTTGGTTATCCATAATTCACATTTGAAATGCTACTTTACGGTCATAAAAGGTCCGTTATTTTCCGTACATATTTGTTAGTGAATTTTTAATGAATTAAAAAAATATTCATGGTCATAGAGATTTCTGCACCTTATATACGGAAAATTTGCATAAAAATTAATACCACCTGAAAAGTCTTACGATCTACTTAAAAATAAAAGGTCAGCTAGTTTGAAAAATTATAGTATATGTTGCTTAATGTTGTATACAAGATCCTATCCAACGTTCTACGCAAGTGTCTTAAACCCTTCTGCAACACTATGATCGGCATGTACCAGTGTAGCTCCAGGCCAGGCAGATCAACGATAGACCAAATCTTAACACTGAGGCAAATCTTGGAAAAGACCAAAGAATTTCAAGTCCAGACCCACCATCGTTTCATTGACTTTAAAGACGTATACGATAGCATAAGTCACCAAGAGCTTCCATTGGCGATGTCGGAACTCGGAATAGCGAAGAAACTGATCGAGCTGTGCCGCATGACGTTACAAATACACGCGGTGCAACGGGCAAATGGGTAACAGCTCATCCGAGCTATTCCAGATATGTACAGGGTTCAGACAAGGAGATGCCTTACCATGTGACTTCTTCAATTTAGTCCTGGAGCAGATAGTTCGCAAGAGTGGTGTTAACCTGGAAGGCACTATCTTCAACAGGTTTTTGCAACAGGCTATGCGGACGACATCGACATCATCGGCCGCTCCAAGCTACCTGTACTAGAAGCATTCACAGCTATTGTTAAACAGGCGTTGGTCTTGAAATGAATGAGAACAAAACAAAGTATACGCTATCAACAAACAAAGCTCCATCTGTCCATCGCCTAGGACAAAACGGCACTGTTGGTAGCTTTAATTTCAAAGGTAGTCAAAGAGTTCACATATCTCGGAACAAACATTAATTCCACGAATGACACCTAAGTGGATATCCGACGAAGAATTATCCTAGCGAACCGCTGCTACTTCCGTTTGTCCAAACAAGTGGGTTCTCCTTTTTCGAAGACAAAGTACACGCTAATTTTACCGGTTCTACTCTACGACGCTGAGTGCTGAATTATAAGCAGAAAAGGGGAATTGATACTGGGAACTTTCGAGAGAAAAATTCTTCGGCGGATGTTTGCTCTAATATGCAAGGAGGGTGAATGGAGGAGAAGATTCAATCAAACGAGCTGTACCAATATGTGGATGTAGTCCAAAGAGCCAGAACATGTCAACTTCACTGGCTCGGCCACATTGTCCATAAATGGACAACAATGCTCCAGCCAACAAAAACTTCGAATCCCAGCCCCATGTTCAAGACGACCAAGAAGACCGAACCTCCGCTACAGGGTCCAGGCGTTTCAGATGCAAGAACGCTTGGTCTCGATGACTGGAGGGAGCGTGCGAGGGACCGCAACCGATAGAAGACCGCAATATCTCAGGCAGAGACCCTCTATGAATCGAGAGCCAGATATGTGAGTAAGTTCGAGTAATTGATATACTCAACTCGATTTACATTCAAACATTCGATTTATTTGCTTTCTAAGGGATTAAGTCTAAACTCTCCCAATCTGACCCCTGAACTCATCATCATCTGTAACTTGGCCTTTCTCAACTATGTACTATGTATAATGTATGAAGTCTTTTCAGACATTGTAATTTTGATCAAGCTCTCCACAGTCTCGATTAAACATTTTCACGTCTATTGTCAAGAAGTTTCCTCCAATTCGCGCAAATTTATCTTAATTGACATTTTAGACCTAGGGTAGGTCTGAACTTACAATTATAAATTATTGAAAAATTTGAAATTCGTGTGAAGGTTTTTTGTTTATGTAATTTGAACACTCTTCATTGAGCCCTTTATAACTATACAACAAAAAAAAAAAAAATTATTCGAGTATTATTTATCTTTATGGGAAAATCCAATTTGTAAATGCAATCTTACCTTAATGACATTCTCAATAACCGAACGAACAACGATCCATATCCTGAGACAGGAGGAGTATCTTCCATACAAACATAATGGTATAGGTATGTGTAGTGTAGCTATATCCTTACCAACATAACCTACATAGTCATATATCTATTATGGTCATGCATGAGAAAAAAAAATAGAAAAAGTAATCCGTTGCCACATAAAGTATCAACATATCTCACCTAAATGAGAAACCATTTCTACAAAAGCAACCAGGAAGGACACACGAATGAGTGTACCACTACTCAGAGCAACTCCAGACACAAAAAACGGAAGTGAAATTCGAACTGATATCTTGATGATAATTAGAGTCCGCGACAACGAGTGTACAACACTATCGTTACTGTAACGGACTTAATTCCTATTCGGTTTTTAATTTTTTTTTCTGTGTCGTTGTGTTAGCAATTTTTTTTCCCGCTTCCGATACACAGATGTCCTTTGTGTGTGCAACCGCAGAAGAGAAAAGAATGAATATTTCGATCGGAAAAGGAAACGAAATCCTTTTTTTTTTCCGTGCTGGTTCCTTGTTTTCCAATTTCTTTTTTTTTTTTTTTTAACTCCACAGAAGTTCACATTCCAGTGCACATTTTAATTGATGTGACAATGGTGAACCGTATGTCCTGAACTTTATGGGAATTTTATTCAACGGAATTTGAATACAACATATCGCCGGTATAGTTCAGCAAAGGGAAAAAGGCAGAGTGTGAGAAGAAGCGAACTTGATGGGTTGTGGTCCAGCAATGGGACCACTGATTTGGATATGGGAATCCATTTCGGGTGATCTGTTTTCAACTTGGACTGAGTTTTTTGGCATATATTAATTCGGAGAGGAAGTTGGAAAGTTTGAATGTACCTACCTACTCTTTTTTTTGTTGCTTAACCAACAGCGATACGATAACTTACCTGTTGGCGGATTGTTGGAGGAGGATTCAGTTGGATATGTGTGTACTCTAAGCCATAGAAAATGTTTAATTTAAATTGAGCAACTTGATACTTTATTTTTTTAATTAAAAATATTAATCAAACAAAACGGGATATCCACATATGCAAGTTGGTCTAAGGCAATTCGATACATTTGATAAACCACAGTCTAAATTGACTGGCCTTGAATCCAACATCTCAAATACATGAGGCAAACAAAATGTTTTATTATTCATCTTAGAAGGTTCGTTCTTCCTTTTGTTGACTGCATTTTTGTTGAAATTCTAAATATCTTTTGTTTTTCTTGGTTTCTAATCATCATCAAATCATCAAATAAAAATTTATTTGAGATCATATGTGTTTTTTTCTCAAAAAAAAAAAAAAACTAAAACTAAACCTTTTCAAAAAAAGGAGAAACTAACGGTGAGTGTTATCGAAAACAAAAATTGCTCACATTGAGACCACAATAAGATCTTGTTTTTTTTTTAAATTGTCAAATTCGATGTTTTCGAAAAATAATTTATGTGCGGTTAAAAAAAAAAAAAAAAACATGGAAATTATGAGAGCCAAATGTTTCGAAGCATGAAATACAGCATTTAGAAAAGCTTTAACAACATTTTACTTCCGATATAGAGGTACTATAAGGCAAGTTTCAGATTCGTGCAAAAAATAAATGAGATAAAAGTCAAACATGACATTACGATGATAATAGAGAACAGCAAAAAAGTAGGTGGCACAATTCTGTCAGTCTGTTTGTCTTCAGCCAACCCGATCGATTTTCTTCAAACTTAGTATATAACCAAAGAACCAAAAATAACGGTCCTGCCATACAATTTCTTTTACGAATTTTACATAATCGTATTTTTCTCAAAAATGGCTTAGCAACTATTCTTAGAAAAAAATCAATAAAATACTTTTAGTAAAGGCTTCATTTAGGTGGAAAACTGTTTCTTTAATCTTCGATTTTCTTCAAAACAGTATGACTGATTTCAATAATTTTTTGTACAGAGGATTCCAAAAATTATAATTATTTTTTGTGTACTTAAATTAAAAAAAATATTTACTGGTTTTTAAAAAAATGTTTCAAAATTTCTTTTTGAAAATCAAATATTTCGAAAACGATGGTTTTTTTTTGAAATTCGATACTTAAGAGTTTTTAGTACTCTCTAAAATATTTTTAGAAACAAATTTACATATCGATACCTTCCCGTATGAATGTATGAAGCGACATTTTTAAAATTTTAAATTAAAATTAAAAGGTTTTTATTTTAAATTTAAAAATCTTTTAATTTATTTGTGTATTTTGTAGTAACAGATTTTTAAAGGGATTTTGAGTTGAAAATTACTTTCCATTTTTGTTTATTTCCTTAGATGCACACATACAAAACTAATCCAGGGGTGTATATCTATGCCTCTTAGATTTTTGAAATGCCATTTAATACATTTTTATGGGAAGGTATCGATATATAAGAAATAACGGTACCTTATGTTTAAAATTTGCATATCAAAAATGTTCCTTTAAAATGTTTTAAGAATTTGAAAACCGCACCAAAGATTTAAAAATTTTTTGTTGTGCATACAATCATTTTTTTTATCTAATTTTAATATAGGTAGTATTTCATGTTTTTAAACATTTTTGTCTCACCTTGAACATAAGAGCAAGTACGTGCGACCCAGTCGTGCATTTTATTTTGAATGGCTTGAGGTGATAAAAAAATGTTTTTAATCAAAAATAGTTGCATACACAAATTTTAGACCGTTAAAAAAAATTAGTTTTAATACATAATAGCAAATTGTGAAAACATTACGAGCAATATTTTGGTATTCAAATTTAAGTAATATAGGGCTTACAATTGTCCCGAAGCAAATTAAAAAATTAGTTTGCAATACTTCTTAGCTCTATTTTTTAATTTTAAATAAGAGAACATTAAGAGAATACACTTAAGAACTCTGTCCTTAATACGAATAAGTTATTAATAGCAGTTTATATAATAAGCCTCTTTTATCTTTGAATTCCCGTTTTCAGAATTGGTTACGTTCATCATTCAGCAGTGGCACTCCATAAAATTTCGAGAAAATTTTTTTATGAGACCCGTTTTTGACATATCAAATAAAAAAAAAATAAGTTTAAATTGGAAAATATTAGATATAATTTTAGTTTTTAATAATCTGTTCAGCCAATGAGAGGTGCTATTAATAGTTCCTAAGTGTAAATTGTTGTAATTTTTGGTAGATAATCACACTAATTTTAGCATAAAGAAAATATGTAATTAAACCCGTGAGGGCGTTTTTAAGAAAAATGAATTTGTTTGCTTAACGAATTTTTGACATTTGTATGTTATTTTTTCATAAAAGTAAATTCTTTTCATAAAATACAAGAAAACCCTTTAAAAAATTAACATGCACTTTTCAAAATATGTATTTGATTTTCAAAAAAACCTGTAATTATTTATAAATCAAAAAAATGAAAATATTGTTAGAAGAAGCTATTATATTTATAGGAAGTTTGTGTTTTAAATAAGTATTGAAATCAGAAATACAATTTTAAAGAAAATTAAAAATTAAAAAAAAAAAACGTTCTTTTGCAGGTATTATTAATACATGACCATTTTTTGAAGAAAAACTTATTGTTTTCTTATGAAAAGTTGTAAAGTCTGTTTTGAAAAAAATAAGATTTAAAAAAAATGCTAAGAAATCGTATGGCAGGTGCATTATTTTTTTTTCTAAAACAATGAAAATAAACCTTGTGGGAAGGAACAACAAAAAGTAAAATTTATAATAAGTTTTTCGAAAATCGATCCAGTTGTTAGCTGAATAAACAGACAGACAGATTTTTGAGACTGACTTTTTTCATCTTTTGTAATGACAAGTCTAATCAAAGTATTGACTTCATTATTTTTACAAAAGTAAAAATCTGTGAGTTATTTTAAGTAGTTAAAATTTAGTTTTCAAAAAATTGTTATTAACTCTACTCATTCCCTCATTAGCTTTTGCAACGATTTCAATAAAAATCTTTATTTGAGGACTCTTATAAAATTATAAAAATATTGTAAATTAAATTTTTGGCAAAAAGAAATGATTTACTTTTTTTTTATTTTTGTATAATTGTATTAAAAGCGGATTGATGATTTTTTTAAATCTGAGTTTTTCATGTAAACACGGAAAGAATTCTTAGATCAGATATAGAAAAATGAGATACAAATTACGAAAAATGAATTCCGATTTATAGCTTGGCTCGGAGTTTCCTAATTTACGACTATTTGTTTGCAATTTGCAAAACTGAAGATATTAATACTCCAAAATCGTTAATCAACACTCTTGAGTATCAATTATTCTATCGAGAGAAAACAAAAATAGCGAACAACAAATCGGAATTTGATCCAAATAATACTCAATCGCGCAATTTGTAAATTTGCAAAAAAGATTTGTGATCACAACTTTTATTTCGTGATATTGCCACTTTGAAAGATCAATCTTGCTCTACTCTTTATTTTCAGGTATAGTCATTTAATTTAATTTTTTTGAAATAAATACTTTACGCTTGACTCTACTTGGAATCAATTGAATTCGTAACTCTCCAGTCAATCACTATACCAAATTGCAATATAGATCGTTGGTGTCACACATTACCCATATTAGATACATTCCATGTTGTGGTGCGTTATCTCATCGAAAAGTAAATTGCGACAAGAAAGTCGTAATTTACGTTTTTGCTGTTGGTGATTCGCAAACATTCTCATGGAGTTGCAAATTGCGAAATCAGTGATTGTGCAATGTAAATTAAAAAAATATTTATCGCAAATTAATATTTTTAAATGCTGTTTGTGAAATTATTCTATGGGAGAATAAATTACGCCAAAAAAGTTGTATTTTGCTATTAAAAGTACAAGCTTGAATCATGAATTTTAATTGCAAATCACACAAAAAATACACATTTTGCTATTTGGTACGTTTTGAATGTTAAACTGCCAGTTTTTGAATTAATTTGGGATCAAAATGCCTTGATTTACGAATAAAACTTGATTCGTAAATTGCAACTGCATATTTTTCAATTGGTGATTTTTCAATTCTTTCTATGTATATGTATGTACCAGTGGCGTGGCGTCCATATAACACGATTCCTTGCGTCTTCCCTTTTGAAATATCACCAAATATCATAAAATTTTAATATAAATGTAGCCTATAATTTTTCGTCATTTTTAAACCTTAATCTCAAATATCCAATCAGCAAAACTCAAGTTATAAGAATTTAAGTGAAACCTTATCACTTTTTCCCGAAACATTTTATTTGAAGAAATTTAACTAAAAGTTCTTTTCTTTCCCTTTCTCTTCATTCATTATCGTTTTGAACAAATTCACTCTAAATAACACGAAAATAAACGTCTTATTTTGTCCACTGACTAGTGTGTGTTGAACAAAGATAGCTATGAAACAATTTCCTAGAGCTAAAAGGGATGCAAAGCAAATAAAAAAAGACGTGAACGATGGTCTTTTTATTTTTTTGATGAACATTTGGGATGAGAGAGAATTTTTGTGGACGACCTTAGGGTGGGCCAAATTAAATGAACATGCTTTATTTTTTGTTTTGGTTTGGGGCTCAAAAAAAAAATTCTCTAAGAAAATTATCTCAAAATTTTAACGTTTAAGGGTCCCTCCTCGCCATTTTGTTTTTTTTTTTTCAAACAAATTGAGAAAACTGTGGAATTTTACAACTTTCTAACCGTTGCACCTGGAATAAAATTGGTAACAGTTTTGAATAGCAAATTGAATGTTCTAACAAAAAGTTTTATCAATAATAAGATATGCTAAGAATGCTGTCTGTTGTCATTAAAGCAAAACCTTCCCCCTATGCCGCTATAAATGAGCGGTACTAGCATCGAGGAAACTGAACAGCTTTCAGTTCTGGGTATGTCCATCACAGATCACCTTCTGTGGAATGATCACATATTCAACGTCGCCAAAAACGCTGCAAAATGTGTAGGTTTTCTTCGAAGATGCAAGAAATTTTTTTCCCCTTCTGATCTGGCTGTAATCTACAAGGCCTTCATTCGCCCAAAGCTTGAATACAATTCTCACATTTGGGCTGGTGCTCCTACAACCCATTTAAGCCTCTTGGATCGTATTCAAAAAAGAGCTCTAAAATTGATAGGTGATAGCACTTTAACGGAAACATTCGTATCTCTTGAACATCGACGTAATGTTTCATGCCTCGCCTTATTTTATCGCTATTTTTATAAACATTGTTCTAGCGGAATAGCCAGTTGCATTCCTCCCCTTAAACAATTTCACCGTAATACTCGCACTGCCAGGAATGCTCATCAGTTTACCCTTGAGCCCAACTTCGGACGTACTGTTAAGTACAGAGATTCTTTTTTTAGCCGAACCACACGAATGTGGAATGCTTTACCCTGCTCTATTTTTCCCTCCCATTTTGACATTCAGAATTTCAAAACCAATGTACATCGGTATCTCCTTTTAAATCCTTCCCTTTTTTCCTAACGCTCGCACTGTGTTCAATCATATTAAGGGTAGTCACAACCCCTTTAGTGCGCGCATAATTTAAAAAAAAAAAAAAAAAAAGAAGTTAACGTTTAGAAGATATTCAGTGCTAAAATCAAAGTTGTTAAGATTTCACTATATTTCAAAAGGAATTTAATTTAATAATGCTGGGGCCCAATGCTGCAAGTGTGAATGATTTTTTGAGTACACACTTGGTTCACGTCCAAAACAAGTGTGAATAAATTTGCCTAATTGTGCATACGATATTTGTCAAAAACTTCAAACTCACTCTTGCGTAATCGCAAAAATAGACGTGTAAATAGATTTTCTGGGTAAACAGAAAAAACTCACTCTTTCGGAATTGGGCCTCTGGCCATCAAAACATACTTGAAATAATGAAATCTCAACAACTTTGGTTTAAAGTTCTTTGGTTTGCAGGTGTTTAACGTTTGCTTCGTCTTCCCCTTTCAAATTATTCACGCCACGCCACTGGTATGTACATCGTACATATATTAATAAATAATAAAATTTTCCATATCAAACAGATTTTTTAAGAATGTTACAAAAATTGTAGGACCTGTGTTAATAACTATATAAAAATATTTTTTAGAAAAGCCACTCTTGTTTGTACTATAAACAGGCCGGAGCGCATAGTGGCGCCTAACTATTTTTTATTTAATTATTTTTAGTAGAGCAGCAATAAGAAACATTTTACTTTTAAATGCTTGTACTAGTTTTAAAATTTTTCAAACGCTTGTAGTTTTAAACCATAGAAACAAAGTTTTGAATTCTGTTTGCAATATGATGGAAAGGTTTTTGATTTTGTATTCATGTTTCTTCAAAACACCTTTAATACTGATCAGATATAGCAGACATATTATTTATTGCATACAGTTTCAATTTTCATAATAAAAACAATTTCAATAAAATTGCAGCAAGTAACAAAATGACATTCTTGTTTTTGAGAACTTAGCTATTTTAAGCTGTTGGTATTGCCCAGGAAAAATGTACAATTTTATTTGCCAATCTGAGGAAAATTCCAAGTGAAGATTTTTAAATTCAGTTATTTTTATTTACGGATAAGGAATAAGCATGCAAAAGTCTTCAGATGAATGTAGTTTGTGTTTAAAGTTTTTCAAGGTCAAACGTCAGATATGTTTTTTTTCCATATAACAATTTTTTTTATTATATCGAGGAAAGAATTAATTTCGACTTGGCGAAAATTCGAAATTTTCACTTAAATTTGGAATTTTCCGCAAGTCGAAACTATTTCTTAAACACAATTATCTTTACTATTTTAGAATAAAATACTCAAGCAAAAGTCTGTAGACTGATCTAACTTGTAAAAAACGTGCCATGGATTTTACTTCAAAGGAGGTGTGGAAGCAAATGCGCTTCACAAAAAAAAAAATATTTCTCATTTTTGACCTTGATCAACTTTTAACTCAAGCCAGATTCACCCAAAAATACCTTTGCATAAGTATTCCCTGCAAAAAAATTAAGATATTTGCGTTCGAAATTTTTAATTTGGAATTTTTCGCACCACGCAGGGCCCGAAAACAAGCTTTTTGGAAAACTGATAGTATTTAAAGTCTCAATATCTATTTATTGGGGCCTCGTATCGAAAAGGTTCTCATAGTAGTACTGTAAGAGAATATTATTTTCTACAAAGTTTGTATAAATATTTTTTTCAAAAACTTAGTCATTTAAGAGAAAAGGCAAAATACCGTTATTTTTGTTTTTTGTCCCGTTTCTATAAAAAATGATATCTTTTCAATGACCTCTGAAAAAAACTATGTAGCCTTGGAGAAGGTAAAATAGTCTCACACTGTGTTAAGATAAAATTTTTAACATTAACCGTTCAAGAGTGGTTAGCAAAAAATCTTTACTTCCGATACTTTACCTTTTTAAGGTTACAATATTTTGTTACTTGTCAGCCCTGGCTCCCAGGGCAAATTGAATTTCTGCTGTATAAATCCAAACGGCAGTATAAGACTAATTGGCAAATGTACAATCCGAATTTTGGTGTCTTAGCCATTGGGAGTCTTATGCATTTCCATAAAATTACCTAAAAGAAAAGTGTCTTTTTCGTCATTTTGTTGTAAAATGAAATTAAAATGCGGTTATTAAATAAAAACAAAATATGTAGCCACTTTTTCAAGATGGTGGCATTGCCTTATATTTAATTAATTAATTAATTTATTGATGCCAAACACATACAAGTACTTATATCGTACAAAAACTATTGCTCGTCAATTCATTAAATTTTAATGATTTGAATAATTTTTTGAAAAAATTTTCTTCATTATAAAGATAATGCATAATCTATTGGTTATATAAAAAAAGTATAACAACCTTTTTGGAATCAAAAAAGGTAGACATTTTCACTGTCACATTAAGAAAATATTAACTGATAGTTTTCGAAAAATTAGAAAACCACTTTTTTACCACCATAAAAACCCTTCCCCCCCCCCTAAACATTTAAGACCAAGCCCTTTTCTTAAATAATTGATCAGAAATGCTTAAGGCGTCAAAACAAAAGGTAAAACTCTTTTCGAGGCCAGCATTGCGTTTTTTCACACGAATATTTCAATATACGAGTACTTTAAAAAAATCGGGAGACTGTCAGAACTATGAGTACCGAAACTACGTGGGACTATACTACTACGTTCAAAACTACGAAGTAGCAAACTTTGAAGCTCACAACTACGCGTGATACAACTACGAACACGGTTTACCCTAAATTATAGCTTGGATAATTTCTTTTGGTTAAGTTCAGGTCTCGTCAATCATGAAAAGCTAAGTAAGCGAAAATAGTGTGAAAATAAGAAATTTCAATTATTTTACGTGATTAAAAATTTAATTTTCTCAATTAATTTTTAATTGAAATCATTAAAGGAGCCACAACGACAAGTCATTGGAATTTTTCTCAGAAAACTATGGCTACTTGTACTTAAAAAAAAATAAAACTATATGCACCCAATGCAGTTACTTTTAACTATCCTAAGTCCCACAGAACTATAAGACTCCCAACCCCAACTACCATTCCAACCACTTATTGGTTGAAGTAAATCTTTAAAACACAACAAAGTACAACAAATTGGTGCAAATTTATGGCATAAATCATGCTGCCATCTTAGTCTCTATATACAACCGCACTGCGAGAGCTTAAGAAGAACACGAACAGCAAGCACTTCCCATTCCCATCAACCAGTAACAACCCAACATGCCTCCTAAAGTGGGGCAAACTTGTCCGACAAAATAACAATAGCAGGGTCGGTCGATCGGTGGGTTGGTATTTTAGGAGCAGGTGGGTGGTCGGTTACTCTGGTAAGGTTAGTGAGTTTGCTGGTAAAACTAAGGAACTCCCAATGTATAGGTACACTTTGGTTTGGTATCATCGCCACTTAGGTGCTTTGTTTGCGGAAGAAAGTACCCTCATACCCACCCGCACCTCTATCTCGGCGCAAAATAACTTAAAGTGGAAATTTTTATTTTGGCAATTATTCATATTTACCTACTTCTTTAGAGTTCCTGATTTTTTTTTCGTCCTCTGTTAAGAAGGTATATACTCTTCTGGAAGGACAACGTGCGATAAAGGAAACCCCACCGCAATCCAACGGCGCAGTTTTATAAGTTGATTCGCATTTTTCAAAGGATTTGCTATGTGTCCAAAGCAATAATAGGGCATGTCTTGTTATTATTACAGGTGCTTGTTTAAAAAAAAGGACATTTCACTACGTGCATCTCATTTTAGACATTTTTCCTTTACTACAAGCTCTTCCTTAGAGATACTTGGTGGTTACTAGCAGCTACAGCTATATTGCCCCGCGTAAAACGTCAACTTTACTTCGCACACCCTTCTCAGATGAGTGTTGGTGGTAATTTTGAGTGTTGAACATCCATCTTTCACCTGCGATGGAAGCAGAAGATGAAGATGGAACGACTGTGATAAACTGGCGAACAAAAAACGTGCGAGATTATTTTTTATACAAAAATCCCGGTGTAGTCAAGGACGAGAAGGAATTTTATAAGCAGCAGCTAATCTTTCAGCTTCATCCTCGCTGGTGTTGGTTGTGTTGTCGTATTCCTACCCGTTCTTGCTGTCATTTTCATCGTCTTGTTTGGCATATCTCAGTAGGTTTAACAGTGACAGTGGCAAGGTATCAGTAATGGTGTTGGCATCACTTATTAGTGAAAAGTCTGCCAAACGACATAATTCTCATCACGTCCGAACGATTTTCTTTTAGCCAACTCGCTGCTCTACTATTTCGTATTTATGTGTAGGTGTTCTATGTGTTTGCAGAAGGATATCTATGTACTTTGCAAAAAGGACTCGACTCACTGCCGAAATTTGGTTTTCAAGCAACAAATCCACTTTTTTTTGTCTTTCACGCCACCAAAAAGATGAGGAATTATTTGTTGTTGCGCTTAAAAAGTAATTTACCCTGAAAAAACAAAACACTTGTATAAAAAATAACTCCCGAGATAACAAACATGAGATAAAGTCTTAAATTTAGGACGACACCCAGCGGATAAGTATCTTGGGAGTGGAATATAGGTATGAGCGCAGGTAACATGGTGATTAGCATACCGGATTGCTGATATGAACGGCTTAGCGTGTATAAAATAGCCTTTGGGATAGCAATGCACGTTTTAACAATTTATTTAATGTTTCATTTTTGAGATATATCCAATTTATACTTTGGAAGGTCGTTTCAACCAAAATATAGACACTTGAAGTTCATTTTCCTATAAATATATTTGGATGTTATTTCTTTTTAAGTTAAAAAGCTTCTTTAAATAGTTTTGTCTCTCTATACAGCTGTGTAAGGAACAGTTGAAGTGAGTTTTGAAAAGATTAAAAGCACTTGCCCTCCTCTCAAGGGGAGCTAATGACGTTTTATATGTTATATATATTGTGGATCATACGTACTCCCACTGCATGAGGAGTTAAAGTACCTTGAGCAGCAAGTTTTCTGCAATAAAAAGTGTTTGGTAAGTAGTGAGCTTAGTTTCAGATGCAATATATGCTGTGAGTCGCATGTACTCTCACTGTTGTAGTAGGTATAGATACCGCAAAAATGCAACCATTGTGAAATAATTTGACAGGTGAATGACGTTCTTTTTTGTAATATATGCATGCTTTGGTTTTTACGTACTCCCACTACTGGAGTAGGTTCAATTTAATTTTTTTATTCCTAGGTTAAACTACCACAAAATAAGAACTTTTGCACACAAAGTAGTTTTTAACAAGTAAATGTGGATTTTTGTGAAATGTTCATTGTGGGCCAACCATACTCCTACTGCTGAAGTCAAGAATATTAAAAATATAAATGAATCTTTTACACTTAGCATTTCGTATAGGTAAATAAGGTTTTGTATGCTAATAAAACTGTGAATTGTATGTAGTTTCACAGCCAAAGTAGATATAATCACCACAAAATTATATGTCTTGTAATAAAGAGTTTTTTTAATGGTGATGGAGGTTATCATTGTTATGTACGCTGTGGGTAGTAAGTACTCCCACTGCTGGACGACGTACAAATACCACAAAATTATAAGTCATTTGCAATTAGTCGTTTTTGGTGAGTAAATAAGGTTTCGTATATAAAGTAGCCTGTGAGTCGTACGTACTCTCACTCCTGGAGTAGGTAAATAAGGTAACTTTTGTAATGGTTTCTGTGTGTTGTTTGACTTACCCTTCTGATGTCTGTCTGATCTTTGACACACAGCAGTTTTTATAGGTAAATTATATTACGAATAGTATGTATGCTGTGGATACGTACGTACTATCTCTGCAAGAGTTGCTATGAAAACACAATAAAACTACAGTTAATATGATTTCCTACGTTATGTATGCTGTGAGTAGTACGTACTCCCACTGCTGGACGAGGTGCAAATACCACAAAATTATAAGTCATTTGCAATTAGTCGTTTTTGGTAGGTAAATAAGGTTTCGTATGTAAAGTAGCCTGTGAGTCGTACGTACTCTCACTCCTGGAGTAGGTATTAATACCAAAATAATAAAAGTTTCTTATAATATGTAGTCTTTTACAGGTAAATAAGGTAACTTTTGTAATGGTTTCTGTGGGTTTTTTGACTTACCCTTCTGATGTCTGTCTGATCTTTGACCACAGCAGTTTTTATAGGTAAATGATATTTCGAATATTATGTTTATTGTGGATACATACGTACTATCTCTGCAAGAGTTGCTATAAAAACACAATAAAACTACAATAAATATGGCTTCCTAGGTTATGTATGCTGTGGGTAGTACGTACTCCCACTACTGGAGTAGGTATAAATATCACAAAACAACAAGATGTTATGTATACTATGGGTAATACGTTCTCTCACTACTGGAGTAGGTATAAATGCCACAAAGCTACAAGTCTTTTACAGTAAGTAGTTTTGTACGGGTAAATGAGGTTGTTTCTTACTCCTACTGCTGGAGTATGTTTGCATACTACGAAGATTCAAATCTCTTATAAGAACAAGAACTAATTTTAGAAAAATAAATAAAATTTCTTAAAACGAAATTTTACTTGCTAAAAGTTAGTCCCTTTAGAAGAGTTGTAGTTTTGTGGTAGATCTTTATCCCTGGTCATCAAAAAAAAAAACCAAGTACATACGCACTCAAATTAATTGAAAAAATACATATGTATTACCAAATAGCCAAATTCAATAGTCAATTTAATTTTTTTTTTTTTACAAAAATCAACAACAATCAAATTTCTTCCGATTGAGTTCCCCATCACTTCAACATAATACATACATAGAAACCAATTAAGCCATTCATCATAAATCATGCACATGTTGCTCAAATTTAAACTCAACCAAGGGCAAAAACAAACAAAAACAAAACTCAACATATATAGCTTCATTGTATACACACTCCTCTCCTTCAACTTCACATCAGCTCGCATCCTGTTGAGTTTCGAATTTTTTATTTTTCAAATATTCGCCTTTTTCATAATAAAACGAAATTCTTTTAATCAAAAAAACTTCAAAGTTTGTTGTCAATTTTTGTGGGCGAACTAAAATGTAAAAAAAAAAAAAATCACAATTTTATGCATAAATCACCTGATCCTGTGTGTGTGTAGGGAATTTTGAAAAAGGTGTTGGTATACACGCAAACCATGTCCTCTTATTCATCTCAGACAGGCGAAGGAGAGGTAGAATGAGGGGATTGGTGGAAAAGGTAAACTTTTTTAATTTTATGGTAATTTTGCCATACACTCATATAAAACACCCCACCATCGTTCCTTCCAGTTTATAAGAGTATACTGACTATACGTCTTTCATAGTCTGTCCAGGCATAGCAGGATTCGCATAGTCAAACACTCTTAGCACCAGTTGCTGCATTGCGTTGGGTGATTTAAACCAAAATAATAATAATACAAAAAAACCTTACCACCACCTCTCGATATAAACCTCAGCCAGAAGAGTGAATCTTCGAGAACTTTTCACCGCGTGTGATGAAAACGTTATTAATCGACACACAAAGTCACAGTGACGAGTCGAAAACATAAATTATAAACGTCCAGAGGGCGGAACACGCCCATTAATGATTATATGCAGAACTTTATTTTTTGGTTTTCATGTTTCTTTTTTTTCCGGTTTCCACCCCCCAATTCTTCGTAAGCCATAGTTAAATTAATTAATTTATGACAGCCACCGGCAGCGCCAGGGATGTGCGGTGAGTGTGCAATGGAAAAAAAAAGTGAGAGGGAACTCGCTCTGGTTTGCAGGTTAAGTGGCTCGAAAGTATGACAAATGCTGGCAAAGGGTTGAGATTAGCATGGAAGAGAACATAATTTTTTATATATATCATCGCATGGTGTATAATAACGACAGCATAACTACAAGAGTAACAACAAGGTGTCGGGAAGTGGTGTCATCAGAATTTATGAATGCTCCTACTATGATGATGTACAAAGAAGACCATCATATACAGAGTTGGAGTTAGAGTTAAAGCAAGTGTACACCCCATAAACATGGAATTTTCTCGGACCGAAAGATTGCAGTGTAGGTGTAGATACCTGCTTCGCTATTCACTCTCCCAGTTAATCAGGGTTGAAATTAATTCTTAGATGGCCCTGGTGGAATTTTAACAAGAGAACCGTAGTCATAGTCATCATAGTCATGAATTAAAGTTAATATCTGCCTAAGAAAATGTTGGTCACTGATGGGCTTCCAGGATCATAGAACCCCATAATTGAGATATTCAAAAAGTACTATGTAATTTAAAAAGTCACTATGTGGTCAGAAAATTTCAGTAATTGGTCAGTTATAGTTGATTTTTTTGCAGTTCTTAAAGCCTTTCCAAGATCCACTTTTTGAGGACATTAGCTTCTCATGTGTGGGATATTCAAAAAATTTGTTTGCTATCTCAGATTTTAATAATTAGTAACTAAGGGAAGTAAGTTTTTTTTACTGGACAGCCAGAGAAATTTGTTTAAAATTCTAAAGAAAATTCCAAAGTTCACCCCTCTGAGGATATTAGCACGTAATTTTTTGGGATATTCAAAAAAATCTTTTTTCTTTTTGAAAAGTTGAAAAAGTTAGCTTCAATAATTGGTCAGCAATAGTTGACCTTAAATAATTTTTAAAAATTTTTCAAGATTACTGAATAGAGGAAGTTATCACCTCATTTGTGGGATATTCAACAAATTAGTACTCATTTAACAGGTCAGTAATTTGCCACTTACGTCAATAAGTTTCAGTTATTTGCCACAAAAAGTAAATTTTTTTCAATGTTTTCCAAGGTCATCATAAGGGGATGTTAACACTTTATTTTTGGGATATTCAAAATATTTAAATGTTATCACTCGTTATCATCTCCTTTGTGGGGTATTCAGAAATTTAGTATACATGGACAGGAAAAAATCACTATGGTCAATTTGTTTTAGTGATTCGTCAGAAGCTAATGTTTACGTTTTTTTCAAGGTCACACATCAGAGGATGTAAGCACTTCATTTGTGGGATATTCAAAAAATTGTTTTGCCACCTGAAAAGTCAGTAATTGTTTATACTTAGGTGAGAAAGATTCAGTTATTGGTCAACCAAAGCAAATTTTTTGGCAATTTTTAAAGTATTCTCCATTGAAAGATATTCTTATCTTATTTCTGGGATATTCAAAAAATCAGTATTTGGACCCTAACATCAAAGTGTTTCAGTTATTTGTGAGTAATAGCCAATTTTTACGATTTTTTCCAGGGTCAACCAGTAACTTTATTTGTGGGATATTCAAAAAATTAGTATACTTTCTGAAAGTCCACTTATTTATCACTAAGGTCAGTAAGCATAAGTAATTCTTAAGCCAAAGGTGATTTTGAACAAATTTGTAAAAGTTTTTTCAAAGTCACTAAATGGAGGTTGATCATCTCCTTTGTGGGGTATTCAGAAAATTAGTATTTCATCTACATGGGCAGAAAAAAATCACTATGGTCAATTTGTTTAGTGATTCATCAGTAATAGCCAATTTTTACGTTTTTTTTTTTCAAGGTCACACATCAGAGGATGTTAGCACTTCATATGTGGGATATTCAAAAATTGTTTTGCTATCTGAAAGGTCAATAATTGGTAATACTCAAGTGAGTTAGATACAGTAATTGTTCAACCAAAGAAAATTTTTTGCAATTTTAAAATATTTTCCATTTAAGGATATTCGCACCTTATTTGTGGGATATTCAATAAATTAGTATACATTAAATCAGTTATAAGTTTCTAAGGTAAGGTGGTTTTTGTTATATGTCAACCATAGCTAATTTGTAACTAATTCTTAAAGTTTTTTTCAATTAAGGGATGTTAACACCTATTTTTAGGATATTCAAAAAATAGTTAATTTATTAGTTACTTATGTTGACTAGTTAATTTTAATAATTTGTCAAATTAGACGACCAACAAATGAGAATTATTGACCTTTTTTGAACAATTGTTGTCATTTCTGATAAATTCTCTTTTTCTGAATATCCCATATATGGGGTATTAAGATCCCGTAGTCTATTATGGTGGACTTAATGACTTGGGAAACTTTCTCAATTTCAACCAAGACTTAATCCATCGCTACACATTTCTTTTGTTAAGGTCCGACCATGTCCATCATCGCATTCACTTCTCTCGTACATATAAATGTGTAAAATGTAAAGCTTATCCCAGCGTTATAGTTGTTTTTGTTGTTGTTGTTGTTGTTGCTGAGCAGCAGCCCTATGCGATGGTTAACTGAAAGGAGGTTTGCTTCTTCTATACGAAATATCATAATGACGATGGATGACACTGAAAAGGATGTGTACTTCAAGAGAATGATTTAATGCTTGAATGTGCATGTAAATGACAATGTTTTGTGAGGTTTTCAGTAAGTTTTAGTATGTGTCTGGGTGTTTGTGTTAGTTAGTGGTGGTGTTAGTGAATGGTTCCTGGCCCGGTTTAATAAATTTGTAAAGAAGTACAAATAACGCAGGAAGGGTAAGAGAGATTCCGACTATAAGAGGAACAAAATTCTACACCACACCGCATGTAAATATTCAATGTCCTTCTCATACTCTATTGCCTTTGGCCACCATTGTCGGCGTCGACGATGCTACGAGTATCTACCGCTGCCGCCACCACCTACATCAACACACCTACACCTCTTCCTGCTTTCTTTCAATTCGTGTGAAGATGTATATGAGAACGTAGAAGGGTGCTGCATTTTGATTAGAAGACGCAAATGAAAACATGTTTGATGTCAGCCATAAAGAATTTACATAACGGAATAACAACAATCTACTATTCCTCTTGTTTTTGTGTGCGCAACGACGACGACCATAACGACGAAGTTATAAGATTGGCTGGAGGATTGCTTTTCCCATCATAATAAGCCCTCAGGGGCTCTCTGGGCTCATGTGTGCTATTTTGGCTTTGTATACTCAGATCGAATAGGCTTGTGTGATGGTCTTAAATTTATAATACAAATTTTACCCTCCCAACCAGAAGAATTGTTCTTGACCACAACTCCAAATTGTTGATGAATCAAAAATAAGCTGCCTCTCCCATATCACTTCACTGTGTAGGTTTCTTAATCAGGAAGGTAAACAATAAACATAAGAGAGACGGTTTTGAAAAATTTCTCGATCTGTCAGTTTGTTGAGGAGCATTTCAAGTTTTTGGTTTAGGTATTCTGTTAATAAATTTTCACTTAATTTGTACAATCTTTAAGATATCCATGAAGATCTGTTAGTTTTCAAGTCTCTTACACTCTTATTAACTAAGAAAATTCTTAGTTATATTCTAATTTTCAAATTAACTTAAACATTGGTAAAAAGTTAAATAATTAACTAAAATTACTTATAGCCGTTTTCCTTTGGAGGTGGCAAATTACGTGTGTGTAAATGAAAACCAAAATCTAGTACTGCACATGCTCTCATGGGCGAGTAGATACATTTTACATGGGAAAGCAGTTTGATATGTGTTCCATTAAAAAAAGCTGGCAAAGTACTTGCAAGTACTTCGCCATCTCCAAAGGAAAACGCCTAATAAAAAAAATTGAAAAACTACTAAGCCACGTTTAGTACCGAATCATAATGAAAATCTATTACAATCGGTATCATCAAACAGTTTATTGATCTGCACTTCACAATAACATAAACTTACTAACTAAATGTGTACTTTTGCATTAAAACCCTCTCAATTATTACCTGTTAATATACCGTTTTTGGTAAACTAGTTAATTAGATTCTTCAAATTTTGATATAAAGTATACTAGATTAATTGAAACGCGAGCGACAATGCCCAACTCACATAATTCAGCTGTGTCTGAAATAGTCCAGTCATATTGTATTTTTACCATAAAAATTGTGGGGTAATTGGAATTTTACCCTTCTTTTATGTTTTCGGGGGGTGCTGAATGTGAATCTGAGGTTTGAGAATAAAATTTCGTGACGCAACATGAAAAAGTTTTCAAAAAGTGATACCAAAACGCAAATTGACTGGATTTTTCGAAATATGTAGTTTAAGACGAATGCTAACGATTTCCCGAAGATGAATGGCGGTATTTAAAAAAATTAAAACGAATGTCAATGCTTAAGAATGACCAAAAACATTTTTTTCAAAAAAAAAATTACCTCTAGAAAAAATATGAACACAATTTTGCATAAAGAACACATATTTTTAATATCCTTAGGTTCGAATATGAGAATATGGCCGTGACTTGCTAGAGCAATTTCAAGGCCAGATTCGAACTCAACGCATCAAACACCATCCGAAAAAAATATTTTGCTTCATGTTATGGACAAAATTTAAAACTATTCACATAAAGTATATTGACATAGTACTTTCGAGAGGATTTTCGAAAACAGTGAAAATACGCCAATTTTCAAGTATCGCGTGAGTCCAAATGGTTTTTCGCAGAACAAAACTTTGAACAGTGATTTGTTGGAAATTTTATATTCTTTTAATTATACTCTGATGTAATTTCTAAATAATTAGTAGTTTTCAAGCCATTCGTGAAAAATTTTCAATAAATGCATTTTTATACATAATTTTTTTGGATTTTTTTTCCATGTTGCGTGAGAAAATTTTAGCCGCAAACCTCAGATTCAGATTCGGCACCCCTGAATACATAAAATAAGGGCAATATCTAAGCTACCCCACAGGTTGCTCGGTAGAGCCTTTTTGACCATAAATTGACTAGACTAGGGTTAGCACGGACATTTTCGGTTTCGAAATAAAAGTTTTTACTGTAATGTGCCCAAATTGTCCTGCGATAGTGCCATAAGCCGTATTTAGTAAAAAATAAAACTAAGGGTATGGTTTTTACAGGAACCCATGTATTTATCATGAAGCTAGCAACGCCGTTGTTGATTTAAAAAAAAAATTGTGCTTTATTGCGTGCTCGCTGACTTGTGCCGCAAATAAAAAAAATGCAAATTTGAAAATTTTACGAATGAATTGTTTTGAATTTTTATATTACTTAACAATGACAGTTGTGCTGCCATGCGCCGAAAATATAAAAAGAATAAGCGTATTTGCAACTTTTGCGATCAAAAATAAACCTTGCGAAACGCTGTCGCATGAAGTGCTAACAGCACTTTTGATTTTCAACCAAAAAAAATGTTACCGTTTGGAGGTCAACTTATATTGCCTGTTGTTATTAAAATTAAAAAAAAAATCATCGCAATTATGCAAATCTTACGATACAAATGAAATCTTTTTGAAATTTTCTAAATTTGCAAAAATAAAAAAATGTGCTGTTTTTTGCTTTGTTTGTACTGTCATTTGACTAACTGCATTTTTTTGGGACAAACACTAATTATTGATTTTTTTAAGTCTTACAAGATAAACATTCATTAAGAAAAGCGTGAATAACCAATTACTGAAACTAACTGATCTTTAAACCTAGTATATTTTTTTTTGTAAAGTTACCCAAATGACATGCTAAAAATAGTTCCTGACTTTTTAGCCTGCTTATTATAGAAACAAGCTGACCTTAAATAAAGATCCTATAGAGACTTTCAGGGGCAGCGGTACGATATCACGGAAACCAAAATCTCAAATGAAGAAATCTTGTAAATTAAATATCAAGTTTTTAAATCTCACGATTACGAAACAAAAATCTCGCAAATTTCAACCAAAATCTTGCAATTTAAATTCTCGCAAATCAAAATCCTGAAAATTCAAATTACACAGCAACGTATCGCTTTGGGTTTCGCATTGAAAATGAAAATGTGAAAACCGAAAACGATTTTTTTTGGTTAATTACAAAATGTAATTGTATATAATTTCTTTATTAAAAAAAATTTAAAATATAGAAACTATGCTTTTGAAGAAAAAACATTTATTTATTTCTTATTTTTAGTAGATAAAATTAATTTTATTTTAAAGCAAGCAAAATGTGCTCAGCAATGCTACACAAATTATTTTTGATATGTACAGTCCTGCAACGGACCAATTAAAACTGAATATACAACCTTTATATTCTCTCCTGTTGTCTTGTCAGCAATTGAAAATTAAAAAGTAACAGTTATTGATAAATAACGGTGCGATTTAGAAGATTAATTAAAATTATATATTTGTTGCAATGCAAATAAATTTTTCGAGATTTTGTTATTGCAAGATTATGAAACGCGGGATTTTGTAATAATTGCTAGATTTTGAATACGAGATTTTGTAGACTGTCCCTTTTCAGATGGTATTAAATCAGGTTCCAAAAATCGCTTTGACCTTAATTTTTTTTTAAATCACCAAAAAACATCTGTTTCCAATTACTGAAAAAAGCTGATCTATATATGACCGTAAAGTGTTCAAAATGCATATTTTTTTGTATATGACCCAAATGAGGTGCCAAAAAGTTTCATTTGAGACCTGCAAACGAACTTTAATAATTCATAGAAAAAAAAGCTATGGCTGACCAATAACTGAAAATAGTTTATCTTTTATCACAATCTAGAAATCATTCGAATGGTATACATTTTTTGTAAATTTCCCATACATGGATTGCCAAAGGTCCAGAGCCAGAGAAATGTCTATAAGAAATCTACTACAATTTAAAGTGATTTTCAATATGTTCACAACCTATTAAATATATCAACAAGAGGTGTCATTTAAATTATTCAAACAACTCGATTTTTTTTTTCTAATAAGTGGTGATAGTTTTACTTACATATACAGGGTGCCCTGTAAATAATAGATAAACTTGCAAATGATTATAGCATGCCTTATGACGACTATGGATGAACATTTTGTACTCCTTTTTATTTTTAGAAGATTTTTTCTAGTAGAAAACTGAAAATATTTCATAGTAGTTATATCATTGTTTTACTTGCGATATATGTAGGTAAATACTATAAGCCAAGTTTTGGATTCCTGCAAGAAAAATTGATATAACAATCAAACATTATATTACGATAATAGAGAATACCAAGAAAGTGTGTGGCACAATTCTGTCTGTCTATTCGTCTACAGCCTAAACAGACCGATCGATTTTCTTCAAACATGGTACATAGTGATGTTGATTATGCCTACTCTTTTTTTTATTTTTCTTAGTACCAAAAATAACGGTACCTGCTATACAATTTTTCCTCGCAATTTAACATAAACGTATTTTTTTCAAAATTGGATCGACAACTTTTCTTAAAAAAAATTCAATAAATTAATTTTTGTTAAGGCTTCCTAATGGTACCTTCCCAAAGAACCATATTTTGAATATTCGATTTTCTTCGAAACGATATGACTGGTTTCAATAATTTTTTTTATACAAAGGCTTCCAAATACTATAAATATTTTGAACAGCATCTAACTGATGAGCCTAATTGTTGTACCTGGGTAAAACGCATATGGACTAAAGGTCACAAAACTTTTCAAATTGAAATAAATATTTTATTTAAAAAAAAATGTTTTAATTTTTTTTTTGAAAATCAAATATTTCGAAAACGATATGACCGATTTTTTTGAAACTCGATACTTAAGAGTTTTTTAGAGCTCTCTAAAATATTTTTAGAAAAGAATTCACATGTTTTTATGAAAAAATAACGGTACCTTCCAGGAAAATATTTTTTTTCTCAAAAACGACTGCTATAATTTTGATTAAAGTTTTTCCATATACTAAAATTAATGCGGTTTTCTACAAAAAATTATAAAATTTTGGACTTAGCAACTATTAATAGAACCTGTCATATAACGTGTTTTTTTTATTTTGAATTTTTTCATTATCAACTGAACGGATTTATATAATTTTTTGAATATACGAATTTAAAATAATATTTAATAATATTGCATATCAAAATATTCAAAAAAAAAGTTTTTGAATTTTTAAGTAAAACTTTCAATTTTTTTTTTTGAAAATTAGATATTTTAAAAACGAGTTGACAAATTTTTTTAAATTTTACTTTTTAATGCACATAAATAAATACGTAAGATTCGCATACCAAAAGTTTTCTGTCAAAAATTATTTTTTAAGAAAACCGCTCCAACGATTTTCATTTTTTCTTTCCATACAATCATATTCATCTCAAACTCTCAACAAAGTTTTTTTTTAGCTATTTCATGATTTTAAACATTTTTCTCCCATATGTCCTACATGTCTTTATATCTAATTTTCTTAGACCCTCAGCGCCTTGAACATAAGGGCAAGTATGTACTACCCAGTCGTGCATTTTATTTATTATAATTTCGTAAAATTATTATTTCATTGCAATTATTAATTTAAAAAAAAATTTTGACATCTTAAAAAAATTGTATGAGGCGAATTAATTATAAAAGTTGTCTTTTTAATGCACTTTCCAAAATGGTAGATGTAACACATGCTTGTGTATACAAAAAATAACCGACAAAATATGTCATAAATCTAATAAAGTGGCGTTTGACATTTTTGCAAAAAGTCCATAAAACTGTAACAATTTCCTTCCAGTGTGGGTAGGGCAAATATTTTCTCTTTTGATGTGTAAGGGGATTTCAATGCAAGCATAAAAAACTCAATTCTGACTGTTGAAAGCTCCACCATATGACTACCAGATTGGAAAAGGAGTTCCTTAAAGTTTTCTGCGGTAGCCTTATTATTATTATTATTAGCCTTCAAAAAACTCCAATTTATAATAAATGCATGCCTTAAACTAAGATATGTGCCACATCATTGGAAAATTCCAGAAGTCATTGTTATACCTAAACAAGGTAAGCCACCAACAGAAGTAACATCTTACAGACCTATTTCGCTTATACCAATCATGGCAAAAGTTTTCGAAAAACTGCTTCTGAAAAGACTAAGCAAAATAATAGAAGAAAGTAGACTAATTCCGAGCCATCAGTTTGGATTTAGAAATAAACATTCCACGATAGACCAAGTGCATCGGATTACGGATGTTGTGGAAAAGGCACTTGAAGAAAAACAAGTATGCTCGGTTATATTCTTAGATGTTGCTAAGCCTTTGACAACGTTTGGCACTTGGGACTTGAGTACAAACTGCAAAGGGATCTTCCCAGGCAGTACTACGAAATACTGAAATCCAACGTTACGAACCGACTCTTTAGAGTACGGTACGACTAAAATTACTCGGAACTAAAGAAAATTGAAGCCGGTGTACCACAAGGAATTGTCCTAGGACCAACCATGTATCTGTTATATACAAGGGATATTCCAGTGGACATCAACGCTATCATGGCCACCTTTGCTGATGATACTGCAATATTGGTGCCAGATAAATCCGTTACGAAGGCTACACAAAAACTGCAAAATGCAGTCGATAAAGTTAGTGATTGGATGCAAAAATGGCAAATCAAACTAAATGAAACAAAATCGACGCATATAAACTTTACGAACAAAAAAATAAACAATGTTCCAATTCTTATAAACAGTACGACAGTACCTTACTCTAATACTGCCAAATACCTTGGAATGACTTTGGATGCAAAGCTCAAATGGAAAGAGCACATCAAAAAGAAAAAAGACGAACTAAACTTGAAGTACAGAAAAATGTACTGGTTACTAGGAAAGAACTTTGATCTATCTATCCAGAACAAGCTAATGTTATATAAGCAAGTACTGAAACCCGTTTGGACATCTGGCATCCAACTATGGGGCTGTACAAAGAAAACAAATGCTGAACCCATCCAAAAATTCCAAAGCAAGGTCCTTCGCGGAATAATAAATGCCCCTTGGTATATAAGAAATAGCGATCTACATCGTGACGTTCAAATTGAAATGGTTACAGAAGTGGTTAAAAAATACGCTGTATCACACAATAAGCGACTGCAAAGTCATACCAACTCCGAAATGGAGACCGTCTTAAATGTACGAGACAATGTTCGGAGATTAAGTAGAACCAAGCCTCATGAGCTGATGGTCTAAAAGCTATGGAAAATGTTATAACTTAAACTTCCCACAATGCGATTTATAAAGTAAGAAGGAAAAATCACTCGTCGATCTTTCATAGATTGGTCCTGATTCACCGGTGGTTTTAGTGCGGTAAGAGTCCCACACTACTCAGTACCGATTCTAACCGAGTGTCATTTGAAGATTTCCATCGGATGATTAAAAAAAAAAAAATATTATAAGAATTAAAAAAAAAAATCGTTGGTGCAAATTTGTAGCAAATTAAAGGACACTTATGTAAGTACTGCCAGTAAAAAATGGTGCAAAATGTCAATTAAAACCTCTTTTCTTGGAAGACCCTGTACCTACCTATAGGAAAATTAGCAGTTAATTTTTTTAGAACCTATTAAAACTAAGTTTATCTTACTTGAGTAACCTACCTCTATTGTAAGCACACTCAAGATTTTTTCAAAAGGGGAGAGGTGAATCATAGATTTTGAAAAAAAAGTAGGAATTTGTTTAAAATCTATAGTAAAATATAAAAATATGTTTGCAAGCGTAGTATGGGCTACCAGGAGGAGAGGAGAAGTAACTCTCTCACCTTTCCTTCTTCCGTAAGGGTCTATGTTGATAGCAAAGTTTTTTTTTTAGGCCTTTAATAAAAACCCCAAATCCTAGGAACGCCCTTGATAAGGTGTTTCGTTTTTTCCATCATATCTCAAAGGTACTTATAAATATGATTTTTATTTGACTGAAAAATTTTTATAATATCTCTAACCTTTTTCTTGGCCTTTATCAATTTTATTATGATACAATTTTTACGTGTTATCTGTACCTAAATATTAAAGGCATAACTTATACCTACCTTATTTTTTTAGAATGGATACTTTTTGATAATAGAAACTTTTTATTGACAAATTCTTCTTTTTGTGTCTTGCATTAAACATAAAATCCCTCCAGCTATTCTGTTGCACTGTTTTGTTTATTGTGAATAGCTTTTTTTATGACGTCTTCACTCAAACACTTCATATCGGTTGTTTTTAATACTTTTTGGTCTTAACCATTCCTTACTCCTGCTTTTCTCGCAGTTAATCAAATTGTGTTTCTTTTGAATTACACTTATTCGGTTGCAAGCAATTAACTGCGTTAAATTTGTATCCTTGAAATAATACTGTTTCGCAACTACAATAACAATAATAACAACAACAACAACAATGAAGACGACAGCAACAGCAGCTTCTTTTCCCAAAGGGCGATCGTAAAGTCCCTTTTTTTTGTGTGATGTTTGAAAATCACAAACATTAAAAAAAAAACAACAGATGAAGTGAATCTTAAGCTGCATTCCTTACTTCCACTTGAACCTTTTCATCCTGAGGGAAAACAACAAAATTTGAAATGTAAAAAAAAAGAAAAACAATAGAAACACCGAGGGTTTTTTTTTATCTCTTCTTGGGCAATTAAAAATGCTAACTGTAAGTCAGAGAGTGGCCATTAAGTTAAAACCCCAAAACCTGTGTACATTGTCAGTTTTAAGTGTTTTACCCCTTTTTTTCTCTTGTCTTTTCTTCTTCATCTATAAGTGAAAGGATTATTTTTTGTATTGTATTCTTGCCCGTCTTTTCGGGACCAATAAATTCCGTTATCAAAAATGAAGGGAAAAAAGGATGAAAAAAGCTAGCTAGCTTTTGAAAAGAAGAACACAAAAAAAAAAACATAAACACAACATCGTCCTTGCAAAAGGCTAAATAAACACCTTCTTTTGTCACAATCAGAACTAGACACAACCGACCGATACAATACTTATACCGCCAAAATCCACAAACCCTCGAATGATGGGAGAGAAAATTATTTGAACTTGCAGAGTTTATGGCTCCGTTGAATTTCGGCGTAGAAATAAGACGTTGGTGGACATAAAAAAAACTATTGTCTTGTGACAATAAAAATCTAAGCTCGAAAACGTTCAGGGGTATTCAAAAAATACCTCTACCACACCTTTCTTTTACTCACTCGGTCAAGTTGTCAAATCGTAGATATCAAGTGCCAGCCTGCAGTGCTGTCCCCTTACTGTTTTTGGTATTTTTTTTTTCAATACAATTTTTATTATTTCTTTTCGAAATGCTTAAAGTCATCTTTGAAAAACGCTAAGGAACCTTCAATTTATATCCTTCATCATACATTTATGAATTCCTGTATTAGCATAGACCTAGTATTTTATGCATTGCTACATTTTGGCAACTCTAAATACCTGTAGAAACGACAACACTGATTTTTCATCTTTTTTTTAAATTATTTTTGTTGGAAAATATCCTTGAAAAAATAAATCCATTCCAAGAAAAATGTCTCTTGTGTCCTTTTTATGTTGTTGGTCATTAAACCTACTACCCTGAATCTCCTCTATACAGAGTGGGTGGGTAGGTATGGATATCTTGGGGGGAGGTTGGTGTTTTGCTTTTTATTGTTCTGCCTTTTGCTGTTTGGTTAGTTTCTTTTTTCATAAATAACCAAAAGGACAACATGAGAAAAAATTATAATACGCAACACTTTCTGATAACAACACCCGCTGCCTACCCTCAAACACTAAGACCATTCCCCCTCCTTCTTCTAAGTTGAAATATCATTTAGTAAACATATACAAAGCAAGAACTAAGGCCTTTGACATTTGTTTGATATTTTGTCGCCCCCATTTGGTTAAGATTTTTCTCATTCGACTTCATTTTTGTTGTTGTTTTTGTCAAAGTTTGTCGCCCAAGTTTTACTGTGCAGAAAAATCCTTTTGCCCCTTTTTGCGCTTTTTTCACATTTTTTTTTTCAGGGAAGGCCTTACGACTGAACAGAAAACAATGATAATAAAATAAGAAAGTCCTTAACTAGGAGAGTCCTGCTGACGCCGACGGCCGACAATGATGATGATGATGTCGTCGTCGGTCGGTAGCAATGGTGGTGGCCAGCAACAGTAGCGACGGTGGGTGGTAAAACCTTAAATCGCCAAAGTCAAGATATTTCTTGATTCAAATGTGTTTATGTGTGTTCTGTAGGGTGGCCAGTATTAAAGTATCGAATGTCCTATAATTTTTATATTTTTGTTTTTTTTTTTTGTTTTTACTGCAACTTGAATTAGTATTTTCTCTGCTGGAAAGGAATGAGTTTTCCTTTACTTTTATTTTTTTTTGCTATTTTGTTGTGTCCTTGATTCTTAAATCCTTTCGTGCGTTTTCAATTTTCACAATTTGATTGATGATCTTTTGACCCTCTTGGAAAACAATTTAATTTATTTTTTTTTTGTTTTTGTTTATCAAATGCCATTTGTGTTGAGGTACTTTACCTACATTATATACTGTGACCATGACCAGACCATGCGTCCCTTTTTTGAACTAGGATTTTGATTATTGTTGCCTTTTGTCCCTAAAGTTTCCTTCAAATGCAGGGTCACCACCACCAATGTAATTCTAGTTTTGTGGATTGCACATTTTTAAAAATGTTCATTTACAAAATTAAATTGTGAGGTATTGAGAATTTAAGTGAAGTCTAAGGCTGTATTAAAGCTATAATTTTTAACAATTGTTGAAGAGTCATTTAAACATAGGCCTTTATCATTTTTTTATTTTATTTTATTTTATAACGTAAAGTGCTTGTTGAACAAGTGAAATTCAGCAGCTTTTTGCTTTTTAAAATTTTAGTAACACGGAAAAACAATTCTATAGGAGAAATATATTTGGAACAATTGTTTTGGCTTCTTTCAATAATAGTTGGGAGTTCCATAAATCCCCCGTTTCGGCAGCTGAAAAAAAGTTTTTAAAATAGAGAAGAAATTTGTGTGATAGTTGATTATTTTCTATCAACAAGCGCATAGTGGTCCAAAATGACCTTTTCATAATTTTGAAAGCAGGAAAAAGACTATTTCATTTTTTTTCTTGAACAAAATGCCCAAGGCTGCAAAAGTGATGATTTTTAAGAAAATTGTTTCAATGATGAAGTCAGATTTTCTTATAAAAAGGAATGGAATTAAAGTAAAATTTAAAGAACAGTGCATAAATGTAGGAATTTTATAATACTAATTTAATTTTTTAGTTATATGTTTACAGGGTGTTCCAAAAAAATAGTCATGATGTCATAATGAATTCAAGAACAGTTTTTGAAATTTGAGTAAGATTTTTACATGATTTTCTTAAGATTTCGAAGAATTTATTTTCGACCATTACATAAGATTGGCTAAAAAAATGAAGACCTTCAAAAAAATAATTTAAGAAAGAAAAAATTGTTTGGTGTCAGTTCTTACAATAACACAATCAATAACAGTACTGCAAAAAAAAAATTATTTGCAAACAAATATCAAAACAAAGCTGTATAATGCTTTTTGTTTCAACTCAAAACGACCGCTCATCACAAAAATTCAGCTTTTTAAAAAAAAAACTAACAAAATTTTAAGAAACAATTTCGTTCCTATAATTTCTTTGACTAGTGTAAATGATTCAACAACGGTGTATGCATTTGATTAACGAACCAATAACCATTGATGTTTTCAGTAAAGCCTAGTACGCAGATCGAGACAAAATTTATATCCCACATAAAATTTTTCCCAGGACAAATTTTATCTCGGATTTTGTTTTCCAATCAGTATGCAGCTCCAGCACAAAATGTGACTTTCGTAGCCGATATACATGAAATAGGAAAAGTAAGTCTCCACTACATTTTGCGCGAAAAAAGAATGCTCGAAGCATTATTTTTCAAGACAAATTGTGACGTTTAATGTTTATTTCGATTTTTATAAACTTAGATCTTCTCCCTGTTTCATAAAATAAATAAATTTTGTGGCGCAACAGCACATGGAGAACCAGGGCCTAGTGACTAACAACTCTCAACCATTCCTATGTGCGTGTTGTGTTAGCAGGAATGGAGGGGACCTGCGATTTTTTTCCGAGTCCAAACGGCTAGATGAGAAGCACTTATTCATGACAAGTATACTCTTGGAGGATTTGTCAGTTCCTCGCAAGAGGCAGTACCTTGGAAAAAACCCCTGTTTCATACTTTCCATTATTAAGAAGTTTTGAGGACGCACGACTGAAATAAAATATAAAATGCGTAAAGAAAATTATGAGATCAGAATTGAGAATAAAATATAAACATCTGTTTTAAATCTGCCAGTGACGTAGCTAATAGAAAAGGGTACAAAAGGACCACATACAGATTCGGAAAATAATTTGTTCTACTTAAAACTAAAATTTATTTCCAAACCGAGTTAAACCGAGTTGGAATCAGTTAACTGATCTAGATAAATTAAGTGGATTTCTGGAGCATTAGAAATCTCTGAAAATTTTTGATTTTGGCAGGGTTTTTTATCCATCGACATCACATCCATCCTTCAATTGAATTTTATAATTGATAGCTTCACAGATAGAGAATGATCTATTTGACAGAAAAAGCTAATTTTTAACCAAATGTCTACCAATTGCCCTAAAATTGCCTTCTCTAGAAAAATAATAAAAATTTAAATTTCCGACTTTTAAGTGGTATTTTCACCCATCCACATTATATTTTTCCCCAACAAGCGCAGGCGCTCAATTTGCTTTGCTCTGCAAATGCTTCGAAAGAGTTTGACTTTTCTGTATATAAAATTTTCAAATTTGTGAATTGAAGGAAATCGTATAATTTTTTAAACTTCTAGCTACGCTACTGTTATCATTTGACTTTTTTTTTATCTCTACAACTTCAGAATTTGTCTTGAGAAACTAGGTCTTGCGTACTAGGCTTAAGTTTTAATGTTGTGGTTTATCGATATATCTTATTCTTTGATCAATTTTATGTGAAACCGTGAAGGGAAATAGTACATTTTTTTATTAAATAAAATAAAATACATAAATGAGCCAAAGATTTGGGTTCGATTCCCAGCCGCTGCCATTTAAAAAAAAAAACAGAAATGTTTTTTTCGCGAGGTACTGCCTCTTGCGAGGAAAAAAATCTTCCAAGAGTATAGTTGTCATGAATAAGTGCTTCTCATCTAGCCGTTCGGACTCGGCAAAAAATTGTAGGTCCCCTCCATTCCTACCAAAAATACGCACACAGGAATGGTTGAGAGTTGTAAGTCACTAGGCCTTGGTTCTTCACGAGCTGTTGTGCCACCAAATTTATTTTTATTTTTAAAATACATACAACGCCCTTTAAAATTAGGTGCTTATTATAGATTTAAGAATAGGATTTTTTTTAGTCACGATGGGTTGCGGATGCGCTCCAAGTCAACAAGTAAAGAATAAATGGGTTGGGTACGAAATCTTGAATTCAAAAATCCCTTATACCAAAATCTGGAATGACAAAAACCCGAATGGAAAAAATCCCGAATGGATAAAATCCCGAATGCTGTTTTTATTTGAGATTTTGCCTTCAAACTGTACTCTAATCTTCGTGCTTATTTGTTTACTATTTTGATTTTCAAATAGTTTGAGGATATTGTTTCTTTATATTATAACGTGAATACTCAGCTTAACCTTTTTTTTCAAAAAATTAAAAATATTGATATGTTGTTGAAACAAAATTTAAAATGATGAAACTAAATTTAAGTATTTCTTGTTCAAACTATTTATATAGCCCTACATGCTCATTTAATACAAGAGTCCAGTGAAGAAATGTTGGACAGCTGCCAATATTTTTTAAAGTAAGAAAATTCTTGAACTTGGCCCAAAAAGAATGCCGGTAGAAGTTATAAAATAATCATCCAATTTGGCAAACCGAGGGAATTTTTTTTAACACTTGAAAAGGCAACGATTTGTACTTAGGATTTATTAAGTATTACTAAAAACAAAGGTTAAGCTACCACCTAGAAACAGAAATGTTGTTAGCGAGGAACTAACTCTTGTGAGGAACTGACAAATCCTTCAGAAGTATACTTGTCATGAGAATGTGCTTCTCCTCTAGCAGTTCGGACTTTCGGTAAAAGTTGTAGGTCTCTTCCATTCCTGCTAACAACACGCACACATGAATGGTTGAGAGTTGCAAGCCACTAGGCTCTGGTTCTCCACAAACAGTTGAGTCACCAAATTTATTTAATTGTAATAACCGCAATACAAAGTATAGGAGACTTGCCTGATGGACAATAGGATCCTCTACAATTGGAGCAAGAGAAGAAGTAGTTATATGGCCGCTGAAACTTCTCAACAAGGAAAACACACCCCTGTAGGAATATTGTTCAGCTGGGTTGATAATATTAGATGTTCGAAAATCCTTCAACTCAGACAGATGGTCCAGATGTTGAGCTTAAAAAAACATTTGACATCCCAGAATATCTTTAGGGGATGATAAAAGGTTACCATATAGACCGGAAACTAATCCCCCAAATAACAGAAGAACTGAGAGGATAGGATATCACAGTCACAGTCGGAGAAGCACAAGGATCAATCGTTTGACCAAACCTTTCAAACCTTTCTCTTGCGAAAAAATTCTTTCCATGGAGTTTTCCAAAAATACTTTCCTAGTCTGATACGTAGATGACGCCGCGATAGTGGTTATAGTGATGACATTGAAAGCGCACATAGAAAACTGAACCAATTCATCCGAAGAATAATTTTCTGAATTAAGGAACATGAGCTGTTTTAATGACTTCTAAAAAAAAAAAAAACAAAGAAGTTCTTCTAACGCAAAAAAGAATCATCACGATAGCCGACTTCCACAAAGCTAAGTTTCTGGGGACAGTAACAGTCGACCCAGTGGATGCCGGTACCTACTTCAAGAACCACAGTGGCAAATATCGGCGGCGGTCCAATAGCCAGCAAAGTAGAAAACAAGGTGTTTTAAGTTTTAAGTTGCATAGGTGATAGCAATAAATCATCTAACGGCACCAGCGCCAGCCCAACAAAAGTACGTCTACAGGAAAAAACGGAAATCGTAGTGAAAGCGGCGATCACAGAAGCAAAAGGGCTTACAGAAAAGAAGTGAAAAGATTGAAACATAGCAAATAGACTATTACATCTCACCAGAAATGGCCACTTCAAATCTTTTTCCAACCCAAAATCGACAAAACAAGAATTACCTCTTACCAGTACGGAGACTCCGCCATAGACGACAAGTTTATCACAATTTTTCCAATATTTAACGTGAACCCCTAAAGCTAGAAGAGCCTCCAACCCATAGAGCGTAGGATCCATAAAATAAAAACTCAAAAGAAAGAAAAAGACGCAGAGCAGGAAACTGTTGCACTCGCTATAATAATCAAGGATAGCCCCCAGAAAGCGAAGCCTACAGTTATTTTGTTTGGAGTTTTCCTGAGTCCAAGAGAGCAACATTTTGTTTGACAAAAAGGCATCAAAGGGAGTCAGCTGCACGTGGTTTTTAATAAAGGAAAAAAGTTTTAAAAAAGCTAAAACGCCCTAAAGGCGTTGAATTTTAAGCTGGCCATACACGACCGAGGTATCCTATCCATTTGGCTCGGTTGTATTTCAGATTGGCTAAAAATCCAAATGGATCGGCAGCAGTGGATCCAACCCACACACGACCGATTTAGGATCGGCAAGGGACCATTTGGCTATTTGACTCTGTCGTGTATGGCCAGCATTAGAGTCAAAATTACTAAACTTAACAGTTTTTGCGTATGCTTGAATACTTTGTAATTTTTGAAAAAGCAGTTTCAGAGTAAATGAAAAGATTATCATTTTTCTTATTAATTTTTTTAGTAAAGTCAGAGTTTTAAGGACTACAATAAAATGACAAAATAAGTGGATTAACCAAATTACACGCATTTCTTTTGTTGAAAGCACCTGCTTATAAGGGTTCGGATTCGAAGGATTACTTTCTCAAAAATTCAAATAAACTGAATTTCTGAATTTTTGAAAAAGTAATCCTTCAAGTTCACGCAGGACATTTTTCGCAAAACCAAAAATTTTTTTTTTTTTTTAAGTAATTACCTTTTTCGTGTATGATTTTATATTTTTTAATCTGAATTCTCAAAAGTGTCCTGCTAACTTCTTAAACCTTTATACATCAAAGGTTTCAGTTTTAATCCCTAAGCAGGAAATATCAACTTCTGTTTTCATTCTCTCTTTGCCACGCTCTGTCTGTTTAATTTGTCATGTGTTTCAAATGAATTGTATGTTATGCCCTCGTGACAATTGTTAAAAGTTATTTAAATCCTTAAATGTAATGTAAGTTCCTTCAATGGGCCTTCAGTAGTTCCAAATTCTCCTCCTCTATCCATTTAAAAAAAAAAACCTAAAAATATACAATTAATTCCATATGAATCCTAACATGTTGCTGAATCTGAAGCAATATAATTGATTCGTCACATGAACGAAATATAAAACAAAAATATTATAAGCGAAGCCATAAAAGCAAAGCATAAGGAACCCTTTTAGACATAAAAAAAAAAACAAGAACGAAATTAAAGAACACAAATTGTCAAAGCAACAAAAGTAAAATCCTAAACCCTCTGCCAAAATTAATGTTCCTATACGTACCCTTCAAATACTCAAAAAAAAAACAAAATTGAAGTATGAAAGATTCGTGTATTTCGATTGCAACTGTTGTGCGCAACAAGGCGCAACTAAATTACCACCACCAATGGCACCAATATACCAATCAGTCATCGGCCAGATGGAATGAATGCACATTCCCAGAGCCATAACACAGCTCGGTACATGTTCAGAAAAACACAAAAGCCTAGTCCTCAGAGTTCTCTCCTCACCCCAACATTCAATAACCCAAAGTGGCACTTAAGCCAGGACGAGAATGTACCCATCTAAGGATATATGAAAAGCAATGTAAGGTACACGTAGAATTTTACAATAATAAAATAAAAGAAGAAACAATGAAACACTAAATGGAATTCTTGCTGCGCGATACTCAAAAGTGTCATTGATGTGACACGGCAGCAGTGGAAGCAGCTAGCAGTGGCAGTAGCTTATAGCTGTCAGGAAGGAAACAAAATATCCTCGTGCTCCTTATTGTGAATGGGCTTAGTCAGTTGGTTTTAAAACCTCATACGCCATTTCCCCCGGATGTCTCGTATCGATGTAACAATGATACCAACCACCACCGCACTGCACTGACTCAAAGAAAAGGATTCCCAACCATCTACAATACAAGCGATCGGGCAGGTGGAAGTGCGGGTGACACGACTATGAGCTGCAGGTATGCAACACACAATCGCACAATTGCCCAGGAAGGACACTTGAGTTCTGTGCTTTGTGTTGATTTGCTTTGCCTACCACCTCGTCTCTCTTCATGCTGCCACATATAGCAATCTCTTAAGCAAGGAAGTTTCAGCCACTTGGTCACGTTACCGTGTCACCATCATCATGGTGTGCTCTCTGCTGCCCGCTCCCTACCCCCAAGAACACTTCCCTTGTGATGTCTTGTGTGTGTTTCATGTCACAGACTCTTCAGGCTCACACACAAGATTCGCTTTGAGTGACGTGCGCGTTATTAGCACGTAATCAAAACACATCACTCATTCACATTCCAACATCAGAGATCACAAGCGAACCCGATGGAAATGAAGAAGATTCCAAGTCCCGGACAGAGATAAGAATGTTCAGCGTTTAAGTGGGCAACGGGGGCTTCGCTGAGCATAATGCAGAGCGCGTAAAACTGCTCTCAACTCGAAGCGGGAAGGCCTTCCTTTTTAATTAATTCTTCCGCAAAACACATCACAGACGTGCACTCCGGGCTTCATCAACAAGCACCTGTGGTATTCAGGATAGGACACTCTTTTTACTTTTTTTGTTTGTATTCTCACCCTCTTTTCGCGTCCTCATTGTACCGGGCACGGTGAGACATCTTGTCGCCATGGCTCTTCCACGAAGGGTTCAACAATTGTTCGTAGTAGTGGTATCGAATTTTTGAGGCACGAATCAAAGTATCGAATTTCGATTTCCGTTTCGTGTTGCTTCCTTCTCTGGAAGTGAAGTTCACAAAAAAAAAATGAAATAAAAAAAAAAATAACTCTCGAGGGGAAATGTGGGTAATCGCTGCATTGCTACTTCTGCCGGTATTGATTACGCTGTACGCGGAATACCTATATTCCCGGTGCTGGCTGCCAGGAAGAATAGCGTAAAAGGTGTCGCGATTGATTATCGCTATGAGAAGCAGTGAGGACGACATCCAGGACGATACTACTACTACAATGATGGTGCGTGCTCTTTTACGATTTCCACACGATACATAGAGTCTGAAGAGCTACCGCCACTGCTCCGCTGAGCTGCCGCGTCTCACCGCGTGTCGTCTACATTAAAGAAAGAAACACTTTTTGGAAAAGAACACCGTCATCAAGTTGAAGTTTAACTTCCACTTCCTTATGTCGTCAAACTGCTGCCGCCTGCTGCAATTGATGGTGGAAAATTGCCAACGTGCATATGACTTTGAATGGGGTTATGAGGATATAGAAGGATACCTGAGCTGGGAAGCCCCATAAGTCGGGCAGAAGTTTTCTGATATAATAAATTGTTTAAAAAGGGGAACTCAAATTGGTTAGACAGGGGACACAAAAAAAAAACTTTTAAAAAAAATCCTTTAAAAATGATGATGAATGAATGGAGATAGACATTTTAAAATTTAGCAGTGAACTTTTTAAGCTTGTTTTCAGCAGTCATTGGTAACATGCCTAAGGAGTCGATTTAAGTGAGTTTTTTGATGACCAAATATTTGTTATTTATACAAAACTGTAAGTAAGGTAAAGGCCTTATTCCCTTTAGTTAGTCCTGTGGCTGTAGGAACCTTAATTTGAACAAAAACCAATTAGAGGTCGTACAGCTTTCGAAGCTTCTAGAAATGAATTTAATGCAATTTGAAGAAATTAAAAAGTTTTTTTTAAATAAAATTGAAATTCTTAGTAAAAGCTCGAGAAAGTACAGTACCGGTGACGTATAGAGAACATATTAAATTGTTTAACAATTTTATCGCACAATAAAACTCATAACGGATTGGACAGTAAGCTGTGTTGTTTTGCACGTCTGGGTCGCACGTACTTGCTCTTATGTTCAAGACGCTGTGGGCTTAAGAACATGATATGTAAAGACAGAAATTATGAGAGACAGTCTTTAAAAACATTAAATACGATAATTAAATTAGCTAACTCAATTTTTTTGAGAGTTTGGAAAAAAAAAGAACGCCATCTTTTTCTTGGTTGAATATGATTGTATGAAAAACAAATTTTGACCGTTGGAGTGTTTTTCTAAAAAAAAAACAACTTTTTTTGTATCAAAGTATCAAATTATGTGCATATAAAAATAAAACTATAAACAAAAATGCTGACCCGGTTTTGATGTATCGAATTTTCAAAAAAAAATTTAACTTTTTTTAAAAATTAATTTTTTTAAATTTTGATATGCAATATTTTTTCATTTTATTTGAAATTTGTATACATACAAATTAATTTAAGTCTGTTCGACCGATTATGAGAAAACTCAAAATAAAAAAAAAAATTTGTTTACTACTAGGAAAGTTGCTATTTGTAAATTTTTATAATTTTTGGTGGTACAAATATCGCACTTATTTGAGCATACACTAAAAGTTTGAAAAAAAAATCATTAAGGCCATTGTTAAGAAAAAAACGGTTTTTTAGAATTTTTTCTTAAAAAACTTTCAAAAGTGAAAAACCTTTGATACGGAGTTTAATCAAAATCGTCCATGTAGTTTTCAAAATATTTGATTTTCAAAAAAAAATATTGTGAACATTTTTAAACTCAAAAAATATTTTTTATCGAAAATTTTAGTAAGAAAAACTTTTTGTATTGTGGAGAAGCTTCTGTAGGTATTAGGAATAATTGAAATCAAAATTACTATTTAAAAAAAAAAAAAAAATTGAAAGTAAAATATTGGTTCTTTTTTCAAAAAATGGTTATTAGTGACATCTCCACTGATAATTATTTTTTGAAAAAATGATCTCCCATCCAAAGGTACCCTTTTTTGAAAAAAATTTATTGATTTTGTTTTTTAAGAAAAGTTGTGGAGCCGTTTTTGAGAAAAATGAAAAAATATTTCATAAAATTACTAAGACAAAATTGTATTGTAGGTACCGTTATTTCAAGTGGAAAATGGATGTGGATAGAATCGCCAAAAACCACTATGTACCAAGTTTGAAGAAAATCGATCCAGTCATTTAAGCTTAAGCCGAACAAACAGACAGACAGGGTTGTTAGACCCACTTTTTTCGTCTTCCCTCTCATCGTAAAACATAACTTGCCATAATATAGTATTCGTGTATCACAAGTTAAAAATTTAATTATTGGCACCTCAAATATCCATTTAATTGATTTAAGATTTTCTTGAGAATTGTATGACTTTGCAGAAGATTTTAAAATAAAATATACAACTAGGTCACACGTACTGACGCACTTGCTCTTCTGTTCAAAATATTAAAATTTTGAAAATAGGATATTTTGAGAGAAGACCATATAAATTGATCTTTAAATTGCTAGAATAAATCTTGTTATAGTTTTAGCTGAAGAAATTTTAAAAATGCCGATAAGAATTAAGTGAAAAAACTATCAGGCTGATATAGGAATATTAATATTGAATTTTCAAAAAAAAAAAAAATTTTTGATAAACAAAAGTTTTTTGGAAAATTTTGATATGCAGTTTTATTTATACTTATTAAAAACAATAATAGTATTTGTAAAAAAAGACAGTCCAACACCAAGGGCGTACGCAACGCTCTACAGGTAGGGGCACTATTCTAGGAAATTTATCTAATGTTTAAGAAATTGTAAAGCAAGATTTCTGTACCAAATTTTTAATAAGCTTGCCCCCCCCCCCCCCTCCACATACGATTTCCATAATGAGTTTGCCTTCCCTAACCGAAATTTTGCTTACACCTTTAGTCAGCACACGAACCATTATGCCTTACTTGAGTTTTCAAAAAATATTTTGAATTTTTTTGTTCGGAAAATTTGGTACACAAATATAATTCAAATTTTCTCAAGGATTTAACATATTTTAATCAGTTACACCGTTTTGAAACTTAGCACCTAACGTTTCTTCAATACTTTTTTGGAATATTTTACTATTATGAAAAAAATAATGGTCAAAAACAACTTTTACGATTTCGATAAATTTTGTTTGAAAATTCAATATCTCAAAAATGTGTTACTCATAAACAAATATTTAAGGTTTGCAAACACAACATTTTTCCAAAAATTTTTTTCATTATTTCAAATAAATTGCATGACTGATCGCATGTATGAATATGTACCTGCTCTTATAGTTCAAGTTGCTTGGGACTTAAGAACATAATGGGACTTAAGAACATAATAAAATTTACAGTAAATTATAGATTTTCTTAAATGAATATGAAATTTTTAATAGAAATTTTTTTAAATAGGAACACCAATTTTAAAGAACATTGTATTATACATTTTAAAAGCATTCTACCAATTAATTTTTCAACCCGTTTTGGAAATACATAGAATTTTTAACCAAAATTTAATTATTTATAAGAAAAAAAGAAATTTAATTTTTTTTTTGAGTTTTGAGATGCAATATTTTTAACATTTATTTGAGGCTCTCTTAAAAAATTTTGATTGAAATCATAAAATGCAATCAATAATTAGAAAATCGAAAACCAAATATACCGTTATATTGCAGGCCCCATTAATAATTATTTTTGGTAAATTTTTTTTACCAAAAAAAAACAAAAAAAACACTCTTACTGTAATTCACTATATTTTTTCATCAAAATCGTCATTTGTCGTGGAGTCATTTTTGAAATAAATTAAATTTTACTTAATAGTTGTATGGCAAGTGCCGTTATTTGAACCTTAAACAAATTTTAATTTCACCTTTAGGGAATTACCAATAAACCTTAAGTTAAAAATAATTACAAAACTTCAACGGTTGAGGCCTTAGTTTGAGTAAAGGACCCATAGACAAAATTGTAACATCCACTTTTTTTGTGTTCTTTATCACCCTTTTTACTTGCGATATAGGTACCAAAAGGTAAGTTTTGGAGGTGCAGGAAAACAATTCCATGGGCAACTGCTCCACACATGGGAGTTTATTCCATCATAAATGAGAATCTGTTTCACTTTTTAAAGTGCAATTTAATCTCACCGAGAGAGGGAATTTCTTGCACTTTTTTAGTGAGAAAGATCTCCACTTGGAGAGTGGAGTTTTTGCCCCCTTGGTACGAGAAGAGAATCAACTTCACATCTTTTTCTTTTATTCCTTCTTTGGAGGTATTTTTTTTAATCATAGTTTCCTTGAATGCAAAAGAAACTATGAAACCCATCCTTATACTCCCCCAAATCGTATAATGAGGCCTAGCAGGGGGGTTGCATACACGAAAAAAGTGGGTGGTACAAGTCTGTCTGTCTGCCCGTATATGGACTTACAGCTTTAACGACAGAAGCAATTTTCTTTAAATTTAGAATTTAAGGTTTTTTTTGTAACTCTCCAGAGGGGACATTTTTTTAGCACCATAAATAACGATACTTACCCTACAACCAGAAATGAAAAGCTTGTTTATCTCAAAAACGGCTCTTACGATTTTGATAAAAAAAATCAGTGTATTATTGTAAGTATGGTGTACTTTTGGATAAGAAAATAAATTACCAAAAACCGTTATTAACTTGCCATATAGTGGTTTTTTTAATTTTCGATTTTCTCATTAACTGCCTAAACGATTTCAGTGTAAATTTGTATGCAATATTTATTTTTAATATTGCATATCAAAATGTTGAAAAAAAAAATAATTTAGGATTTTTAAAAAAGTACTAAAATTTATATTTGTATTTTAATACATACTTAAAATTGGCATACCAAAACTTTTTTAAAAATGTTATTAAAATTTAATATATAAAAAATTCGTTTTTAAGAAAACCGCTCCAACGATTTTAAATTTTTTCTTGCACATATTCATATTTTTTCAAGTAATTAAATGGACTACTAGTTTTTGAGCTCTAAGTTTTTTAACTAGTTGTTTATACAATTAAAACAACGATTTAAATTCTGTTTTATATTTAAGTATTTTATTAATTATTTAATTATTTTAATATTTTAAAAGTTCTTAATTCAGATTCTCACTTCAATCTCTGGATCTTGGATTTTAGTTTCATTATTTTAAATTTTAGAGATTTTAATTTAAGCTAACTTGAGCGCGCAGAAACTTGGATACCAAAAAAAGCGTTGCAGCAACAAATTTTTTGTTTTCGTAAATGAGAACTTACCTAGGTTTTCAAAAATCCACAAATTCTGTCAAAAAATGGAAAATCTCATTTTGTATATTCGTTTGTTAACATCAGCAAAAGCTTAGCAAAAATTTGATTATTTAAAAAACCGTTAGAGCTTAAAAATCGATGCTTTTCGCAACTAGCTACCAGCTTAAAAATTCAGATAACAAATGTAATTTAAAAAAAAAAATTATAATCTTAGATTTTTACACCTAACTTCAGACTTACTTATTCTAGCGGAGGTATTACGTCTGTTCGTGTGCTTCCCAAAACTACGAATTTAAATGAATTTTATTTTTTATATAAGCTTTTACAGAACTTAGGGCTTAATTCGTAGTTTTGGGAGGAACGCTAAAAGACATATTAATATTAAAAAAAAATGGTAAGTAGGTACCTACTGGAGCTATTCAAATATTTGATTTGGTGCAAGAAATTTGCATTTATTTGGCTTCAAATTCAGATATCAATTTGTTTTTTGTTTTTTAATCCTTCAAAAGGAGTCCGCGAAAATAAAGGACGTAAGATCACTAGAACTAAACACCCAGGTCATTCGAACATCCATGCAATTTTTTCAATTTCACTTTTCTTTCTTTTCATATCTCTTCCACCTTTATAAGCATATAGCCATAAAAGTCAAAGCCACTTAATTGTCCTTCACATCCATCCACTTTCTGTCACTTTATACTCACTAGGTATACCTATCAACTTGTGGTTGACAAATTATTCTTGAATGCGCTTTGACGGTTTAATGAATTGCGGTTGAGAATGACAAAACTCCCCCCCCCCCCATACATCTTCCCGGAAGGCACCAGAACCATTCGTTCGATCCCTATAATGCCAACAACAACAAAAAAAACATCTCTGCCCATGAAAATCTAGCGTAAACAAAAATCCAATAATCTAATGATTAATTATTATGTGGTTTATTCATTCTTGAATCTTGTCGATAGCAGCACAATGCTGGCAGAAGGAGAAGAAGAAAAAGGAAGCAAGATGGACAGGCTTTAGTATATATGAACGCAAACAACCCGGAATATCTGTGAGCTATAAATCTCAAAACTGTCACACTCCACTTTTTGTCTGTGATATGAGTGTTTTTGTATAGATGTGTGGAGTGTTTTTTTTTTGTCTTCCTCCCCCTTCCAACACTATACCTTCTGCCGACGACGACGACGACCTCACTATATGATATGTCTGTCATAACGAATACAAATGTGAAGATCCATCGAAATCCAGCTTCGGATAGCTATCGTTCGTCTGTCCATTTTGCCGACAATGAGCAAAGACCAAAACATACTAAAAAAAAAAATAGAAATTTTGTTTTCCAAGTGGATGCGGCAGCGGCAGTGAATTCGAACACATTTGCACGCATAAATGTGGCAATAAATTACAAGAAAACTTTCGGTTTTCTTTTTTTTCGTTTGTCCCACCGACGACTTCTTCCTTTTTCATGCTCAAAAAAACATACTGAAAGAAAACTTAACCAAGCCCAAAAACCCGACCGAATCAGGGAAGGCCATTTAGTTTTGATCATTTCTGTTTTGGGCTGTTTTCTCAGAAAGATTTCCCATTTCTTTATTATTTGCGTCTTATGCCATTTTCCCTATACTTTTAGAAGAGATATTTGGTCTTTTTTTTCTTCATTTTTTGCTTCCAGAAATCACGGCGACTGACAGTGCTGACGACGCACGACTATACCAACCGCACCATACGAGTGCCGCCGCCACACATAAAGAACCCCCCAATTTTGATTTTTTTTTTCTTCTTTGACTGTCCCCTCCTTATAGCTTCAAAAGAAGCTGTGGCCAAGGCCCAATTGGATTCCATGTCAGCATATCCTTCTTCAAGTGAAAATTTAAGGATTTAATAAAATAAAATAAAATAAAAATAAAATACTGCTGATTGCCCTCAAAGAAGAAAAAAAAATTCAAAGATTGTGAGTGTGAGAGTTGGTGAGGAGGGGGGGGGGGAACTACGGGTAGGATGTGTGTTACCATGTTCTTTATTTTTCTTCTGAGAACAGAAGAAGAAAAATGATATATAAAACTTTTTCCAAAGATTCCAATCGATTCTTACATTCGTTGAATCTGAGAATCCTTCGGAATGATCAATTATTCCCAATAAAGGGAAATTTATTCCCACATCGAGTTCTTGCTGGTGAGGCTATAGGCGAGGCGATGCGGACCAGCGCGCACCGGCTGCCATAAAGGCCCATATGATGGCAATAATAAAAATGAAAATCTATTAAATGGAAGCAGCACAGATATTGTGTTGCTGTGTGTCCCCAAGTGAAAATTAACCCAACCCCGCCTCCCTGCCCCCACCTACTTCACTCTAACCCTTGTTTAACATAAATGCCACTTGTCGCATTCGTCCCGAGTTTTTATTATTGCGTGAGACCAAGAGTAGACGTACGCATATTAGCTTAGCTAAGGAGAGGCGATTTTCTAGAGGTTGCATACATACATAGCCCAAGATATTATAGGGTAGATGGGTTTTTTTTGTTTTTGTTCCTGATGTAATTGTCTAAGTGACGCAATGGAAAATCTACAGTATTGTATGAAATGTGAAAATAAACGTGGATAGGTACACATTTGGGTTATATATTTACTTAGAAGTACTTTAATTTTTAGGAAGGGGATCTTTGTCGAGGCCAAATGGTCATCTTTTTATTCGAAGGGGACCTTTTTTGGCAAGCCTTTGGAAGGGAAATTATAGATGATGAAGAGTCGTAGAGTCATGGAAAAAACTGTTAGCAACATGTGCCGTTCTCACTTAACTGCAATATGAACAATATGAATGACCAAACATAACGTATCTGAGATTACGAAAATGTGATAAAAATGATAGACATAACTTAGACGAAGAAAATTTTACTGCAACACATGGTGGACAAAATAGGGGAAATTACTTACCTGTCATTTGATTTCAAAACTAGTCCAACTGAAATTTATCTCAGAAATGTCTAAAAATCAGTCGTCTAAGGTGTATTTTAAACATCTAAGTTATCACTAATTTTTTTTTTTTTTCCCGTGGGAAGGTGCAAAACCTGCTATTCAGGCTCTATGAGGACCGAAAAACGCGTGCTCATAGAAGTGTGAGATTCTTACTACACTAAAACCACCTCCACTTCCCGATTGCAACTAAGTTGAAACTTATCTAACGAAGTTAAGTAACGTGTTGCAGGTTACTTTCTGGTTAAAGTTCCTACTTATTCCACGATCTTTAAGGTTTTCTGTTCACCGCACCAAGTCGTAAGGTTTTGTTCTTCGCAGACGGCGTACTAAATTCGACTCGTCAAGAAATTCAATAATCGTTGAATTAGCGTTTTCTAATAGTCGATTTCTATGTTTTCGCGCGAAACTTTTTATTTCCTCCCGAACCGTAGGAATACCGAGATCCCTATGAAGATCTTCGTTTCTTATATCCCACGGAGCATTTACAAATGACCTAAGCAATATATTTTCAAACATTTGTAAGTTATTTAAGTTTATATCGCAGGTACAACCCCAAAGTTGTATACCATAAGTCCAAACAGGTTTAAGAACCTGTCGATATAAGATGAATTTATTTTCAACACTAAGCTTTGAATATTTACCGAGTAACCAGTTCATATCTCTTAATTTACTTTTTAGTTCTTCGCATTTCTTTTTCACGTGCGGCTTCCATTTTAATTTCGCGTTTAGAGTCATTCCCAGATACTTTGCCTCATTTGCAAATGGAACACGAGCGGTATTAAGAAAGACGGGTAATCTATTTATTTTTTTATGCGTAAAGTCCACGTGGACTGACTTTTGTTCATTGAGCGCTATTCGCCATGTTTTCGTCCACTCATTAACATTATTAAGAGCATTTTGTAATTTGATTGTAGCTTCGCTAATCGTTTTGCCTACTGCTAGTATTGCAGGATCATCAGCAAACGTGGCTGCAATAGTGTCATCTGTTTGAGGTATATCGCGTGGAAATAAAAGGTACAGAATTGGACCTAATACACTTCCTTGTGGTACCCCAGCCACTATTTCTTTGAAATCAGAATAGTCATTTCCGTGTCTTACACGAAAAAGTCTTTCATCTAGATATCCGTTTAGAATGTTGTAAAGTCCTTCAGGCAGAACTTGTCTTAATTTGAATTTGAGGCCTTCGTGCCACACCTTGTCAAACGCCTGCGACACGTCCAAAAAGACAGTCGAACAGATTTCATTTTCTTCAAGAGCTCTCTCAATTACGTCAGTAATTCTATGCACTTGATCAACTGTCAAATGCTTTCTTCTAAATCCGAACTGATGTTCAGGTAATAATTGTTTCTCTTCTATTATCGGTTGCAGGCGCAGGAGTAGTATTCTTACAAAAACATTTGATATAATAGGAAGAAGCGAAATCGGCCTGTAAGACTTCTTTTTGTGAGATGGTTTGCCAGGTTTCAAAACCATTATGACTTCCACAACTTTCCATTGGCTCGGAACATATTCTAACCTTAGGGCGGCATTTATTATGTAAATGAGGTTAATAAACCCTTTACGAGGGAGCATTTTTAAAATCTCTGCCGTTATTAAGTCATATCCTGGAGCTTTGTTGGACTTAAGCTTCTTTATTTCTCTTTTTAATTCGGCAATTGTAGCATTTCTCGTTATGTAGATTTCATTTGAGGTAAAATTCATATTAATATTTTCGTTGAGTTCTTGCCCATCAAACGGCTTAAATGTTTTCCTAAGTAATCGGCGAATACCGTCGCTTTTTCTTTGTCACTTTTAGCCCATTCATTTTGGCTTTTCTTAATCGGAGGCACTGGAAGCTTTGGTTTTTATAGTTGTTTTTATAACGGGTGATTTTTTAGCTGGTTTGGTTTTGGCAACACTGGTTTTGACAGCTGACGTGTGTTTAGTACCTTGTGTCACTGTCAAACAGCTTCAGTTTGGTTTGCAATTTAACCATGGATCGACTTACAAATGAACAACGCTTGCAAATTATTGAATTTTACTATCAAAATTCGTGCTCGGTTCGAAATGTTCATCGCGCGCTGCTTCCATTTTATGGTCGGCATTCTCGACCTTCTGAGCAGTCTATTCGGAAGATTGTGACCAAATTTCGCACCAAATTTACTTTGTTGGACATTAAACCACCAACACGTTTACGTACTGTGCGTAGTGAAGAAAATATTGCGGCCGTATCAGCTAGTGTGACAGAAGACCGCGAAATGTCGATTCGGCGCCGTTCCCAGCAGTTAGGCCTTTGTTACAGCACTACGTGGAAAATTTTGCGGAAGGATTTGGGCGTAAAGCCTTTTAAGATACAGCTGGTGCAAGAACTAAAGCCAGCCGACCTACCACAACGCCGAATTTTTGGTGAATGGGCTCTTGGAAAGCTGGCCGAGGATCCGCTTTTTTATCGAAAAATTGTGTTCAGCGATGAGGCTCATTTTTGGTTGAATGGGTACGTAAATAAGCATAATTGCCGCATTTGGAGTGAAGATCAGCCAGAAGCATTGCAACAGCTACCAATGCATCCCGAAAAAGCCACTGTTTGGTGCGGTTTATGGGCCGGCGGCATTATTGGGCCATATTTCTTCAAAGATGATGCGAATCGCAGCGTTACTGTCAATGGTGAACGCTACCGAGCGATGATAACAAACTTTTTTTTGCCCGAAATGGAAGTTCTTGACTTGCATGATATGTGGTTTCAACAAGACGGTGCCACATGCCACACAGCACGCGAAACAATGGCGCAATTGCGAGGCGAGTTTGGTGAACAGTTAATTTCACGTTTCGGGCCGGTCAATTGGCCACCTAGATCGTGCGATTTGACACCATTAGATTATTTTTTGTGGGGGTATGTCAAGGCTAATGTCTATAGGGACAAGCCCGCTTCGATTGACGCACTGGAAGCCAACATCCATGCATTCATTCGTGAGATACCGGCCGATATGTGTGAAAGAGTATGCTAAAATTGGACTCAGCGGATGGGCTACCTGAGACGCAGCCGCGGTCAACATTTGCATGAAATTATCTTTAAACATTAAATTGCAAGGTTCAAACTATCGATTCAAATAAATATTTCATTCATTTTTTCGAATTTTTTGTGTTTTTTTTTTTTTAAGTTCTAAACCTCTTAAAAAATCACCCATTAGCTTTCCAAAGTGAGTAGTTGGAGTCTTTCCCCGCTGTCAAGCCTTCAAGGTAATTTTCAACTTCAAGGTTTTTGAAATCTGATATCGCCGTTTTTAGCATATTACTCAAGCGATTTAAATGAGCTTTGTGTTGAGGAGCACGGGTTTGCTGCCATTTTTTACTTGCTTTTCGTTTCTCTTTCACTAAATCTTTTATTTCTTGCGGATATTTTATATCTTTAAAGCGAGGCATTAGCCTTTGATAAGGTGTGTTATCCCAAGCTGCTTTTTGTATTATATGAACAAAGGTATCTACTGCGTCTTCAAGCTCAAGAGGCGTTTGTAATGATACCCTTAACTCAACGTTGTCCTCGATATCTTTTATCACTAAATTGATTCTTTGTTTTAAAATATCCCTAAATTCTCTTTGGGAAAAATAAAAAAAACTTCCCTCTGCATTTCACGCTTGATTGGTAAACTTTAAACAACTTAATTCACTCCGTCATTCACACTACCATCACACCGTTTAAATATGACATAAACCCGCTATACCGAGACCATCACAATTCGTCCTGTCAAAGGATGAAGAATTCATCCGCAATAACAAATCATCAATTGAATGCTCAGAATTCAATTCAATTAACAGGTATAAGCTCGTTGCTGATGCCGCCGCCGCGCACCGCCGCCGTGTCGCTTTTACACAATGCACAATGATTCTGCAGATGCATATGCAAGGCAATAGCTATGATGATGGAATTCAATGCTGAATGCTTGGGATGTCAGTTTCAGTTCGGCGATTTGATTACTGACATTGCATGATGGCAATACCACTCTGTTCTTCCACCCTTTTGACATATATAGGTATAGATTAAAGATTCCTGAACTGGTCAGCAAAATCTATATACAGATGCAAAGGCAATTTGTGTTCCAGTACCGCTTTTCATACGAACTTATACCTACATACACTTTATATACAAACTTAAATACGCTTGTGTTTCTGTGAGCACCTTTTGATCCTAGCCTGACAGGTGGATAAATATTTATGGCTCATTTGCATAATAGATTAAAATTTAATTCCAAGTAAACTGTAAATCGTAATGGCAACCGCATCGGAACTAGCTAAACAGCATTCGTAATCATCGTCATCGTCATCATCATCATCATATATCGTCATCGCCATTGTCGTCACAATCGCTATTATAATCATGGTCATCATTAAAAGAGCAAGCAACCAGCAATAGCAGTTGCAGAAGCAGCAAAAGCAGCAGCAGCAGCATCCAGCTCAAATAGCTTACGGATACACTTTGCCAAACGAATAGTGATTAGGTACCAAATTGTTTTCTAACCAAATTTGAGCTTTTGCACTGCAAGGTAATAGGGTTTAGTATTTTGTCGACAATTTCAACAAATTTGCTTACACTGCACAGTGGTTTAGAATGATTTTAAAATAAGACTAAAAGCAAACCTATTTATTTTCAAACTCTTTCCTATTTTGCATTCATTTCTAAACATAGAACCTTGATCAGTTATGTCTTTGACCACTCTCATGTTGCGTACTGAATGTTTAACTTCCCTGTAGACCTTGTCTTATGACCACTAATTCACATCTTTAGTCAAGAATTCCGACGAACATCTAGAGATATTAAAGTATCGATGCGTGTATTAAATTAAGGAAATCTTCTAACTCTTTACAGTTATCAGTTTACACCACTTTAAGGGATTTCCACTCCCTCTGTTTCGTAATGAAAACCATCTTCCAAGATGTTACATTTGAGGCTCGATCATCTAAAAATCTAAAAGCGACAATATAAGTCCTTCCAACAAGTATCAGAGATACGCAAGGAACTTTTGAAGAGCAACTTTTCAAAAAATTTTGTTTACTTTCTTGAAGTTGTCACGGTTCTTGAATAGTAATTATCACTGGTCTACAAAATTTATATTTTTGTCTATTGCCGCGAATTTTGTAGTTGATAGTACTCAGTTATGACTTGTTTGTTTCAAATTTACCGTTAAAATTTTTTTAGCAGCTCGCGTGACTTTGGTTTTGATTTTTATCATTGAAGCCTGTATATTAATCGATAGTAGACGTATTTTACGGTGTTAAGATTATTATCTCAAGTTTTTGCGTCATGATAAGTTCAAAGAGAGGTTGTTTAAACAACCCAGATCATTTTTGCTACATATGCGGAGAATATGTGTTAAAAAATCGTACAAAAGTTATATCAGAGTTTGTTAAAAATACCTATTTTGAGTATTTTGGGATCCTCTTGGATAAAAATGAGAAGTCCTGGGCTCCCAATTGTGTTTGTAAGTCATGTGTAGAATATTTAAGATTATGGAAAAGTGGTAAGAGAAGTGCCTTCAAGTTTGAAACACCGACTATTTGGCGAGAACCACGAAATCATCTCGAGGACTGTTATTTTTGTAGCGTGAATATAAACGGTTTAAATACTAAAAATCGAGCTAAATGGCAGTACCCAAGTACTAGTTGTGTTCAACGTCCAGGTCAGCGTTCACCTGACTCTTCAGTGCTAAAAAATATATCTGAACCCTTAGACCAAGACACTGAAGGACCAAGCTCATCACAAGATGATACTGATGCTGATTTTGAAGGTATGTCAAATGAGTCAAAATACTTTTCCCAAAAAGAGTTAAATGATCTTGTAAGAGATTTAAATCTGTCTAAACAAGCTTCAGAAATGCTAGCATCAAGATTGAAAGAAAAAAATGTGCTTTCCTCAGATATTAAAATAACTTTTTATCGTGAAAGAGATAAAGAATTACGGTGTTATTTTTACGAAGAAAACGATATTACCTTTTGTTCAGATATAAAAAACTTATTGTTAAAAATGGGCTTGATAAAATACGAACCAAAAGACTGGCGTTTATTCATTGATAGCTCAAAACGAAGCCTAAAATGTATTCTTTTACATAATGGAAACAAATATGCTGGGGTACCTATTGCCCACAGTACCAAGTTGAAGGAAGAATGTTTTAATATTTCGCTAGTTTTGAACAAAATTAAATACAATGACAAAATGATGATTGGCAAATTTGTGTCGATTTAAAAATGGTGAACATTCTTCTCGGTCAACAAAGTGGTTACACTAAATTTCCATGCTTTATATGTCTTTGGGACAGTAGAGCTAAGGAAGAGCATTGGATAAGGAGGAACTGGCCATTGAGAGAAAATATGGAGCCTGGAAAGAAAAACATAGTCCAGAATTCATTAGTAGCTCGTGACAAAATTATACTTCCACCATTACATATAAAACTGGGCATCATGAAACAGCTTGTTAAATCACTAGATAAAGACGGGAACTGTTTTGCTTTCATCTGCCAAAAATTTCCTAAGGTCACTATGGAAAAGATTAAAGCCGGTATTTTTGATGCCAATTCAATTCAAAAATTCTATGACGGAGTTAGAATTAAAAGCTTGGACAGCTTTCGTCTCTGTAATGAAAAATTTTCTCGGAAATAAAAAATCCGAAAATTATATTGAACTCGTAGAAGACCTTTTGCTACAGTTAAAAAATATGGGGTGTAATATGAGCATAAAACTTCACTTCCTCCACAGTCACCTGGACAGGTTTCCGGAAAATTTAGGAGACATGAGCGAAGAGCAGGGAGAGCGTATGCATCAAGACTTACGCGTCATGGAAGAGCGCTACCAGGGTTTCTGGGATAAGAACATGATGTCTGACTATTGTTGGTCATTAATGCGTCACTTCCCAAAGTCTACACATCACCGAAAAGCTTTGAAACGAAGTTTTTTAGAAAATAATGATTATTTTTTTTTAATAAAGTTTTTTTTTTTTAGTAAATACATGTCTTTTTCTGTGTTATACCTAGTAAGCTGAATCTCAGAAACTAGAGCTGATACAAATCTTTCAATTTATATTTTTGAAAATATCATATCATGTGTGTTCAGCAACAACTAAAATTTCTTTGGCAACAGATGTACTGTAAACTAGTGTTATAGATTCTTTCGTCATATTGGAAGAAGTCATCTAAGGCCTAACATAAAATGTAGACTCTTACAACAAAAAGGAACATTTTTCTTCTTCTCTTTTTGTTAACTTGAACTTACCCGAAAAAAACATATATCTTAAGAATCGCTTTAAGCATCCATATCAAGTACGGTGTAAGTCATCTGGAGCTTTCGATGAAATTTTTTTCCTGAAAACTATTCCTTAGAAAATTATTGTTGGTTCTAGAAATTTCTTGTAGTCATTTCAGCCAGTCTCTTGCCAGCTGATATTTTTGGAGAAGCTATAATTTCACCACCCATGATTTCGATAATTGTTGCTTCGGAAACTTCAGTGAACTAAACTGTTTCGTTATTTTTTTGATAGTTGTTTTTTTTTTAACTTTTAAAAATAAGAATTTCTAGATCCATTGATGGTCCCATAATGATCTCAAAACATCATGCTTCTAGCCTAATCTCGTGGATGTGGTGACGGCATATGACAGTTACAGCATGTCCCTGGAAATTTTTTGTTCAAGAATAATGCATGATGCTCTATTTTTTCTTCTTCGTTTATTGACTGTGTCAAACTTTAAGTATATAATTTTATCGCCAATTCCCCATTCAACAGCTGCTTTACAAACAGCATTTGTCACAATCTCACCTGTGTCAGAACATCACTTCGGTATTCGGAAAAGTTGATCTATTCGTCTTCTTGTAACCAAAAATAGGAAGGCGATCATAAATATTGGTTGCAGCTATATCTTCCAGTTGCCTACCATCCCATCCCACAGTGAAAAGGCAATGAAAATTCCGGAGAAAATTCTACTTTTAAATTCTTAGCAATCTTTTGATGATTTTTTTCACGCTCTCAACAAATAGAATTCGGATTGATACTGTACTCTGCTGGAGAATGTCCGAGAAGTATAACATAACTCCCATAACAAGAGCAATACATTTCAGTTTTAGCTCATCTAGAACATTTTTTTTTTATTGGCTTTCAATCCGTGTGAAGGGTTACAGCCTGAGATACAACTGAGCTTTGAATCCTCTGTGATCCCGAGCATACTACTTCCAGTTACCTTTACCAAAGTTTCTGGCATCTGCTATGACTTGGTTTTCTATCAGTCTTTTTTATTCTCTCGAAACTGAGGGCTGGGATTCAAAGACTCTTCGAACGAAGCATTAATGTCCATTCTCTGATGTGGCCAAGCCGATGCAGTCGATATGTTTTTTTGATTTTCTGGAATACATCCACATCTTGATACAACTCATAGAGTTTGCGATTGTATCTATTTCCCCATTCGCTCTCCTCACAAACATGGCCAAATATCCGTGGAAGAATTTTTCTTTTGGAAGAGTTCAGGATCGCTTTCCTTTTCTCCTCTCCTGGCTTAGACGCATTTTGTTCTTTCCGGTTAGTAGATCTTTCATTGTTTGTTGATAACACACATTTTCATTTGTCTTCGTTTACTTGAAGACCTTAAACTACCCTAAAAGCAGCTCCATACCAGATTGGAATTAGCTGATGATGTCGATACCATCGGCATTCCCTAGAAATTGGACAGATCTGTTGAATATAGTGCCTTCTGTGTTAATGCCTGCCCTGCGCATTATTTGTTCCAGAACTAAATTAAAGAAATCACTTGACAGGGCATCTCTTTTCCGAAACCCTGAGTATATTTGAAATAGTTTAGAGGAGCTCTTTCCTCATATTTTCTTATTTCACGCAACACAGCTAAATCAGTTTTCCAGGGACTGGGATCTCAAGTTCAGCCATCACCATATAGAGCTCTCAACTATGAATGCTATCATATGCGGCCTTTAGGTCGATGAAAAGATGGTGAGGCTCAAAGTGAATATAAACCTGATAGACCAATCATCTTCCTTCCACCAAAACTTGGCTGATTAGTTGATGCATGTACCTTTTCAACACAACCCCTCCGTACTAAAAGATCTCCACTGGTAAAATATCAGATCCAGCAGCCTTGTTATTCTTGAGATTTGAGTCTATAGACTGAGAGTCCACATCAGATTTTGGTTGTGAGTGATAGCAAAAAAGGAAACATAGGCATCAAAAGCTTCATTAAAAGCTATTCAAAAATCGAAGTCTTGCAGTCCTCAACTGGGGATTTTGTGATTAACCAGTGCATCAAAAAAAACAAAATATGAATGAAACTTCGAAGATAATAGTGTTTGCCAAAATAGGTTTTCATCCCTACCGAGATAAGCACGGAATCGGAGACCATTTAAGAGTACGGTTCGCCCTGCCAGAATGTTTAAAAAATTCAAAGTGAAAAACAGTCTGGCAGGGCGAACTATACACTCAAATGGTCTTGGATTCCGTGATATGTGATCCGAGGAACTTAACAAGGAAGGGGTGATTTCTAGTTTTGGCTTACACGATGACCCTTAAAGTTGCATTCATATTTTTGTTGATGCACTGGTTAATCACAAAAGCCCCAGTTGTGGACTGCAAGACTTCGATTTTTACTAATAGCTTTTAATGAAGCTTTCGACGCCTATACTATTTTTTTTTGCTATCATTCACACCCAACATCTGCTGTCAGCAGATCTTACCTTTTCTATACTAGATGGTAAAACACTGGGCCTAGATTGACTAGAGTTGGGCTCGCTTCTTTTTTTATTACTCATTCTACCTGATGCCTATTTAGCAACTCCTCGAAATGCTGTTTGAATAGATCTACCATTCCCTCTTCAGCCAGTTACTTGGAAGTTTTCTAAAACTTCAGGGTGTTGTTTTTATCGTGAGACTCTTCTATCTCCTTTGGCTCAGCTGCTCACTGTTAAGGCTCTAGCAGGTCCAGGTATGCAAAGGCGACCAACGTTAAATTTCTTCTTAAGGTCGGTTGGTTTGTAGTTTCTTTTCATTTGACAGTTGTTTGACATGTTGAAGGTATGTCTTCTGTCAATCAGCACATGGTCTTTTTGGTTGGCTTATCAATCATTTCAAGAGTGTCCAGGTTGCTTTGAGGATTCTATGCCAAGGCAACTTAGGGCTGCTTATCAGTGTATTACGAGCTTCTGAAAAGTCTATTAGTCGGAGGTCATTTGTCATTATCATTTGTCCCTTTTTGTGGAGGCTGTGCCTAAACCGCCGAAGGTGTTTTCCTTTCCTAACTTGGGCTTTTACTTCGGGCAAGTAACGTAAGTTTTTTTAGGAGGTAATAAAACTCATAAGCATAAACATGTACAGAGTTCAGACAAGGAGATGCCCTATCATGTGACTTCTTCAACCTAGTCCTTTAGCAGATAGTTCGCAAGAGTGATGTTAACCTGGAAGGCACTATCTTCAACAGGTCTTCATAACTGCTTGGCTATGCGGACGACATCGACATCATCGGCCACTTCAAGCAAACTGGACTAGAAGCATTCACTGCTATTGATGAACAGGCGTTGGTCTTGAAGTGAATGAGGACAAAGCAAGGTTTATGATATTAACTTGCTTTTTTGGAAAAAACGTCACTGTTCGAAGCAGTAATTTCGAGATAGTCAAGGAGTTCACCTACCTCGGAACAAACATCAACCCCACGAATGACACCTAAGTGGAAATCCAACGAAAAATTACCCTAGCGAACCGCTGCTACTTCGGTTTGGCCAAACAAATGGTTTCAAAACTCCTTTTCCGAAATACAAAGTACACGCTATATAAAACGCTAATTTTACCTGTTCTACTCTACGGCGCCGAGTGCTGGACGATAAGTTAAAAAGGGGAATTGAAACTGGGCACTTTCGAGAGAAAAATTCTTCGGCGGATATTTGGTCCAATATGCGAGGAAAGCGCATGGAGGAGAAGATTCAATCATGAATTATACGAGCTGTACCAAGGTGTGGATGTAGTCCAAAGAGCCAAAACACGTCGACTACATTGGCTCGGCCACATCGAGCGAATGGACAATAACGCTCCCGCCAAAAAAATCTTCGAATCCCAGCCCCCAGGTTCGAGACGACTAGGAAGACCGAACCTCCGCTACAGGGACCAGGCGGTTTCAGACGCAAGAACGCTTGGCCTCGATGACTGGAGGGAGCGTGCCAGGGAGCGCAACTGATGGAAGACCGTAATATCTCAGGCAAAGACCCTCCATGGATCGGGAGCCGGATAAGTAAATTAGTAAGTAAGTAATAAAACTCATCCTTGCCAGAGCTATTAACTCCAGTGTTAGGGGACTGTATGCTCTTATAATATGAATATTCAAAAATCAATTTTTTCAACAATTTTTTTCCATCTCGTCCACTGTTCCTAATGATGAGTGGGTGAAGGCGGTGAGAGTGATGCAGAAACATCAATTGTTTCAGTTAATTGACAAATTAAAGGCTATATAATGCGTCAGTTGCAGCAATTTCAAAGGCTTAAGTGCTAGGTTTGAGGTAATTAAAGGCCTAAACTGGAATATATTACCATATAGCATGCATGTAAGGGATTATGTAACAGACCACACTTAATAATAAGAACCCTCTATACATACCCATGTAGGAGACTCTCCTGCAAAGGAATATCATCAAGGAAAGAACCGAACAAAAAAAAATAAACTCAACTTGAAGGATACTTCCTGCTTGGTCATTGACCATAATGAATCGCGATGATTTGGATTAATAAAAAATTGCGACAATTTGTCAGAGTGAAAGTCAGAACAAAAAAAAAAAAAAAATAAGCCAAATAGTCCTTGGCGTTGCGTTGGGGGGGGGGGGGGAAGAATACCTATTTGTGTTTAAGAAAGTTTGACAGCACCAGCAAAAAAAAAAGGGGCGGGGTAGGAAAACAATTTTTTTTGGTTCCTTTCCGAATCGATTTGAATAAATGACTTATGGTGGCGGCAGTGAGGAGGCATTGCTATACCTAGTGGCAGCTGTGATGGCGGCGGCGGCGGCGGCGGCGGGCGTATTGGTTGCGGTCTTGCACTAAAACCCAGCTATCATACAAAAACTGTTTCAAAACACTCATCCAATGACGGCGGTGGTGGTGGTGGTGTGGTTTCGTTGGTGATAAATTAGTTTTGCTGCCACCATTTCACCCAACTTTCAATGTTTGCAGATAATTTGTAACCGAAGAAGACGAAAAAACCCGAAAAAGTCGAGTAGGGCACGAGCTCTGAAGCAGCAAAAGAAGAAGAAATCTACAAAACTTTCAAGGATGACTGATAACAATTTATATGAGGATTTCTTTTTTTTTCTTGACTTCTTCGTCCTTTTGGCTTATATAGACGGTGTCTCTATATATTGGGTTCGTCTAAAGAGAATCTGTTTTGGTTGTTTCCTACTAAGGTATGTATGTATCTTGTTTTTTTTTGTTTCTTCTTGTTTTTGATCAAATGGCAAATGAGTTCAAAACGGATGTTTTGCTTTGCAAAAATTGTGTTTATGTTTACGGATTCTTATATGGGGCGGCGGCGGCGTCTCTGTACATTGGACTAGAAAAAAAAAACAAAATTTTGGTTAAGTTCTTTTTCTAAGACGCTCCACACAGACATCAGGTCAAGGATTAGCATTGCATGAGCTCTGTTTGTGGCTCTCTTTTAGGATGATAAAAGAGGTAGAGAAGATTTAGTTTAAATTAATGGTGGATTTTAAGGAATATTTATGATAGTCACCATTTGTGGTCTTGAAGATGCAAACAACACAATCATTAGAAGCTTGCAATTTGTGCTAAGAATTAATGTAAATGTTATTTCGCTATCCCATTGAAGTTTGTACTGTTTTTTATTTTATTTAATTCTTAAAAATTCTTTAAGTTTACAGGTTAAAAACAAATGACAGTATTATCTCTAAAAAAAAAACAATTGCAACTTAAATCCTAAATAAAAACATAAAATTAATTTTTATCTTTCAAAAATATCATTTCTAGCTTTAAATTAAAATAAATTCCTTCCTCTTTCACCTCTGTGTTAATTTTTTTGTTATTTTTCATTAAAATCTTATTTAAGTTACATACTTCTTCCTTCGTTAATTATTTTAACCTTTCTCGTTAAAGCCATCAGCAGTAAACTTTGTTTAAGAAAACTAGGGTTAACTTTTAAAGAAGAGATAATTCAATATCAAGTTCCTTAATCCTTCCTCCAAAAAATTTCCATGAAAATTCAAACTTTTCACACTTCAACCATGTTATATGTGTGGTGCTGTGCATCAGGTGCATTCCATGCTATACATCTATACACAAACACCATATCCATGTACCTACGATGAACCTATACTCATAAATGTATGTATAGTCATAACTAACTCATTGTCACTTAAATCGCTCGAATACAAACAAAAGCATTAATTAACGTGTCACTAGGAATTATATACATAAAAAAAAAACTTGAAAAAAGTTGTATGCGCAAACACATTTATTATATCCTGACATCACCCATTTTCTTCAATTCAATTTTCACACTTTCCCTTGCACATGTAGTAAAAGGGTTTCATTCTGTAACGTTGTTGGTTGAATGAACAGTCGAAAACTCGTATTTGCATTTTTTTTATTGTGATTCGCAACTATGCTCGACGTTCTACTGGTTTGGTTTAAAAATTATCAAAGCGTCATCAGTATTTCAAAATCTCTCATATTGACCTACTTTTGGTTGAAACAAATAGTTTTGATATCTGAATTTTTATCAAGGTTGTTGCGAAAATTGAAAACTAGAAAGACGACCATTACCTACTGTTTTTTTAAATTGAAGTTTCCACTAATAAGACGTAATCCCAATATGTAACGGATACGCATTTTTAAACTTGAATTTTTAAACGATCCACAAAAGCTAGAAAATTTTTGCGTAGCAAATCGGTATTAAGATCCCAACTAACAGTTTAACTTGTATAAGGTTCTACACAAGCTTTTTTCAGACTGCTATATAAATAGTAAAAGGCCTTATGAAAGTCATTTTGGCGCATTTACCCAAGCTAATTAACTGCCATAAGACTTTTGTTGACAGTTCATATATCAGCAAATAGCTTTTCATGAACTGCTATTAACTTGGCTGAGTAAGCTATAGATTGCCTTGGATGTTTATATAAGGCCTTACGAAAGCTTTTTAAAAACAGCTATTGCCAATATCTTTCCTTGTCGGTTTTAATTTTATTTTTCTGATGTATTTTTTATTGCATTTTATTTTATTGTATTTTTTTCTCCTCAGTCAGCTTCCGAAACCTTTTTTTTTCTGTATTCTGCAACGAGTCTAATGTGAGCTTAATTATAAACATGAAAAGTTGTTTTTTACCTGGGATTTGAACTCGATTCCTTCCTTGTTCCAGTCTAGCACTCTACCACTATGCCAATTTCCTGTTGAGGAAAACATAATCAAAAGCGAATAAGTGGATACCATATACTTCACGTTCACCTGTTCATCTGTTCATTGTTCTTCAAAACTTCTTGAATATTCTCTGGCTGTTTTAAGAATTGCTTCTCTGTTTTTTCTCACTTGTCTTTGGTAGGTTCCAGATCTTTTAAATTTTTGCTATGAGTTATTCATTTTTAAGTTTTGCTAAAAAGTCCAATGTTGCTGTATAGGCACTTTTTTTCTGTTTGACGATGTTCAATGGGTACTTACCGTTCTTATTTATTTTAATCTGATTTTTGTATAAGCACAATATTTTATTAGACAGACTTGTTGATCTTCACTGATTTTTTAAATTTATATAAGGCCTTTACAAACAAGCCTTATACAAGTTGTTTGCAATGATTTTTCGTGGAAAGTCTTATAGCAGCTATTATTTTAAACATTTTCAGTAAATAACTTTGGAAGGTTTTATACAAGCCATTTATAACTTATATTAACAAGCCTTGTATAGAGCTTGTGTAACTCATATTTTAAGGCCTTATAGCAGCTATTAGTTTAAATTTCAGATGGAAAATTCTTGACTTGCTCGAGATTGCCTTATACAAGCTCTATACAAGCTATTACTTGCCAAATTCGAAAAATGTTACCTTATACAAGCTAAATTGTTAGTTGGGATACTACAAATTCTAAAAAAATAGTTATAAATATTTTTTTCTAAGTTCTATTTTAGAAATTTAGAAACAAGAAAAAGTGATTTATCAAGTTAGAGGAGCCTTCAAATTCTAGGCAACAAAAATTTTTGATTTTAATATTTTTCTTGGAGTTGTTATAAAGGTTTGATTTTGAGCTGACATTAAGCTAGGGACAGCTTGAATATCAAAGAAGCCGTTAGAGTGACCAATTTTCAGCTAACGTAACAAAAAAGTACCTTTAAAGCTACGAAAAACATTTTTGAAAATCAATTTTTTTTAGGATTTTGCTGGCCAACTTTTCTCAAATAGTAGTGAACCCGAAACGTTTTTTATTAACTTGAACTTGCAAACAAAAAAATATCTCAATCTACAAAATAAATGTTTGCGCAAAAACTAATTAACAACAGAAAGGAAGTATTCAAAGAGCTAAAATTTTCTGCCTATGACTTTTGAATTTTCGTTGAAAAAATGCGCACAACCTGTAGTCTGGTAAGACCCCTAATACACGATGATTCTTTGAGTCTGACTCTTTTCAAATTTTTGTCAGTGTGACGGAGAAAAAACATCTGATTTCACCTTCGCACCCAATAAATTTCGAAAAGAGTCAGACGCAAAGAATCATCGTGTAAGAGGGGTCTAAGGAAACTAAGATCCCTGCAATGTTCTAAAGGGAAGGAAAGTATTTGTATGTTTGTAAATTATTTTTGGCAATTTTAAGGATGTTATCTTGCTAAGAAATCATTGTTGTAATCCTGTCGCTTGTACGCCATATTCCAACAAACCTGTGGAAAATGGTAAATTAAATAAAAAATCGTAAATAACTTGGAAAATTTCCATGATCAAAATAATGATACACATCTTTAAAGAAAGGTTTTGAGTGAAAGCTCCTTTGAGTAAAATTTCAGTATTGTTTCTTTTCAGAAACATATTTTTTTTTAGTCAACGTGTGGAAACATCACATTTTTGATCAATTTTAATATTTTGAATATGAATTGCGGAAACGCCTGTATATGTCAAATGCATGTTGGGAAATAAAAATTCATATTTTGAAAAAATAGGTGTTGAGCAGACGCACCTTTGGTTTAAATTTCAATATTGCCACTTTTCAGGAACATATACTTTTTTATGTCAAAATGTGGTACCTTTCCCGTTTTTTGGTAGTTTTTAACGTCAAAGAAGTTGCGGAAATGCCTCCAGACGTCAAACATATTTAACAAAATAATGATTGATATTTTAAAAGAAAAGTCTTGAGTGACCACACTTTTGGGAAAATATTTTGGAAAAATATTTGTGTATACCAATTTGGGTTGTTTTAATTATTTGTTATGTGAAAAGTGTTGCGGAAACGCTTCCAGATACTAAAAGCATATTGAGAAAAAAGTTTGCAAATTTTTCATGTTCAAAGTATTATAAATTATAAATAAATTGGAAATCCCACCATTTGATATCTAAAAAATTATGTATCCTTAAAGTGGCAACACTGAAATTTTTACCGAATTAACTTTCCTTCTACTCAACATTTGTATCTTTTAAGACTTCAATCATAGTTTTTTCTAATACGCGTTTGGCAACTTGGGCGTCTTCTTAGCACTTATTTTTCAAAACATTGATTTTTATTTCCCAAAATGTACAAGTGTTTCCGCAACTTTTTTCATGTCCAAAACATTAAAAGCTAACAAAAAAAGTGGAGGTCCTATTATTTGGTATAAAAACAGTATGTTCCCAAAAAGTGGAAACCTTTCTTTTCAGATATCAATCGTTATTTTACCAACATATGTTTGACGCCAGGAGACGTTTTCACAACCTTTTTCACGTTCAAAACTACCATTAAGTGGAAAGTTTTATACTTTGTCATAAAAAAAAGTATGTTTTTGAAAAGTGGCAACATTAAAATTCAAACCGAAAGTGCGTCTACTGAGCACCTTTTTTCGAAACATTAATTTTTATTTCCTAAAACGCGTTTGGTATTTAGAAACGTTTCTGCAATTTTTTCATGTTCATAATATTAAAAACTATAAGAAAGTGGAGGTTCCAAACGTTAATTTAAAAAAAAATGTTGTTCCTGAAAAGTGGCAACATTAATCCTGAAGGTGCGTCTTTTCAAGACCATTCTTTTAAAGCATCAATCCTTTGCATATAAGAAATTATTTACAAACATACAAATAAGTTCCTCCCCTGCAAAAAGTTCAGGGATTTCGATTTCCTTACCGGACTACAGATTAGGTCCCATTTTTAAAATGGCATCCAAGCGACAGAATCACAAAAACGACCTCTGGGCTAAATTTCATTCTTAATGTGTAGGGAATAAATTTATGAATAAAAGGTTCCCGCCATGAAAGGCACAGGATTCGGTTTGCTAACCAGACTATTACGAGTATTACAATTTTGGAGAACAAAAATAAAAAGAGTAAATGAACTAAAATTATATTTTTTATAAAATATTAAAAATCTGATTTAGGTATTTCAGGAATAAAAATAAAATAAAATGCACGACTAGTTCACACATACTTCCTTTAATTTCCAAGTTGATTGGAACTCAAGAACTTTCAAAATTCGCAAGTAGTTGTAGAAAAATTATAAAAAAAAAGTATTGAAATCGTTCTTTTAATAATTGTATAAGCAATCCCTCAAACAACTTATAGCTCTAACATGCCATTTGAGTTCTTGAAAAAATATGAATGTGTGTGTTAGGGTGGTCGTTAAGAAAAAGGTCATCTTGGATGGACCTAAATCGACTTTAAATCGACTTTAAATGAAGTAAGAAAATTCCCTAGTTTTCAGATTTTAATTTTCAACCCTTATAGTAGCTGTAGGGGTTAATTTAATTTCCTTTTACCTTTTTTTTTCATGCTAGGTGATTCGCGTAAATTCTCCCAAAAAAATCTAAGCATGTAGGTTTCAAGTTAACAAGAAAAAATCCATTGGAAGGGGGTAATACTGCCCTCCACTTGAACAGGAGGGGAAATTCTATAAAACAAATTATACTCAATAGTAAAAATTAAATAAAAGACAACGGCAATACTTGCAATATTGTTTTATAACTTTTTGAAAGCCAGAAGTCCATTTTTATAATTTGTTTTCAAGTTTAGTTCCTTAAATAAATAGGTTCACCAAAAATTGTTTTCAAATGGTGTTTTTGGCTTTCCAAAAAGCTATTAAATAATACTGTAAGTGTTGCCATTGTTCTTCAATTAATTTTTCGTCTACATATGCAAACAAATTTTTAATCGTAATTTTTTATATACAAAATTTGGTAACACCTGACAAAAAAAATGATATTCCATTTTTGAATATTTCATATATTCATCAACCCGTTTTCAAAAAAAAAAAAATATAATACATTCTTAAAAATTAAAAAAAAATTGTTTTCAAAATTTTGAAATGCAATATTATTGACATTGTAAAGGAACTTTTTTCATAGCAATTTTAATTGAAATCGATTAAGCGTTAAATGAGAAAATCGAAAAATAGAAAACCGTTATATGGCAGGTACCGTTAATAACATTTTTTGGTATTTTTCTTACCAGAAAGTATACCAATAAAAAAGTGTTTTTTTTTATCAAAATAATTAATGCCAATTATGAAGTAAATAGACATTTCTTTAACGGTTATATGGCGAGTACCGTTATTTTTGGAGCCTGCTAAAAAACAAATTTTAATTAAATGAAAATCTACCGGTGTGGCATAGGCTGTAGTTCGCTGTCTCACTTTTCCGTTTTCTCTATCATCTAAATGTCACGTATGATTTTCGTCTCGATTTTTTATTTTTTGACTAATTTTTATGTAAACATAGCGAATTATCCAAATAACAGGCTAAGAACAAAAGAATGATGCAAATAACGGTCTTTTGTCTTTTGATGAAGTTTTTGACAAAAAAAAAATATCTAAAATAAAATGTGGAGAAAAGTAGGGCTTGCTTACACTAACAATTAGCCAATCTCTATTTTATAAAAAAAATATCCAGCACGTTAGCGAAGTCAAAAATAGGATTTCTTATGATCCTACACAAATCTTAAAAAGTTGAACTCAAATTGAAGCAATTTTTCATAAAACCATAAAAAAAGTGTAGTACCTCGTGGCATGATGGTTAGTGCGTTGGACTGTCATGCTGAAGGTCTGGGTTCGATTCCCAGCCACTTCCAACAACATTTTCCCGAGGAACTGTCTCTTGCGAGGAGCTGACAAATCCTCTAAAAGTATACTTGTCATGAATAAGTGCTTCTCATCTAAGCCGTTCGGACTCGGCTCCATTCCTGCCAACAACACGCACACAGGAATGGTTGAGAGTTGTAAGTCACTAGGCCCTGGTTCTCCATGAGCTGTTGCGCCACCAAATATAATTTATAAAAAAAGTCATTCAAGAATTTTTTTAAATTTCGAAGGTCTTAACAAATAATCTCGGTGCTCGTAGGCATAGCAGTTATGTTTTTTACAATCGGTTCATAATTTTTCTACACTTTTTTTCAAAATCACTAAATTTTCTTTTATCAACTTTAGGGTTTAAAATGTATGTTAGGAAACTGATGCTATAAAAACAAAATCCTCCTCCTTATATTTATCTCAACTATTATATTGTCTCTTGCCTATTATTGAAACATGAAAATATCGACGGGCCTCATGACAAGCCCCACTTTATTAGACTCATTCTAATGTGAGATTTGATAAAAACCTCTATTTCTTTTTTGTTTTAACAATCCTTCGCCAAAATCCACAAACAATCCTTCCACTTGACTTTTCCAGACCTTTATTTTTTTTTAATAGATTTTTGAATAAAAAATTAACAAACAAATTTTTCAAAAATTTTATAAGCAAAAATCTATGCCTGAGAAATATTTGGACTGATCTTTCATGGCTAATAATTCACCTTTTATAGAATTATATTTAGGTACCTATACTTTTTTCAGACCCCATAAATGAGGATCTTACTATTTGGAGTGATTTTGCACTAATAACATCTACTCCACTGTCTTATCTCATTTCCTATACATTTCTTTTATCCCCAGTTAGTGTTTTCGGGGTTTGAGCTTGACATAAGTTTTAAACTTACCCATTATTACAATTTATGGTTGTGGAACATAAGTTACATTATTCAGATAAAAATGTCCCTAACAACACGAATACTAGATTTTGACTGTTAAATATCCTTGAAAATATTTGTAGCTGATGATACTTGCCCTATTCCCTGCTTTTGTATACATCATAGCTCTGTTGTAAGCTCAGTCAAGGTGGAAGTGCAAGTTGAGGTACTGACTGTGATTCCTATAAGTTGCAGTTTTGTAGTGTGTGACCGGCTTTTAATTAATTAAAATTGAAATTGCTTTGATTGTGATCGTATACACACCACGTCATAGTCAAGCAAAAATATGAAAATCTTTTTCTCGGCTCTGCACTTGCTGCTTAGATATGGAAGGTACATATTATAAGGGGGGATATAAGGTCTTTTCTGCCATCATCCTTTTGCTCATTGGTATTAGTGTTTTTGGAAGAGAAGCGCAACAAGAGCGTGACTAAGAGGTTATTTGTTAATAAGTCCATAAGTGCAAGTTCCCACACCCCACAGCCCCCGTCTTCTGTGGCATCACCAAGGTTTCCACTTCCATTCTGTACCAACATCATAGTGGCTGCTCAAAGGATGCAGTAATTTCTTCACATCGAAATGCGTCTACATGTGCCACACACCGCATTCTGCCTTGGTACTTATGCCTTCCTTCAAGCCCCACTACCCACACCCATCAACCAACCACACAACAGCCCTCCTGGCAGTAAGGTCTTACCTATAATCGAAAAAAAAAATAAGAAAAAAAAACACATAACGGCATGTTCTTTTTAACCGGAGGAGCGTGTGTTGTTTGTAATGTATTCGTGCTACAAGGATTAAACTTTGTGTGCATTGTAAGGATGTGATTTAGAGGATTCGAAGGAATTTTGATTTTGCAGAATTGCTGCCGTTTGGAGCAATTAAAATTTTTGAATCGAGGCTCCATATACAGCAATGGGTATCGTATAGCAGCTGCAGTGATAAATGCAATTTAGGACGGCAATGGCGTCGAAAAACGATCCTTACAATGTCCTACTCCTGCAGGCTATATGTAGGATTTGAAGAATGCCGATGCCGATTCCGATGGCATTGGCAGCAACGGTCCTAGACGAAACCATTCGTGCATTCGAAATTTGTTTTCGTGTTTTTCCAGATGGGGGTGGGTTGGGGGTGAATACAGGGTGGAATTTATGAAAATCGAATTTACAAAGGAGAGAGTAACCCATGACTCCCAAAACAAACTGCTTAGAAACAACTGCAGAAGCACAAAGTAGACCAAGAACAAGCGAACCAAAACTATACCGGAGGGGGAGTGAGCATTGAACAGAAGCACCCGACCCGACATGGGCCACCAAAGACCGAACCAAACAAACGGACAGACGACCGACGTCGACGCGACGGTTGGGCGGACAAAACAGATGTATACATTCGGAACATAAACGACCAAACAAATTTCCAAATGTGCAGGTGCAGGTGCAGGTGCATGGGGTATAAGTTTTTCAAGCACGACGAAACTTATACGTAAAAGTGCAAGGATATCTATACCTAGTATGCTCCTGCATGACTGCTGTTATTCCTGGGGTATACTTTGGCTACTCTGCGACGGCGACGATATCCTCCGTATCGGTAGTGCGGTATAGCAGAGATTAAATTTATTTTCAGGTGTTTACGGAATGTGTTTTATTTGTCGTGTGCCTCATGCATTCACAGAATACACGTTTATGTATCTGTAAAAAAAAACAACAACAACAACAACAAGAATATATCTACCTTTCCTGAGGTGAAACAGTGGACGAGAAAAGTCTTCCTGTTGTTTCCCGAATAATTTAGTAAGCTCACTGAAAAGAGTTGTTGTACTTACTCATTTATTGACGAGAAGCTGTGAAAGTTCTTATGTTTTAATGTTTTTTAATTGCCACCCAACTAAGTTCGTATGTCAAATCTTTTGTCTGGTTTTGTTTTTATGGGATACGTTAATTAGTACACATAATAATTACCATCTTTTTTCAAGCAATATTAAAAAAATACGAGTAACAACTTCTGTGAGGTCAAGATTTGAACTATGTTTCGTAATGCAGTTTCTCGCAGATTTTGATTTATGTGTTTATATTTTGCGCCTCTGTTAGTTTTATTCCAAAAATTTTCCATTTCTACTAGTTTTAATACCAAAATCCGTCAAAGTTCATATTAAAAAAAAATTGACCAAGATTTAAAGTTTTGGAAAATAAATGATTTCTACACAAAATCCTATTTATACAAGACTTCTTGAATTTCTATTAAAGAAACAAAAATATGGAAATTGCTTATATTATCATTAAAAAGCTGTAATGTATATTCATTACTAGCTGGCCACATCGGCTTGAATTGGTACAAAAAATTAAAAAAACCCTAATACTTACATCAAAAAGATAAATAAACTTACAAGTGGGTACTTACTTTGCATAAGGCGGGCAATATGTGTGTTTTTTAATGTAAAACTTAATATTAATTATAAAATGACCGATTATTGCTCTAAGCTATACCATATTCACCTATACAAGCCATATAGAAACAACAACAAAAACTTACATAAACATTGTATAATAATTTTACAGGATGACTATTGAAGCGAAATCTCTTTGATCATAAGAGTATTACAGAGAAATTAAAATTAAAGAAGCACTGCGGTATATTGCTTCTGTCAAGCTGATATAACTTGCAGCTAAAAATATTTAAGGAATCAGTAATACTCCAATAATGTTTTTTATCCCGTCAGAGGGGCAAGAGAAGAGCTATAGAAACAAATAACACTTTAATATCTGAAATGCGAAGCAATTTGGTTAGTTGGATAGGGTTTTCCTTATATTGACTTGTTTTTGAGTATTTATACTTGAAAAGCCCTAAACCTGCTCCAAATAAAGAAACAAAAATTCGTTTATTATTCCAGATTTTTATTTTCATCCTCTATAGTCACTGTAAGGGTAATTTAAATTTCCCCTTTTTATTTGCATACAGTAGGAAATTCGCGTAAGATTTGCCAAATACTCAGAGTATATAGGCTAGAAGTATAGACAGGAAAAACTACTCCTGGGTATGGGTTATATTTCCCTCCGTTTGGCCGGGAAGGGCAATAAAATACAAAAATTAGCCTAAAATAGAAAAAACTATCTAAAAAATAATGACAACATACACATATTTTTTGTTTTTGCAGTTTTTTTGGAAAGCCAAAAGTCCATTCAAATTGTTTATTTTCAAATTAATTTTTTTTGAGGAATAGTTTTGGTAACTATGTAATTGTTTTAAATCAACATTTTGAAGAAAAATTAATTTTTTATTTTTGTTTTTTTTATTTTTTTTACATTTAAAAACAATTTTTCTTAATCTATTCATTAAAAGAACTTAATGTGAAAAGAAATCGTAAGAATGGACTGTTGGCTTTCCGAAAACCTACAAAACGTTACTGTTAGTGTTGCCGTTGCTTACAAAATATTTTTTTTTTACTGTTAAATGTTATTTTTTTTTTAATAAAATTGACCTTCCTGTCCAATTGGGAGAAAAATAATACATTCCTTGGGATTTTTTCCTTGTCTTCTTCCAACCTACTTTGAAATTTTTTAGCAGATTTCACCGGAATAACCAAGTTTGCAAAAAAACGGACGTTAATTAACCTTAGCAGCGACTATAGGGGATACAAATAAAAATCTCAAAAATATTAAGGATTTTTTTTTAATAATTTAAAGTCGATTTAGTTCCATCCAAGATAACCTTTTTTTTCGTTAATATTTTTCGAAATCAATTTTATTACAAGGTTAAATGCGGTTAAACAAACAGTATCCGATTTTAATCATACTTTTTGTTCTTGGTTATATTTTCATGGGCTTATGACAAATTTCCAAATAAATTATAAAAATAAAGATTTTATTTAAAAACAAAAATTATCAAGCCAGTGTTGTTAGAGTGAGATATCGAATTTTAAAATAAAACTATTTTGTATTTTTTATTTATATATTATATTATTTTTATAAAAAGAAATTTATTGAAAACATTGCAAAGCAATATTACACTCGTCAAAAAAAATGAAGGAAACAACATTTTTATTCAGTTTTGTTAATTAAATTTTATGGAACTGGATCTATGTGAAAAGTTATCGTTTTGAGTTGAAACAAAATATATTCTACAAATTCTGCAAATAAATTTTTTTGAACTTATGTTTCGTTTTTGCGCAACCAATGAGACGAGGATTTTTTTTTTATTTCTGGAAGCATGTCATTTTGTTTCATAATTTTTGTTTTAAGTTGAAAATCGGTTTGGTAAACGTATTTTGAAATATTCCTGTATATAGTAGTTTGTATATATAGTTTGAAGGTTAAAATTTCTATTAACCAGAATTGTTGATACCACATGTTAATGAAGCCTAAAGCATGCAGTTGTGGCGTTAAAAAGTTTTCAAAGTTCTTTGAAGACCTAGCTCGTGAACATGGTGTCAAATTGAGGTTGATGGATAGTTTTGAACACTTCCTTGAGCAGCAGCAATGTTTTCAGCCGATCTTGCAGTACGTTGTGTCCATACTTGGGCCTATCACTAGGGTTTCCAACTTTTTAAAGAAGAAATAGGGTATAGTTGATTTTAGAGAGGATAAATAAAAAGTACGGTCCAATAAAAAAGAATATCAATTTTTTAATTTTAAAACATGTGTTTTTTATACTTTTTGCTGAAAATAACAATTTTGTATTGCTTTTAAAATAATTATATGAGTCTTACCATTGTAATTTTACATTAATACAAATTAGAACTTCATGTTGAAGCCATGTCCGTCTTTTCTCACCACTAAGCAATAAAAAATCGGAACGTGGCCGTTGACATTTCATGTCTGACAGTTTTGCGTGCGTTTAGAAATATTTGAGTGTTAGGATTGGTTCACATTAGCTGCGTTTGTTTGACATATCCATATGGACTATGGCTTGTCAAAAAGATTTCAACATTTGCCTTAGTCTACCAATTTTTATTGAACTATCTTGAAATTTTCTATGTACTCGTATGTGTCTGGAAATGCCGCTTTACTCGAGACAGAAACTAAATCCACTTAACTGTCTGGACATAGCTAGATCAAAGTTGTTGTTGTATTTGACATGTAAATTGCTTTATTTTGTTGTCATTTTTTTTCAGATATATTATTTTGAGTTGCAAAAAAAAAATTAACCGGTTTTAATTATATCAGTTATGACCATCCAATACAACCCGCCTTAGGCTTAGCTGTATTCGACATTCAAAAACCCGTTCCCATATGAGTCAGCAATTTATTGTCCAATCGAGGTGAACGCACTGACCGGATATCTGACACCCTATTGGGTGCACGCGAAAGACAATATATAACGGGTCAGCAAATATTCATGGAAACAAGGCATTGGATAGGGAAAGCGCTATTGGCGATTAGGTTTACGTTTAGTCTTAGTTCTGACTTGTAACTTCACGGTTATCTGAATAAATCAATTACTCAAAGGAATTGTAAATAACGGTGTTTTATCTGGACAGTAAGTCGAAGAGTTGGGCCAGCCCCTCGGGGGGCGGGCGTTCGCGTTTTTTTTCAACTAAGGATTCCAGATCCTTTAAGTTATCTATACAAATGAGATACAAAAACTTAGGACGTTTTGTGTACGCAGGTAGATGAATGGTATGTGGAAATGTAAAGTTCATGAAATGGAGTTGAAAATGCTTACACTTTATACCAACATATTTGAGGAAAGAAGAATAATGAAAAAAAAAAAAAATATTTAAGTAAAAAAAAAGACTACTTTAACATACTCTATTAGAGCCGTTTTCATGAAATAGTGTACAATATTCTATTTGAGAGTACGGTTGGCAACCCTACCTATCTCCTTCAGACCCTCTTTCTTCGAAATAATTCACTGCACGATTAATAGTGCGTTTTGTTTTTTCTCCCAAAAATTTCACCTTACTTTTTCATCGTCACAGTAAACGATGATTGATTTTGATAAAATGTTTTAACGATTAAAACACGTTGGCTTACCGAATAATTTTCCATAATAAATTTGCCATGAGTCTACTTCAAGACTGCCAAATATGAACTGTCAAGACTAATGTTTACCAAAATCGCAGCAAAACAAAGTAGTTTACCTTCCCAGGGGACACCCTGTATAAGTATGTAAACACATGGAAGTTATGAGAGAAAAAAGTTTTAAAGCATGAAATACGATAATTAATTAATTGGCTGAAATAACTTCTCTGTGCTATAAATGAAAAAAAAGAACGCCATCTTAATTCCCGATTGAATATATTATTGTATGAAAAAAAAATATTTATAATCGTTGAGTGGTTTTCTTGAAAAATTATTTTTAAATATCAAATTCTTAATATATTAAAGGAAAAGTTTTGGTATGCAAATCTATTTATCATATTTATGTGCAAATAAAAGTAAAATAAAAAAAAAACTGTCAGCTTTTTTTGAGCTATCGAATTTTCAAAAAAATACATTAAAACTTAAAACTTTAAATACAAATAAAAACTTACCATATTTCGTTATTTTATTTGGAATTTGTATATAAAAAATAAGTGTTAATGTGTTCAGCTGATAGTGAGTAAATTTAAAATTAAAAAAATGTTCTATGAGAAATACTATTAATATAGTAGCTGGAAAATTTAATAATTTTTTGGAGTATATCGCACTAATTTAAGCATATAGAAAGAGTTTTATAAAAATCGTAATGGCCATTTTTAAGAAAAAAATAAAATATTTTTCTGAACGGTTTTTTAATATTTGTATGGAAAGTACCGTAATTTTTCACAAAAAAATATTTTTTTTTTAAAATACTACAAAGTTTAAAAAATCTTTAAATACCTATAAATAGCGCAGATTTAATTCTCATAATATTTGATTTTCCAAAAATTATTTGTAAGCATTTTTAAAATCCAAAAACTACTTTTTTTTAAATTTTGACAAAAAAAACTATTGACATTGCTTAGAAGGTTCTGTATACAAGAATTATTGAACGTTTTGAAGAAAATCGAGAATAAAAAGGGGTTCTTGTGGTTTCCCCTCCGAAGGTAGCATTTACCAAAAGAAATTTATTTAATTTTTTTAAGAAAATTTTTTGAGCTAATAATTTGCTAATTATCTACTCCTTGGTAGCCTTTACTTTTTTTGGAGCCGGTTTTAAAAAATACGAAGTACGATCAAGTAAAGTTGCTGAAAGAAAATATATACCCTTATTTTTGGTTCTAAGAAAGAATTTCAAAAAAGCTTGTGGCGAAATGACTAAAAAACGTTGTGTATTAAGTTTGAAGAAATACAATCCAGTGATTTTAGCTATATTTCATTGGGCAGAAAGACAGACCGACAAACAGAATTGTGAGATCAACAAGTAGCAAATTTGATCAAACTCTAAAGTTTTTTTTAACGAATATATATACGGAAAGAATTCTTGGATCAGATCACGAAAAATGAGCTGCAAATTACGACAAATCCCGATTTATACCTTGGCTCGTGATTTTGTAATTTACGACTATTTGTTTGCTATTCGAAAAACTGAGCAAAATGAATATATTGTTACTCAAAAATCGTAAATCAACACTCTTAAGTATCAAAAATTGCGAACAACAAATCGCAATTTGATCCAAATATTCCTCAATCGCCAATTTGCAAATTTGCAAAAAGATTTGTGATCACCACTTTTATTTCATGATATTGCGACTTTGAAAAATCAATCTTTATTAGACTACCCTTCGATTGCAGGTATACACATTTAATTTTAATTCATTTGAAATAAATACTTTACGCTTGACTCTACTTGGATTTGAACTCACATCCTTCAAGTTGCGGAGCGAGCATGCAACGACTAGGCCAATTTGCATTACAGATCGTTAGTGCCAAACATTAATCATTAGATACATACCATGTTGCGATGCTTTATCTCTTCGAGAAGTAAATAAGAAAGTCGTGATTTAAGAATTTTTTGTTGGTGATTTGCAGTTATTCTCATTGAGTTGCAAATTGTGACAAAAAAAAAACGTAAATCTGTGATTGAGCAATGTAAATTACTAGATATTTATCCCAAATCAATATTTTTAAATGCTGTTTGTGAAACTATTCTTTTGGAGAGTAAATGACGCCAGAAAAGTTGTATTTTGCTATGAAAAGTACAAGCTTGAATCATGAATTTAAATTGCAAATTACGAAAACACAAAGTTTGCAAATTGCTACGTTTTGAATGTTAAATTACCAGTTTTTGTCTTAGTTTGGGATCAAAATGCCTCGATTTACGGATAAAACTTGATTCGTAAATTGCGACTGCAAATTTTTCAATTGGTGATTTTTCAATTCTTTCCGTGTAACTTGGCATAAGGTACCTATTACAAATATTGCAAGTAGGGAAAATTCATATCTACCGTTATTATACGCCAACAAATCTGCATTTAAAAAGCATAGTATTTGGACAGAAAGAAATTTGAAAACCACATATTTGTCTTTGGTTTCCCATTATCCATTGGTAGATAGTGGATCTGAAATGCATTTTTAAATTTGAACAGCAAATGAAATAAAATGCACGACTGCATCTCACAAACTTGTTGTTATGTACAAGCAGCTTAAAATTAAGAATTTTTAAAATATGCTTGCATAAGTACTTACATTATTATAGAAAAAAAAATATGTAATGTAAACAACGAACTGTAAATTGTTGGAGCGGTTTTCTTTAAAGCAATTTTTTTATAAAAGTAAAAATGCTGATAACATTTAAAAAAAAAGTTTTGGTACCTTTGTCAATTTTGAGTATATTCTAAAATACATTGAAAAACCTAGTTTCAAGAAAATTCATGAACCATTTTCTAAAATATAGAATTTTGCATACTTAAAATTTAATACTTATTTAAAAATCTTAAATTTTACGGAAAATACAATTCAAGGCAGTTAATTTTTAATTTCATAAAATATTGTTTAGAACTCATCTTATGTACTTACAAAACTTTTCAATACAAAATTTTTTGTCTTTACCAAATTTTTGGTGGAGATACATCGCTTTCTGTGAAGAAGCTAATATGCCAAACCTAAGATTTCCACAATGCTTTTATTTTGTAGGAAAAAAGCTTTTCACGTCGACTGTTTTAGTGCACATTTGGTGCATTTCATAGCCAGCTCTATGCCATTTTACATTGCCAAGGATATTTCCCCATACAATACTGCTGCTGTCTTACCCACAATAATTGTTACACCTGGATGCAATAGCAACCAAAACGGTGCTAGGTATATGGAAAACATTCAACACCGCAATGCAATATTCTTGTTTCGCATTGAAACGAGACAACCAGAAGGCTGGGGGATGGGATGCAACAGTATGCACCATTTGTACTATCTACGAGTATATACCTCCACTCGACTATAAAACACTCGTAAGCAAAAGAAAAACCTTTAAAGTTGAAATCTAAATTGTAGCTTAGCTGTACGATTCCAGTTCCAGGTCAATAAACCTTTAAAAAAACTAAACAAAAATTTAAAGCAATCACCTTATGTCCATAGTTCACATAGTTTCTATACGTAATTTCGGGATAGATTTCGTGTGCGATGTAAATTCTCACGCACAAAAGCAGCAATCCATTGCGAAGTGCACTTCTTCGAACATTTCGTCGAGGCATCTGGTGTCAATCAAGTGTAACCCACGAAGCTGCATGTCGGAACATTATTGATTACAGTCTGCTAAGTATCATTCAAAGAATTCTGTTGCACGCAACACAAAAAGACCGTTGGTCAGCAATCAAACACAACAACCATAGTAAGCCAGTACTGAGTGCTGTGTATACGTGCTTATGCCTCTAAGCCCCGGAAACTGGTGAAATAAATTCTCACGGTGCCGGAAATGCCATCCATCCCCCGGCCCATCAAGTATATGCATTTATTGAAAACGCTTCAAATTTCCTTTCAGAACCTTTCTGGTGTTCTTTGGTTGCGCTTCGGCTACAGCTTTGACTTGACTCACCCAATGAAACAGAACTCAACACTGAACTGAGTTCCCCTTTCTTGGATGATGATGGATTCAACGGTGTAGGAAGGGGCAGAGGTGGAAAGCAACCCACATTAAGTTCTCACGTTAATTGGGATTCTGTAAACAATCCGCGCACCGATATCCTTCTTCGAAAAAGCAATTCACCGTTGTTTTGTTTACACTTCGCATGGCTCTGGCTCTGGCTCTGAGTCGCTGTCGATTGGATTGCTTGCTCGTCATCGTTGTTCCATCATCAACGATGATGATGATGGGCACTCAATGCGACATCGACATGTGGTTGATGGGATGGGATTCGAGGTGACATTTGGTTTAGTTGTTGTTTACCAACAGGGAATTTCCTTTTAATCGCGTAGCACACCATTGTTACGTTGTGTTGTGTACACTACACACGCACAGCACATAAAGGGACTCCTGATGTTTTGTAGCCAAAAGGATCAATGGAGAAAGAATTTTAAGTTCAATTAAATTGTTGTTTGTTTGATTGTAGTAGTAGCGATTGATTTCGTGTGATTTGATGATTCGAGACAATTGGATATTTCTTGTGAATTTCTGTTTGAATGGGAGAAAATAACAACACGAAGAGTGCGATGAAACATAACATTAGGCGCGGTATTAAGTTTCGTACAACCATAACTACATAATATATGTTTTGGTTAATCGTAAATAATTTTTGTAAATTGTTTTCAAAATAAAACAAGGTAAATATGAACGAGTAAGAAAAAAAATAATTTTTGTATAAGAAAATTTGAAAAAAATGGTCTGACATTTTTGAAGGTATAAATAATCTGTCCTTGTCTAAGCTAAATGCAACAGTATTATTTTTTAAGGAAGTTAAAATCAAGCCAAATACAGTTTCCGTTTAGGTTTACCTGTAAAAAGTATAGGTTTTTTTTTCAAAATCTCGCAATTTATAATTTCGCATTAGAAATCTCGCATTACGAAATCTTGCAATTACAAAATATAACTTCCCAATATCTCACTTTTAGCAATCTCGTAATTACAAAATCCCGCAAACTAAATCTTTAAAAATAAATTGCCCTTGCAACGTTTAATTTTTCCAATCAAGCCTCATAAATTAAAACCGAAGAAACATTTTTGAATTGTTAAAAACACGTTTTGGCAGTCAAAAAAGCCAATAGAAAAGTTTTTTGTTTTCGAGTTCATTTTTGTTCTCAGATTTTGTGTTTTCCAGTTTGAAACAGCATCAGTTTGAACTTTTATTCATTATTAAGATTTCGATATGCAAGATTTTAAATTGTGTAATTTTGGTTCATTTTTAAGTGTGAGGTGTAAATGTCCTAAAATTTAGACATAGCGCATGGCCCCTGCGCAAGGATACACGCAAAATCGTGAAGAGTTTCACGTTCTTACAACTCATAAAACAAAAAAACAATAATTGACCTTGAGTCCACTCAAAGACAATAAACATTATAGTTTTTTTTTATAATTAATGGTAGATTCCACGAAAAAATTAAAGAACAATTTTAAATAATTAAACGTTAAAACTGGTTGAGCGTAAGAACGTCCTTTCACGAAACTGAAAGCTACAAAAAAAACAAAATAAAAACGGCAATTTTATGGGAATTTTTTGAAAAGGGAACAACTTATTCTTATTTTTTTTTTTCTATTTTAAATCACTTTTTTTCAAATCGAATTACCCTTGCCTTAATGGAGAGATGAAAAATCCCCTGACCCATTTTTTTCTCGTTTTTAGTGTCACCAATTATAAACAACGAACACAAATATGAAATTTCGGGCAATTCGTTTAGTTCCAAAGTTAGGAGTGTAGACTGTAGACTTCACCAAATAACCTGCTATAATTACACTGGTCGCAAAAATAAACTTGTTTGAATGATTTGCATTTTTTGAAATTATGATAGACATGACTTTTATAAGTTTAAATCTTGTTTATGAAAACTTCTATTAGGTACAGTTTTTCTTAATTGATTTTTGAAGAATGGAACCTTCTTAGATTAGGTTGACATCACTAAAACTAGTAACAGGTTGGACTTTTTATTTTATTGTTCTCTAAGGTCTTAATCATATTATAAGAACTGGCGTATTCCTTCAACCAGTGCTTCGCACCCTATTAAGCTGCCTCTATTTTAAAATCGATTTATTCCAAATCCTAATGGTCTGAGAGATAAAGTTTGAAATCCGTTAAAAGATACAAAGCGGAAAATTTTCAAAAAATGAGTGTGTACATTAGGATGGTCGTTAAATTGGGTGTAGTCTTGGATGGGCCTCATTCGATTTAAAATATTGAAAAACAATTTCCCGAATTTTTTTCAGATTTTTATTACACCCCCCTGGTCTCCCTATTTTCACTTTAAGTTACTAATTATGGGTAAAGGATTATTCTTATAAAACGTGGAAATAAATCAGAATGTATAGATTCGATTTAGACGAGAATTGTATCCGAGGGGCGGTCTTTTTCCCCCGTTCAGGCAGGAGGGGTAATTTTCTAGAAATTTGGCCAAAAACCGAACAAAATTATTTTAAAAAAAAACGGGAAAACCTACGATTCCATTCTATAATATGCTTCCTAAATAAAGTTTTTATTTTAAGTAGTTTTTGAAAAAATAATTTAAATCTTAAAAAATTATAATTTTTTGTTTTTTAGTTTTTAAGTTTGAAAATTATTTTTCAAAAACTATTTGTAATAAAAATTCTATGCAGGAAGCATGTTATAGAAGGGAATCCTGGCTTTAAAAACAGCTTAGGTTTGGCATTGTTAGTGTTTGTAATTTATTTCTGTTTCGATTCAAATTTTTAAAGAATTTTCCCTCCCTCCTAAACGAGGGAGAATAGACCCCCTTCAATACCATTTTTTTCTCGTCTAAATCTAATTTTTTTTTTTAAGAATCACCCTAACTCTATAAAGTAAAAATAGGGTGACCAGGGGGGTGAAATAAAAATCTGAAAAAAATTAAAAACATTTGTTTTTTCTATGTAGAACCATTTGATGCCTATTCATCTCAGATTTTCAAAAAAAACCAATATAAGGACCACCCTAATGTACATATTAACATTTTTTTTACCAAAGTGGTTTTTGGAAACTTTGCTGTTTTGAGAAGAAAATGAAAAATTGAAATGATTTAGGAAGATGAAATACAGTTTCCTATTAGAAGTTTTGTTAAAATATTTTAAGTGGTGAAGTAATACGACGTCAAAACAGGTTTTTGAAAGGTTTATGTATGTTGGAATGTCTGAAAACGTGATGCGTAAGAGCAATTTTGACTTCGGATTCGATTTCACCATGCAAACATTTTTAAGAAAAATTTGGTTTGGTTAAGAGGAGATTTTCATTGTAGACCAGTGTTATCAATTTCTTTAGTCGAGCACCGAACTAAAAACGACAATTAGAGAGCAAAATTTTTCATTTATAATTTCGTTGTCATTTTGTATGAAATTTTTTGATTTGCATAAACTCTTTGGAGTTTTTTCTAGTTTTATTTTTCTTGTCCTTAAGTACAACATAGTTTTCTGTAATTTTTGTTACATTTGTTTTTGTTTTTCTCTTTGTAAATGAACAAAATATTCATGAAGGCCTGGGTACAAGGCCTTACATTGGAACGACAAACGTTCCTCAGCGTTTCCGTTTGTATGAATGGCTAAAAATTTGTATATAATTAATGAAATTGTTGATTTTATGTTGAATATTATTCATTTTTACTTTTTGTTTACTTGCCATATAGCGTACCATAAGCAAGTTCTGGATCTGTGCAACAAAAAAAAATTTGAGATAACAATCAAACATGACATTACGATGATAAAAATGTGTGGCATAATTCTGTCCGTTTGTGTGGGTTTGTCTACAGCCTAAACGTCCCGATCGATTTCTTCAAACTTGGTACATAGTGGATTTTGGTGATTAAGCCCATACGCTTTTTTTAAATTATTTTCTTAGAATCAAAATGAAAGGAACCTACCTGCATTTTTTTTTAGCAATTTTACAAAATCTTGTTTTTCTCAAAAACGGCTCTTCAAGTAAATTTTCTTGGAAAAAAGTTCAGTAAATTACTTTGAGTAAAAGCTTCCTCTGGTTGGAAACCCATTTTTCAAAAAATGGTTATTAATGGTATCAAAGAACCATTTTTTTTAAATTTCGACTACTTTTTTTATATTGATTTTAAATTGGAGATTTTAAACGTGTTTTTCATGAAATAAATAAAAGAAATTTTTTTGAACAACTTAAAAACGTGCAAGAGGAGATAAGGAAGGCAAAAAAAAATGTTTTTAAGTTATTCAAAATACAGTGGAGGTCCAGTATAACGAATGCCGATATAGCGAATGATCGATTTTACGAACACTTTTTGGAAGTCCATTAGGTATTCTATATAACGAACAAATAACGAATTTCACAAAAAAAAAAACCAAAAATTTTTAAGAAAAATTAATTTTTTTGTTACGGACACGATTTTAGAAAAAAAATTGTGTAAACCGACTCTTGTTTTGTATTCCTGTTTCCTTATTATATGAACTTTGTTAAGCTCTGCTCAATTTATTCTCTTACTTTTGCTTATTTTAAAGTATAATGAAATTGCTAATATTTTTATTTTGTCATGGTTTTGAGGATATGACTTTGTAACATTGAAAATGCTGGCAGGCAAAGTGTGGAAAAATAAATATTAGTTACATATTTTTAGATAAAACGTATTCAATATAACGAAATTTCGATACAACGAATGGACCTTGGACATTATATCATTCGTTATACTGGACCACCACTGTAGTTTCTTTTATCAATTTTTTTATACAAAGGCTTCCAAAAACAATAAATATTTGTGTGTACCTAAATTAGAAAAAATAAATATTTTTTGGATTTAAAAAAAATGGTTCAAACATTTTTTTTTTCTGAAAATCAATCGAAAACGATATGCTCGATTTTTTGAAACTCGATACTTAAGAGTTTTTTAGTACTCTCTAAAATAAAAAAATAATGAGGCCTTCCATACAAACGTTAAAAAACCAGAAAGGAACATATTTTTTTCTCAAAAACGACTCCTACGATTTTCATTAAACATTTTCTATATACTAAAATTACTACAAAAAATTATACAGTTTCGTACTTAGCAACTACCTGTCATAGAACGTGCTTTTTTAATTTGAATTTTCTTATTATCCACCGAACATATTCAAATAATTTTTTGTTTACAAATTAAAAATAAGATTAAATAATATTGCAAGTCAAAATTTTCAAAAAAAAAGTTTTTGAATTTTAAAAAATGTTCCAAATTTTTTTAAATTTCGATATTTCAAAAACGGGTTGGAAAATTTTTTCAAATTTTATTTTTATATGCATATATAGATAAATACTTAAGATTTGCATACCAAAAGTTTTCCTAAAGAAAGTTTTAAGAATTTTTATATATAAAAATTATTTTTTTTTTTTTAAACCGCTCCAAGGATTTTTTTTGCCGTACATTTTTATTCAATAAAGAATTAAGATGCGGTTTTTTTTTCATCTCAAAGTCTCAACGAAGTTTTTTTAGCTAATTTAGCTTATTTTCTTTCATAATTTCCATGTCTTTATAAATATATAATTTTCATAAAATCTTAGCGCCTTGAACATAAGAGCAAGTACGTGCGACCCAGCCATGTATTTTATTTAAATTGGTTAGCTGACACTGACATATCGCTAGATCTAAGCATAGATTTTCTTTTTTAAATACATTTTTTTTTTTCAATTTTTGAAGCAAAAAAAAAAACATTTCTCGAGTTTTTAACGTACTTTTTAGAAAAAACTGAGCTACATAAGATTCTACACATATAAATCTGAAAGATGGCCTTTTCTCCCTTCGTACAAATTTTTCGACAAATTTTATTTTTTTTTATTCGTAGAAAAAGTGACAGGTAACAAAAAAATGTTACTTCAAGAAGGTAAAGTATCGAAAGTAAAGATTTTTCGCTAACCACTCTTAAACGGTAAATGTTAGAAATTTTATTTTAACACAGGGTGTAGGTTATTTAATCTTCTACAAGGTTATATAAAAGTTTATTTCATTAAGCGGTCATTAAAAAGGTATTATATCTTATAGAAACTGGGCAAAAAATAACAAAGTTTTTGAAAAGTTATTTAAATTCATTTCGTAGAAAATAATATTTTCTTTAAGAAACACTTTTTCGATACTAGGCCCCAATAAGTAGATTTTGAGGCCTTAAAAACTATCAGTTTTGGAAAATGCTTGTTTTCGGACCCAACACATGGTTCCAAAAAATGCATTTCCACTTGGGGAAAATTCCAAGTTAAAATTTTTAAACACAAATATCTTTATTTTTCTTTAAGAAATACTCATGCAAAAATCTACAAACATATCTTGCTTTCATTAAAAGTTTTTCAAGGTCAAACGTCAAAAATATTTTTTCCTCTATAAAGAGATTTGTTTTTTTGTTGATAATATCGAAAAAAAAATTCCACTTGAGAAAAACTTCAAGTTTAAGTTTTAAAACGCAATTATTTTTACTTTTTCAAAAAAAAATATTTATGCCAAAGGCTTTCGACCGATTCTGCTTGTAAAAAAACATGCCATGCATTTTACATCAAAGGAGGTGATAAAAAAAAATTGCACTTAACCAAAAAAAAAATTCAGACGTGTGACCTTGAATAGGTCTTAACGCAAGCCAGATTCTACTGTAGACTTTTGCATGAGTAATTTTTCTGGAAAAATAAAGACATTTACATTTAAAAATCTTCACTTACAATTTTTCCGCAGTGAAAGTACATTTTTCCTGGGCTATCATTTTCATCAAATGATTCAAAATCCATTCATCGTGAAGGTAATTAAAATATCCGATTAAATTCAAGAAAGTTCACCAAAAGTTCCAAATAATCGTGGCAGCTCCTAAGAATAATTTGAGTCCAGAATCAGTCTCAAGGAATTTTGTTGCAATAAAGCGAAGGCATGTCCTTATCTTTGAAGAAATACAATAAAATATCTCTTGGACTGCAAAAATGACAAGCAGCTTGCATTGGGTTCAAAATTTCTGCAATAATTCAAGATTTTCCAAATTTAATACCTTAATGCAAATGTCCTTACCAGAAATTATTTGGGGTCCATACCAATTTTAAATTCTTCTTAGGGATCCGAAGGCCAATCTGAGTTATGGTAATTAATGCTTTAAGCTATTTAAGGAGTTTAATAAGTAAAAAGAGACAGTTTCTCTCGACAAGCAAGTAAAATTTTATAAAATTTAACTATTAGAGTAACTTTGTGTGATCTAGCTTTGCATTTTCTTAGTTAAGTAATTTTTTAAAATTTGATTGAAAACATTATTTTCAAAGTCCTATACCTAAAAAACTGATTAATTTTATTATTGTCTTAAGTAAGAATCTAAAGTCAATCTTTTAACTAAGAATGAAAAATGGCATATAATTATTTTTATGGTTTTTGAGTAAAACATGATAGATCTTAAAATTGAATTACTTCTTCTCATCCATAAAAAGCTAAAGAGGAAGGGAATTTCCTTAAATATTTAATTAATATTAGGAAGATTCTAAATATATTCTAATTTATACATTTTTGAATCTACAAGTATTGTTCATACAGCTCCGTCAGAGTCATTGAACCTGGGCCGATGAAATTCAAAGTTCTTGTGAATAATGTTAATCGAAGATTTGTCTCAGATTGTATTTACTTTGAATAATATAATGTTCAACATAATTAAAAACTTTACAGCGCTAAGCAGTAAAATAAAATCCTTCGATATAAAATTAATTCAACAAACAATTAAACAAATCAAAAAAAAAAAGAAAGAAAAAAAGTAGCCCTGGTATCATATTTATTTGCCTTTGCCGCAGGCTCCTTGTTATCCCTTCATCTGAACAAATTTTTTTTTCGTTCCGGTTTTTTTTATTTGTTTAAAATTTAATCGATTCGAACGTCTGTTGCTTTTTTTTCCTCTAAATTTTCCTTCAACTCTGCAGTTATTGTTGTATGTATTTGATGTTTCGATTAAGAAGAAAAGCAAAAATATATATAAATTCAATGTATCCGTATATGAGGGGGAAACAAAAAGGACCAATCGCACCTGGTGCATGCATATGCGCCACTCAATGCGGCACACACTAGGTCATGTGAGCATATACAAAAAAAAAAACAGAAAGGCACACATAGAGGCACAAGTTAAAAAGTCCCAAAAGGCACTAGGAATCTATTAAAAATCTTTCTTTGATTTAGCAAGGAAATATAAAACGATGATGGAGGGGTTGTTGAGCTGAAATACAATACATTTTCGATAGATTTATTTTCTATTTTTTAAATTTGCCTTTTTTTCTGTTTTGCAATCTTGAAAATTTATTCCACATGTGCGGTTGACTCTCTTTGGAATAGTGATGATGGGTCTTTAGGGAATGTAGAAAATTATTATTGAATTTTTGATATGCTTTGGTTGTTAAGTCCAATCAAGAAACTTGTGATTTTGATTATAATTTGAAAATTGATGAAAAATCAGAAAACTTATGTAGGGTAAGAAGTAAGATATAGATTTTCAAATGCAATAAAAAATATTTACTCTATTGACTTTTTGCAACCCTTTAGTTATCCAGAAAGAAACAACAAACACCATTTTCTGATTAGCTTTTTGGCACCCTAACACTTTATATTTTTCAGAAGCTTCTATATAAAAAAAAGAAATTGTTCTTTGGGAGAAGGTACCATCATTTTTTGAAAAATAGTTTCCAAACCAAATTTTTGTAAGAAAAGTTGCTAAGCCATTTTTGAGAAAATTTAGAATTTCTAAAATTATAAAAAAAAAATTAGTGCAGGTATCGTTATTTTTGTTTCTAAGAAAAACTAGAAAAAAAATGATATGCAAAAATCACCAAATACCACTATGTATTTATTTTTAAGAAAATGGATACAGCCATTTAGGCTGTAGCCAAACAGATAGTCATATAGACAGACAGACAGAATTTTGAAGTACAATTTTCCGTCTTCCATTCCATTGTAATGACAAGTTTGATCAAAATCTTGACAATTTGCTCGTTTATTTTCTCAACACTGGGAGAACCTCAACGGTAATTAACAGTAATGGTTCGAAGACATTTTTAAACATATGAACATACCAGACTGTAACTATTAGATCCCTTTTTTAAATGTTTAAACAACTCGACCATCTAAGTTTATAAAAAACTTATCGAACTGAAAATGACTACCAAGAATTTTGGACACAAAACCTAATTAATTTTTTTTCCATTGGAACGGCATCTGCAACAGCTTACACCTACTATTTTTGACCATTTTCAGGACATCTGTGGTCAGAAATAATACTGAGAAATTTTCTGTTCAGTTTTAACCGTTTTATTGAATTTGGTATTTTTTTCTATCGAAATGAATGTCAAACAAATTACTATTACTTTTAAAACAAAAGAGCTGACGTACAAACTTTACCATTCCTTACATTTAAAGTCCCTTGTGCTAAGGCCTAGCGTGGTGTTAATTTCTTTTACATAACGATTGCTAATACTAAGGCAATACAAGTAAATTAATTTTGTATCAATACGACTTATTGTACAGTTATAAGCTCCTTAGAATTGCCAGAGTGCTACTAAAGAAACAAAATTGATAAATTTTCAATTTTTTCCCATAAAGACCAACTAAAACTGAAAAATTGATTTTGTCATAAACACAAATAGTTTTTCCTTATTGTGTTAAAAAATATTTAAGGATTTTACCAATTTCCATTAAGAAAATTGTAATGAAAATAATAAATTTGTATAAAATTATTTAATTTCATAAATATCCAAACTTCAATATTAAGTGCATTCATAGGTTATTTTCAATTTTGATCACGAACAATTCCATCAATGCCACACTAATCAAATTATGTCAAATGCATTATCTATTGTAATATTTTTACACGTTATTTCGTTAATATTATATATTTTTTTTTTAACATCAATTAACACAACAGTGCACCCGAAAATTGACATCCTGACTATAAAACTGGAAAACATTCTATAACCATCGCCATAATTGATTTTAGTTGCAAAATTTGGCACGGACAATTTACAATGACAATGATGTCACAAATAACGGTCGACCACTTGCAAATAATATTAAGGGAAATTCTTCTGATCTATCCATACATAGTCCTACACACACACTCTGCAACTACTCTTACTACCGCATTGACTATTACAATATATGCAATATACATTCATACATATTGACCCCCCCCAAAACAACAAAAAGTGATATAAACACACTCTAATGGAATGATGTCAATAATTCATTCACCAAATTAAATGAATAATAGCGTCCCTAATGTCCCTGTGTGTAACATCACAGAAAACTGGGCTGTGTACAATGTCAGAGCATCAGCCTCTCTCTCTTTTCTCATCCTCACAAAAAACGATTTATGAACGCAACATGTCATCTGCAAATATGTTAATTTCGAATGAGCCAATATCATCTGACAGGAAGGTATGCTGGATGCTCAGCTCATGCTCATGTATGTATAATGGGATGCGAGGTAGACTTTCTCCCAATTTTATGTGCAATTTTCGTCCTTTTTTTATTATATACGAGTATGTATTATGCTATCTATTGTGTGTGCATTTAATCGACAACCAAGAGCAGCTAAGGAAATATTTTTATTGCATTTTGCAGCACCCCATCCGTATAATATGCCAAGAAGTCCTTCAGGCTGTAAATTTTCCCTAAAAAAAAAAAACGAAAAAAAACTAAGTAATAGGACGAAGGACCTTGCTTCGTTCATCTGCATGACCATGCAAAATAAATGACTAAATATAAATGCCCACACAGGATGGAAATAGGGTAACGTAACATTTTCCAGCATCGCCCTTAATTTGCATCCAAATGAGGCCCAGGACAGGACCAACCATCACCAAAAAAAACCTAATAAATTTGTGAAAGGGATTCGACTCCAGCCTGTCTCTCTTGAGCAACAAAAGCAACAAGGACATCTCTCGATCGCTATGTTGTATTTGTATTGTATGTAGTGAGCTCATTTTTTATGCGAGTCCTTTGTTCTTGTTGCTGCGTTGCTGATAGTAATGAATGGTGATATATATTTTGTGTTGTTTTATTCGCTGTCGCTCCCTCGTACCTAGTCCTGCGATTGCTACTCTGAATCCTGGGCGCAGTGGTGTTCCTTTTTTTTTCAATGTTCCTGTCCGAAACAATACTGTTATGTTGTCACGGGATAATTTCCTGAAAAACATGTTTTCCATTCGTTGTGTTGGGACTGGGAGAGAGACTGAACATGAAGAAATGAAAAAAATTCATGCCACTTCCTTGTTTGTCGACTGTGTTTTGCTTTATATGCACTCTGGGCTGCTGCACGGGGTGATATATGCTGCTGCTACTTCTGGAGGGTGAATGCACCCTAAGCCGAAAGTGCACCCAACGTTTGTATATAACAACGCTTTTCTTCACGTGAGTGTGTCTATATTGCAACCGGTGCTGCTATTACTTCCTTCCTGAGTGGTAAAGCAGTCAGCGCAGCGCGACCAGGTTCTACCTCAACAAATTATTGGCGGGACTCAAGGATCCCAGACAGGACACAAAGACCGCAATAATAAAAAAAAAAAAAAATAAGAGGAAGAAGAAAACAAAAGTTTAATGCGAGGTCTTTATTGAGTCAAATCTATTGTATAAGAGAGGGGTCGCGTGGATTCGGGAATACTTCACAACAATAACAACAACAAATTTTTTTTCGAGAAGGATAATAACTCACTGAAAAGGTAACGTATTGTTTTTGATCCTTTGTGGCTGGCACACACTATACCTATAGTATTTTTTCTCCTTCGCTTGAGTTGTTACTTTACTCTTAATGAACATATCCGAAGGCAAAATTGTATAGGCGAAATACTCGCTTAGCCAGATTCCTGTTAGTTATACCTACGAGTATATACCTCTAGCAAGGGCGATATTCAAACTTAGAACAAGGAAATGTGGAATTGGGCGAAATGCAGCTGCTTGCAATTTTTATTAAAAACGAAAACCCATTTTTGTACCTATCCCTAATTTGTTGTAGACTCACATTTTGAACAGGAAGAGAAGAGACAATCTTTGAATGTTAGAACAATATGGGTTTGTCTGTTATCTTATTGGCTGTGGGGTTAAAATGTAGTAAATGAAAAATAGAGGGTGCTAGAAGAAGTTTTCGTTAATGATGTGCATCCTCTGGACTCTTTCACATGATAATAACAATGTTTCTGCTGGACATATGGATAATAATTAGACAGAAATTTAATGAGAAAATGTCAGGTGGGACCAAATGAATCATGATGGAACGAAATAAGGTTGTATGATTAACAATAGGGAAAATTTGGAAGAAATCGGTTCGGTGCTTTAAGACTAAATTTACAAAAAGAGGATAACAGTTATCAATTTTATTGGGACAAGTTATTAGCCTTAAATGAATAATCTGCAAAAAAAAATAGTGGTTCTATATGGGAGGCAACGCATAATGTGAAAAAGTACACTGCTTTATAAAATACAGTAGACGCCCGATTTCATGAATCTCGAAGAATTGAACTATCCGAAATAGTTAACACTCAAAATGTTATATAGAAATGGATTTTTTTAATAAAAATGTCTCGCAAGCATTAGACTTTGCCTTTGGACACTGAGGATTTGTTTTTTGTTTTTAACCTGATTGAAAGCTTTTTTAAAACATAAATACATTTTTAAAATATTCAAATCGAGCAGGCTTTGCATTTTGGATCAAATTAGTCTTTTAAAAGCCCTACAAAACTGCTACTTGAAAATGTGAACAATCTCGAAATATTGGTTTCTATTATATAATTTTATTAAGCGTCTACTGTATCTAATTTACAGCATCAGTTACATAAGATCGGCAGTCGGACTTCAGAAAAAGAACCTACGTTTGTTTTTCGTTTAATTTACCTAATATTTTCCCTGAGAGAACCAATAATTTTTTTTAAATTTTTTTCTTAGCAAAAGAACTATATACAGGGTGAACCGTATAGGATGCCCCAAAAAGTTAAGGCGAGTAGGTTGGGTAAAGACCAGAAAAAAATGACCTAAAACAGAAAACAAATATTTAAAAATTTATTTTTCGGAAAGCCAAAAATTCTCTAATTTTCATTTTAAATTAAATTGTGTTTAGTTAGTTTTTGAAAGATTAATTTTCAATCTCGAAATTTTAAAATATTTTTTTTTTCAAAATTTTATGTAATTTTGTATAATTTTTGTTTTCAAAATTCAGTGATTTTATTGATTTTCAATAAGAAATAGAAAATCTGATATTTAAATGTTTTTCAGTTCCAAGAAAAATATTTTTTTTTTGATTTCCTAAGTCTTATCTGCTCTGGTCAATTACAACGAACGGACTATCTTTTTTTAATTTTGTATTGCATACCATCCAGTTTAAAGCAAATAATAAATAAATAAACTGGATTAATTAGATTTGTACCTTTTTTGAAGAAAATCAACCTGCATGCCTACCTGTTACCCAAATAAAAATGTTTTACTTAACCACAAATAAATATGGAATGACATTCTGTTTAAAACTCATTTCTAAAACATAAAATGAAAAAATATTGAGGACTGAATTCTGTAAAACGCTATTTATTGCTGAGGGAAGAAACAGAATACAACTACTTTAAAAGGATAGTCTGGACAGATGAAGAGCAGTTTACCAGAGATAGAGTTACCAATTTTCACAACTTACGTTACTATTGGAGTCACAACAATCCACACTAATCGCAGCACCACTTTTACTGCAATATGTGGCCTGGCATTGTTGGATAAACAGTTATGAGACCACGTTTTTTGACTACGGTTTTTAATAGAGAATCCTATCTGCAAATCCTTAAAAGGCTTTTTCCAGATTTATTAGAAAATGTCCCTTTGGTTATAGCAGATAATTTAAAATTGCCAAAAAGATGAAGCTCCAGCACACTTTAGCCTGGCTGTGGAGAAACTGGCTGCATAATCATGTCAACAACCGATGGATAGGAAGGGAAGGTCCTACTAAATGGCCACTAAGACCACCAGATTTGACTCCTTTGGATTTTTGCTGTTTGATGACAACTTGATACTTTTCAGAAGTAGTGGAAAGCTTATAGAAATTCATGAAGAACTATGTTTATGAAGTTGAAATTTCTTCTTTGTAGCAACTTAAACAACGCATAAAAGTCCCTGGAGTCAAATTGCAGGAGAATTTGGGAGACTTAAATTTATCTGCAGTCATAAAAAAAATACAACCTTTGCCTTCTGAAGAATGGGGATCATATCAAAAATTTCTTATTATATCAATAATTTTTATTAGATTAGGCTGAAGTGAAATAAATATTAAAAATTTTATTTGTTAATTAAGTTAGTTTTTTTATTACCTGCTAATAAGGCCCATGGTATTTGAACAAAGATAGAACAAACCAAAACAGTTTTTTTTTTTTGAAAAAAAGTACTTTTTATTTTTTTTTTTCATTTCTCAAAAACTAAGATACTTGCATCCAGTTTTCTGTTGTTTTTTTTTGAAAATTAATTAGAGCATTGAATTTTGAAAACAAAAATTATATTTATTTACATAAAATTTTTTAATAATTTGTTTGAAATTTAATAAATTTTTTTTTTTAATTTCGAATTTGAAAATTAATTTTTTAAAAACTATTCATTAACACAAGTAAATATAAAATGAAAAAAATCAAAGAAGATATTCTTGGCTTTTCAAAATTTTAAAACTTCTCCTTGTTTTTTTTTCTGTTGTAAGTTGAGTTTTTATAAAATTCTCCCCCCCCCCCTCTAGACGGGGGAAATATTTCACTCTTCTATACCGGTTTTTTCTTATCTTAGCCCAATCAACTTGCTCTAGCGTTTTGGGGCAACTTATAGGACTAATCCTGTATTTCCATTACAAAATTTAAAAAGCGATGTTTTCCTTACTTTTGAGATTATGTTCCAATGAACAATAGATTTTACTTGCAATATACAAGTAATGCATTCGTAAAAAAAATGGAATTGAAAATCAGAAGACAGACAGTCAGACAGCAGACATTACAATTATAGAGAAGACGAAAAAGTGTGTCTCACGATTCTGTTTGTCTGTCCGTTTGGCTGCATCCTAAACGGCTTAATTGATTTTCTAAAAACTAAGTACATAGTAATTTTTGGTGATTCTGACCACGTGCTTTTTTTTCTTAGAACTGAATTTAACGGTACCTGCCATTGCCATACAATTTTACATAATCTCATTTTTTTCAAAAACGACTCCAAAGCTTTTCCTTACAAAATTCCATAAATTTTATTTAGTAAAGGCTACCCCTGGATGGGAAACCATTTTTAAAAAAGGTTATTAATGGCACTTCTCAAGGAACCTTTTTTTCGATTTCCTTAAAAATGATTATTCTAATGCAAATGGTTAACAGCTCATCCGAGCTATTCCAAACATTTACAGGGTTCAGACAAGGAGATGACCCATCATGTGACTTCTTCAACCTAGTCCTGGAGCAGATAGTTCGCAAGAGTGGTGTTAACCTGGAAGGTACTATCTTCAGCAGGTCTTCGCATCTGCTTGGCTATGCAAACGACATCGACATTATCGGCCACTCCAAGCGAGCTGTACTAGAAGCATTCACTGCTATTGATGAACAGGCATTGGTGTTGAAGTGAATGAGATCAAAACAAAGGATATATTCTATTAACAAACAAAGCTTCATTTGTCCATCGCCTAAGACAACACGTCATTGTTGGTAGCAGTAATTTTGAGATAGTCAAGGAGTTCACCTACCTCGGAACAAACATCAACCCCACGAATGACATCTTAGTGGAAATCCGATGAAGAATTACCCTAGTGAACCGCTGCTACCTCAATTTGGACAAGCAAATGGATTCAAAACTCCTTTCCCGAAAGACAAAGTGCACGTTATAAATACAAAAAGCGAATTTTACCAGTTCTACTCTATGGTGCTGAGTGCTGAACGATAAGTAAAAAAGGGGAATTGATACTGGGCACTTTCGAAAGAAAAATTCTTCGGCGGATATTTGGTCTAATATGCTAGGAGGGCGGGCATATACGACCCAACTAACAATTTAGCTTGTATAAGGTAAAATTTTTCGAATTTGGCAAGTAATAGCTTGTATTGAGATTGTATAAGGCAATCTGGAGTAAGCCAAGAACTTTCCACCTGAAATTTAAACAAATAGCTGCTATAAGGCCTTAAAATATGAGCTACACAAGCACTATACAAGGCTCATAAATATAAGTTATAAATGGCTTGTATAAGGCCTTCCAAACTTGTTTACTGAAAATGTTTAAAATAATAGCTGCTATAAGGCTCTCCACGGCAAATCATTGCTAACAACTTTTATAAGGCTTGTTTGTAAAGGCCTAATACAAATTAAAATAATCAGTGAGGATCAACAATTGTGTCTTGTAAAATATTGTGCTTATACAAAAATCAGATTAAAATAAATAAGAACTGTAAGTACCCATTAAACATCGTAAAACAGAAAAGAAGTGCTTACAGTAACATTGAACTTTTTAGCAAAACTTAAAAATGAATAACTCATGGAAAAAATTTAAAAGATCTGGAACCTACCAAAGACAATTGAGACAAAACAGAGAAGCAATTCTTAAAACAGCCAGAGAACATTCAAGAATTTTTGAAGAACAAAGAACAGATATAAGATTGTCACAGCTATTTATTGACTGTTCCCTCTGCGTGAACGTGATGTATATGGTATCCACTTATTCACTTTTGATTATATTTTCCTCAACAAAAAATTGGCATAGTGGTAGAGTGCTAGACTGGAACGAGGAACGAATCGAATTCAAATCCCAGGTAAAAAAAAAACTTTTCATTTTTATAATTAAACTAACATTTGACTCATTACAGAATATAGAAAAAAGGTTTCGGAAGCTGACTGAAGAGAAAAAAAAAATACAATAAAATAAAATGCAATAAAATTACAACATCAGAGAAATAAAATAAAAACCGATAAAAAATATATTTTTTTTTATTTCAGAATCAGCTTTGGTAAAAAAATTTTTTTCTCTCGATGGATTACTTATTTGGGTAAGGCCTTATATTTATAAACATCCAAGGCAAGCTATTAGCAATAGCTGTCATTAAATGGGTTGGGTAAGATCTTACATAAACACCTAAGGCAAGCTTTTGGCAATAGCTGTCAAAATGGCTTCGTAAGGCCTTTTATAATCATCTAAGGCAAGCTAAAGCTTGTTCAGTCAAGCTAATAGCAATTCATGAAAAGCTATTTGCTGCTATAAGACCTGTCAACAAAAGTCTTATTGCAGTTAATTAGCTTCGGTAAATGCGCCAAAATGGCTTGCATAAGGCCTTTTACTATTAAAAATAGCTTGTATAGAACCTTATACAAGTTAAATTGTTAGTTGGGGGTACCTTCTATACAAGTTTTAAGAAACCGTTAAGGAAAAGAATTTGTTCTTAGTAACGGCTCCAATAATTTTTATAAAACTTTTTTGATATACTAAAATTAATAACTATATTAATATCTACAAATATCTACAGATTAAAAAAATTTGAATTTTTAAAAAAAGTTTCAATTTCAATTTCAAACGGGTTGATCATTTTTTTGGAAATTTTATTTTTATATGCATATAAGTAAACTTGTTATGATTTGCATACCAAAAGTTTTTCATAAAATTGTTTTAAGAATTTGATGTGGAGGAAATTATTAAATTAAAAATTATTAAAAAACCGCTTAAACGATTTTTTTTCAATAAAATCATGTTCGATGAAGAATTAAGATGGTTTTCTTATATTAAATTTCGCAGTCTCATTGCCGTAAAAATAAAAAAAAAGTGTTTTTGCACTTCTAGATTAACCATGTAACGAAAAATGGAGTATCCTCCCTGTTTTCATTGACTCAGCCGGAAAAATATATATATATACTAATTTTGCGTACCTTTTTGATGAAGGAAGAATTTGAAAAAAATATGGTGTTTAAAAGTGTAGTAAAGATAATGTCATATTTCTTAGAAATTAAAAAAATTGGGCTCTGTTTAGATGTCTAGCTATTTGAAGATTTAAAATAGATGATTTTAAGTTGAAAAAATAATATCGTTCAAATGACCACCTTGTTGCTTGTGAAATACTTGTTTCTAAATTGGTGATTTTTCTTCTTCAACGAATTGTCAATGTACCTAGCTTTTGTCTAAATTCTACCTTTCTAACTCATAACAGTTGCTATTTGCAAAATTTTTGACACATTTACATTTTATAACTTTTGTCTCACCGTTAAATAAAATTATATGAACTTTTAAAACAAATTAATATTTATTTCATGGAAATTTATCTTGAAAAAATTCCAAGTTTCAAAACTTATAAGGCTTGAAAGTGAGGTTTAAAAATTTCAAACATTATATTTTGCTGTCATAAGTTGGAGCACATTCTGCACTTAATAATTATTTATGACAAAGACGAAAGCCAGTTTAGTGAGCCATCACATGCCATTAACTATCATAAATAATTCATCTTAGACGCTTAGATGCTACTGCCTTAGTCACTTGAATTTTAAAAAATTTAGCATTCTGATCAAATTTCTGCAAATTAATGCAATTGTTCAAGCTAGATAAAATATATGATTTTAAAACCACAACTTAAATAAGCTTTTTAGAGAACACATAGAGAGAGAAAACATAGAATGGAAACAGAACTCCAGGAAAAAAAAAAAAACATACAAACCGATTTAGTTGTTGAAAAATTAATTGTTTAAAATGTCGAGGCACAGCTCAAGAACAATCAATAAATATGCAAATAAAATTACCAATAGAAAAAATATCGAGAAAATACCAACAAATCTATATAAAAAAACGATATTTTTATCGACTTTTTTTCATCCTAGTCAATTTTTTTTTCAAGTCAAGATTTCAAAATAACGCCAATAAAACTTGCAAAAAAGTGGATAAAAATAGAAATTTTAACTAGTCGATTTTTTTGTTGTGGTCATTCGGAGACACGTAACGCCCGCCATTATCCTTAAGAAATTAAAGTTTCTGATTCGATATTTATCCTGCCATCGTGAATATTATCACTCTCTATAAATATCCATACGCAAACACCAATTTTAATAAAGCTCTTATTTTTCATTTCATTTAAAGTCATACCAACCAACAAAAAAAAAAACTCCAAAAAATGCCCTCTAATGAACGAAATCAAATGAATATGCCTTACCCACCTGCCATTATGATGCATTAGCAATCAACAGACACAGACATCAATAAAATACTAGCTACAGCTTTTTGCACTTAATTTGTTAAAAAACAAACTCAAATGGGGTTCAAAATAATTTATAAAAGGGTTCAAACACCCTTAAATGAAAACAGAATGTTTTTTTTTTGCATCATAATACATCAAATAGCATAGCTGGTGGCTGATGGGGACATGAATATACCTACATAAAAACATGCATACAAAGAAACTTATATTATGAATTTATCCCTTTTTTCATTAAATTAGCAAAAATTGCTTACAGAGAAACATAAAAAGAAAAACGCAACAAAATCAGCATGATGTGTTATAAACACAAACTCTCTAGGTAGGTAGGTAGGTTCATCTATAATGCTAAATGCCCATCATGTCCATGGTAATATATCATTTTTCAAAGGAACGCTTTGTACATTAAATCACATTTCCCTGTTTCAAAAACAACTGAAAAAAAAACATTTTTAATGAAAAGCAAATATTCCAAAATACAATCCAAAAAAAAAAAACAATAAAATTTCTTCCCCAGCGTCATCGTCCTTTAGTCGAATTTTCTGATGAAACAATACAATTAAGCCGCCCGCCACGACAACGTCATCAATCCATCATACTCCTATCTCTGGAGTTGGACAGAGATCAAAAGGAAACCAGATGTAACCAGCAATCATCGAAGAAAGAGCGATCCAACTCCACACGCACGACATGTACAACACGCACGTTTAAATCGTATATTTGTCCTGAAAATTGCGAATTTATACTGTGGCGGGCAGGGCATAGCCACCATCACCGCTGATCTGCTATCTCAGCAAGGGCAACTCCTTGCTGAAGCTGCTGTATCAATTGTAAATGCACCCCTATCCTATATACATCCTGTATACTCTCAGTATCCTCGTTTATAATTTCTTAGCTGAATCCTGCGGGTATAAAACATAATTACAACCAACCCCTCCCACACTGAGCTATCAGACACTACAACCAGACTGGCTGGCCCTATAGTTCTCCTAGACAAGTCCTTGTCCTCTCCTGCCTAACGAAAGGATTCAATTTCACAAGAATAACAGGTTATCCTGTAGACAGGACTCTGTGTGTGTGGGTTGCCTGTTTTTGGGGTGGAGTGCGGGGATGTTTGTCTGTTTATTCAGTTCTGTGTTTCTGCATTATCAGTCAAAGGACGACAAGGACGAAATCGACGACGACGATGACGAGTTTCAGTTTAGGCTGCAGCATTTTAACTCCCGCAGTCTCAAAACAACGATTCGTACAAATAATGCGAATAGAATTTCATCGAGGCTGTTTATAACGGAATAGGAAGCAGCCAGAGCAGCAGCAGAAGCAGGAGGCAAGGAGAATCATCAGAATTTTATCAGAAGAGGATACTCTCTGGTTTGTCGTTGTTGTGCGATTTGAATAATTCAACTGAAGTGCCCATCGAATCTTTTGATGGATCTGGCAAAACTTGTTGCTATGAGTACGACTGTCGTTACCCTCTCTATGTCTCATTAAGGCAGGGCTGCAAATAATTGATCCAAAGATCGGTAGAATGGGAAGGGGGAGAGGTGGTTGGGGTGTACGGTCGACGATGTTGAACCCTTACGATATTTGCCTGGTTTCTGATGATGATGAATGCTTCATCCTCTTTCACAAATCCTAAAAATCCTACGGGAATGTCAGGGTCCTTGCTTTGAGAATTGGTATATGCATGCCTCGAGAATTCAAAATTGCTGTTCAATCGAGGTGATGTGTTATAATTGCGTCATCTGCTCCATCGTATCGTCATCGCCATCGTCATCATTGTCGGCATCAGCGGAAGACAAATTAAAAACAGCTCACACTTCTTGCTCTCAAGTTGCAAAACGCTCGAATAGCAACTCAAGGATACCACTTGAGACCGTTGCCATATTCCTATACCATCAATTGTTAGGTGCGAGTGGTGTGCGTATATTTTGCTTGCGTCGATTTATATTGACGACAACGACGGCTGTTTGTTGTCCTAGGGCCAAATAATGGCTCTGTTGCTGATGCGGCTTGGCTTGGCTTGGTGGCAGTGTTACCTTGGAGTTCTCCCCTTTATGTAGGCATAAGGTATTTATGTGAATGTGGAGTGTTAGCAGCAGTTAGAATATGCTGAAGAGTGCAACTGGTGAACGATTTTATGTGGCATGTTCTTGTAGTGATGGTCTCTAGGAAACAGGGTGTCATGGCAATTTTAATTTCAAAACTTGGAATTATTATCAAACAAAAAAAAGCGGAGAGAGTTATTAATCTAACTGGAATTGTCTTTTGACAAAATGGGGAGTGAAATAAAGTAACTAGATGGCTTCTTCAAAACAATGCTTGTTGACCATTATGAGTTTTATTTTGTATTCCCTTGCGAAGTTATAGTTTACATAAAGGTTTTATCATAGTAGAACGTAGACAGGCTTTTACATTTCTTATAGCTTCATCAGCAGTCAAAAAACAAATTTTTTTTTTTTGTTGAGGTTTAAACTTCTAGCTCTATTTCTCCCACAATTCTATGTTTGTGCCTGTAAATAGAATTTTGTTGAGAGCGTTTTTTTTTAAATCTCGAAAAATGAAATCTTGGAAATGATTTTCGTAATTTCAAAATCATCGCTTTTATAAATTTTGCCTTGCTTACATCTCGCAAAAAGGCTCTCAAATATTAACTGAAATCTGGCAATTTTAAATGCAAGATATCAAAATTTCGCAAGCGCAATACTTAAGCCTATGTACACTGCTCATGCGAACCAAAAAATCTCATACAAAAATGACACAACAAAATTATAAACGAAAAACTTTGTTCTACATTTCGTTGTGCAAAACGCTGCGCTGTTCGAGGTGTAAAATTAATTGTAGCAGATTATTAAGAGAAGCGTTCATTCTTTTTTTTTCGCACAAAATTAATTACTACACCGTTTGTGTGCGAAAAAGTGACATTTTTATATTTTTTCGTATTCATTTTCGATGTTTCTTTCATTTCAGCATGGATGTCGGTAATATTGTTGCATTTTTTTTATTAATTTTGATTTTTTGGAATTTTTACAAATGTCATTGAATATTTTCTGCTTCGTTTTTGTAAGCATTTTGTTGCCTTTTTAGAAACTAACTGAGAAATTTATTTTGCATCAGCAGCGTTTTAGGCTTTAACATCGCATTCAGTTTTGAACGAAAAATTAAAATTATTTACCAAAATGTATTTTTAACAATTTAAAAAAATCACCCGACCATACAACTCGATTATACCATTTCTATATTCTCTTTCTTATTCTGAACAAATATTGAGGTATAGTTAACAATAATTTTAAATGACAATATGGTCTAGAAGTAGGTAGACACTTGAATTACATATTTCGCATAGGTAAGGAAATCTCGGAAAATGTATTTGCATTTTGACAAATAAATATTTTTAATAAAAATCTCACAAATTCAAAACATAGAAAACATAGAAAGACAAATTCAAAGTTTTTCAAATCTAACTAACGACTATTTAACCATGAATTATTAAGCCATAAGCCATTCGGTTTGAACAGTTTTTACCACTTTTTGGGGTATGCTAACTTAATGTCAAGTTAAAAAAGAATCCAATAACATAGAAAACATTTCACGACTAATTTAAAACTAGTTTACTACAAATTATTGACCAATAAATCATTCGGTATGAGCAGTTCATACACCTTTTTTTGGTGATTTTTAGCTAACTTGACATCGATCAAGGAAGAAATGCACAAAAAAAAAAACATAGAAAACACTGCTTGATTAGATTATTTTTTTCGCAGCTTATTAAAGACTTACTAATGGCAAATTATTGAGCCATAAGACTTCAAGTGCAAGAAGTTTTAACCACGTTATGTGATTTTTCATGCTAGCAAGGCACCAAAAAAAAACGTAGAAAACATTGAACGACAAATTCGAAATATTCACCACTAATTAACGACAAATTATCCACCTACTCATTTTTTGATTCGTTATAGTTGCTTTGCTTACTACTTGACCTATCTACTTTAATGCTTTTGAATGACTATACTTTCCATACCAAGCCTTCAAAATTTAAGTGGTTTTCAGTACTGAGCAGAAAATTAACCCTTTTTTCAAAAAAAATTTTCAACTTCTAGTTGGTAAAATATTCGCATCCAAAGCGACTTTATTTGATTTTAACGATTTTCTGCCTCCAACTATCTACCATAATTTCTTTGGATGGCGATATTTCCGAAACAAAGCCTTGAAGAAGGTTAAAATAAGGAAACATCCTATTGAAATTTCTCAGAACTTCCTAAAACTAAAAACAAGAACCTTCTATCATATATGGTTTTCGAAATATAATTATCCAAAGTGATATTCGATTATTTGCATTTAACCTGAAAATGCGTTTGGGTAGATATGTTTTCACCAGCAAGCCAAGCAAATAGTTTTTTTGGTTTTCAAATTCGGCTTATCTATTCAAAAGCTATCCGTTTTTGAAAACCAAACGCTTCTGCAATGTCTATCTCATTAGATATTTGCTCCCAATGTGATTTCACTGAATTTTAACTCAATCCGTTAAATGCGAATATCTAACGAACCGAGCTTTGAGAATTGTTGCGACTTTCGGTTCTGAATAGGAAATTAACACACCTTTTTAAAAATGTAAAAATGTTATCAAATTTTTTTTTCATGGATTTCGAAAAAAATAATGGACTAACCCCTTGTCATCTTTTTAGCAAAAAAACTACTTTTTTTCAAAGTTAATGAAATAAATCGTGCCGTACCTTAATGGAAAGGTCTATTCAAACCCAATCGACAAATCGAAGCCAAATTTTTTTTCATCGTATGGTCGAGGAAATATTCGCTCCAAAGTGATTTTACTGATTATCTCTGCCTCCAAATACTTGCCTTAATGTAATTGGATGACCGTATCTCCAAAACCAAGCCATATAGAAAATAGAAAAAAACTAAATAATCGATAGAAATTTTTCAGAGCTTTTCAAAACTGAATACTAGAAACATCTACGGTGTCTGGTTCTCGAAATATACGCATCCAAAGTTACTTGCGTAAGCTTGCGAAGAATACATGCGTAAACTTGCGAAAACTTACGTTGACTTGTGTGAACTTGCGTAGAGTTGCGTAAGCTTGAGTAAACTTTTTTGTAATGTTAATCAATTAAATCATGACATACATACGTCAATGGAAAGGTCTGTTCAAACCCTATCGAAACATCCACGCTACATTCGAGATAACAATCAAACATGACATTACGATGATAGAGAACACCAAAAAAAGTGGGTGGCATAATTCTGTCTGTCTGTCTGTCCGTATATTGACCTATAGCCTAAGCCACAGAAGCAATTATCTACGAATTTTGAACTTAAGATTATCTTGTAGCTCTCCAGAGGGGAAATTAAATTTTTTTTAGCACCAAAAATAACGGTACTTGCCCTACAACCGTAAATGAAAAGTTTAATTTTCTCAAAAACGGCTCTAACGATTTTGATTAAAAAATCAGTGAATTACTGTAGAAAATAATTAATAAAAAAAATGTACCAAAAACCGTTATTAACGGTACCTTTGCCATATAACGGTTTTTTTATTTTTCGATTTTCTCACTAACGGCTAAAATGATTTTAGTCAAAATTTTTATGCAGAAGCTCTTTTTTTTATAATACAAATTCAATATACTACTGAAATAAATCAGCCATAAATCAGGCCATAAAAAGCCATAAAAGTCACTAGGCCTAGACTAGGTTCTCCACGAGCCGTTGCACCACCAAATTTATATTTTATATAAAGGCAAATTATCCACCTATTAATTTTTGGATGGTTGCTTTGCTAACTTCACTTTCATTAAGTTCTCTATGATACTCGTAAGTGCCCAAATATAGATTGAGCGCAACAGATTGTGACTTTTGTTTCCTTAATATCGATTTTAGTTCAATTCTAGCTCACCAATATGTTCAATGTAGGTAAATGTGATTAATAAAATGTCAGGATACATTTGTTTTTAAAAAGTGTGTAGCTACTGCAAAAAAAATCGTTTGATTTTCTTTTAGATTTTAGAGGCCTGGTTTTGAGCTGAGTGAAAACTTGAATAGCAAAAAACCGTCCCAGCTGTGCGACAAATAAGCATTCAAAAATTTACAAATTCGTGCAAAAATAAAATTAAAATCTCATTTTCACTTGCGATATATGTAGGTACTATAGGGCAAGTTTTGGAGTAGTGCTAAAAAATTTCGAGATAGCAATCAAACAGGACATAACGATGATAAAGAAAACCAAAAAAGTGGGTAGCAAAATTTTATCTGTCTGTACATCGCCATACAGCATAATCCACTGAAGCGATTTTCATCAAATTTTGAACTTTAGGTTTTTCTGTAACTCCCCCGAGGGGAATTTGATTTTTTTGTGGCTGCAAAATTAATGGTTCTTGTCATAGAACCTATTTATTTCAAAAAGGGCACCACCCATTTCAATAAGAAAATCAATGGAATACTTGTAGGAATAATATACTTTTTAGTACAAAAAATGTACCAAAAACCATTATTAAAAGTACCTGCGCCATATAACGGTTTTCTTCACATTCCAAAACATTTTTAAAAAAATGATACCAAAATTTTATATATTCAGAATAAGTTTTAAAGAAAACCGCTCTTACTGTTTAATTTTTTTTTTGCATATACATTTATATGTACATATTTATATTTTTTCAAGTAATCAAAGGCCCTACTTGTTTTTGAGCTTTTATTTATTCAACAAGTAGTTTTTAAAGTTAAAAGAATGATTAAATTGCTTTTTTAATATTTTTATATTTTCTTTTCTATAATTTTCATGGTTTAAAAGTTCTTTCCAAGCAATTTGAACATAAGAGCAAGTACGTGCAATTGTTTATTTAGATTTGGTTGCCAACTTCCGTCCTTTGGTAGTGAACTGAAAGTGTATTTTTTTAAAATTAGAATTTAATAACCTAACAATCAAGAGATGACAATTATAAGGAAGTACCTAGCTATTTGTATTATTTTAGATTTTTAAAGCCAAACTTCAGACAGACTTCAGCACCCAAGTTATAAATTTTGGAGCAAGTCAACACTTCCCTTGTACTTATGAAGGCACAAAACATATTCTTGAATTATCTAATTGAGTAATTGACAAATATGTATATAGCAGGATTTGATCTGGCCCATCACCTTAAATAAATCCCCAACAAAGGATCTGAGCAAATGCATAACCCAGAAAGTCATAGTCGTACATAGCTACCATACAGGAAAATTGCAACATGCCCTGGACACTACAGTTTCACGTTATATAATTTTTTTTATGATTCGCCTAAAATATTCGAAAATTCTGACATTTTGAACGTTTGGCATACGAATTTTGACTGAAATTGTTTGAGCCATTTATGAGAAAATTGAAAATCAAGAAAACCAGTATATGGAAGGTACCGTTAGTAACAGTTTTTGGTAAACTTATTCTTTACCAAAAAGTACACTATACCTAACAGTAATCCACTGATTTATTTTTCTCAAAATCATTAAAGCAATTTTTGAAATATATAAGCTTTTCCTTAACGATTGCATGGCAAGTACCGTTATTTTTGGAGCTAAGAAAGAAAATTCAATTTTCTCTCTGGAGAAGAAAATCGGTTTAATATAGCTTAGGCTGTAGGTTTAGGTACAGAGAGACAGACAGAATTGTACCATTCACTTTTTTCGAGTTTTCTTATCATCGTAATTGATATTTCGAAAAATTTTTTGCACGAATCCAAAACTAAGTACCTACATAATATCGCAATTAAAACAAAAAACTGTTTCTAGGATTCTGCAATGATAACCCCTTTGCATCAAAAGTATCTTTCAAATATAGACTTTTCAAACATTTTCAAGCTGCCAAGCCTTAAAAGTCAGCTTGCAGAATTCTTCAAATGAAAACATTAAAATAAGAAAGATCATACCTTCGACCACTAGAAATTACTGTCTATATACGAATGACCCCTTTGCATCAATTTTATCTTTCAAAAAACATACCTATGCTTTTTGAAAAATTTCCAAAGTCCTTTAAAAAAAAAAAAACTGCTCTGTATCACCCTGTTGCATGCACCAACAAATTTAAAACCAACAAGCAAGCCATCATAATGCAATAGCACCACATAAATATACTAATCGCCCAAAGGAAAACCATCGAATAAGCAACAACAAAAACATCGACTGCATCTGTCGTTATTTGTTGATCATTGCATCAAAGGACATAGAACACCAGGGATAAAAGAGGTCTTTGAACTCTGTGGCATTTCCACCTTTTTTTTTCTAAGCTTCTTCACTCTTTTTGGATAGCCGATACCTATTCCACGACTCCCTAGAGGCTGTGAATATTTTGTGTGCTTAGATGCTTTTTACCGTTTTTTTTTTTACTATTTTGTTTGTGTTGTTGTTGTTTTCGAATATGTCTACCTGAATTCTCCTTTTTTTTTTTGGTTGGATAGTTATACCTCTCCGTCCCTAGGAGGACCTTGTTATAAGTTTTTTAGTGCTGTCGTACCTATCCTATTAAAGGACTAAACAAAAAAAAAAGGTGATACCTTTGCTAGAGGCAGCCTGGTGTGCTCTTATAATGATGACGTCTAGGGAAACTATGCAAAATCATTTTATTAAAAGGCATTTTATTTGTTTTTGCTGGGTGTTCTTGGTGTTGTCTCGTCAATTTTATTTGCTTTATTTCTGCTTTTTAGCAGCACATTTTGTCATCAAATCCTTTTTTCTTTTAATTTCTTTACTCTGTCCTTCGATTATAAAAAAAAAATCACAAAAAAAATACAAATAAAATGAAAAATCAAATCAAATAGAGAAAAAAAGAGGAAATAAAATCAAATATCCGTTCCATTTGTAAAACAAAGAAATGAGGAAACAGCTCTATAGAACAGAAAAAATAAAGTCCTTTTGTAGAACACAAAAGAAATTTAAAGAGAATGAATGAATGAATGAATATGAAATTCATTAGATCCTTCGATATTCGGACAAGAAGAACTCAAGGCCCCCGCATTGTAAATTACAAATTGATTGATTCGTAATGGTTACAGTTTTTTTTTTTGTTCTTTTTTTAGCTTTTCTTTTCATTATTACTTTTTTTTTTTGTGGAAAAAAAACTCACAAAGGACTAATTAGCGTGCAGATAGTGGTTAAAGGCGCCGTTAAACAAACCAAAAAGGGTGCGATAAAATAAGAAAAAATCAACCCTTTTCGCGATTACAATGTTGGTATGAATATATTTATATATGCCATCAGTGGATTTCCACAAAGGATTTTTGTTGGACAAAAATGGAAAACAAAGAAATAGGAAATAAAATAGCCTTTGGCTTTAACTTTGAATTTGGTTGATTGGTTCTGAAGTGCGAATCAAAAACCAATAATTCTCATTTAATGCCTTAAAAGGTATTTAAAAATGGGCTGTTTATGTCTGATTTTGTTGGCTTATTGATTTTGAAGGAGGTTCGCCATCCTCCCATGGAGTATGGAATGAAGATTCATTTAAATTATAACACCGGATTAATTCCTAAATATCTTGCGAATTTTTAAATTCTACAAACTGAGAACATATAAGTAGTGGAAACTGGGTGGCTCACTAATGCTATCGACTACAGGTAACAAGTTTTTGCCTCAAGAAATTTGTAATTGGGCAGTGGTGTAACCCAAGCTCATGAAAATCCCCCCCTGAATAAAATCCTCTCCTCTGCAGAATTCCATTTCAATAATGGTTGGTTAACGATTTTGATGAAAATTTCAAAGTAAGCAAGTAGTTTTTATGAAATCCCCAAACCACTCCTAATTCTTTTGATTTCTACGTTTTTCAGAAATAGTTCCTACAATTTTGCCATAGCCAGTATTTTTATAACCAGTACCAGCTATAGGATCATACATACGTTTTGAGGTGAGACCGAAACCGAGACGAGACTAAGTTAAACGAGGCCGATACTGATGCATTTCAATTACAAAAAAAAACGAGTCAATTTTTATAGAAGAACCGTTTGATTTGGTATCAGGGTCAGTCCGTTTTATTTTGTGATTTATAGTAAGGTACTTTATGGCAAGTTATTCATTCGTAAAAAAAATAATTCAAGATTTTCATCAGACTTGAAGATGATAGAGAAGAAGAAAAAAGCGGTTTTCAAAATTCTCTTTCTTTGTCTGTCAGTTTTTTTAAACTTCGTACATAGTACTTCTTGGTGACTGTTCGTGCATTTTTTTCATATTTTTTTAAGAAGTAAAAATAACGGTACTTGCAATACAATTTTTTCTTATCAATATTTCAAAATCTTATTTTTATCAAAAACCGCCTTACAATTTTTATTAAGAAATTAAATAAATTTCCTTTAGTAAATGCTACTTTTTTTCAAATAAATCGCACGTACTTGCTCTTACGCTGAGGGCTAAAGAACTTTATATGTAAGGCTATGGAAATTATGAGGGAAGTTGCTTAAAAGCATGAAATATGATATTTAATTTAGCTTAAATAACTTCTTAGATAGTTCTTAATTAAAAAAAGGACGATATCTTAATTCTTGATTAAATATGATTGTATTGAAAAAAATATTAAAAATCGTAGCAGCGTTTTTCTTAAAAAAGAATTTTTAATATATTAAATTCTTAAAACAATTTTTTTTTTGAAAATTTTGGAATGCATTATATTTTAGTCTTATTTGAAATTTGTATATAAGAAAATAATCCAAATCTGTTCAGTAATAGTTGCTATTTGTAAATGTTTATAATTTTTGGTAGTCTATTGCACTAGTTTAAGCGGACAGAGAAAGTTAAATGAAAACTGTAGGAGCCGTTTTCAAGAAAAAAATATTTTCCACAGTGATTTTTCAACATTTTTATGTAAAAATTGTCATTTTTTGATAAAAATAAATTTTTTTCTTAAAAATCTTAAATACCAAGTTCACTAAATTATCTAGTTTTCATAATATTTGATATTCAAATAAACAATTTTTAACGGTTTTTAAAAATCTCAAATATAGTTTTTTGAATTTCCCTTTCAAAGGTAGCTTTTACCAAAAGAAATTTATTGAATCTTGAGCCAGTTTTGAAAAAAATAAGGTTTTGCAAAATTGATAAAAATAATTGTATGGCAAGTACCTACCGTTATTTTTAGTTCTAAAATTAAAAAACCTGTGGGCAGAATCAAAAAAACCGTAATGCACCAAGTTTTAAGAAAATCGATCCTGTGGTTTAAGCTGTAGCCGAACAAACAGACAGACCGAATTTGCCATCCACTTTTTTGGTGTTCTCTCTTTTTTTTTGCACGAATCAAAAACTTACCTTATAGTACTTACATATATCGCAAGTAAAAATGGTTTTCAAAAGTACCTAGCAATTAATTATTTTTTTTTCTTATTTTCAATTTTCTTTAAACGATTTTTTTAATTTCATTACTTTTTTTAATGACAGGAGCTTTTAAAAAATATTAATAACAGTTTTTATACCAAAATTAAAAATAACTAATATTTTTGAATTAAAAAAAATTATTTTTAAAATAAAATTTTTTTGAAAATAACGTGGTTGAGTTTTTGAAAATTACTATTAAAGAGGTTTTTAATGGAAGCGGGTCGGATTTCTGGTTTTCAAAACTCTGTTTGGTGAAAATTCTGCTTTTTTTTATAAATTTTGTCTGGTCAAAATTCTGTTTGGCCAAAATTCTTTAAATGCAAAAATCTGTATGTGCAAGATTCTGTATGGTCAAAATTCTGTTTTATAAAAATCCGGCTTATGAAAACTAAAATTCGTCACACCATTTTTTCATGATTATATAGACCCTAAGCCTACAGCACAATTTGGATATGAGTGATTGCAAAACAAGAAGTATAGTCTTTAAAAACATGAGTAAAAGCTATTCCAGAAATCAATGTCTTGGAGTCCATTGCCGGTTATGGACTGCAAGACTTTGATTTTGGGAATAATTTTGTCTGAAACTTTGCACACCTACCTATACTTTATTTTTTGCTATCACTCACACAAAAATTGGGACATATTTAGGAAGCTTAAGGTTTTACAACGTTTGCTATGGCTTTACGCTGTTGTATGAATACCCTTAATAAAACTTAATTTCTTGTTTTTCAAATAACTAATAAAGCCTCTAAGTGGTTTTTTTATGTCACGCACTATTTGATTATTTTTTAGAAAACTTTTTTATGTGCTCTCCATTTTTTTCTGTATTCACCTGCGCACTTTTTTACGTTATCAAAACGATTTCTCTATTACAACATATTTACAGAATTTTCAAATACAGAATTTTGAAAAACAGCTGATCTGGACATGCAGGATTTTGAAAGCAGCATTATGACCCTACACAATTTCGACCAAAACCCGTTTTAAACACTATCAAGAATATTAAAATAAAATATGAAATATAACGGTAGAAATCAGCTGATTATTATTAACATTACATATCTTATTTACAAATTTAAAATTTATTTAAAATTTTTGTATGAATTTAAAACAAAAAGTTTTTATTTTTTTTTGAAAATTCGATATCTCAAAAACTGGTTGACAATTTTTTTTTTTTTTGTTTTTGTTATAAGAACAATACATTTGGACTTTTTCGAGTTAAGTAAAAGAACATTTTTCTGGGAGTAGTAAGCAATGTTCGCAGGATCACAATTAATTCTGCCAATACAATCTTCAATAAGTTCTAGAGGACAGTTTATGTGAAGTTGAGCGTCATCAGCGTCTTTAGGAAAACAGTATGGGTCCCAAGATAGAACCCTTAGGTACCCCTGAAGGTACATCAATAAAATACAAAAAAAGAATATTATTAATGAGGACAGCTTATTCGTGACTGGTAAGATGGGAAAATAGAAATTTAATAGCAATAAGTAAAAAATTAAATTTATTTAAGAGTTTGCAGCAGAGAACAGAATGATCGACGGTATTTTCTCAAGACCCAGATTGCACAGGGGTGGGAAGATTGGAAGTATTGAGAAGGGAGTTCATTTGTAATTGCACAATTTTTTTAAAACCCTTCGATAAAAATGGAAGAACAGAAATAGGTCGATAATCTTTACCTTTTTAGTTTTTAAGACAACGCATGATTTTGGCTTTCTTTCTGACTTTGAAAAACTCTACATTAACAATTTGAAGGTAGGGTTATCTCTAGCGGAATCGACCTAAATTAGAAACCATCAAGGTCATATGATTTAACACCGTTCGACTTTTTCTTGTAGAGTTTTCTAAAGTAGCAGATCTATAAAATAATATTATTTCTCCAGGTAAGAATCTAAATAATTGTTAAAGCATGTTATATTAATCCTTAGACGTTTCTATTGTTGACACGTAAGTGCCTGAACAGAATAGGATATGGAGCTGCAATAGTTGTTAAAAATACTGCAGCTGTAAGAATTGAAAAAAATTAAACTTTCACTGCATTATTTTTGGCATCTATTACAGCTCCCATTCTATTCAGGCAGTAAATCGATTGGAAATACATATTTCTATTTTCCTTGATTGTTGCGTTTTTTTTGCGCTTTTGCCCAATCCAATATATTAAACTCATTTAGAATTCCACGAATGACTCTTAATTCTACCAAAAAGAATTATAATTTTTGGTTCTCCTCATTCCTCAATTCCGGTGCCTTGCCTGCATTAATCAATTTCATACTTGAAAATCAAATTGAAATTCATTCCAGGAAGGAACTCAATGTGCATTGCATGCGACTAGTTATAGTTACTTTGAGAACCGCAATTATATATGTAAATGTCACACTTTTTTCCGGCAGCCGACAGCACGGCGGTATCAGAAGTAGAATTAAAAAAAAAATTCAATCAGTGATTAAAAATGAAATAGAAAAAAAAAAAAACTAGCTTTTCGCATGACAGTCACACATTTTTACACTTTATGACTGGCTGACTGACTGTGTATAACACACTCACTATGGTCGCCTTTGTGTCTGTGATGATCATGATGATGCGTTGTCAGTCTGGGGTAATAATTTAAAATTCAAAACCAACGCAATGCCAGGAAATCCCAAAATCTGACAGCGGCACGTTCCGAATAATTCTATTATTGCATGAATTCAATGCCGCATTGAAAATTTCGACAGCTCAACCAATATATTCTTCATAAGTACCTAACTCTTATACCGAATTCAATGTGTGTATAAAAAGTCCACCCCTTTTAACCCCGTATTGCGGCCTCGGACCCGGACAAACACAGCCAGCGTCGTTTTGGGCCATTATAAAATTTGTTGCAGCAACATTGCACGTTGACATTTTTAATGAGCTCAAGTCACATATAGCGAGAGAACAAATATAGTCCATCACGTATTCGTAGCGTGAGGCAGCAGTTGAAATTATTTCCCATGCGATTATTTTTCCATGGTGTTGAATAGCCTGTAGCTAATAGCTTTGATCCATTTAGAGATTCGCTTGGGCTGGTCTATGGTCTGGCTTGTCGTTGTCGTTGTCGTTGTTGGAGTAGGGTAGGGCAGAGCAGCAAAGGTCTCCTTCTTTCACAATCCACACAGCCATCATCATCATCAGTCCGAGTCCTTTTATCGAATTCAGAGCACAACCACCGCACCGGATTTATTCCATCATTTCATGAGTTGACTCAACTCATTCAGCAGAGCAGCAATGATGACGACGACGACCGACTATAGGCAGTAGGTATGGTGGTGGTTGGTTCTGGACAAACTTCAACTTCAACCCTTGGGTCCGTCGATGGGCTTGGATTCTATAATAAATGCAATATAGGCCTGTTGGTGCTCCCAAACAAAAAAAAGCTAAAAGGTGACGGTGGTGGTGGGGCGCAAACGGGAAACGGAGGCAGTGTATTGTATAAAGGTTTTTGTTGTAGTATTTTCTGCTGGCTGGCACTCTATACTGTTGCTGTTGTTGTATTTTGAATTTGAAAACCAAGTGCAGACCGCAGAACGTCGTCCATTAAAATTTTCTGCAATCAAAATCGCAAACAATGGGCACGTGACTCGCATGAAGCTAATTGCCGTTAGTGTGAATCAGAGAGGCCAGAGGCGAGGGCTGATGGGTTTACTCCTGGAATCCTCCTCTGATTCATAGTTCTAGTTCTATACAAGTTACCAACCCACCTAGAAATTGGCTCTTTAATCGTTTAGTTTCCACTCTACCAATCTGCCACCCATAACACAAAACAAACCCAACAATTGGCAGGAATATTATGCCTTTGTATCTTTTGCGGAAGGGTTTATGTGTAATTGCGCTTTAATTTCGCTTCGGATGGTAGATTCTGACGCGCCACACCTCATTGAAGATGTCATTATACTTATGCGCTATTTGGTGGCAAAATATTCCTCGTAACTCGTAAGTTCCAATACACAATTTATACCACCGTCCAACACCCTCTATATGAATGCAGAGCTTAGTATAATAAATCTAAAGGCAACTTGACTTCATAGTTTATGGCCGAATTCCATTTGGGGGCAACAAGTATGTGATTTATCAATCAATATCTTCAAATAACTCCTCACGAACTACAAGTGAAGTTAGAATATCAACATGTTGGCCGCACCATCAAGGTCCTGTATAACCCAAATCGAATAATCCAAATCACAGTAAATAGAAAAAAGAGTGGAAGAAATGAAGAAATAAAAAATAAAATGGGCAATGAAGACTTTTGGTATTGCTTACCTTACGTGTGAACACCACTTTAAGTTTACAGGGTGATTCAAAAAGTTTCGTTGAGTGTTTTAAAAAGTTCAGTAATGTAACTTAATTGATGGCCTGTTAGACCCACGAGATCTTAAGCACAACGTAGGAATGTTAGTTGGAAGGATTTTTTATTAAGTTTTCTGGATTAAAAATAGAAGGGTTAGATGTTAGCTCTTAAAGACCTAGCAGTAGCTTCTAAACAAAACTATATTTCTTACCTTTAAACCTATTTTTTTTCATTTTAAAATGTCTAACCAACTTGAACTTTTAACTAACGTATCCTTCACCCAACCCATGAAAAGGGTCGCTAATTCAGTCATGGCAGCTTCCCATCCTCTACGATCTCGAGAATGCTGCTTCCAGACATCTAGACCAAGCAATCCAAAATACGCAATATTTTAGTTTTTAAACCAGAGGTTACATCTTTTTTATCAACGTGAGTACGAAGGCTAGCTGATATTTTAAGTATCTTCTGGCTAGAGTATTGATTCGTATTAATGTATTTTTTCGATCGATGTGTCGTCAAGATGTGCTGGCTCTGTGAACTCAATCCAAATTTTGGCACAGCTCATGTAATTTCTCCTTCATTTGGCCTTCTCCCACATAGGAATAAAAACATCGGTCGAAGAATATTTCTTTCAAAAGCCTATATCCAGTCTTAGCTCTTTTTTTTTTCCCTATTGCCCAACGCTCTATAAATCAGGACTGGTAGTAAGTATTTTTTTTTTTAGATGCACTTCATCTCAAGCGTTAGGAGCTTTGAACTCAATTGTTTCCCCATAAATAAGTACCACCAGTTTCAGGTTTTGAAACCTGAAAAACCATCTCACGAAAAGAAGTCTTACAGGCCGATTTCGCTTCTTTCTGTAGTATCAAAAGTTTTTGAAAAAATATTACTCCTGTGCGTATTGTGGCCGATAGTAAAAGAGAAACAATTAATACCTGAATATCACCTCGAACATAGAAGCAAACATTCGACAATTGATCAAGTGCATAGAATTACTGACGTAATTGAGAGAGCTCTTGAAGAAAAGAAAATCTGTTCGATAGTCTTTTTGGGTGTGTTGCAGGCATTTGACAAGGTGTGGCACAAAGACCTCAAATTAAAACTTAGACAAGTTCTGTCTGAAGGACTTTAAACATTCTAGACGGATATCTAGGCTCTAGACAGGCTTTTTTGTGTAAGATACGGAAATGACTATTCTAATATAAAAGAAATAATGGCTGGGGTACCACAAGGAAGTGTATTAGGTCCAGTTCTGTACCTTTTATTTACACGCGTTTGCTGATGATACTGCAATACTAGCAGTAGACAAAACGATTAGCGTTAATGTCAATGAGTGGACAAAAACATGTCCACGTAGGATTTACGTATAAAAAAATAAATAGAGACTACCCGTCTTTCTGAATACCGCTCGTGTTCTATTAGACACGAATCAAAAATGGAAGCCTCCCGTACAAAAAATGCGAAGACCTAAAAATTTAACTAAGAGAAATGAACTGGTTACTCGGAAAATATTCAAAGCTTAGTATTGTAAATAAGTTGATTTTATACAGGCAGGTATTTAAACCTGTTTGGACTTATGCCGCCTCATTTATTAGATTTTTTAGGTGTTTGACTAGTTAGACAGTTTTTTAAAAGTCCTTAATAGTTCCAAATATGCTTTATTTAATTAAATAAAATGTCCATCTAGACAAATCTTCGATAACCGATCCCGTTGTCCAGGCTAGACAAATTTAAGACAACAGTAAACAAAGTTTATTAATAACTTTTTGGAGTTGGACGGTTGTCTAAAATTAGACTGAGTTTATAAATACGAGCGATGGTATACAAACGTTTGAAAATAAATTGCTTAGATCATATGTAAATGCTTCGTGGAATATAAGAAACGAAGATCTTTACAGGGATCTTGGGATTAATACGGTTCGAGATGAAATTAAAATTTTCGCGCGAAAACATAGAAAAGACGCTAATTCCACGATTTTTGACATTGTTAACGAGTCGAATTTAGTACGCTGTCTGCGAAGAACAGAACCTTCCGACTTAGTGCGGTGAACAGAAAACCGCTTTAAAATCGTGGAATAAGCAGGAACTTTTACTGGAAAGTAACCTGCAACACTTTACTTAACATCGGCAAACGTCGCCGTGAAGGGCTCGAAATAGCACAATGCTTCCAGTTATCTAGACCAAGCCTTCTAGTATCTGTGATTGCTTGGTCTTTAAACAGGAGGTTCAGTCTTCTTTATTCTCTCGACCTTAGGATATGGAATTCAAAGATTCCCCTTGGGATCGAGCATCATTATTCATTCGTTTTATGCGTCAACGCATAAAAGTCGACTACATCCGCTTATTTTGATTTTCTGGACTGGGTAGGTACATACTTTTGTATCTTGATACAGCTTAAAGCTTTCGCGTTTTAATCTTCTCCTGTTGAGAGCAATCAATTACGAAGTCTCACAAATAAAAATCTCCCTAATAATGTGGCCGGGAAGTAGGAACTTAATTTTTTTTTTCTCGAGCACGATTTAACTAGCGAAAGTTTGATCTCGTGATTTTAATTTTCTAGATTTTGTTTGATATTCTCCAGATTGTTAGCCCAGATTTCGTAATTGTGATGTTATGAAAAGCAGGAAAACTTATATGCAAGATTTTTCAGGATTTAAGAAAATAATGCTGTTTCGATATTCTTGATTTTGGTTTTGTGGTATTTTTGTATCACTTCAATTTTTGTGCAATTTATACCTTATTGAATTTTTAAAAATGTGTTCCCCCCTGGGTAAAAGTCTGGATCCGCCCTTGTCATCAGTTGAGGGATGTAGGCATATTAAACCATTTTAACGACTGATTCACATCTTAAGCTCTGGCAATCTTTTTTCGTATAGCATTGTAATATTTTACATATTTTTCTTTCATCAGACCTGATCGTATCCATCGTATTTCCCGTATTTTGTGTTTAAAATTCCCTTAGGGCAGGTTTTTCAGTTCAGGGTTAAATCAATTTAAGCTTATTCTGGAACTCCAAGTTAAGTCTGGAACTGTTTTTCAGTTGAGGGTGTATTTTATCTTTCAATTATCAAAAATCTACTAAAATCAATATGCGATACTTAGGATATCATCTTTCTACGCCTTTCATGCATCAAAATAGTGATGTTGAAAAAACGGAAAAGGCCTTGTTTTAGTCACTGAGCTAACTCACCACATTAGGTGAGTCAACTTGGAGCTAACTTAGGATTTCAATTGAATGAAAAATACGTTTCTGTATAACCTGAGACCAGAATAATCTAGCACTGAAAAACTGGCCCTTAGAGTAATATCAGATTCGAATTATTGAGTAGTTTGTGAAGTTTCATGAATGTTCAGATTTTGTTGCCATTTCAGAGTTATCGTTTTTCGAAGTTCTTGATGGTGTTTGTCTCATAGCTTGGCAGGGAAGAGGGAAGTTAATTCAATGACACTACTCCCTTCTTCTAGATAGACCAGGGGCCAAATTACCGAGTGAGTGACCGAATGAATGAGTTCCAACAGTTATCGAATGCACAAGTAACCACTTCAAATTTTGGTATACTAAAAACTAGATCACTCAAAACGTGAGCAGTAATACCAAACTCACCTTATTCAGTCACGTTTTTCTCGATAGCTATGATGCGGTTATTCGGCCCCAGGTTCCAGCTTAACCCTCTTGATAGCAGGACAGATATTCCGATACCAAAACCCTCTATGAGGATTTCGGAGATGCCTTCGCTGACTCTTAATCTCTTTTATTTAGATCCCAAGCTAATTCTAAAAAATCCTAGCTAACCTCAGTCCTGAGTTTGTCGCAGTAGATCACGTAAAATGTTGACCAAGTAGTTGCTAGTAGTGTCCTATCTTAAACTGGAGACAATACTGTTTAATCTATGTAGAGAACTCTGGCGATTTCTTGAATTTCAATAGTGGCTTGCTATAGAAATTATCAGAGCGTGGTTAAATGTCTCCAAAATAGGTCGTTCCAGTATACATGTACAGGGTCCATAATTTTCCACAAAACTCTTCTTTGACTCTAGACCCTGAGAGACCTTTCTGCTAAACAAGTTCAAGTCACATAGTTCAAGGTGTCATCATAGAAACCAGCGGAAGTCCTCTTCTGCTTCAAGACTAACCTTATGGAGGAATTCTGTACCAAACTCAATTCATGTTACGAGTACTATGTCCACCTCGTGATAGATTGGATAGTTCTAGTGTCTCCAATCGCACTTTCCAATATACGGGAGATTAACACTATTCTCCGCAAGAATATTTCTCTCAAATGGTGCTATAGATCGTAGTCGATATGATCTTAGTTTTTTACAGAAGAAGCCTTCAACTTTGAAGTTATGTTTCTGTGAATCTTGAGAGTCTCGACACTCAATACTAGACTCTGTTCGATAAAAGCAGTCAACCCCGCCTCATTATTTCCATCCTTTTTTAAATCTTTTTTCAAGAAAAGTAGTGCACCTTCTTTAAAAAAAAACAAACAAAAATACTTGTGACGCACGATATTGTGGTAAATGCTTAAATAGAACTTCTCAATAGTTATTTGAAGGATTCCAATACCTATCCCCATAAGTAGGTACCTTTAACGTACCTAAATTAACAAGAAAAAAAAACCATGGCGACTTGAAGTTTTAGCACAAACAAAAGTTTAAAAAAAAAAAAGAAACAACTTCAAAAAGAACCAAAGGCCACCTCCCACTACAGACACACTACCACCCCTCATTCTTATTTATTGCCGAACTTTGACGCGTTTTCCATCGTCAACATGTTAAATTCCATTTTTAACTTCGAACACAAATCCCCCCCCACTCACACCCAAAACGACTTTATGTAGGAATAGAGGTACGTACGCCAAGATTTGAGCACACGAAAGATTTATGGCCACTGCGATAAAAACAAAAATAGAGAGCTTAGGGACGAACGTCTGCGGCTAAACGTAAACATCACAATACTCTTGTACCCCATGGGTGCTTTTTCAAAAAAAAAAAAAAAAAAAATGGGGGAGTTACAGTTATATTCTCTTCATGCTGCTGATCTCAAAAGCTGCTTTACGGCTTGGTAGGCTTTACAAAAAAAAAAGTAAAAATAAAGGCGAATCTTTCTCTTAAACTTGCAATCATCGCCAACATCAGCAACAGTGGCTTTTAACGTGTGTTAATGACCCTTGTCACATGCAAGGCAGTAGGACGACTTTGCTACCAGCAAAAAAAAGAAGGAAGACGACAAAGACGTTGTTCTATGGGTTCTGGCAAAAGGCTCGTTAAGGACATATCAGCGAGTCATCATCATCGAAACGATAGATAAATGATTCTCGTGCAGGATTAGGCGCGGCGCGTTGTACGTTCCATTCCGTTCCTTGTTGGTCGCTCTCGTATATATCCGCAATTTTCGCTAAGTAAACGATTTCCGATAGAGAGGAGGTTCGATTTTGTCGAATTTTGGTGTATCTCCCTGGCTCAATGGGGTGGAAATTTATAACCACCCTAAATACCTACCAACTTTCCTGAGGGTTGAATAGGTTTTTTTCTTTATTTTTCAAAAAAAAAAAAATTAAGAACGACCGCAGGCACAAACACACACATGGGTGTAACGTGCCGCCATATGAAGGGTGGAACATGCCCAAATCCCTAATAATCCTGCAAACATTGCTATCATTTCCTAATGCCTGTGGGAAGAATCCTTTGAATTTTTTTTTTTTTTGTATTGGCTCCGTTCGTTCGTTGTTCTTCGATTTTTGCCTCCTTTTCAGGTTTTGCTTGTTGTGTCTTTGTTTGTTCCTGGGTGGCTTATTAGGAACTCAACCTTCTTTGCTTGGCTAGTTTGTTTGGGTTATGAGATCATTTATAATCTATTGTTGGCATGCTAAAGCACACTCTTCCAAAGGCGTCTCTTTCCGCGTTCGTCACCACCGCCGCCCGTCGTCGTCATCATCGTCGTCGTTGTCGATGCTAGGGTATGTGTCAAATGCACGCCACAGATTATAAGCTGGAAACTTAATGGTATAAATCTTAGTTGTAAATGGTTTACACGAGATTCAAAAACTATTGTTTTCTTTATAAATCTTGTTGATGACATACGTCGTCGGTCGTCGATCGAGCATAGAGGGAATTGTTTACAATAATTTGAAAAGGACGTGTGACAAAGGATATTCTTTTGGGTCAATAGACAATAATGGATTTGCATGGGAAATTGATTCGTGGGAAGTTAAAATGAAATAAATCCATTTATTTCATGGAAAATAGGCCAAACACTGGTGACAATGGAAAATACATCATATTATAGTCCTTACCTTCCTTAAAAATCTTTTCACAGGGTGTCCTTCCACTAATAGGTTTTATAAAATGAGACATAAGTGTAAACAACTTTTACCAACTTTTATAAAGGTGACCAAACTAAGGTTGTATTGAAGAGAAGGGAAATAAAACTACAGGGTGTTTCCATTTAACGGGTGTGAAACTAATACATACTCAGGATTTAAAAAAACATGCACACAGTTTTTAAAAGAAATTATTAAAAATAGGACACATAACTGGGTCGTACCTATTTGTTCTTATTATCAAGAGGCCTTAAATTAAATGAACTCATAGGGTTAATTCGTCGATGATATTTTAAGGCATGATTTTTGGGTACCTATATTCTTAGAAGAACATTATATTGGGAAAACCTCGCTTCGGCTTTAAGGCCTTGCTGGCATACTCAATTTTCTTGTCGAAATTTTCCACAATTATTTTGTCAACATTTTTGAAACAAATGATGCGTTCAGCAATGAGTGCTCCATTTTTATTTCAATTCTTAACTGTCAACTGTCATATTGGTTTTACTTGCTAAAGAAAATATATGTATACAGGTATTATGTTTATACTACTAGGTACTACTTGTTAAGTTTTGTATTCGTAAGATAAACGAACTCGAGATTTTGATCAAACTTGTTATAACGATGATAGAAAAGACAAAAAAAGTTGGTCTCACAATTCTGTCTATCTGTTTGTCCGTCCATTATGAGCTACAGCCTTAGCGATTTGATCGATTTTCTTTAAACTTGGTGCATAAAATTTTAGGTCATTCCTCTCTTAAATATTTTTCATTTTCTTTTTCGGGCCAACAATAACGGTACCTGCCATAAGAATTTTTTTGGCAATATAACATTATATTGTGTCTTGTCTTGTACTTCCCAAAACTACGAGTTTCTACGAATTTAGCCCAAAATTCTTTCAAACCTCATATAAAAAAAATAAAATTCGTAGTTATAATGCTTTTTGATTCAACTCAATACTCAACACAAAAATACAGCTCTTCAAAAAACACTAAAAAAAAGAAAAAAATTTAGTTCCTTGAACTTCTGGGGATAGTGTTTAAAGTTTACAAAAAATTATTATTTTGAAATATTGAATTTAAAAAAAAAAATTAATTTTCTTTTTAAAAGTTTACAAAATATTTTTTGGAAAATTTTGATACTATGCAATTTATTATTTATATTGTTGTAAGAATTTTTTGTATCATATACAAATTATTTTAATTAGATCAGCTTATAACGAAATAGTTCAAAGTCAAACAGTATTCTAGAAGGGGAGGTATAGTTTTAATATTTTCTAAGTGGAAACTTGTTTTTATTTAAGCACTTTGAAAACTCCTTATCAAAATCGTAGAAATCATTTTCGAAAATTGAGATTTCTTTGTCATCGCTTTTTAAAACTTAAATGCAAGGGTACCATAAATTATTTGTATAAAGGAAATAATTTTTTTTTAAATATTCAAAAAATTAAATAAAAAAAAAAATTTAAAAAAAATAAAGTTCCAAAATTGTCCACATCAGCGTTTTCGAAATATTTAAATATTTTAATATTTAAAAATTCAAGGAATCATTTTTTTTTAAATTTTGATTAACAATTTTGTTTCTTATGAGCTTCTGGACAAAAAAAATAATAAAATGAGTCAAGCCGTTTTCAAGAAAATAGAAAATCAAAAAATAGTTTTTTACTTAAGGGTACCTACTACCTTTAAAAACTATTTTTTTTAGAATGATATACCCAAAGGTAGCCTTTACTTAAAGTAATTTTATGAATTCTTAAAAGATTAATTGGAAATTAAAAAAAAAAAAAACGATTTTTCAACACATTTTCGATAGCTTTGACCCCAACTTTGGGAATTGTTTGATCAATATTATTTTCAAATTTCTGAATCATCTGTGGATTAGATTCCAATGGAATATGAACTTATCGTGCTATCAAATTTACACACATATGTATAACATACAATTTTTCAAAATTGCTTCTTCAAGTTGGTATTTATCACTTCTAATACTAATAGAGTGCAAAAGGAGTACTCCGACCGTCCAATCGAGAATAACATATCTATTAAGACTAAGTGATGTTTTTACAGTCCCAAATTCGGCAATTTTACTTGTTAAAGTAGCCACTAGCCATTGAATTGAAAATACACCAGCCTCATCTGAAAAGGTGATTTTTGAAACTGACATCAAATTTGAGCTGCTTTATACCGAAACAGATTGAAGCTAATGTTATCATTTTGTTTAAATTGCTGAACTTGTAAGCGAATAATCCAAGATTTAAAAAAATGCAAAATTTTCATCAATCCAAAGTGACTGGTGCTGAGTTGCTCAAGTTTTTTGAAATTTCGGTTACCTATCAATCAAATTAAATCGATTTTATTCCCACGAAACCAATACTTCACCAATAAAGTCAGTGAAAAAAATATAAAGTTTTTACTCTGGAATTACCAACTTTTTTACTTTTACTTATATTTATTTAACGTACCTACCCACTTTTACAAAACGGAATATAATTACTAATGAACAACTTTTATGTCACGTGTTCTATTAAAAGGACTTGATTAACCTCAATCAAATTGTTTCTTTCTTTCAAACTCAAACAGAGTGTTGCTTCTATAGTTGTTGTATATGTATTTATTTATAAAGGATATGGCGTGTGCTTTGAGCTTTTCCATTTCCTTTACAATTGCTTATTTATTCATGCCCCCAAAATCGCCTGATTAGTGATTATTCTAATTGAATGTGATTGCGTCAAAGTGTAGTAAGGTAGTTGTTTTGTTCGTTGATTTCATGTCCACTCTATTCCAACACTTTAATCACAGCAAATAGAGATTCAGTTTGATTGAATTAAATAAGTAGGTCTTTGTGAATCGTTTTGAATTAAAATACAAAAAAAAAAAAATCCAACCCAGACTCGACTGTCATATGATGAACCCAATGTTAAAGACAACCTATAAAAGTAAACATACGTGTTTGTATGTGGATGTGTGGGTAAGTGTATGCGTTTACTGATTTCCAATTCATCAATAAAATAAAATCATGGCTTCCATTTAATTCTGTTTACTTTATCAATAATGCATGTGGCTGCCTTGAAATTGCATGAGGATTGCTTCGCTTTTCACTGAAGGATTCGAATTCGAGTGCACGAGTAGTTGATTGCAGGAGTATATAGCAACAGAAGCAGTAGCAGCACCAGCGACAGGACAAGTTTTCGCTTGTATTTTTCTTTTTTTTTTAGCTATACGCAATCGAAAACTACTCGCAAGTTGCAACTGGAGTAGGTATGCAATGCATCGACACATACAGGACTCGTTAAAGTTGGATTCATTTGGCATGCATTATATAAAGTGAGTGAATGGAAGGGGTGTGGAGTATGTATGGAGGTTGTGTGGGAGGAGGCCACAAGGATATCAGGCTCAAGCCTGAAGGCTTTTTCTTTTGTCTCTTTTGCAATCAATTATTGTTGTTGGTGGTGGTGTGCGGTCGTTGGAGGTTCTGGGGTTCTGGGAATCAATCAACGCCAAGGTGGTGGTTAAGTAGAAGAACAATCAATGGTAAATTGCACTTTGGGTGTAAGGCCAATTGGAGGGTGGCATAGAGTATACAATTAAGAAAACCGACTCAATAAATGATTTAAAATGATTGCACGAGTATGTAAGTTTTATTTCGTAGGATGTCAGTTTGTTGTTTTTTTGGTATTGGCATTTCAAAAGACTTTTTACCTACAACCTGCATATAAATGTATATAAATGCAGATGAAGGAGTTATTTTTTTTTTTTATTTTTCTTTCATCAATCTTTGACGGAATTGTAATTAGCTTTTTTACAATAAAATTCTACTGGAGAATGTTAAGGATTGCATAAATAGAATATGGCCATGGGAGAAAAAATCCAGGTTCAAATTGAACAGGAAGTATCTCAATAAATGTATACAAGTTGCACTTTCCAATATGTTCTTACCTTTATTATTTAAACTTGTTTAAAATATGATAATACAAAACTTAGTAAAAATTAGTTCATAGCACTGGAAAATTGGAGAAAAAAAAATGGCAAAACTACGAATTTTGGAGGAGAGTTTTGTTTTGACGTCTTAAAGATTTCCTAGACATTTTCAAAAATTTGGGCAGGGTGTAAATTTTCTCAGGGGGAGGGGTTAAAGGGACTAAAATTAATATTTTCCTTATTTGTCAAAATCCATTCGTTTTTAGGCATGTTTTATTATCATCGGGATCAGGATCTGGATTAACTTTAACACTTAATACAAAAAAAAAAAAAAATAATGGGAAATTTTCAAAAAAAAATTTTTAAGTACTAAAATTTAATCTAGATCCCGATCCTGATGATAAAATACGCCTTTTGAAAAAGTTTGAACGTACTAATTGTAGTTTATGTATAATTTTTCACAATCAACAGATTTCAGAGAAAATCATGCAAGAACATGGGGGAGCAAATTTTGTCAAAAAATTTATAAGAATTTCACCAATCGATGCGCAAATTTTTTCCTACGATTTGTGTTTGGCTACATCTCCTCATTATAAAACTGGGTTTTTAGGGTACCACGAATAGGAGGGTGGCCACCATCTTGAAAGAGAAAGTGATTGTTTTTTTTCAACAACTTGATTCGATTGGTTTTTACAACAAAACCATCAGAGAATAAAATTTAAACAATAAAGCGATTAAAATATAATGCACGACTGGGTCGCACGTACTTACTCTTATGCTCAAGGCAATTAGAGCTTACGAAAATTATATGTAAGGACATGGAAACTATGAGATACAAATTTTTAAAAGCATGAAATTCGATATTTAAATTAGCTAAAAAGAACTTCGTTGAGATTTTGAGAATAACAAAAAGAACACCATCTTAATTCTTTATGGAATATGATTGTATTGACAGAAACACATTTAAATCGTTGCATTGGTTTTCTAAAAAAATAGTTTTTATATATAAATTTTTTTAAATATTTTTAAGGAAAACTTTTTGTATGCAAATCTTAAGTATTTGTTTATGTGCATACCAAAACAAAATTTGAAAAAAATGTGCACCCGTTTTTGAACAAATATTTTAAAAAATTCAAACATTTTTTTTTGCCAAGTTTCGAAATTTGTATACACAAAAAATTAACTAAATCCGTTCAGCCGATAATGAGAAAATTCACTATTACTTAACAACTATAAGTGTAAAATTTTATCATTTTTGTAGTAGATCATACTAATTTTAGAATATGGAAACTTCAATCAAATTCGTAAAAGTCGTTTTTGAGAAAAAAAAATATTTTTCTTTCCGGTTTTTTAACTTTTTTATGAAAGGTAAATTTGTAAATTTTTTTCTAAAAATATTTTAGACTTTTGACTATCGAATTTCAAAAAACTCGATCATGCTTTTTTCGAAATATTTGATTTTCAAAAAAAAATATTTTGAAACGTCTAAAAATATATTTATTTATTTAAAACAAAAATATTTACAAGTTTTGGAAACCTTCGTATAAAAGAAATTATTGAAATCAGTAATACTGTTTTGAAAAAAATCGAAAATTTAAAAAATGGTTCTTTGGGAAGGTACCATTAGTAACCATTTTTTGACAAATGGTTTTCAACCCGAAGGAAGCCTTAACTTAAAGTAATTTTTAAGAAAAGTGATTAAGTACAATTGTTAAACAAACATTGTATGGCTGGTACCGTAATTTTTGGTTCGATTAAATGAAAATTAAAAAACATGTAAGCACAATCACCAAAAACCACTATATACCAAATTTGAAAAAAAATCGGTCAGGCCAGATAACAGTTGTTTGTGAAATTTGTATAAATGTTTCACAGAATTTGCTCCTCCACCATGAAGTTCTTGCATGATTTTCTTTGAATCTTTTGATTGTTTGGAAAAAGTATGTTTATCTTTTTTGTGTACAATTACATAACGTCGGCTTAGAGTGCAAAGCAGCTTACTCATATTTTGCATTTTGAACATTGAAATATTAAAAAAAAAGTGTTTTCATTATTTGAATAAAACCAAAATTACATTTATTATTTTTCAACACTTGTTATTACTGAATTCAGAGAAATTGAAAAGATTTGATAGATTTTTATAATTTTTAGCAATTTTTGTAAGGGTCTATAATGGTACAAAAAATGAAGAGTTAGCCGCTTTACACTCTAAGCCGACGATAAGCCACAATTTGTACCTTCGCATTTTTTTCAAAAAACCTAATAGTTTTTGAGAAATAAGTAAACAAAATTAATTTTAACCCCTTTCACTGCCCCTTCCTCATAAAAAAACTTACCCATAGTCCAAATTTACGACTTCTTTTAGGAAATGCTTAAGACGTCAAAACAAAGCTCTCCATCAAAATTCAGCTTTTTCAGAATTTTTTCGAAGTGAAAGCCTAATTTTCCTAAGCGATCAGCCGATAATAAGAAAATTTAAAATAAAAAACCGCATTAATTTTTTTATTTATTTTTAGTAGTAGATTGCACTAATTTTAGAAAATACAGAGAGGGCTTCATCAAAATCCTCTTCCAAAAATATTCAAATGAGTGTTAAGAAACTCTTAAATAGTGAGTTTGAAAAAAAGCGATTATGTCGTTTTCGAAATATTTGATTTAAAATAAAACTTAAACATTTCTTAAAAATCCAAAAAAAATATTTGTATACCAATTTTGATATTAAAGGTGTGGTTTTCAAAAAGAAATAAAACGTGTTTAATTTAATGTTATGATCAAGAATTTAGCTTTATTATAAAGAAAAGGGTTTGCCATTATGTTTTAAAAATAATTTCGGGCAAGTGGCCGCCGAACCGCGGCTGGCTCGAATAAATTCCAGCCAAGAGGCCCAATTTTTGACTACTTTTTGCAGCATTTGGGACAGTATGTCAGCAATAACGCACCAAATATTCTCTTCCAAGGCGTCAATCGTCTCTTGCGACTTTACATAACCTCACAAAAAATAGTCCAGCGGTGTTAAATCACACGATCTTGGAGGCTACGCCAAAGGCCTACGACGTGAGATAATGCGCTCACCAAAAGTTTCCTTCAATAAATTGATTGCTTCGTTTATTATTTTGGTACTAAATTTGCAATATTTGCAAACGTTGTTCAGGATTAGGTCTATTTACTATGAAATGGCATACCAAATTGAGCATAAATTAAGTGACAGCTGTCAAAAAGACCAACTCCGAAAAAAGTATTGCCAGATGGAAAACCACTCGTCTAAATAAAACTCCCTTCGCAAAAGAAAGATTCTATTCACTTTTTTAAAAAGCTTTATTTTAAAAAAAAAATGTTTGCATCAGTCAAATCATTTTGAAGAAAATCGAAAATTAAAAAAAAATTATTCTTTAGAACCTACCATTAATAACCATTTTCTGAAAAATGGGTTTCCAACCAAAAGTATGCTTTGCTAAAAGAATTTTCTGATTATTTTTAAGGAAGTTTTGGAGCCGTTTTCGGGACAAATATTAGGTCTGTTTGTGTACTTCCCATACAGCTTTATATTTTATATTTCGATATTTTTTTGCAAAGCTTCAAATTGATTTTTTTTCGTTGGCTTTACATTTTTTTTGCATGGTAAATCTGCCTTTTAATGGAAAAAGTTTTTTTTTTTGTTTACCAACTTCTCAGCAAATAATGATATCATAAAAAATTCAAAGACAGTTTTTTTAAATTTTTGTTTTTGTGGTCTTTCAGTAAATCTTTTGTTACTTTTAAAAATTTGATTGCCTGACTTGCAGAAGTATGCAGATTTATAGACTTTTAAATTATCTGTAAATTTTCAAATTGATTCACAGAACCGCTTTTCTCCAAAACAAACCAATTAAAGGAACAAATTGTTATGTTCCTATATACATTTCGTAGTCGTCATCAAAATGAATTAAAAACAACAATTTTCATCAACTTTTTTCACAGTTTCGCATTGGTTAGATATTTTTTGGTTTGAAATGAAATAAAAAGAACATTTTTCAAAAAAAAAAAAAAAAATATAAAAACAAAATACATATTAAGTTTTTTTATGATAAATTTTCAATTTTTTTTATTTTTTTTTGGAAAAAGTTACTTTTTAATTCATTTCAAATCGAACAAAAAATATCTAACCAATCAATTTTAATCAAGTTGTTTTATTGAATAGTTTTTGAGAAACTAAATTTTAGATTCAATTTTTTTCGAATTTTGTTTTTAAAGTTTTTCTAAGTTTTTGAGAAATAAAAAAAAAAAAACAGTAGGTAGGTTCTTTTATCCCAAAAACACTTTTTAATTCCTAGATTATTAAAAGCAGGATTATTGCTAGATACATATTTTGTTTTTGAGGTTTAAGAAAATATGCGTAAGGGGTGACCTTATAAATCTTTATCTACTTTAATTTAAAGTCATAAAAATGAATAGGTACCTATACCTTCTTAGTATACCTCCTTTAATAGAATTCTTGAATTAAACATTTATTTTTATTTCAAAATTACCAAATATGTAGTACCTACCTATTCAAAAAAAATGAAAGAGCATCTGTCATGAATCTCTTTTAAAATGATATTCCATATCCAAATGATGTCCTTATTTCCAAATCTTAGAAAAAAAATTACAAAAGGAATATCTTATCAGAATAATTCCATCAATCAAATAAATGAAACTGGTTCCGTTGACCCATGGCACTTAGAAAACTAGTTGGAAACCCTTTTTTGCCACTTATGTGCCATGTATCGCCCAAACAAAAAAAATTATTTTGAATGAATCAGAAATATTAAAAGATAGTGTCCTGATGTCCAACCCCTGACATTATCCAGCTACACCTCAAAACTGTTGATAAAAATCCAACATAACACAGATTAACCAGTTTTAGCATCTAAAAACAGTAAAATAATCAAATGTTTTTATTTCTGTTTTTTTTCGAAGGGTCCTTTAAGGACTTCAGATAAATATGTGTACGAGTATACCTCTACGAATAGATGGATACAACTTTGAGGTATGTTTATGTAAATTAACCAATGATTGAATTTGCATATGAAACCAGTTCATTTCATGAATCTAAAGTAGACATAACATTTTTTCCTTGGTTGGGTAGGTATGAAGCTAGTAATGAGCAAAAGGATAACAAAAGACACACGTTAATTTCATTCACCTTAATTTTTCATTTCTTATAAGAACTTATATAGCCAGTATAGTACACACAGAAATTCCAAGCATCAGTCAGCTGCGTGGCTGGAAAGACTGAGTGAGCAAGCACTGAGCAAATTAAAATATACACAAAATAAAAAAAAAAGCCCAGCATGTTGCTCGTTTACGTGAACTAATAGTTGACACGTGAACAAGAAGCGTGCCTTAGAATATGGTTTATGTCTCATAAGAGATCCTTACGACCACACCCCGAGCGACGACAACGAACGAAAAACGAATAAATCTCTCGCTCCAGTGGGTTGCAAAAAGGGTTCCTTCTTTTATTCATACAAAAAATTTATTCGATCTTCGTTAGATGCCAGAAACGTTATACATACATACCTGTTATCCCAACTGGAAATTTGATCGGTTATTTTTTTTTCTTCAGTTTTTTTTTGTAACAATAGCAGGATCAAAGGAAGTAGGGTCGTTATTTTATTTCTAATGCATACATACCTACATGCGCACGCGTACATTCGAATATAGCATAGTTGAGGTGTTTGCCACGCGATTGTCACACTTAGCAAGCAAGCAAAAACACACCAATAAGAATAAGGGTTTACTATTTTCTGATATGGTTCAGGGGTTATGGATATAAACATCTGCGAAATGAAAAACAAAAAAAGTTGGTCTTCTATAGAAATACAAGAACTCTAGAGGGACTTAATCTACAAGGATAACACAAAATCACAGTTGATGTGATCTGTCAATGGAAAACTGCATTCTGCCTTCTCAATTCAAGGAAAATTTTGCCAGCGCTGTAGTAAAGTTTTTTTTTTGTTTTGCAACTATTAAAAATCCTGACCTCATTGACATTTTTTAGTTAAAGTTAAGTTCAAAATTTTATTGCTTATGTGAAACAGCACGTAGAAGAAAGTACTCCAACCATTATGATTTACGAAAATATTCTATCAAACCTGTCCTTGTTTTAGAAAAACGAAAAGAACGAAGAAAATGGGGAATCCGCCAGAGTTTCGAAGGATAAAGTTTCGAAAAACCGAAGTATCAAAATGACAAAGTTTCGAAAAACGAAGTTTCGAAAGGAGAAAGTTTCGAAATGTCAATGTTTCGCAAGAAAAAGTTTCGAAGCACAAAGTTTCAAAAAAAAAATCCCGAAATCCTCGGAACTTCATTGTTCCTTGACCGATTTCCATGAATTTCACACCAGGTACAGAATACAGAATAAAAATAAAAAAAAAATATTTCCAATAGGGTGTTTCAAAAAAAATGTCAACTTCGTTGTTCCTTGAGAAATTTCAATGGAATTGACACATATGATACAGACTATTTTTAAAACAGGGTGTTCCAACATTTTTTTAAGAAATCATTGGCATTTGTACGGTGATTTTAAAGAACTCGAGTGAGGAAGTTCTCAGGTTCAAATCTTAGCAAAACCAAAAATAATTAGAAATTAAAATAAGATTCTATAAATTTCTGAATAATAAAAAGCACCTGCAAAACCTTCCAAATGTGAAAATATTTTTTTCATTTTTAATTCTGTATTAGTTATAACTTGTATCAATTTGGTTGAAATCGCTCAAGGAATAACGAGGTTTCAAACTTGACATATTTTCGGAAAACCCCGTTTTGAAAATATTTTTTTTATTTTTATTTTGTATCAGGTATCACTTGTGTTAATTTTATTGAAATTTCTCAAGGAGAAATTTTTTTTGGAACACCCTATTGGAAATATTTGTTTTCGAAACTTTTTCCTTCTAAACTTTCTTTTGATAAACTTTGACATTTGGAAACTTTCTCCTTCCGAAACTTCGTTTTTCGAAATTTAATCTTTTGAAACTATATCTTTTTGAAACTTTGTCATTTCGAAACTTTGGCCTTTCAAAACTTTGCTTTCGAAACTTCGTTTCACTATTTCAAATGTTAAACACCGAGATTCCTGAATGAAAATGCAGTTTCTTACCATCATAATGAACTAAAAAAAAACAAAGAATCGGTGAGTTCAATAGTGATTCACTTTGAACCTAGGTTTCAGTAAAGTTTGAAAATGAACACTTTTAAAAGCATCTAAGTGTCTAAAAAGTCCCCAGATACAAGACCAGCTAGAAAACTATTAGTATGATTACTAGATTGCAGACCCGAAACAGAAGGCTGATCTCTTTGCTGAATATCTTTTGAATGTTTTTAAACTACGAGTATTCCCAGCAAACAGTACCGATCTTTTGCAGTTTATAGATTGTTGATAGAAACGACAAGTGTGAAATTCCATTCGTTACGCTCAAAGAAATAAGAAAGCATGCTTTGGCATAATTTCTCTAACAAATAACTCCTCAGATTGAGAAAAAAAAATACCTATAATAGCCTGCACAGAACTAAAATTTTTAATAAATGCATTTCTTAAACTTAGATTGTGCCATGTCCTGAAGCCAAATATAGAAAAGTTACATCTTACAGATCATTGCCAATTAGGGCAACATTTTCCAAGAAACTGCTCCTGAAAACTTAGCAAAATAATATAAAAAGAAGATAAATAATACCGAACCATCCTTAGTTTTTATTTCGAAACAATTTAATAATAATTTCATGATTGATCAAGAGCCTGTTTGGATTGGAAAATTGAGTCCAGACTCGGGAGTCTCATCGTGTCTCATATGATGCGCCTCAAAACACACAGGAACAACAAAAACTTCAATGCTTTGCACCTTGTGACAACAAGAAATTAGTCTCATGATAGCCAGGTGTTTATATTTTGTTTATTTCTCTAGACATCCCTGATCCTCCACTTCTCCTGTCTAGAAACTACGGTGAGACCAGTTTCAATCTTTCCAATCTAACCAGCTATTGTGAAAAGGAAGAAAAACAAGAAGTATTCCCTCATTTATTCTTAGATGTTGCTCAAAGCCTTTGATTACGTTTGGCACTTGGAACTTGAGTTCAAATTGGGTAGGAACCTTCCCAAGTTATATCTTCTTATTGTAGGAAAAGCAGTGCAGTGTAGTGTTAGGCGTGACAAGAGACGTCAACATCGGATAAATGAGCCCCCCCCCCCCAGAACAGGCTAAGGAAAAAGAAGCAGCTTCAAGGTGCGACAGCAACTCCATCTATACGATAACCAAAAGCAATTGGTCGGAAATAAATCCCAAAATCATTATCTATTCAAGGATTTAGATGGTACTCTGCTGGTAACAGATAAGGATCAGCTCAGAAGATGGAAGGAACAGTTTGCCACCGTACTTAACCATCTAGGATCAAATGCGCAATTCGCAGCAACGAGTTCTCGTATTCTCACTTTCCCATCCAGGTTAGTCGAGATAGCATCAACAATCAAATCCATACAACAAAGAGCTCCATCGTTAAAGCAAGTGGCATCAGAGGACACACGGCTGGCGCACAGTGCTCCGTTTGTTTAATTTTGGCGACAAAAATCATTTCCCACGCCAATTCTAAATTAATGAAATTCGATACAGTTGATGATTTGGCGATGTTGAATTCAGTGGTACTGTCTATTTTTTTCTACTTCAAACAGGGGCTTCACAATAAAGATCAGAAGATGGTCCCAAATTTCAAAATTTTAAATAAAGTACTGTCGAAATCAGAAACTGAGCGAAGTTTGTATTTGAAATGTCCTTAAATATGGACTGGAATGTACATATACTTCCATATAAAAATCACTTCAATACTGATTTGTACCAAATTTAAAAAAGATGCTCCAAAATGTTCAGAAATTTTCCCAAGGGATTAGAACTAATTTAGTGCTTATTTTTACAATTTATTTTGGATAAGAAATAATTTTTTGACCTTATCTGATCGAATCTGAACAAATCCAAATCCAAAATGTTCAGAAATGTTTCCAAGGGATTAGAACTAATTTTAGTGCTTATTTTTACAATTTATTTTGCATAAGAAATACTTTTTTGACCTTATCTGATCGAATCTGAACAAAATTTTACAAATTTGAGGGCTGGAAGTCAAATTTTTGGTCAACTGCTCAAAAGCTGAAAAAAAAATAAAAATAATAGTTTTAATAATGTTGATATTTTTCTGGTTTGCATTATTTTAATCTGACATACGGCCTAGAATTTTCATACTTGACAGTTGGAAAAAATCGTTTAATTTCCATAATTGTTTGTTATTTAAATTTCTTCGTAAATAATGTCAGTTTTTTTTTTTGTTTCATAGTCTGATGTCAGATTTAAATAATAAAACCAGAAAAAAACATTAGATATTAAAACATTTACTTTAAATTATTTTTGATTTGTTTCAGGGTTTGAGTAGTTGACTTTTGTTTGGATTCGCTACTTCTAGTCGTCAAATTTGTCAAATATTATTCAGATTCAATCAGATAAGGTCTGAAAATAATTTCAAATACAAAAATTTTTAAAAATAAGCACTTAAATTAGTTTTAATTCCTTGGGAACATTTCTGAACATTTTGGACCATCTGTTTTAAATTTGGTACAAATCAATATTGAAGTGATTTTTGTATAGAAGTATACACTCCAACGCATATTTTAAGACATTTCAAATTAAAAAAAACTTCACTCAGTTTCTGACTTCGACAATACTTATTTGAAATTTGGGACCAAATGGACCCCAAAAAGTACACATACTACTTGGTTCCGATTTACCAAGTGTCTCTTCTGTCTGAAGATTTCGACTGGATATAAAAAAAATCGACTATTTACGAGTATGCAGTCTGAGACATTAGGCACGTCGCACCAAATAAAATCTCTGAGCGCTCAGACATTTTCTAAGTGGGACAAAAAATATCACCTGAGCACTAAGATTTTTTAAGAATTACTGAGACGAATTTTTTTTGGATTCATTGCTCAAAGTTCTTTCTTTGCTAAAACATTTGACAGCCAAACTGCAATTTCTCGATGATGTGCAGAACTAAAATCCATAAGAAAAAACACGAAATAAAGGTGGAGTGTTATTAAAAATGAAAACAAATTGAATTTGTTATTATTTTGCAATCATTTGATAAAGTTTTTCGCCTTAACATTTAAATATTTTAAGCAAAGTTGAAATTTTGTTTCCAAAATTTCAGTACGAGAATTTTCACACATTGCACATGGTTTTCATTTTATTCGACGGAGAATCTTGTTCCAGCAAAGTATTCCGCTTCCGTCAACTTGACATTGAGCGCACAGTGAGATTTTAGTTCGTGAGAGTCACATCAAAATCGAATAAGGTATTCTACTAGCTCTTGTTTTTTTTACTAGTACTCACAGATTTTTTGGAAATTTTCCTGCAGTCACCACTGCATACGAAAAATCATTGGTTCCTGATTTAATTTAAATTCTTGCTTCATTTTGATGTCACAACAATTTCGGGTCCCATTTCTTTTTATTCTGGTTTTAAATAAAGGGTTTTTCAACAGGGACGCTACAAAAGTAGAGCAACAGGGACAGCAAACGACGCCATATTTCTAGCCGCTCCTTTGACATTTCTCCTCAGTAAGGTTTGCCATTTCATGATGGAAAGACATACGAGCCAACAACGAGTCGAAATTATTAAAGTTTACTACCGAAATTCGGAGTCAGTGGCCTCAACGTTAAGAGCGCTACGTCCAATTTGTGGTCGTCATAATCGTCCTAGCAGATCAACAATTGCGCTAGTGGACAAATTTGAATCCACAGGCACAGTACAAAATGTTCCCGTGCCAGTGAGACAAAGAAGTGTCCGTAGTGTCGAGAATATTGCTGCCGCTGAGGCTTCAGTTGCAGAAAGCCCAAATGTGTATCTCACACGTTGTTCTCAAGTGTTGGGCATCTCTGTGACGTCGTTGTGGCGAATTTAGCGAAAAGATCTTGGCCTACATCCTTACAAGATTAAATTTACGCAAGAACTGAAGCCGCTTGACCACCAGAAGCGTCGTATGTTCCTGAATTGGGCTGAGCAACGACTTGAAAATGATTCGGATTTTCATCGAAAAATCATCTTCAGCGATGAGGCTCATTTCTGGCTGAATGGCTTCGTCAATAAACAAAATATGTGGTATTGGTCAGGCAGCAATCCACACGTACTCTATGAGTCATCATTGCATCTCGAAAAAATTACGGTTTGGTGAGGTTTATGGGCCGGCGGCGTCATTGGGCCGTACTTCTTCCGTAATGATCAAGACCGGCACGTTACTGTGAATGGGGATCGCTACCGTTCAATGATAACCGAATATTTTTGGCCCCAATTGGATGATATGGACTTGGAGGATATGTGGTTTCAACAAGATGGCCGGCGCCACAAGCCACACAGCGAATGTCACAATCAATTTATTGGGAACCAAGTTTGGAGAACGTGTTATCTCACGAAATGGTCCAGTCGCTTGGCCGCCTCGGTCGTGCGATTTGACGCCGTTAGACAATTTCCTGTGAGGCTACGTCTAGTCTATGGTCTATGCCAACAAGCCAGTGACGATTGATGAACTTCGTACAAAAATCGAACTTGAAATTGCAGCAGTATCGGCCGATTTATGCCTGAAAACCGTCGAAAATTGGGTTCAGCGTTTGGACCTCTGCAAGCGTGCCCGTGGTGGCCATGCAAAAGAAATCGAGTTCCATAGATAATGGCGTACTTTCACAGGAATAAAGAATTTCATTGATATCCAAAACCGTTTTTGTTTTATTTAAACAAAATTTTGTAGCGCTCTTATTGAAAAACACGATATATATCTGTCGACATTGCTTCGATGATCTTTCTAGCGACTCTCTCTCTCTCTGATGCTTGGTGAAATTCACATGTGTGTCATTTGAAATGTTGATTGTTGTTTTTATGTTTGTTTTTTTTTTCTATTTTACTTTTGTAAATATTCCAATTTCGATTCGAATGTCAATCTGTTGCAGCAGAATATTTGAAAAAGGATGCACATGCAATGCAAATGCACCCAATTCACCTCTCTCTCTTTCTGCATATAGAGAGAAAGTCAACTAACTGTCATTCAGTTGAAGTTGAATCAAACAGGATTCTCCTTTATTACTTTTTTTTTCTTTCCTGTTCATCTTTTGATAAATCGCATGCTGGCTTGGTTGCAGATGCTGATGAGGATGACTGTCGTTCATGTGCATGTGAGTGTAGGTATATATATTTGTATGAAAGGATTCGCATTGAATTCAAAGGATGCTGATGCTGATAGTGCGGTGCGAACACCGCTAACAGTGTCTAATCAAATCAGCCAGGCAAACGCAATGTGCGGCAGGCCGGAGGAGGCCGGAAGGGTAGATCGTATCGAAATTGGCTTCCCGTGCTCGCGCAAATTACGACGTATACCTATGTTGTGTGTGTGTGTATCACATCCTGAGAAGAAGGGTTTTTTTTGTTTTTAAATGTTCGTCCTTAAAACAAATTTGAAAAAAAAAAATTATATAGAAACTTTCAATGTTGTTGCAAGGATTTTCTTCCACTATGGGATTTACACGTATAAATGTTGGCATATAGTTTACTTTGTGCAATGATGCTCTGTTTTTGAATTCAGGAAGGGGATGCAACGGCGGCGCTTAGCGGCACAGCGGTATAGTAACTGGTGAGGTGAAAAGTCCTTATTTCTGTTGCTTCATCAATATACGAATTTAGTATTGTATATCTACACCTACCCATCAATGATGTTACGTAACGTGTGCATTGATTTGATTTTCGTGTTAGAAAATAATCCCCGCGTATCAAATTGAAATTACGAAAGAGTTTTCTAAAAACGATAGAGCTGCTTTCAAATAGTAGTACCTAGGAAGAGTAGATACTCTTTATGCCCACAAAATGACAGAGGGAGTGTAACATGCATTTCCATTTTATTTAGACTGTTAACTGGATTAAAAAAAAAAAATAGATATAGATTGATAGAAATAATAAAAAGAGTGTTGCCTTGGAATCATTTGGCAAAAGGGTTGCTTTGCTACTGTTGTGATTGCGATATCGCATTTATATTTGATGGTTATTTTGAATTCGTCAAGGGTGAATGCATTTAGCTATTTCACATTTGCATTTCCATTTGGATTTTAAAGATAGCAACTAAGCCGAACAAATGAGTCGCTCGCTGTGTGGTGCACTGTGTGTTGGGCATTAGTTAAGAGATAATAAAATATCAACTCAAATGTATGGGGTTGTTGCTATAGGTTCATTCTGAGAGCTATGTATGGATATTAATACTCAACCAAATTCATAATAATTGGACATGTTAAAGCACTCTCACATACTGGAAGCAATCCTTCGAGAGCAATTAGTTTAGATTTTTATTGAAATTAATAGCTAAGGAGACTTACATAGGACTTTTGGAATTTTTACTTGTATTTAAAATACTTGCTAGCGTATCCTATATACTATACACATTTGCACCATTACACCTAAATTTAAGCAGAGAAAATACTAAGATGCTAACTAAAATCAAACAGATAAACCCAGGATGTCAATATTTTAGACGAAAGTCCCTTTCGTTTAAAATTGATGTCAACTTCTTCGTTCTCAAATTCTTTCAATAGTCATGATTTTTCCGGAAATTTTCAACAAATATTGATCCGGTGTGGTACCAAACTATTTCGCTTCTTCGTACAGCTACTTGGTTGATATATATTTGTTGTCCAGTGGATTCTGGCGTAGTCCAGTGAAGGACTATTTTTTCAAAAAGCTTAATCTTCTCCATTGATGAAGGTAAGGGTGTTTCGATTGGGGGGGGGGGGTTCAACCTCATTCAGAATTTTGGTTAGGGGGGCAACCTCATTCAAAAATAGGTTTGCTATATAAATCTGTCTTTAAAGTGCTTTCAAAAGAAGATTAATTTAATAAATATATTGTGATTAGGGGTGCAAGTGTCCCTATCTGCGCTCCTCATTTGTGTATGGCCTTGGCTGTAGGTGATATTGTACCTTAACTAGATTAGAAAGGCTTAGGTTAGAACGGGTCATCAGTTGAGCTATTTGTAAAAAAGCAGCATAGTCATCTTACTTAATCCATTTCACCGCCTAAGTAAAGTGAATGAACCAAATGCAGCGAAAAGTTGGAGTTCTTCAACATCAAGTCGTCGTATTTATTGAATTTCAGTTTGTTGGAAAAGTTGATTCCCGCAAGTACTTTCTACAAGATTTGACTGCTAAGTTGTTCTTCTTCGGAAACTTGACTTTCATGATAACATAACAATTTAGAAATAGCTTTCTTCTATTTTTGGTCACTGAAAATCGTAAGCAGATGACTTTGAGATAATATTCCCACAATATTTAATGCACCCCAACACTTTTCTTTCAGCAAATTTTTTGGTGAACAAGAGGTGGCGTATGTGATAAAGTCATCTGTGTAAGACCTGGCCTTTATTCTTGGTATGTTGGCTGATTGATGTGTATAGTGAACAACAGGAGTTCAAGTTGTAATCAATATGGAACACCAACTAACTTATTCCTACAAAATTCTTAAAGTTAGACAATTTGTAATTATTCTTACTAATTGATTGGGAAGTCCAAGTTCTGAAAGGTTGAATACTGCTTACTTATCCGGCTTCCAATTCATGAACATGAAGTGTCGAAGCCTAGAACATGGCAGGCCTTCCATCCTCTACGATTCGAATAAACCTGCTTCTAGTCATCTGGACCAAGCTTTCTAGCATCCACGATATGGTTTGGCCTTCAAATCGGATTCTAGGATCATGAACTTAGTGGCTTGGATAGTGGCTGGTCTAATTTGTATTGGACGTGTTTTGATTTTCTGAACTACATAGATGCTGAAACAACTGATAGAATTCGTGGTTGTTTCTTCTCATAAATTCGCCCCCTTCACACACAGGACAAAATATCAGTTGAAGAACTTTCTTCTCGAAGAAGCCCAGAAACAATTCTCTCTTTCTGCTAATCAAAAGTTACATCTGAGACTCCACCTACACCCATAATCCCCTTTCCCCATATACTTCCCTTCGCCTAACGGCTTTTCTAAATAACGGGTTCCCACCATTTTTGCTTACACAGCAAAACGTGTCACCCATGGACACACCCCCTTTTTCCCTCTCACCAACAAGCACATAAACTAAATAGTCATATTTCAGTTATTCAAATGAAATATGACTATTTCAATAACAAGGTGCATTCTTTTCCCACGGGAGCACTTCGCGACCGTGGCTACCTGTTGAATAATTCAATTAGAACAAGTTAGTCTTTAATCCACCAAGCTACTGAGAAGTGCAGCCTCGCTAAGGACAGCGGCTTCTCTTTAGCAAATAAAAAGATATCAAGAATTAATAAATAAGAATGAAAAATGTTGATAAATAAAATATAAATAAAATAAAGAAAAATAAAATAAAGAAAAATAAAATAAAGAAAAAAAAAAGAAAGAAAAAAAAAACTTTTGTTTTTTTTTATTTAGAACCGCGGCAACGAAACCATAAATGGCGCAGTCGATAAAAGTAAAAGCAAAAACAGTGCGAATAAGTACAAATTTTGTTTAAAAAACAGTGCGAATAAGTACAAATTTTGTTTAAAAAACAGTGCGAATAAGTACAAATTTTGTTTAAAAAACAGTGCGAATAAGTACAAATTTTGTTTAAAAAACAGTGCGAATAAGTACAAATTTTGTTTAAAAAACAGTGCGAATAAGTACAAATTTTGTTTAAAAAACAGTGCGAATAAGTACAAATTTTGTTTAAAAAACAGTGCGAATAAGTACAAATTTTGTTTAAAAAAAAAAAAACAGTGCGAATAAGTACAAATTTTGTTTAAAAAACAGTGCGAATAAGTACAAATTTTGTTTAAAAAAAAAAACAGTGCGAATAAGTACAAATTTTGTTTAAAAAAACAAGTACAAATTTTGTTTAAAGAAAACAAGTGCGAACAAGCACAGTGAAAAAAAAATAAATACACTTTTTTATCAAAAAAAAAAAAAAAACAAGATGCCGCATACACGTTCTTCAACAGAAGCAGCAGCAGCAGCAGCAGCCGCAGCCGCAGCCGCAGCAGCATCAACAGCACCAACACCATCAAATTTAGGAGTAAGCCATAATAGTAATCCCTTAACTTTAAGTCTTGATCCAATTAAATATCTTAACGGGTTACCTACATTCAATGGTAACTACGAAAATTTAAACAATTTCATAGATTTATTAGACAGGGCTTATCCCTCATTAAGTAGGTTTGAATCAAGTGTTCAACTTATATTTTTGGATATCATTAAAAGTAAATTAATAGGAAAAGCTAGAGAAGCAATAGAAATTAATAATAATGCCTCCACCTGGGAGGAAATCAAGAAAGTCCTTTATCAATACTTTGGTGACAGGAAGTCAATAGAACAGTTGTATGACGACCTACGAGGTCTTAAGTTTTATGACAGCTGCCAAAACTTTTATGACAGAATCAAGGTATCCCTCAGGAGACTAAATTCTAAAACAAACCTTGACAAATCCTTACTCTCTTCTTTAGAAATAAAGAAAAATTGTGAAATGTCACTTAGACTTTTCACAAGCAAAATACCAGAACCAATGAAGGGTATACTCATATGTAGACAACCCAAAACATTGGAGGAAGCCATGGATATTCTTCATGACGCTGGTTATGCATACACTAAATTTAATACCAATCAACAGAATAGAAACAGTGACAATAATTATAATAGAAATAATAATCATAATAATAACCACAATTATAATCACAATAATAATCACAGAAATAATAATCATAATAATAACCACAATAATAATCACAATAATAATCAGAATCATAACAATGGGTCTGGACAGAGCAGAAATTCTAATTCTGGCCAATCCCGATATAATAATAACCATAACCCTTTTAATCAAAATAATGGATCGGGACAATACAGAAACTATAATTCTGGACAGTTCCAAAATTACAATAATAACAACCCTAGTAATAATAACTCTGGAAACTGGAGAAATTCTTCAGGCCAGTCCAGAAATTATTATAATAACAATAACTACAACAATAATAATAATAACCCTGAGCTAATGGACACCTTGTCCATATCTCATCAACGACAGGTGAATACCCTTAATGACGTTAAGGAGGATTTTCGGGAAGACAGCCCAGGGGCAGACTTCCCTATATAATAATTAAAACAAAAAATAACAAATATAAGTTAAGAATACTCATTGACACGGGGTCAGAAACGAGTATTCTTAATCCGGGGTTATGCCACCCGAAATGGCGCACAAAATTAACAAAACCAATACAAATAAAAACAGCAGGTACACCTATCTTTGCATTCAGTAAAGTGAAAATTCCTCTGTTCGAAGAATTTGGGATGGGTGATAAAACCGCAGAATTCTTAGAACATAAATTTCACGATACTTATGATGGATTAATAGGCAACAATATACTGCTCCCAGTTAAAGCTATAATAAATTTAGACAAAAAAGTAATGTATGTAAATGATAAAGAAATTCCAATCTACTTCAATGAATATGAAGAAGAAAAAATGGAAACCCCACTTGTTAAATTAGAAGAGTATGAAAACCAAATTCCGAAATTGGAAATATATCATACGGAAACGAGTAAAGCCCCGATTTCTGATCAAATCAGAATCAAACATTTAAATATCGAAGAAGTAAATTCAATTACTAAATTAATTTCAAATTATTCTGATATTTTTTACCAAAAAGGAAGCGATTTAACCTTCACAAATGCGATTAAGCATACAATTAGAACGGTTAACGACATTCCTATTTATACAAAAAATTATAGATACCCCCAAATACATAAAACTGAAGTATCCAAACAGATACAAGAAATGCTCGACCAAGGTATTATACGCTCTAGCAATTCTCCATACAATTCTCCAATATGGATTGTTCCCAAGAAGTTAGACGCTTCTGGTGAACAGAAATGGAGGATAGTTATTGATTATCGGAGACTAAATGAGGTCTCAATAGATGACAAGTTTCCTATTCCGAATATGGACGACATATTCGACAAACTAGGAAAATCTATGTATTTTACGACACTCGATCTAGCCAAAGGCTTCCATCAGATCGAGATAGCAGATGAAGATGTTAGAAAAACTGCTTTTTCAACCGATATGGGTCATTTTGAATTCGTTCGTATGCCATTCGGATTGAAAAATGCGCCTGCTACCTTCCAAAGACTGATGAACTCTGTTCTATCAGACTTTATTGGAAGGATTTGTCTAGTATACTTAGATGACATCATCGTCTTCTCAACATCATTAGAAGAGCATATAGTTTCGTTAAAGAAAATATTCCAAAGATTAAGAGAGGTTAATCTTAAAGTTCAACTCGATAAAACAGAGTTTCTAAAGAAAGAGACTGAATTTTTGGGTCACATCGTTACGACCGAGGGTATAAAACCGAACCCGAACAAAATCTCTGCTATTCAAGAGTACAAAATACCAACGACAACAAAACAAATCAGGGCATTCTTGGGAATCACCGGATACTACCGGAAGTTCATAAAAGACTACGGCAAAGTAACAAAACCAATGACTGCATTCCTAAAAAAGGGTGCAAAAATTAATGTGAACGACCCAGAATACGTTGAAAGTTTTGAAAACCTTAAAATTTTAATTACTTCCCACCCAATCCTTAAATATCCAGATTTTGAAAAGAAATTCACTGTGACAACAGATGCATCAAACTATGCCATCGGTGGTGTATTAAGTCAAGAAAGTCACCCCATCTGTTTTTACAGTCGAACGTTGAACCAACATGAGACGAAGTATTCTACAATTGAAAAAGAGCTTCTTGCTATTGTTGATTCAACAAAATATTTCAGACCCTACTTATATGGTAGGAAATTCACAATTAGAACCGACCATCGACCCCTTGTTTGGCTGAGTTCATTAAAAGAACCAAATGCCAAACTACAAAGATGGAAGATAAAATTGGAAGAATTTAACTTTGAAATCGAATATATAAAGGGCAAAGACAATCAAGTTGCCGATGGACTTTCAAGAATGGAAGTTTATCTTACCGAAAACGAAATAAATCCTGATGTTAATAGAACTGAAGCGAATTCAGATGAAGAATCTATGATAGCCACTATTCACAGTGCAAATGAAGATAGTAGCGATCATATTCCGATTGTGGAAACACCTATTAATATCTATAAAACACAGATAATTTTAAACACCACAGAAAATTTAAATAACCACAAAGTATACTATCCTTTTAAAAAGAAAAGAATAGTTATAGAAATGAAAAATTTTAACGAAAAATTAATATTAGACATAATGAAAAGATTCATTCCTCCTAAAGGAATTGTTGGTATCTTTTCAAGAGATGACCACCTATTTGCACAATTCCAGGAAGTGTACTTAAAATATTTTAGTAAAAACAAATTGTTGAAATTTATCAAATGTAGTAAATTTTTAGGTGATCTCGAAGATGAAGAAAAAGAACTTTTAGTAATTTCTCAATCACATATTTCATTAAACCATAGAGGCATTAATGAAACTTATATGGAAATAAAAGATGTTTACTACTGTCCAAATCTCAAAGACAAAATTCAGAAATTTATTAATAATTGCGAAATTTGTAATTCTGCAAAATACGAAAGAAATCCTCATAAAGTTCCTTTAAAATTAACTGAAACACCTACCAAGCCAAATCAGATCATACATATTGATATTTGGTATGCGAATATCAATCTGATGTACGTTACAATGATAGACAAATTTTCTAAATTTGTAACAGTTCACGAAATAAAACACAGAACATGGCCAAAATTACTAAATACATTAAAATATAGATTTGCTAACAATGGTATCCCTGAAAGAATAATAACCGATGGTGAAACAGGATTCTCATCAATAGTAATTAAAGAATACCTCAAAGAAAATAACGTTGACTTACATATTACGACACCTTACCATAAAACAGGAAATTCGGATATCGAAAGATTCCATTCGACTCTTAACGAGCACATTAGAACATTTAATGCCGACAGTGAAAATAAGGATACTTTACGCAATAAAGTATTTAAAGCGGTTACAATCTACAATAAAACAATTCACTCTACGACAAAAAGAAGACCTATCGAATTTACTAACGGAACAATAACAAATCTAGAATACCCTAAAATTGTAGAGACTGTTAACAACAATAAGGAACGTTACATTAACAAATATAACAAAAACAAAACAGACATAGACCTTACAGAAAATAATCACTCCTATCTAAAAACTAGAACTCATAATAAACTTAAACCAACACATATTAAATCTAATCCCACAGTTTTAGACAAAGATCATGTTACAGACGCAAGAGGAAATAAACATTACAAAACTCAAGTCAAGCGAAATTATAAATTTGAACAAACCTCCTAATTTATATTTTTCAGGCAAGGCTTATTATTCTCCTGATAATCCGAATGATGACATTAGCAACAGGACAAAGATTGACTTTACAAAACGTTAACAACGGAAACGGATTCATTATAATTAGAGAACAAAATTTAAATATTATTACAAATTACACAAAATTATTACACAACGTTAATATAACAACATGGACAGAAAATCTTGATATTTTAGAATATAACATAAATGAATTAAATGATAATGAGGAATTTCTAGCTATAAAACATAATTTTAACAGCTTAGTCTCAGAAATAGAGAATACCATAGGACATCGTGATCATAAATCAAGAAGAGGGTTAATTGACATATTAGGAAAAGGATTGAAATATTTAGCCGGTACAATGGACCACGATGATGAACTAGAAATCAAACAGAGTCTAGAAATTAACACAAAGAACAACAAAAATTTGATAGACGGACTAAACGACCAAATAAGGGTTAATGACAACTTTAACGAAATAACAAACAATATTACTAAACAAATAAATAAACAACAACATGACATTAAGAAACAATTTGATAACTTAGGGAATGCAATAAAAGAAGAGCATATTAGAATACAAAGGATGCAACATGCATTTCAGATTAATTACGATATAGAGCTACTAAGAAATCAAGTAAGGAAAGTAAAAGAAAATTTAATGCTTAGCCAGCTAGGAGTTCTCAGTACAGATTTACTATCACCAAAGGAAATTGCAAAATTCAATATAACACTTGTTAAAATACCAAATATTAAAAGTTCCGCTATAATTCACGAAGATCAAATTATATTCATATTACTTATACCAAATTATTCACAAGAAAATTTTTATAAAATAATTGTTGAGCCTATTCCAAACAAAAATTATTTAGAAATTGTAACATCAAATAATAATTTCATTACAAATGGAAATTTAATGTATTATAATATAGATAATGGATCAAAAATGAAGGATCTAAAAATTGTTAACGACACATGTGTGTCAAATATTTTAAAAGAAAACGCTGAATGCGAATTTATAGAAAATAAAAAAGTAGAAATTAAACAAATAACAAATAATATTGTTATTACAAAAAATTTAAAAACTACTGAAATTTTTCATAATTGTCACAATTATAGCATAAATTTAATCGGGAACAATATAATTAGATTTGAAAATTGTAAAATAAAAATTAATAATGTAGAATATAAAAATTTTATATATTATGATAATTTTATAATCCCGAATTTTAAAAACATAACAATAAAAAATATTGTAATGAATTATTCAACAGAAGAACTTCAAGTAAAACATTTAGAAAATCGTAAACTCATAGAAGAAATTAAAAATTCAAATATCGCGAATATTTCCATAAACATTGGGACAATGTTAATTACTTTCATTTTAATAGTACTTATTTTTAAAATTATTTTCAAAAAGAAAAATAAAATAATTCAAATTTCTATGAACAAAAATGATTCTTCGGAGCAGAATCTTAAGGGGGGAGGAGTTACATCTGAGACTCCACCTACACCCATAATCCCCTTTCCCCATATACTTCCCTTCGCCTAACGGCTTTTCTAAATAACGGGTTCCCACCATTTTTGCTTACACAGCAAAACGTGTCACCCATGGACACACCCCCTTTTTCCCTCTCACCAACAAGCACATAAACTAAATAGTCATATTTCAGTTATTCAAATGAAATATGACTATTTCAATAACAAGGTGCATTCTTTTCCCACGGGAGCACTTCGCGACCGTGGCTACCTGTTGAATAATTCAATTAGAACAAGTTAGTCTTTAATCCACCAAGCTACTGAGAAGTGCAGCCTCGCTAAGGACAGCGGCTTCTCTTTAGCAAATAAAAAGATATCAAGAATTAATAAATAAGAATGAAAAATGTTGATAAATAAAATATAAATAAAATAAAGAAAAATAAAATAAAGAAAAATAAAATAAAGAAAAAAAAAAAGAAAGAAAAAAAAAACTTTTGTTTTTTTTTATTTAGAACCGCGGCAACGAAACCATAAATCAAATACAAGTCAAATCTGAAATATAAGTATCTGTTTTTTTTTTTAATTATACGCATACTCCTTCTCTTTTTATGAACTCCCACAAGAAGTGACGCATTCTCCCAGCAAGATTGTCATCCCATAGGAACACTAAAAAATGATTCTTTCTATAAGAAGAAAATTAACTTCCATAAGTGGGCCATTTAAGGCTTCTAACATTTTCATAAGAATGAAGGAGTACTCTCCTAGAGTAAGAATAACTCCCGAAACAAAGTCTCACAAGCCTCTAGGAAACTCTTATGAGAGGAAAATTGTTACTTGGGAGAGCCTTAAAGCAGGACTCACAGTAAAAGTTCTCAAGTTGACTAAAACTGTATTTTTAACCAAAAAAAAAATGTTTATTAAAAACAGATAGGAATTTTTAACAAAACAAAAATAGGAAATGAATGAGAAACGACGAACAAAGTAAGACAAAAAATATTCCGTTCAGCATTCAAACATTCAGTTAGAGTTGGTTGAGAAATTGAATAAAAAGAGTGTTAATGGCTCCTTGGCGCACTATTTGTTCCAGAGCGAGATTAAAGAAATGACAGGATAGTTTTCGGAAGAGCTTTTCTCTTGTTACATCGCCTATTTTTTAATGTCACGTGACTAAAATGGATCAGTCCTGGTCCCGACGACGAATTCTTTCATATGTGGCATTGAAGCCGTTGAAGTCTTTTTCAGGATCTGTCTGAAGGTGAATAATTGGTTTTAAGTCGATGTGCCTGGCTAGAAGCCACATTGGTACTTGCCAGTTTTAATATTGTAGAACGATTAAAGATGCTCACACAGTAGGTATTATATGAGATCTTGTATTATGAAATATTCCTCGACAGTTCTTGCAGGACAAAGGATTCCATTTTTGTAGATGGGCATATGGACCAGCCTTGGGGCATGCTTACTTCTATCCAAACTTGATTAATAAGTTAATAAATGCACCCTTTCAACACCATCCTCTCCGTGTTCAGTGGTGACTAAGTTACTCGCATCTTCAATGTTTGGAGGAGCATGTGCATGCCAATTTCAATTATAGTCTTTTCATAAAAATGCTGTCAAAAATTTTTCGATGAGCAAATAGCATGCTATGGTCATCTTGTTTTGTAAAGTTTACCAATGTAACGAAACTGAATTCCCTGAAGTGGCTATGTTAGGTTTGTTTTATCATCTTCTATCGGGATCGGGCTTTGGATCTTGATTCGCTATTTACATTTAATATAAAAACAAAATAATGGGAAATTTTCAAAATTGTTTTTGTAACACGTGTTAAAAGTTAATTCAGATACTAATCCAGATCCCGATAGAAGATAATAAAAGACAGCCATTACTGAGTCTGCTCTAATTCTAAGAAGCGTACTAATAAATACTAGAGAATCTCTTGGTACATATGACATCACTCTCTGCAAAAACGGTTAAGCTCCTTTATTACTAGCTCCTTGTATTATACAGCAGCAAATTGGCTTTGGGACAATCTACGGAACTACTTCTACTGTTTCCCAGGTTTTGTAAAAAATAGTTGTTCAGACAGTTTTTGAAGATTACATCGTCAGCAAGAGAACAACAAATTTTTTTGACTTTTTAAGCTCCTATTTATTTAGAAATTTTCTCAGTTCCCGCTGAATTTTTGGAATTTCTGATTAAAGTGAAAACATCACTCAGTAACTGTTCCGTGGAAAGGTTTAAATGTGATCATGGGATCAGTGGTTGCTGATATCTCTTAAAAGAGGGTTTACACTTGTACCATGACGTCAAGAGGGTGTATGCGAAGGTGTATTGGAAGGCGTTCTTTTAAACTTTTCTCGTAGTGGTTGAACGTTTCAGCTTTCTCACTAGGAGTTGTGTTCTTCTACGTAAAGGTACTGAGTTCATTTTTTCAACATCATGGTAGTTTTTTTCAGGTGTCAGGAAGCAGGTCTGATATCCTTGTGTGTCTCTTTCCGAATTTTATTTCCTGATGGTCCTGATAGTGCAGTCGCTAGCACTCTTCATATTCCTAGTCGAAGTTCATGTTGTAGATTATTTTGTTTTAATCTCTTATATCTCCCTTAACTGGTTCTCCTGGTTCAAAATTTTCGCATCGCTGCAGCACGTTTTTGAGGTGAACAAATTTAATACACCACGGGTTCTATCTGTCAGGTGATTGGTAGCTTATGGTGGCCTCCATAGAATACCTTTATTATCTAGAGAACCGACTTCAGGGCTTTTTCTCTTCCACCCTACAAACTGCACTGAGAGGATTTCCTCCACTTGGCTGAGCATGTGATAGCTGCTCAATGCATTTTAAATGGAATCACACCAACAAAATGTCACATTTAGATTTATCCACAATTTACACGTATTCACGGGCAGGAAATTGAAGAGAGTTTTCTCTTAATGTGCTCAAATAAAATTGGCCGGTGTTTTAGGCAAGGGGGTACGAGTCGGTTCCCTAGATGGTACTCTATGGTGGCCTCTTTGCTGATATTGCCATAATGGGATCAGTGACTAATGGCGTCTATGGCAGGTATAATTATTGTACTTTGGAAAGTTTTCCACTCAGAAAGTTGACAGGGTTCTTTGTATATTATCTGAAGAAGTAATAAAGTGATAGGCCTTAGCCGCCATTTAAAAAAAATGTATTTTGAGCAGTATCTCTAAAATGATTCATCGTAGGTACCTTCAAACATTTTGTAGGAAATTCAATTTCGAAACGCTTCAGGCAAATTTAATTCATCAGTCAAGTTCAATATTTTTTTCGATAAAAATTTAACCCTTTAACAAATATTCATTTCTTTAATTTCCACTTTTATTAGCTACAAATACATTCTTAACTATTTTGCAACACCTCCACGCTCCACCTCCGAATAATTATTATTTTTACCAGAAAATCTGAAATTCTTATCAGAAATTCTGTTTCCATGATTTCCGTTGATCTGCACATCAATTAACAAGAGGAACACGGTAGCCACAAAAAGAATGAATAAAAAAGGGACCAAATACCTACCTTTCACAATAACAGCAAATTAAACTGGACACGCCAGACGGTCGATCGTCTTTGTATGGTGTGCGGTTAAATCATTTTTAAACATCAATCCTTGTTAACCTGGAATAAGTAGGTAGATACCTGGTCTTGGTCTCGTGCCAAAGCAACCGATCAACCAAAGAAGAACAAAAAAAAAAAAAAAATAACAACGTCGTTAACCTCAGTCTCAATCTTAAATCTTCATTCGTCTCTTTGACCACTCTTCAACCTTTCCACACATTTCCCTTGGATCCGAGAATGACCAACTGCGGATCTAGAAGCACAGACGGTTTGCCAATGGCACAAAATGTAGGTACACAAAGCAACAGTTATTGACCCCTAGGATCAAATGAAATCGGACGGAACTGCCCCAACCAATCTCACTTTATCTCCAGTTCCGTTGCTGTTGTTGCCCTTCTGGATGCAGGTACCCTGTAGTAGCCTGTCTGTCCTCGATTCTCCATATGGCATGTGTTTCGTTCGTGTGTCTGCTGTCCCGTATTCAAAATCTCGATCGTAGCATGTGGACTCTCCGACTCATTGTGAGACGTCCCGCAAGTCTTCGTCTTACGTCTTCTTCCTTCGTCTACCTGGAAGCTGCACTTCGATGCCCTTTTGTTCGGCGCGATCGTCTATCCTGTGTGTATGTTCAATTCAATTCAAAGATATCCTGGCAATTCTTCTGTTGTTTGATTTCGCATCTGCGAATAGTATATTCCGTGTTTGTCCTTTTTTGCTTTCTTCCTTTTTGATCGAGCTTAGCTCTGAGGTCGTTTACGTGCATTTGCATCGTGATACACATTCATACTCCTCCTGATGGTGTCATTGTACTCGGGGATAAATTTATCGATCAGCTGTTCCGCAGAGGGTTTCTTTTCTTAATTTTTTTTGTTGTTGTTCCTGCTGTCATGAGAGGTTGAAAAAAAAATCCTGTTGCTCCTGAGTTATGAAATGGTTTAAGGATTTTATTTTTCTTTTTGATTGGGGCAGAGAGAACAGAACACAATCAAAAGATCGACCGACACAAGGCACAGGACAAACAATAAAAATAAAAAGTGTCGCTAATAATTCATGGCCCGTACTTATTCTTGAGGCATCAAGACTGTGAAAACTGAAGAAATGAAGACCAGGTGCAATATCATCCTTTTTCTTTTGCATATCGCTGCTGTTGAATCAATCCAGTTCCTATGTTTAATAAAAATAGGGACGATGATTGCGATGAGAATGATGATTTGGTTGAAATCCGAAATTGCAATCGCATCTGCTACTGTACATAGCTGACGTCGAATAAAAGACCTCAAATCATCTCCATGACAATTGAAAATCCTTTCATCCATCCCAGGTAAGGAGCAAATAATAATAAAATATCAAAATGCATTTTCCAGCTAAATCCTGATCCAACCCTTTGCCAGGGAAAATGAGAGTGATAATGTGAAGTGAATAAGTGAAACAGTTGGTCTTAGGGATGGGGTGGTCTGGTCATTAGGGAAATATACAAATATTTTTGGTTGTTTGAGGGAAATATCATGATGACGAGTATACGGACGCCGATGTTGGACGGACGGAACCAATTTAATTAACGAAAACTGATAGGTTTCACTTTTTGGACCTCATATGAGTGTACCTATACTAGTAGAGTGTAGATGATCCTTTTTTTTTGTTGTGTGTTCCATTCTTTCGAATATTGTTTCTACTTGGCTTGGCCGCATGCCCTTTTAATATGAGTAATCCATAGTCGGACATGGAACACGTCTCGTATATCAATTTTAATTTAAATTTTTTTTTTTATGAACGAACTTTTGGGCCTAACTAAACCATCTGCCGTTTTGATATTAATTTTATCGAATTCAATCCAAAGTCGGAAAGATCTAATTTCCTTCCTTTCTATTTATATTATACAGTGTCGAGCTGTTCATATACTCAAGGAGGGTGACACCTATCGTGATCGTTTGTTACAGGGAATGTGACTGTGTAGTATTTCCATATAAATCCGATGTGTCAGTGAAAGCATTACGTAATTCTTTTGTTATTTTTTGACATTTTCTTTTTTTTTATGAAACGAATTGTTATGGAAAAGGTAAGCTCACTCTGGATGTGGTGGCTTCAACTGTCAGAATTAATTTAGGGTTAAGTTGGTAAATTTGGGATTAATCGAAGATTGAACGTTTTATTCTGTAATTATATAATTTCATGTTTCCCGGAAGAAGGTCAATTTTCTGTATGGATTTGAGGCTTGCCATCATATTTACCTTCTAGATCTAAGAAAAAAGAATGTATTAGTGTACTTAATCTAAAAAAAATCTAACTAAACATAATTGGAAAAACCTAATTTCTATCTAGAAGCCTAGTAAAAAAATTGTGCCAATTTTCATGGAGAAAAGGAGGTATTTTCAAGGGAAAACTAAATTTTTCCTTACGATTTTTAAAAAATATTTTTTTATATATATAGGTACCTACATATTCTTAAAAACTACTTGCAAGTGCAAAAAATCAACCATTTTCTTTTTTAAAATATTGTTTTTCAAAAAAAGCATTTTTTTAAAAATCCAAAAAATACACATATTTTGGAAATTTAGGCATACATAAGTATTGAAACTTTTTGGAGGTTTCTGCATGCAAAATTTAATTACAACTTACTATTAATGAAATTTCATATAGAAGTTTTTTAAAAAAATAAAATTAAATGCATACTAAATTAAAAATATTAAGATTGCACCCAACTATCCCGCACGTATTTGTTCTTATGTTCTAAATACTGAGTCTAAGAAAATTATATGTAAGGAAATGGAAATTATAAGAGAAAAATGGTCAAAGCTCAAATATTTATTTGATATTTAAATTATTAAATTAATTATTTATATATTTAAATAAGCTTAACCAGCTTATACCATATTAATTCTTGATTGAATATGATTGTATGAAAAAAAAGATCGATATCGTTGGAGCTGTTTTTTTTAAACAAATTTTTCATATAGGTATCAATCAAATTCTTATAACATTTTTAAGAAAAACCTTTGGTGTGAAAATCTTAAATACTTGCATATTTATTTATGAGAATATTAAATGAATTTAAAAAAATGATTAACCCGTTTTTGAGATATTTAATTTTAAGAAACAATATAAACAAAATTCAAAAAATTTGTTTTTTTTTTTTTTGAAAATGGAATATTTTTTAATATTATTTGAAATTTTTATATATAAACTCAAAATTTAAATTAAAAAAAAAACAGAAAAAGTTTTATAAGAATCGTACGACCCGTTTGTAAGAAAAAAAATATTATTCCTATTTTTGACAAGTAAATCGTTATTTTAATTGTATAAGCAACTAGCTTAAAAACTTAGAGCTCAAAAGCATATAATATACACAAAAAAAAATTAATTGGAAAGCCAATTATGAGCCTAGTTTCAAAAAACTGTATTAACTTATTTTTGAAATATTGAACTTTCAAAAAAAAAAATTAAATATTTTTTTTTTGAAATACAAAATTTTTTTCAAAATTTTGATATGCATTATCATTAACATTTTATCAAAGATTTTTCAAAAAAATGTTGACTGAAATTATTTCAGCTGTTAATGAAAAAATCGAAAATTAAAAAAAAACCGTTATATAGCAGGTATACCGTTAATAACGGATTTCGGTAAATTTTGTCTTATCAAGAAGTACACCATACATCACACTGATTTTTTTTATCAAAATCATTATAGTCATTTTTGAGATAAATAAGTTTTTCATTTACGGTTTTAGGGCAAGTACCGCCATTTTTGTCGTTAAAAAAATTCAATTTCCCCTCAAATAAAAATTTTGCCTTGGGAGGTGTCATTAAAAACCATTTTTTGGATAATTTTTTCCCATTCAAATGTAGCCTTTACTGAGAAAAATGTATTAATTTTTTTAAGAAAATGTGAGGCTGTTTTTGAAAATATCGAATATCGAGTTAAATTTTTTTTACAAATGCATAACTTGCCATATAGCATCTAAGTATATATCGCAAGCTGAAAATAGTGGAATTCAATTTAAAAAAATTACGATTTTCTAAAAAATATAGACTATTTCTTTAATTTATTCTTTAAAATGATCCCAGGAATCTTTTCTCTAAATATCGTATGTGTTTTATACTCATATGCCATATTATCTCAAATGCCTTGGGAAAAAATGGTATTGAATTTGGGGTAATTTTATTTTATACAATATTTTATAGTTAATGATTGATAAAATTTGTAAAAATATTCAATGAACAGTTGTTTTTTAAGCGAAAAAAAACTACAAAAAGTTTTACCAAAAACTGTCGAAATTTGTGTTCATCACAAATATCTTGAAAACAAACATTGATATACGCTTCCGGTAAATTTAGTTCAAAACAGCCATTTAAAAAGGTTTTTGGGTCAAATATCACGAAGGCAGACCAATCTTTGGTGTTCACTTGTGTCGTTATTGAAACTTGAAAACACAAACAGCTTATTACACAAATACTTTCCATAGTAAAAATCAAGAATACCAAAGAAGGATTTATCGCAGGTGTTAAAAATAAATATAACCTTTTAGATGACTGGTCACTTGATGGAAAAGCTGAATCCCATAACAAGTTGATATCATTTTATAAAAACGCTAAGTTAAAATGGAATGCAGCCTGAAGATTGAAACTAATATTTTTAAAGAAAAATGAATTTTGGTTGTCAAATGTTATTTGCATTGATTTTGAAAGGAGGTAATAAGAAGGCTTTAAGTATAATACTTAACGTTCTAAACTGCAGAGAAAATGTTGACGGTTCAAAGTTTGGAGTTTATGCAATAAAAACAACAAACTACTGAAAGAAAAGTATCCCAAAAAACTACTTACACCTACTCTTAATAAAATTTTAGCTCATGGCCAAACTATAATCGAGTATCAGCTCAAAAATTAAGGACTACAAAAAATACAGGTACCAAAATACCCGCAAAGTTTCAAAGATTCGGCAGAATGGAGATTTATTTAACATGCAGCCTCATTGCAGCCTCATTGAACCCTCTTATTTCTTCGCTAATGCATTTTAGAACAGAAAAAGACCCGAACTTTGACGAAAGTTTCCAAGAAATCTTATTTTTTTTTGTTTTTCTTTTATTTACTTATTAATTTATTTATTCTCCACTGTTAACCTTGAAATATATTATTGAAATAATTTGCTATATTGATGTGCCACTAAATAAATACAAAAACAAAATTTTAATGGTTCTTTCTTTTGTTCCTCTACTGTTTCACTTGAACCAGTTTTTAAATACTCTGCAATTACTGCAAACAATAACATTTGAGTTTTATTTTTTTTACTTAAGTTACGAGTATTTACTTTTCACATTATTTGACGTAAAATATTTAGTCTATTTCCTATTGGGAGAAAGTCGTATTTCAGCAGAAAATTCTGAAACCCCTGTGAATATTTTTTCTTAAAATTTTCAAACTGTATAGCCTTGGACATTTCGTTCAAGTAATAAAAAATGATCCCGGTATCTTTATTCGTTTAGGAGCTATGATTTTCGCAACCAAAAAAGTTAATTGGCGCCACTGTGCGGCGGCGGTTGCATGCATGCATGCTGTGTTGTTGCAATATTTCCTTGATCATTCTATTCTCCCATATTCGTCGATCGTTTGTACATTTTGTATATTGTACATTTTTTCATTGTACATTGTACATTTTTGTCAGTTTGTTCATTTGAGCTTATCATCCACGTCTGCCGGTTGTACATTTTATTCATTAATTAATAATTTTATTTGTTTGTTCTACCAAATATATATTCTCTTAGTTGGAATCGAATAATCTATCCTCTGTGACTTTACAGTAGAATGTTTCATTTTCCTAATCATCCTAAAATTAAAGTAAATTCGGTTTAAAAATCTTGCAACGTTCTTTAATTCTTTCTTAGCTATGAATATAATAATCTATGCGTCAATATTATTGAGATCTTTGTATTCAAAAAAATTAAATTCTACTAACAAATTATCTGCATTAAAATTTTATTTTATTTTGAGTGCAATCAATTTTTCAATTTTCTTAAACGCAAGACATTTTCAAATATTATTCCCATTTTTTTTTAGGTAATGCAAGAAATTTTGTTGACATTTTTTTTTTTAATGCAGTAAATTTTCCTTCCGTATTCCCATTTTTTTTCTAAAAGAAAAGCAAGAAATTTTCAAGAATAATTGACATATTTTTTTAAATTCAGCAGATACGATAAGATAAGATTGCATTAACATTTTTCTTAATCCAAAAAATTTTCATATTCCATTAACATTTTTTTTTAATGCAGTAAATTTTTGACTAGTATCAACCTTTTTTTTTAATGCAAAAAATTTTTGGCCTGCATTCAAATTTTTTTTAATGTAACAAATTTTTATTTTGCATTAGCATTTTTTTAATGCAACAAATTTTCATGTTTTGCATTAAAAGTTTTGAGAAGAAAAATATTACAAAATATTTTCTAAGTGCATTAACATTTTTTTTATGCAACAAATTTTTGTGTTGTGTTTTGTGTTTGTGTTCAGGTCAAAAACCAGATAACTCCATTTTTTTACTTAATATGTTTTTTGATGCAGAAATAATAAACACAAAATTCCGGACAGTTTTGTGTACTTGAAACTCAGCTTTTTTGACTGTAAATTGGAAAGCCTCAATTTTGTATTGGAGTTGTCTTGTTTTTGCACCTCACAAAAAAAAACTTGAAAAAAGCAAATATTCTTACAGGAACACAATCTTTGAAAATTTTACTCTCTTCAACTTACCAACTATTATATTAAATTGAAACACAGTAGTTGGTGCAATGATTTGTAGGTGTATGATTAAAAAAACTTAGCCTCCATTTACTTTTACCAAAAAAAAAAAACGGAGCAAAAACCAGATAACTCCAATAACAAGTTAATTTATTTTTTAATGAAAAATTCCCCGTTTTTTGTAATATTGTATGTTTTTTTCTTTTGTTTTTCGAAAAAAATTGAGTTTTTAAGAATATTTAATTTATTTTATTTTTAAAACAGTTTTTTGTATTACTTTCAAAATTTTAAACTATTGCGTTTATTGGCTTTTGCACCGGATGCTTCAACTTCTCTTTACCAAAATGTATTTGGTTTTACGTTTGAAAAAAAAAAGTTGCTATACCTACGCATGGCATTAAATTATTCTACATTTGATTTCCCTAGATTTTAAAATGTTTCAAATTAAAGTCAAAATATACCTCGAGTTAACCTTTAGGTCGACATAAAAATATAACACCAAAAATAATAATAACAAAAAAAAACTGTAATAATAATTTGACTATGTTCTACTTATACCTACCTTCACAAAAAGCCTTAAAACCAAAAGTCAGCAATAACAAATAAGAAGAAAAATAAAAAAAAAGTAAATATCCACCTTTAACAGACTTAACCAGTTACGGGTTGGATTAATGGCTATCCTCGAGCACACTTTCACTATAAATCGACTTTTATCTTAACCACGAAGTTGAATGGTTTGTTCTTTTTGTTTTGTTCCGGTGAATGGCGTCATCAGTTTTCTGTTTCTGTTGATATCGGCCTCTAGAATCTCTCAGCATCCGCCACCGCCGCCACTGCCGCCGCCACTGCCGCCGCCACCGCCACCACTGTTGCTGCCTTTGCCATCGTCGTCGTCATCGCCTCGCTGGCCGTACGTATGTACGTACGTACCGGGTGTTGGTCTTCTTATCTCCCCCAAGGATTTTCAACTCTTGGTTTTTACTTTAATTCGGATGATGATGGTTTTTTTTCTTTATCCCGTTTTGTTCCTTTTCCTCCAAAAAGGAACATATGTGCGGGCCGCCCCAACACAAAACGGATTCTCTTTCGACACAACATATCCTGGGTACTACTTTTTTTGTTCATCTCAATTTTTTGCGGTTTCTTCTTGTTCCTCGATAGGTTGTTGAAGAAAACTCTCCTGGGTAATGCCTGCCTGAGTGTGTATTCAAATGAAACCAGTTGATTGCCGGAGCGCACGTCCAAGCGAATAAATTAGTTCCAAGTCAGAGATTTCTTAATGATCTCGGATTCGATTCGTATCTGGGCTTGAGTGCCGCATTTAATCCCCCTTGTGTGTTCGCGGTCTGTAATTCATTGTTTTGCAGCACGTGTTCCTTTCTGGCTATTCTGACATTCAAATGCCCAGCAGCAGGAACATAACAATCCTCAAAAAAAAAAAAAAAACCCAAAAAGAGAAATGAAAAAAATCAGCGTTGGTCATATCAGAAGGACGAAGGACCAAGAAAACGTATACGTAGTATGAATATGAAACTGGGCTTGGCGCACCAAAGTCATCAAACCGAACCCAAAATATTCCAACTTTTTCTCGTTGCATTTGTTGTTGTTTTTTTTTTTTTGAAAATTAGCATTTTAAGCGTGAAATTTCCCTGTGGTGTATATCAAACAGCCAAGTGGTCTTCTTGGAGAACCAGGGTCTTTATAGTATTTTCGGTACGTGGCACACGCGCTTTTCCATTTTTATATGAGGAGATTTAGCTGGTTGTTTTGTGTGTAGGTAGGGGAACCAATTATTACTATAAGGTCCTTATGGGTGCTTCAGGAACTGGAATATATTGTTGATTTTTTCTTTAGGGACACAGAAGGAGAACATTATGCATAATATAGTCGCGTGGCGGTAACATATGCTTCCAATAGCCAAGCTAACAAGGATCGATGGTTTTCTTGTTTTTATTTCAATTATTTTTTTTCTTCTGGTTTTAATAGTTGGTTCTTTATTTTTTCGATGTTGCACTCTCGTTTAAGAAGACGAGAATTGTATGAAGCGACGAAAAAGAAGTTGACCCAAATTATTTACTAACCGAAGGAATTGTGTGAGCAGCCCATTTGGGACATCAACGGCTTCAAGGGGGAACAAAATATACAATACTTTTCGGCATATTCTTGAACATCTGCAAGAAGGATATGGAATTTTGATCCTTATTTGCCACATCACAATGCCACGCAACAACTGTTGTAGACGTTATAAGTAAATGGCTGGTAATATATGTGTAACTGAAATAAAACTCGAAACTTCTAGGAGGCCTAGGGGAGTCTAAAAAGGAGCATAAGAGTCCATTATTATTGTAAAGGAAGCCACAGAATGACAAAGTAAAAACGTTAAGATGGTTTTGCTTGAGTTGCTATCATATGAAGATGGTAAGCATTGTTCAGAATTCACTTAAGAAAATTTTCTATCAATCAAGTTTCTGTACCCTCAGGATGTTTTATGAAGTAAAGTCCATCAACCATGAAATAATTACTCAGCAAAAACGGTTAAAGTTAATTTCCATATATCATGAAGAGAGATAGAAGAGAAAGAAGAGAATATGTTCATTGTTGAATTCAAAAATATGAATACAAAAATTGTTGCTTCGGTAATGGAAAGAATATATTCTCATCAGATAATAATGAAAGCAAGCAGGATAGTAAAAAAAAAAAATATTAAATGTTTTCACCTCCCGTTAATATTATTAACACTTCTTTCTAGTAGCAGGGTTCTGTCTTAATTTATCCTCCGAAGTTTTTAAGAGAAAATAAATTTCAAAACATATTAACCTTCCGAAACTCAGTGCGTCCGTAGGAGGCAACCTAGACCTTCGGTTAGTCAATCTGTGATAGAAAATTGTATGGAAAATTTTATGACCTCACAAATAAATATTAAAATTCTTGTTCAAAAATTCCAAAAATATAGTGCCAAGATCGTGGAGCGAATACCAATACCAAATATATTATTTCCTACTAGGTCTGTCTTTTAGTAATTGCCTCCACCTCATGTTAGTTTGGTAAGTTCCCTTTCTCTTTTGTGCATCAATTCAATTATTTCTTCTGGAATGGACTAAGATTCTTCCCGGAATGCACAGCCTTTATTTAGTCGGTCTTATAATCTCCCTCTAAGCGCTTATGCCAAACTTTTTCCTTATCGTAAACTGTCAGCTAAGTAACTCTCTTAAGTTTCGTTTCAGCAAATGGGCCTTCATGGATAAGAAACTTCAGACAAAAGATCGTTATTATGAATATAAAAAATAGAGTCGTAGACAAAAGGAAGCCCTGAGGAATACCAGCATTGATTTTGTGAATTTCTGACTTGAAACCATTCAATTCAACTAAGGATGTAAAATAATTATTTTAAAAATTTATAATCCAGCGAAATAATGATTTTTCAATTTTGATACGAAATATTTGTAAAAATTTTCGATAAGAGAGCTTGATGCTAAGCTCTATTTAAAATATCAAGAATAATAAATCAAATTTTCTCAAAAACTATGTAAAAATTGATAACACCATTTGGTGCACGATGTAAGATTGAACTAAAACTATCAGTTGATTACTTTTGAGAAGCATTAGTTCTTCAAGTTCTGCGGGTTAGTGACTGTGCTTAAAAGCCATAATCCCAAAAAAAAAAAAATCCCCAAAGACAAAATTCCCAAGTTGAAACCAAGTAAAGACAAAATCTTTTCAAAACAAAATCCCCCAGAGAAAATTCCTAAAAGAAGATGTGCTAGTAGTGAATCAAGCAATAAAATCACGCGCTCGATTAGGGAACCCCATTATATATAAGTTGGCATCTCTTTTGGCATACTGAACAATTTGTCACTGGTTTTTAATACCTTCTTCAAGTTATAACAAACTCGAAGTGAGAAGAAAAAGTGATCTCTGGCAATTATTTTTGTATTTTCAAGCAAACTTTTCCCAGAACTTCCTTATTATAGATTATGTTGGCCTTTTGGAGAGTTCGAAAATTTTTGGTAGTAAAGGAGAGCCTTTTTGTCGTTTGCAATGTTGTCAAATCTGATTGATGGTTTATATTAATCAAGCAATATTCATACCACAAAACTAAAAGCATTGTAAAAGAAGTTGACAGGTTAATTTCATTTATAAATTCATGTATACTGTGAGTCGTACGTACTCCCACTGCTGGAAAAGGTAAAGATACAAACAAATAGTGTCTGAATAGGAAAAAAAGGTTTCGTATGCTATAAATTCTGTGGTATTCTGTGGAACTTATGTACGTACTGAAATTGCAGGTGAGGGAATAAATTACACAGAACTCTAAGAATGAAATATGACTTTTTGCAACCAACTCGACAGCACTTTAATTGTGGTGTTTCAACTATTTGGATAAAGGTGGTATTTAAAAAGTCTAAAATTTTTTTGACATTTGTGCATTCTATTTCAAGGTCATAAGAATTAAGTGCTGCGTTTATATTGCAGCACTTAATTAGCACCTAACTAGCAGCTAACTATTGCATCATTAGATTTTGGAATTTCGTTTGTGGCGGGGCTATCTTGACGGACCTAATCTTTTTAATAGTTTTTACGCTGTGGGTAGAACGCAAGTATTCTCACTGCTGGAGTAGGTATACATTTTTGCTGTTTCCGAAATCCACTCGAATCTACTTAATAATTCTTTACCTTAGTTCTAAAAAAAAAGGGCTAGTGCCCAATTTTCAAGTTTTGAAGAGTCCAGAATTCTGTTCTTTAAATTTTTTAAAATTCTTAAAATTTAAAAAAAAAAACATAAAGCAGATATTCATACAATATGACTGAACAGCATATTGTGTACATTAGTATGTTAATAAAAAAGTTGCTAGCATAAATATAAAAACTTGGGATTTAAAAATTACAAAATTATGCAATTCGGCAATTTTTTTTCTCAGAAAGATAATCGATTATCTGATTGACATCTATTCAATGATTGTTTCGCACACTGATCATGGCTATAAGGCTGTCATGCAATTTGCAGTGATTGTTAAACTTTTTTGTGACCTTTTGAGGGGACAAATGCCCCCTTTGGTCTCCCCCCCTAGTTACGCAACTGCTCACACTGCTGAAGTAGGTAAAGAAACAGCAAAACCACAAATATTTCACAAAAGGTAGGGTTTGACAAGTTTATAAGGTTTCTAATGTTATGCAACTGTGGATCGTACGTACTCCCACTACTAGAGTAGGCATTAAATCACAAAACTATAACTCTTTTACAATAAACAGATTTTGACAGATAAATTAGGTTTCTTATAATATCTTTTAATACTGTGGGTCATGGGTACTCCCACTTCTGGAGTAGGTATTAATACGGAAAAACAATAAATCTTGCACCATAAGTAGTTTTTGACCAGTAAAAAGGTTTCTCATGTAATGTATACTGTGAGTCCTACGTACTCTCACTACTGAAGAAGGTTTAAAATCCAATAAACAAGAAGGCCGTTTTTGAAAACGTTAAATCAAAGTTAATTTTATCGTCAAATGATCGTCATTTTATGACACAGATACTGCGATCGGCAAATATGCAATCGTCCTGCTAGCAAAAAATCGGTTTAATTAACGTCAATTACAAACACGCTCTCTGACTTTTCAATATTTTGTTCCTCAACCCAATTTTTTTACTGTACAGCTGCACTGCAGATGATGTTTGCGAACATGTGAATTCAGCAAATTGCGTTGTCAAACACACTGCTAACGCAGCAAAATATTTATTGGCGTTTTCGAACTGAAGACTTTTGTAGTGTGACTTTAAGAACATTCTGCAATTCTGATGCATCATAAAAGTATCTAGTTTTATATAAGTGAATTAGGTTTCTTAAGTCATGTTTATTGTTGATCCTGTGTACTCTCACAGCTAAAGTCTTTAACAATAAGGAGTTTTTGAGGTTTCTTATGTGGAATTAGGTTTTCACAATTTTCCTCTTGACGCATTATGATTTTTGTTTCAAAAAACATCTTTTTTGCAATATAACAGTACAGTAGACGCCCGATTTAGTGAATCTCAAAATAGTTAACTATTTACGATAGTGAATAAAAAACAATTTTATTGAAAAATTAATTTTTCATAAAAATGTCTCGCAAGCATTTAACATTGCTTGATGACACTGAGGAATTATTTCCATTTATTTTAACTTAGTTGAAATTGATTAACGCTTAAATAAATGCTAAAATATCCTCATCGAACAAAATGTGCATTTTTCAACAAATTCTTCTTTAGAAAGCCTTTTTAAAACCCCGTTGCTCGAAAAAGTGAACAATCTCCAAAGAGTGACCGGGCGTGATTTTTATTACTTCATTATATTGAGTATCTACTGTAGTATTATTACCCTTTGAGGTTAAGAATTTTTTTCCAGTGTTCACGTACTGATTTTAATTGATCCTACTGCTATTTCTTTCGATGTATAATAAACCGTAACTGTTTTTATACTCTCATTTAGTTTACTCACCAAACAGAGCCACTCTTCTAACTTCTATTTCCCATTATAAATCCCATTTCACAACAACGCAAAAAATATACTGGAATTAAGATTTTATCCCCCTTTTATCTAAACTAAAGCAATAGAAATGTCTTCATTTTATATCACAAAAAAAAAAAAACAATTTTCTAAAAAAAAAATAATAATAAAAATAAAATAAAGTGCCACATAAAAGTCATCAGAAAATTAAAGTCCTTCTTTCAAAAAAATATCGGTCATCGTTCCACCATAGATGAAAATATAGAAGAGCAAAACAAAAAAAAAACTCTCAAAAGCGAGTTAACCAACAAAGAAAAAAAATATATACATAAAACCAACAAAAGGACTTAGTAGAATAAAAAAAAAAATACTAAACTAAAATACAATTAAATTAATAGAAATAAATGAGACACAACAGAGTTATATAAGAACAAACAAAAAATTAAAAATACAAAAAAATTATAAAGCTATAGGTACAACTAAGATGTAACAACTCGCCTCTTTATGGGTAGTATGTATTTATTTGTATACTGTACTTGGTTCATTTTTCTATTTTATTTTTTCACTTTTTTTAATACTGTCACTCGTTTCCTGCTGATTGAGCTCCAAATAGATTTGCAGAGACACAAAAATGCACTCATCAAAATCCCAGAATATAAAAAAGAGGCTTGATGCCTCGCCTCTTTCAAATAAAACATTTAAACAACAACAACAAAAACAAAAAAAATTAAATAAACCAAAAAGCTTTCAACGGAAATGAAATTCAGACATTAGGACACTGTCGCCATAGCAAGACAAACAAAACAAAAAAAAAACTAAAAGAGGCAAGTTAAATAAAAATAAAATTAAAAAAAAAACCGAAAACGAAAACGAACAAAGCAAACTATACGAAAATGAGGAGAAAGCCAAATAAAAGACCCCAAACCCATCAGCCAAAAGGAGCGCAACAGAGAGAATCATCACCAGGCTCCCATTCACGGGTTTCCATTTTCTCCATCACCATTTCCGGTTCCACCATACCAATCAAGGATGAAAGCCAGATTGGAGGAAAAATAAATACGACAACGGCGAAGACTTAAAAACGGCTGACTATAACTACAATCATTTGCAGGGAAAAGCGTTCGTTCACTGGGTGCCAAGTGTCAATCCCAAATACCAACATTCAATCAATTGTCCAAAAAATGAAAATAAATAAAAAACGGTCTCACCCCGTCCGCCTGGTGTCCTATCCCGCATCACTCTTCTTGCCAACATCATGTGCATCAATCCTCCTCCTCCTCCTGCTCCTCCTCTTGGAGAACTACTTTTAGTTACTGAATACTTCCTATAGAAATGCATCAGTTGAGATGAGGATTTACCCTCTGGTTTTCTAGGACACCCGACACACCGTCATCCTCGACGTAGTCATCGTCGTGTCGTTGTGATCCAGAAGCCAAATTGAAATTTCAGCAAAATTCATCGAAATCGATAAAGAAGCCAGTCGTAGCCGAACTATTCGGGTGCTGCGCTGATGCTGCTGCTACAAAGCTGGAGGAGGTGGATCCAACTTTTAGAGCGGTGGTGCGGTGGGGTGATGGCGCTGAAAGTGGAGGCTTCGAGAATAACAAAGGCGAGGAGAGATGCCTACCTAGTTTCTTTAATCTTATAACGAATTTGGCACAGTGCCAGACATTTCTTCTGCCTGTTCTTGTGCTCATAACTGATGAGGCAGGTATGGGTGGATGTTTTGGAGAAGGGGTGTATACAGGGGGTCCTGACTTACCGTTCCCATTGAGCTTCTTCGATTGTGTGTGATGTTATATAGTGAACAAGTATTTGAGCAAGGATCCTATAGAGTGCCTCATCCTCTATCTTTGTATATCTGCTGGCTGACTTGATATTGTGTAGCAATCTCAATATTTTAGTTGGCTGCGTCTTTTTGATTCTTCTCCATAAGAGTGTGCCCTAGCTGTTTTTGTGTGTATGTAGGCTAGGTATAGTATAGGCACCTACTATATAGCTCTACTCATGCATATGCTAGTTTTTTGATTATTTTATATGAGCCTCTTTATGGCCTACAAGTTGGAATACTATAGGTTGATTCTACAGGAATTGAGTCTTGAGTGCCACGTGGCGGCAACAGAGTTGGGTGAGGATGGTATAAGACCCTTAACCTACCAAAATAAGGTCTATGTAGGTAGAAGCTTTAAAAAGAATCGAAATTTGTGTTATTGAATTATGTATTTTATTGCTTTGCACTGGTTGCTATGATGCCAGGTGTTTTATAAGGACTTATAACGTTGTTTTTTTTTTTCTTCAGCAAAGCAATATAATAATGCTATAGTCCTATATACACCTAAAAGTTAGTGAAAAAGAGGTTTTTGTGTGTTTTAAGGGGGAGTATTATAGGTGTAGTTTAGTTTGGTCCACTGAACAAAGGTAACACATGTAACAAATTAAGTATTTTAATTCACGGCATGCACACCTGTATCAGAAGTTGATATCGGTAGGTATGTAACTTAATATAGGAAAATAAAATATAGGTTTGCCTTACACAAAAAGTATGGTTTAATGAAGAAACCTTATGAATTGTAATTGCTTTGAAAAAGTTTTTTTTTTCAAACAATATTTGTGTATTTATGTTTATTTTTTGTAATTTTTATGGAAAACTGAAGTTAGAAGAATATTTTTGTAATAACATAAAAAGTCGATTTTTTGTGTATCAATGCCTTGTTTTAAAAGTTCTGATAAGGCAACAATGATTTCACTTACTGTGCTCCCAAATTTAAGAGGTGATTTCATCAGTGCCATAATTCAATATTTTTCAGACTTTTGAAGGCCTAATCCAATCCGCAGTATCTCAGTTCAATGTTTTCATAAAATATTAAGCTGCTGTATGTCGGCTGCACATTTAAAAAATAATCTTCTGCCCAAAGATTTTTGAAATACCTACGATAAGTTAAGAGGTCAATAAACTTATACATTCCGAGGTTCATTAAATCGAGAGTCTTCTGTACTTAAACATAAAATCTATGCAACATTTTTAAGGAAAAAATTTTTGAACACAAATAAATAAAATAAAATAAAAATTAAATTTATACAAGAAAATAATAAATGTTGAGAAAAAGCATTATCAAAAAATTTTTTTATTAAAAAATAACTTTTTGGTATGCAGTAGGCATTAAAAAAAAATGCATGACTGAGTCACACGTACTGGCTCTTATGTTCAAGGTGCTGAGGGTCTTAGAAAATTTTATGAAAAGACATGGAAATTTTGAGAGAAAATTGTTCAAAAGCATGAAATACGATATTTAAATTAGCTAAAAAAACTTCGTTGAGAGTTTTAGATGACAAAAAAAGGACGCTATATTGATTCTTTATTAAATATTATGATGGTATGGACAGAAAAAGAACGGTTTTCTTCAAAAATAATTTTGTATGTAACGGGTGACTTTTTAGCTGGTTTGGTTTTGGCAACACTGGTTTTGACAGCTGACGTATGTTTAGTACCTTGTGTCACTGTCAAACAGCTTCAGTTTGGTTTGCAATTTAACCATGGATCGTCTTACAAATGAACAACGCTTGCAAATTATTGAATTTTACTATCAAAATTCGTGCTCGGTTCGAAATGTTCATCGCGCGCTGCTTCCATTTTATGGTCGGCATTCTCGACCTTCTGAGCAGTCTATTCGGAAGATTGTGACCAAATTTCGCACCAAATTTACTTTGTTGGACATTAAACCACCAACACGTTTACGTACTGTTCGTAGTGAAGAAAATATTGCGGCCGTATCAGCTAGTGTGACAGAAGACCGCGAAATGTCGATTCGGCGCCGTTCCCAGCAGTTAGGCCTTTGTTACAGCACTACGTGGAAAATTTTGCGGAAGGATTTGGGCGTAAAGCCTTTTAAGATACAGCTGGTGCAAGAACTAAAGCCAGCCGACCTACCACAACGCCGAATTTTTGGTGAATGGGCTCTTGGAAAGCTGGCCGAGGATCCGCTTTTTTATCGAAAAATTGTGTTCAGCGATGAGGCTCATTTTTGGTTGAATGGGTACGTAAATAAGCATAATTGCCGCATTTGGAGTGAAGATCAGCCAGAAGCATTGCAACAGCTACCAATGCATCCCGAAAAAGCCACTGTTTGGTGCGGTTTATGGGCCGGCGGCATTATTGGGCCATATTTCTTCAAAGATGATGCGAATCGCAGCGTTACTGTCAATGGTGAACGCTACCGAGCGATGATAACAAACTTTTTTTTGCCCGAAATGGAAGTTCTTGACTTGCATGATATGTGGTTTCAACAAGACGGTGCCACATGCCACACAGCACGCGAAACAATGGCGCAATTGCGAGGCGAGTTTGGTGAACAGTTAATTTCACGTTTCGGGCCGGTCAATTGGCCGCCTAGATCGTGCGATTTGACACCATTAGATTATTTTTTGTGGGGGTATGTCAAGGCTAATGTCTATAGGGACAAGCCCGCTTCGATTGACGCACTGGAAGCCAACATCCATGCATTCATTCGTGAGATACCGGTCGATATGTGTGAAAGAGTATGCCAAAATTGGACTCAGCGGATGGGCTACCTGAGACGCAGCCGCGGTCAACATTTGCATGAAATTATCTTTAAACATTAAATTGCAAGGTTCAAACTATCGATTCAAATAAATATTTCATTCATTTTTTTGAATTTTTTGTGTTTTTTTTTTTAAAGTTCTAAACCTCTTAAAAAATCACCCTTTATTATATTTATAAAGAACCTAAGCTATTATCCATTGAACAAAAGCTTTCTGCGTTTTCCACTATTTTGATCTACTCATTATTTCTATTTTCTTGGCTTTTATTGGAGCAGCACAGGGATAAATCTTGGGGCCTGATCTGTTGAACATCTGTTGTGATGTCAAAATTTGAAGGGATATGCCAGAAAATACGGTAGTTGATGGATGTCGTGGGTGATTGGAAATTTAACTGAGTGAAATGATTGGAAACACGGTGAAGTAAAACACAGCGTTACCTAACTTTCACCGGACACGGAAATCGAACAGCCCAGTCTGCCAGTAAGGAGACTTTGGTAGAGATGATGCCCAACACAAGTTCTTCCCCTGTAGCAGATGGAACACCAAGCGAGGTGACAGTTCCCTGGAGTAATGCATCGATTGGTCCCAAGGGTGTTGGTCAGGCGACAAAAAAGGTTTAGGGAAGGAAGAAAAAAACTCGGTCATTTCTAATTAAAGAATTGTATTTCAGATTCTGATAACAGTTTTCAACTTTATTAAAAAATATCCCGCACCAAAAATAGGAATAGTTGAAAGTTACAAGTCACTAGGCTCTAGATCTGCACAAACTGTCAGAAAAAGTCTGGGAAGTTTAAAACTAAAATTGTGATATATAAAAGAAAAAAAACTATTTACTCAATATGAATCAATTTATTTAAGATTCCAGATGGCGCCCAACGCAAATGAAATAATGTTATGAATAGTAGGTAGGTACCCATTATAAACAGTCCCTAACTAAGGAATAGAAAAAAATATGAGATCAATCAAAAAATAAGAGATGTCGCATTTGAGTGGAACACAATCAATAAAGTTTATTTTCTCGATATCTGTTCCTTTTAAATTTATAAAACAAACTAATAGAAACCAGAAGACGAAAAAAAAAACGAAAAAAAAAACGAAAAAAAAAAACCGAACAAAAACTCGAGAAAGTCTTATGCTCAGATTTTGTGTAATTAAGTAATACAAACTAAGATTTCGGCTTATTTTGAATAATTTTACTGGAATTGGCAGCGGTCTTTCACGCATCATTATCCTGAACTAGTGATAAAACATTTGATAACAAATTATTTCTATAAAGTTAAAGAAAACTTCATTGTAGGTATATGGATGACCTTATAATATCGTCTATGTACAAGCCTAAACAAAAAAGATGTTTTACTGGTCATACTTAGATGGCATTAGCCTAAAAATTCAGCTTGATTGCTTCTTTAAGTGAATATATATCTATCTACCTACCAGGAAAAAATTATTTTATTAAATTTATGTACAAAAATATACAGCTTCAGCTTCCCAGAAGACTCATTATCTCCTGTACCGATTTCGTCAATAATTGCGCTGAGTGATAAATGATTCCATTTTTCTTACGTAAGAGTTACCTATCAACACTTTACATCCAGTTTATTAATAAATCTCAAAATTGTTTCAAATAAGAGTTTAAGTTGAAATTTTTTTTTCAATTTTACCTACCTACCTTCTTCCAAATATCAACTTCTTTTTATTTGTATGAATAACAAACCGTTTTACCTAAAAATCAAAATGTAACTTTAATCATGTAACACAAAAAATTTACCAACTCATAGCTAGTCCACTTAAATAAAATAGCACACACAACATGAACACCAACTGCCGTGCCGTCGTCGTTGCCATGTACAATCAACAGTTCCACCGGCAACAGTGAACCCCAGTATCAACGCAACAGCACACAGTCAACAAGCCCAACGAAACGACAGCAACAGAAAAAAGTGTTGCATACACTGGTTGCTACAACTAAAACCAAAATTCTCATCCCCTTTCGAGCCAATCTATAAAAACCTCCATAAACGGCATAGAAATTGAAAGACCAAAAAACAACAACCCCTTATGCGAAACACACAATACGAACACCCAATTAATCTGAGCGAGTCAACTAGTGGGTTTTGGGCTATGTTTACAAACGTTGCACAGTCAAAATTAAAGGGGAAATGTTGCTGGAAACATTTTTTGCTACACCTTCCCTATCGCTAGCGCCAAGAATATCCTGTTTTCCAACAACTTGTTTCTCATAAGGAACCAACGAAAAAAAAAAAACACAACATCATCATCATTATCATCCTCAATGGAATGCAACAGGAAGAGAGCAGCAACCCAACATCCTTTTCCCCTACTATAACACTTCAACAACAACACACAATAGCAACCGCACCAGCTGCATTCAAACTGAGAACTGGAATCGAAACAGGATATTTTCTTCCGTTCTTATTTCTCACTTCCTCTCCCTTTCCGCACATTTTGCAATGCGCTTGTGCCCCCTTAAAAATGCAACAGTCAGACGGAACGTGCGAATGTTCCGGCCTTTTGTTGATCATCCAACCATGTGCTGTTGCTGTTGCTGTTGATGCTGTTGCTACCACACATATCCTGCGGCGGCGGCGGCGGCAGCGACGACGGCGGTGGATACAGTGAACATCGCCGAATCGAAACGAACGTATCCTTTTTCCTGGTTTCATTCTTAACACCAAGGAGGGGCGATTTCCTGTGTGTTCTCCCAGCACATGCTCATTTGGGATTCCATTTCCTTGACGTTTCATATCAACATTTCCTCCATGAAGAAGAAACAACCCCTCTATGAGCGAACGTATGGCAACATTCACCCGAACCATAATGAGGGGCTAGTAGTAGAGTAGAGACTGTGACTGGTTTTTTTAGTGGTTCCTCCTTATCCTTACCCACAACAACAACAACAAGTATTAAAAAAGGGGATGAAAAGAGAACGAATAGAATTCAAATTCAAATTGGAAATGGAATTGGAGAGACAAAACTACCACTGGTTGCGGCCTGGGTTTATAAAAGCCACTGTTCTTTCGGTTTTGGTTTTCAAAGACCTCCAAGGGTTGCTTACGTTCGGTTCGCATTTCTCTTCTCTCTTATATAACATTCTCTTGTACGGATCCTTAAGTTTTTTCCCTACTTTCCTTTTTTGGTGTCAGTTATTTATTGTATTATCTCAACTACCTTCCTTTAATTTATTTATGTAATATTTATCTTGGGTTCGATTTAAATTAAATTTTTTAATTGAAAAAGTGTTTAAAAGTTTTCTTCCTTCCAACAACAACATCAACATTCAACACACTTTATCCTGCGTTTTGCTATTTTTCAACCATTACACACTTACCACAGGACATTTCTATTCTACAAACTTAATTGTGTTTAGTTTTGTTAAGTTTGTTTTTTGTTGAAAAAAAAAAAAAATTCAAATTCCCAAGGACCTAAACGCTCAAAAAAAAAAAGGACTAAAACGAAATCTATTAACGGTGTATTAGAACTAACGGATTTTATTTGTGTCGTCTAAACAAAAAATATACAACGAAAAAAAGTGTCGTGAACTTTACAAATAATCATAAAGGACTTGAATCCTTGTGTGAATACAAAAAATTATATAGAAACCACAACAAAAAAAAAAAAAACAACAAATTTTAAATGCCTGAAGGAATAAGGAACTTAGTCCAAACAAAAAAACGGGCACAGGAAGTAAAAATGCAAAAAATCCTACAAGCAAAGTAGTAATACTCGGTCGGTATTTGAAAGAAAATTAAAAAAAGCAACAACAACAACAACACCATCTAAGAAAAAAAAAAAAAAAAACTAGAAAAAGAAAAACTTCTCCCCTTCTCCATGTTTCAACAATTTTGATCCTGGAGCAGGAGCCAAGAGTACAAGCGAATCCTTCTTTTTTTTATTCGTTTAATCCTCTTACTCCTTCTTGTTGGTTTCGTTGCATTTTCTACAGCTTTTCGCCTACACCATTGCCATTGCCATCGCCGCCATCGCCATCATCATTATTATTATCATCATTATTTAATAATTTTTGCAAGTTGATTTTTATTTCAACAATTATAACATGCCACGCTGTTTAATGGCAAAAAAATGGAAGGCATATCCTTGGCCCGACCGAACTGAATCCAAACACATTATCAACAACAACAATAATAATAATTCACAAATATTGGATGACGAGGAGGACGATTCCTCATCCGAGTGCAATTTGCAAATTGTCATTGAAGAAAAAATCTCAACAACAACAGCAACAACAAATCATCAGAGTGTGATTGTTGATTTACCAATAAGTGTTGATGATGATGAGGAAATTGATGTCGTTGGTGATAATACATCGGCAACATTAATAAACGGAAAACATCCACAACAACAACAACAACACCATCAACAACAACTAGATCAACGCACAACATCATCAACGACAGCAACAACATCAGCTACAACAGCAGCAGCATCTTCTACAACGCCATCTACCTGTTGGGGTCCATCTTCACCAACAGCGGGCGCCACGGCACCTAGTCCACCGCCCCATTCACCCGAAGCGGCAACGCGTGGTTCAACAACTTTATATAATGGTAAGTCGCTTCTTCTACACCAATAGAATTTCTGTAGAAAACCCAAAAAAATAACAGAATCCTAATTTCATAAACAAAATCCCTTGCTCGACTTAAGGACTAAATTTTCATTTGTCAAAAACTCCTAAACTCCCAAATTGATATCTATATTCTGTGTGATGCCTGATGCCTATATGAGTTTTGAGTGTGCCTTCACTTTGAGAATAAAGAAGACGAGGAGTCTGCCTTTCCACTCTCGTGCCATGATTTATGATTGATATATCACTTGACAAAAACATTAGGGCGCACCAGTTCTTCTTCCTCAACTCACCACCTCATCTCTCTCTCTCTTTCATACACTCTTGCCGCCCATCAATGTCCCTCGAACTCTAGATATTTCTGTAGCATCATCCTCATATTTCTCCATCATAAACATCATCTTTATCAAATCTGAAAGGTTTGATTGATGTGTGGCCCTCTTCTCTGGTGTATAAGTATAGTAGGTAGGTATATGAAGGAGGTGCCTTGAAGTTCTAGCACAGCATAGCTCCAGGATACCAAAACCAACCTCTCCTCGTGTCCTTCATTATTAGCGTTTTAAGTACATGGTTCACCTTTTTCACTAAACATCAGGAACACACACACCATCAGCTATAGGAGCTTTCATATAGGAAGGATGGGGTTTAATTATTATGGATAGAGTCAGACAAAAAAAATAATTAAAAGTCAATTGAGTTGACATGTTAATTTTAACTTTTACGAATTTTCATGAGACCATAATTTATCAAAGTTCATATTTAATTTAAATTATTTTTTTTTTTCGTTTGTCCTATGATGACGTATGACGACAAAGTATGAAATATGAAAAAATATACAAAATACAAAAAAAAACTTTGGCTATTTATATCCGTACTTGGCCTTCTTGTAGCTTTCATTCGCTTCTGGAAATTTATAGGTGCCATGAATTTTCAAAATGATGAAAAACTGCAATTAATTTCAGTTTGACAGTTTTAAGTTTTGTCAAATTAGTCTCAATAATTCTTTGCAATTTTAGCGAAACCTTCCTACATTGAAAGTAATTTAATTTACTTAATATTTTTTTTTATTAAAAAAAAAGAGTTAATTAAACAAAAATTAACTCTTTTTTAATAAAAAATCTTAAAATATTCAAATTGAAAAATAAAAAGCAGCAACATTCTCTATAAACAAAAGTTTAAAATTAAATATTTGTATTTATCACACAAAACTCACATAAAAAATTAAAGAAGCCAAAAATTACTGAGAACTACAAAACAAATTTTGTTTAAATAAAAATATTTAAAAACTTATAAGAAATAGGTTCCTAGTTGTGTTGCTTTCTTTATTTCTAAATTTAAAAAAATGTTTGTTTTTGTTTCACACATAATTTATAAAATACTAAATTATATTTATTTCTTTTTTTTTTTATAAGAAACATTTTCAGAAAAAATATAAACTTTTTTTCATATGATTAATTTTTAAAACCGCTAAAAAATAAATTCATAGCTTACCTAGAATTTTATGTATTTGATATTACCTTTTGTAATAAATGAATTCAAAATATAAAGAATTAAATAAACATAGATTTTTATAGTTTAGGTTAATAATAAATATTTATTGTATTTTTCCGTTTCTATAATTTAATATTTTAGAGTGAAGAGCTACTTTTTCTTTAGTTAAAATTAATTTTTATTATTTTATTTAACATTGATATTTGACCGCCAAATATTCAAGTGAAAATTATTTTTTTAACCTTTAAATTTTCATTTAAATTCTGAAGATATATCTGTAATTTAAAAAAAAACAACAACAAATTAATAAAATAAATTATTAAATTCTGAAAGCAAAAAAAAAAATAAGAAAAGATTATTTTAAAGTAAAAATAATATTTTATCAAATTTTGTACCCATGTTCTTGTATATGGTACACTTTGTAGCGATGTTATTATTTTTTTGTAAGTTTGTATTGTATTTGTATCAAAATCATGAAAACTAAATGGCAACCTAGAGAAATATCGACGTCAAGACTTAGAACACATTTCTTTACAAAAACTAAAAATATTTTTTTTATCTTGAAAAATATTATTTTATTTAAAAACTAAGGAATATTCTAAAATACAATTTAATGGCCTAAGCCCTCGGTTCCCAAACTGTATTCCGCGGAACCCTAGGGTCTCGTGAAACAATATCCAGGGTTCCGTGAATTTCTTGAAGTATGTAAAAGCAAAAATATTTTTTTTTTCAGTAGTTACAAAAAAAAAACTGTCCATTGACTTTTGGTAAAAATTCCTAGATAAGATTTTCGTATTATTGAAACACATACTACAAAAGTTTCAGCCATTGCATTTTACATTGATATACACTTCTTGTTTTTGGTGAGCCACGTAAAGACTGAAAATTGAAAATTTCGCGTAAAGGTGTTCTCTTCCGCAGATTTGTTCAGGAAAGTGTGCAAAAATATTAGGTACCTAGGTTAGTATGAAATCCAATGGATGTCTTGAAGAAAAGCTTTAACCAGGTTATTTGAACTTCGTGATAAGATAAAGTTTTTCCAACTGGAGAAAAATATATCCCCGTCTGCAAATCTTGTCACACAACAGTATTTTCCATGATAGACAAACTGGCAGCTTTAAAAAAACAACAGAAGGACAATATTGAATGTTTTCCAGTTTTAAATGAATGTTTGAAAGGAAAAATGCTTGAACTCCGGTCTGATATTCGCAAAGATCTTGACAACATTGCTTTCCAGGCACTAATTTTGACAAATTTTGAGTGCAAAATCCATTTATAATGAAAACTCCTACGACACTAGGTAAACAAAAAAAACTCATCTTTGCTAGATTTCTAAAGTTCTTTTTCATTAAAATAAGTTTTTTGTCCTCTTAACTTTAAGATCGAAATTGGTTCTCACTAGCTTTGATGAAATACTCGTACCTCTCTTAAATAAGAAATAAACAGATTTTTGAGTATGTGTGCCTTTAATTTTTGGTTATGGTTAAATTTTGGGGATTGTGGTTCTAAAATATATTTTGAAAATGCTTAGGGTTCCACAGCACAGCTTAAAAAGTTTGCGAACCGCTGGCCTAAGTCATATTTAAAAATAGAAGTTATATCTTGTTATGGGTTTCTAGATTAAAAAAAAAATCACATAGTTTTTAATGGAGTTTTAGAAATTTTGCATATACATATATTTTAACAACAGGCAGACAAATTTTCTACAGGGCGTAGCCAGTGTTATAAAATAACAAACGAATGAGACAAATCTTGTCTAGACTCTTTCTAGATTATAAATAATTTTTTATATAGCTGTTTCCTGGATAGGGTTTTTTTTTTAAATGAAAAAAATTTTTTTTTTTTTTATTTGTATAAGCTGTTCATTTTAGTTTTGATTTGATTTTTTCTATATTTTTTTTAATAGGATTTCCTTCTCTTTTTTCTGAAATGTTTTTTTTTTTTTATTGAAAAAAAATTAAACCCTGATACTTACAAAGTTATTTTCTTTTCAAATATAAACTTCGGTTCTTCCATTCTCTTTTCAAATAAGCAACACTAAATTTAAAATTCACAAAATAGAAGTTTCTAGATTGATTTAAGTCTTCCAAATACTTAACATTTTTCCATTTGTGTGATTCCATCCCCTTAGTTGTTATTCTTTTGATCTTAAATATTGAAAATAAATTATCAGGAATAAAAATCTTCGAAATGAAATATTTAGCAGAAGACTATTCAAAATGTCTAATTCCAGTTTAATCCCTTTCGTTTATCAGGGTACTCATGATAATTATCTTAATTGTGAGCATATTTTTTTTATCCATAAACAACTTTTATCGAAAGTCAATCATGGAAAGTTAAAGATATTTCAGCTGCCGTGTTGGCTGCAACTATAACATATCACAAGCCTAGCTATCTTAATTCTAAATAAATAGCCTTAGATCAAAGTTGAATGCGCTCAATGATCTTCTTTGATTGCATCGAACTTTGAACGACACTTGCAATAAAAGACAATTCATACAACCTTTATTAAAAAACAAATAAAAATTAAAATGCTAAGAAGTAAAATTATTGTAGAAATCACCGACGCACTTTTGAATACCGCACCATCCATGTTTTTTCCCCATTTTACTGTTATTTTTTTTTTTTACATAAAAAGAGTGTTTTCTCAAGGTATCCAGCTGCTATGTTGGCAGATAAAAAAATCTCTTTTAAGAAATTATGTACAAGATCCCTAAATAACCACATTTAAACATAAGAAAACCCTAAATTTATCTTTAATTTTATTTTATTATAACTCTTAGCTCAAAAATTCATAACTTTGAATAAAAATAAATTATAGAAATCAGAGTTCAAAGTATTCAAAATGTAACTGTGAAATATATACGTAGTTATAATATGTTCACGTAATTTCTAAAACCACGAATTTCTACGAATATAAAGCCCAAAGTTTTGTTAAAGTTCATACACAAAAAAAAGTTATACCTATATTTTCTAAAATTTGAAGAAATTCATAAAAAACTACCTGGCTATACAATTTTTTTCATTGAAATAGTTCTTTCGTAGATAATCTTTAAAATGACTGTTGTTATTTGGCACAATTTTTTACTCGTATTTTTTTTTTGTTTCAATGAATAAAATTCTTACTGGTGAATTTTAACAATTGGAATTCTGTTATCTTAAAAAAAATAATATCCTTGATTTCAATCTTCTTCCTATAAGATGTTTCCCGTATATAATTATAACAACAACAAAAAGGGAAGATGAAAATCCTCAAACTGGCAACTCTGCAACTCTATTCTCTCCAAAAACAATTTTCACGCATCTTTCGTTGGGATGCACTTTAGTTTACCTTCAATAAATATAAAAGACTTCCACTCTCATAACGAACCTCGGTAGCAGTAGGTTCCCTTCTCCAAAAACATGACCGAGTCTTTATAAGTTCTCAAGTTTTCATATTATTATTCGTTTCAAGACTTATGTACATTCCAGTTCTTTGGGTATGAAACTCCAATGGCTGTGTATGATAAACTCCTAGAAATTTGTTCTGTTGGAAAATAAAAACAACTTAGAATATACCCGCCTAGAAAATAACATGTTTTTACTAAGTTTAGTCAAGGCCCTGAAAAGGCTTTGGTAGGGGAAATTTCGACACGGAAAACTTGTCAAATACTAGCAAGGGCCTCACTAGAAAAAAACTATTTGGATGAGAATTTCTTATCCCATCACAAATACCTACCCCATATCTAACAAAAACAAAAATATTTTGTACCCTTCATACAATAGTAAGAATAATAATTTAAGTAGGAATATAGTTTTTCATTTTCAACATTACACAACTGTATTGCGAAATATAGTTCAATAGCTATTGCGTGATCAGAAGATCGCTGCATCGAATCCCAGTCGAGACAACTTTTTATTTTGTTTTTGTTATCACTCTATACAAAAAGTTACGGTCACGGGCAAGGCCCTAGAGGAAATCGATAGTTACTCCTGCTACACCCTTGCTAGTATCAATGCTAAACTTTCTAGAGCCTCGATAAAAACTATATTATTTTTCCAGGTGGATGCTAATGCTGGTGCTTCAAAAACTCAAAGCTGTTCTATGTCACTATCCTTGACTGACTTGCTTTCGGTTCTCTGTATTTTTACAAATAAAACACCTTCTGTGGGGAACAATCACCTAGTGGACGTCGGCGTCGCCAAAAACACTGAAAAGTGTGTTTTGGTATTCTTAAAATATCCCAGAAATTTCTATCCTTTTCTGATCTGACTGTTATCTTTAAAGCATTTCATTTTGTCCGATGTTTTGAATACAATGCATAATAATAACATATTTTAGTCTCCAGCTTTTCAGTACTGAGTTAGTTATGAGTTTAATCAGAGTTAAAAATGCTGAATAAACTTAGAATCATCGTTTCACTTGAGGATTTACTTTATCTTCCTGCTGAAATTGAAATCGATGTGTGACAAAATGGATATCACCCGTTTACGTGCCACTTTCGAAATTTATATCGCACCTCAATGGAAACAGCCCTTGCTTTAGTCTCTAAGTCAACCCACCCAATAAGTTAAGTTAACTCAGACTTAAGGAACTCTGGATTTAAATTGACTTAAAAAACATTTCTGGAGTTAACTCTAGGACTAGTTTGATCTCGTACTAAAAAACTGACTCTAAGGAATATTTCAAAATTGAACTTTAGCAAAGATAAGTGATAAAACTATAGTTGAAAAATTTAACACCGCCTCCGAATCTTGAGTACTCTACCAGGAGCAACTTTTTCCTTACATTTCGATATTCAAAGCATCAAATCTAATCTAATCTAAACCCTTTCTTAAAGTGCCTAGCAGAACTTAAAATAAAATTACCAGGCAGATGGAGTGCTGCCAGATACCACTTTTATACCTTTTTCATCATATTCAATTATTTTCTCCGCTCAGGACTCAACTAAGTTTCATTCAATTAAGTTGTAGACCTCTGTTTGTTACCCAACGTAGATCCTACTGTCTGTCTTGCCTTAGCTCTAGCTCAGCTCAGAGCTAAAAAACAAACATTTTGACAGAAAAAAGCTCACGATTTAGAATCCAAAACGAATTACCTATTGCCACATACATTTTTCTTGACAAGAAAAGTAAGAAACTGTTGGGAAAAATTGTGCTGAGATATCTGGTAACCTGAAGGTGTTTATCCATCAGGAAGATAGGACGCCAATGAAAAATAGAATGATTTCTCAGCAAAAGTTCATAGTTTTTTTTTTTTTAAATACCAAGTGAAAATTTAATTGTGTTTGTTTAATTTTTGTAACTTTTGCGCTTAGTTCAACTGATGAAGAACAATCTCTGAGAAATTTGAGAAATGGCAATCAGCCTATTTTATATTTTCTAAAAAGGTCAACCTCGTGGCATGATGGTTAGTGCGTAGGACTGTCATGCCAAAAGGTCTGGGTTCGATTCCCACCCGCTGCTGTTTTTTTTCGCGATGTACTGCCTCTTGAGAGGAACTGACAAATCCTCCAAGAGTATACTTGTCATGAATAAGGGCTTCTCATCTAGCCGTTCGGACTCGGCAAAAAATCGTAGGTCCCCTCCATTCCTGCCAAAAATACGCACACAGGAATGGTTGTTGAGAGTTGTAAGTCACTAGGCCTTGGTTCTTCACGAGCTGTTGTGCCACCAAATTTATTTTATATTTTTATTTATAAAAATGTCAAAAATATTAGTTTCGAACCTAAATTTATATTTTCATATAAATTTTATTTTAAAGTATCAAATCATACTGTCTAGGGAAAACTTGTGTGAAGTGTGAGAAACATAAAAATTAAAATTTCAATCGTTCTCTAGTAGTAAAGTATCTACGGACCTTGCTTTCTCAAAAACTTTTAAAATTGAGTTATCTAGTTCTTGCAATCAGGGTACGATATGATCTCACATTTTTCTTTAATATGTTTTTTCATAAAGTTTCTCATATTTATAAATAAACTTCAATATTTTTTCGCTAACAAAAGTTAAAGGTGTCAATTTATATCTGATACATATTCAGAATACAAAACAAAAGTCAAATTAAAACATGTCACATGTCAAAAAACAATGACAGTCACAGTCACACTCAAAACAAGTATTTCGCCCTTTCCCTTAATTATTTCCTAAACGACAATCACCTGAAAAAGCCAACTAGCAGAGTGACATAATAAGTTAACAAAAATAAATTCAATAACAAAAAAATAAAAAATTAATAATCATATATAGGTAGGTAGGTACCTAGTACGTAGGTAGGTACATACTTGATCGAATCAACTTTCACTTCTCTCATTGTTCATCACTAATTAATATCCAATTCCTCATTCCTGACTTTATACACTTGTTTCATATAAGTACCTTTATCTACCAATCTTCTTTCTTGAATGTACAAACAAGTTTTTTTTTATTTTTTGTCAGTCAAAACTATATTTTTACATACGGGTAGTTTGCCTCGATGTACTTGTTTCCACTTAACAGGTGACTATAGCACCCCTTTCTCAGTTCAAATGAGTAAATTCGACTCGTGTCATACTACCTTGCTTTACAACATTTATACCGTTAATATACAATCTGGTGGAATACTACTGAATTGCCGTGTATTTCATTACAAATTCTCTTCTCTTTCTCTCTATACCTCTTTACCCCATTTCTTGTAGTAGGTTTTCTTGTATTACTTTTGAATTTCCATGTTATTTTTGTAATTTAACACTCATTTGCATTTCGTCATTTTTAACAATTCACGAGTATTTTCTTTTGCTTGTTTTATTCTCTCGTCTGATGGCTTATACACACTTCTTCTTCTTCTTCTTCTTCTGTGTTTTTTTTTTCTTCAATGCTCGCACTTACTAATTTGAGTTGTTTTATTGAAAATGAATTGGATATTAAATAGAGAAGTAGATGAGGAGAAAATAGCATGTACCCCCTACATTAACATTTCTTCTTTATTCCCCCCCCCCCTTCTGCTCTGTCAAAACCACCCACAAGACGAATGAAGTTAAATAGAACAAAAAAAAAATCCTCTTAGAGTCATTAATGACACGGAATGAAATTAAAATCGAAATGAAGAACAATTTTCACGACAAAATAGAAATAGAGAGAATGAGAACTGGAAGGGGTGGGACAATATGAGGAAGAAATTAGGGGAGGGATGGGGTTTCTTGTCAGCCGGATATGCAGTGTGGGTGAAAATAAGTTAAACTTGTCTTTTACATTTTTAGTTGTTAGTTTGTTTTTGCTGTCGTTGATCAAAAGCAACACAGTAAAATTCCCCAACACACAAATCTGTCGCAATCAGGAAATGTCCCTGATATGGCGATGGATCCCTACCTTTAATTTTTGTTCACTGGGTGATATTATTAGGGTTCGTAGGAGGTGTATATATTCTTTTTACGTAAAAATTTAAAAATAGAAAAATGTTAAAAGAAAACTTGTTTTAATCCTTAAAAATAAAAATGCTTTACTTGCATCTTTGTCAAAATGACAAAAGTTATAAATATTTTCTAACTACGAGTAAAAAAGAGTTTTCCTTTTTGAAATCTATTTTTTTTTGGTACCAGCAATATCATTTGCAGTTCCTTCCAAGAGGCAGTTCGTACCCCCATACAAAAAATATTTGTTCTTTAAGTTGGATTTGAAAACCAGACATCCGAGGTAACAGTCTAGCTAGGTATTATTTAGGTTGCTGCGATTTGATTTTGAGACCTCCGGGTTGACAATCCAACGCAGACATAATTGTTTGCTTTGTCGAAAAATCTGAGATGAAGGACGATTTGTTTCTTCTTCACAGAGGCATTACCAGGGGCAGACTGGGCCACCTGACAACCGGAATTTCACCCGGTGGGTCCCCAAGCATGCAAAAAGTTCATAAGAGTTCGAGCTGTTTTCTGTTCTGTTTTTTTTTTTTACTTTCTAATAAATTTGGACTCTCACCAAATTTAAAGTTTTTGTGAAGCGAAATGAATATTTTGGAGGCCCCCAGAAGTCGGATGATACCCTCTGATGCCCTAAACTTTAGATGCCCTCTGATCTCAGCTGGTGGTCTCTTCAGATCTCTGGCGGCGCTCATTAGAACTCTGTTGGTGGCCTTAACGGATCTCTGGAGTCCTCCCAGAATTCTATCAATCTACGGTTTTTTGGGGGCCTCCAGAACTCGCTAGATGGCTCTTTATAGATCTTTGGAGGCTCATTCAACTTGGATGGTGGCCTCTAAGAATCTCTGGACGTCCTCAAAACTCGGTTGGTGACCTTTGCGGGTCTTAAGAGGCCCCAAGAACTAGGTTGGTGGAACTCAACCGATCACTGGACACCCCCAGAACTCGGTTAGTGGCATCTACAGATCTCAAGATATCGCCAGATCTAGTTTGGCCTCTTCGGATCCCTAATAATTCAAAAATTCAATTCATTTTATTTTTTGAAAATATTTATTGTGATTGGACAATGACGGTAGCCAAAAAAAAATATTTTAAAAAATATGAGTAAATATTTTTGTAATTAGAATCTTTAGAATGCTATTCGTTTCTACTCAACATGACCACTTTTCAAAAAGATTCAAAAAATTTAAAAATGGTTTTCGTAATTTGTTTGACCAGTGTAATTCAGTTTCAACTAAACTTAAAGTCACATCCAATTAAAGTCGTTTATTTAATATATCAATAAATTTTACATGCAGTATTTTGTGGTCATTTTTCCAAAAGTCCCGGTAGGCCCTCGGACCTCCAGTCCACCTCTGGCAATTATCTACCCGTGAAAACATATTTTTTTTAAGTTGCATTCAGACCTCCATCCCAAGAAAGATCCTCAATTGTCTACGGTATTGGAAAGGCTTAGTTTTGCCACTTCTCAGTACTTCTGACAAAATAAAAAGTGATGCTTTTAGGTGGGTAAGACCTGAAATTTGATTCCAAGACCTCCAGGGTGACATTTGAGCTGAATATAAATGACTGCGCTGAGATGAAGAAGAACTTTCAAATTCCTTGCAAGAGGCAGAATAAACCCCTTAACAAAAACATTTTTTGTTGTTAGCTGGCCATTGTTTGATCCCCAGACCTCTTAGTTTAGAGTTTAATGGCAAAAGGTGGTCGAAATTTGTTGCTACATCAGAATGACTAGTGAAAGTGTCATTTTCACTTCCTTCACAGTACTCCTGAAAAAAATGTGTGTTTTAAATGTGGCATACCTATAGGCTGAAATTTGATCTCGAGACCCCCATCAGGAATCCGGGTTATTTCTAGAGTCTTATAAAAAGACAAACTGTAAAATATGTGCTAAATCGGAAAATGCAGGAGGATTTGTTATTTCCTTGCAAGATACCATAGAACATAGAAACACCTGCAAGAAATTTTTTGTTTTAATTGTGGCATACCTTTAGGCTGGGATTTGATATTCAGACCTCCATTAGGAATCAGGGTAATGTCTTAAATCTAATGAAAAGACGAGCAGTAAATTAACTGCTGAATCGGAAAGTTTGACATGAAGGAGGATTTGTTACTTTCTCGCAAGATACCTTTGAAAATTTTTGTTTTAATTGTGGTATACCTATAGGCTGAAATTTGATCCCAAGACCTCCATCAGGAATCAGGGTTTTTATAGAGTCTTATAAGAGGACAAGCTGTAAAATATGTGCTGAATCGGAAAGTTTAACATGAAGGAGGATTTTTTACTTCCTCGCAAGATACTCGTACCTTAGGAAGTCATGAAAAACAAATTTTAAATGTGGTTCAAGCTGTGATTCGATTCTTTGACTTTTGGTGTGACAGTCCAATCGTTACGCCACCTTGTTATGCATAGATACACAAACAAATTAAAATAGGAAAAACAACCAGAAGTCAAATACTTTGTTGGTTTTAATTGATGAGAAATCACTTACTTTTAACATGAGACACGAAACTAATGCCATAGACTTAATTCAACTTTGTGATTATATACAAAAACTTTTCTATCGTTGCTCATTGGTTACCTGCCAAGGTTATCATGAAGGTGGTTAAAACGAGTAAGAGAGGTTAGGAAACACTTTCAGTCGGTGCAAATCACCAAGGGAATAAGAAATATCAGAGAAAATATAAATAAAATAAATAGAAATAAAAGCAATGTTAATGTCACGCACATAAATCGACAATATGCCATTAATTTTCGCGAAAGCTAGTTCGCACTCACTTTCTATCACTTTACTTTGCTTAACTCTGTCTCCCCTTAAAATGCCCTAAAGGGGATTCCCACAAACTTTAATAAATCTCAAGAATACTTATAATCTCAATAGTACTCGTAGGTAGGTATAAGGGAACGAAGAAATGTTCAAACAATGAAACCCGGGGAATAAAATCAAACTAAAGAAAGTTTTTTTTTTTTTTAATTTCTTTAATATTTCTTCTCTGCCAGTGAATTTTTTTTGTTCCTAAGTTTATCTTGCTAGGTTGGTAGGTATAGGTACTCAATGTCACCTGTTTCTAAAAAAAAAAAAACTTCGATGAGTAAAAAAAAAAAAAAATACCTTTACTTACCCATAATTTTGTTTTTGTATTCTCTATTCGTTTACCCATAGATCTTTTTCTTTTTTAACTTTTTGATTCAAAATTGGATTTCCCCATTTCGAATGTCCTTTATAGAATTTAACTTTATTATACCTTTTCACATGTTTGTCTGTCTGTCTGTCTGTATACAATCACATATGTGCAGTATGGCAGCAGTGACATTTTTTTTAAATGCCCCGTCAGCAGCACAAGTTGAAGATGGAAAATGTAGGGATATCTACCTTTTATATATCAAAAACCAAAACGACAACAAATAAAACTATAACAACAACAACAAAAGAAAAAAAAAACAGAAAGGGTTTCAAGGAGGATTTTCTTGTCAGTTTTGTACGCTATCTTATATGTAGGTGTATATCTATAGCTCTATTTGTGTATAACTTTGTATTTATGTGTGTTTTTTGCGGTTTGGGATTTCCTTCCGTATTATCCTCTCAAACCCCTTTATTACAACATATCAGAGAGAGAGTTGGTATGTTGTGGAGCCTGTCTCGTCTTATGTCATTGACAAAACCACTCAATTTCACGGAATAAACACACAAATCTAAGACTTTGTTACTCATCATCCTGTCAGACTTCAGTTATTTGGTGCAAAAAGGACATGAAAAGGGGAGTAGGGTTGGAACATGGAAAGTAAGAAAGGGTAGCAAAAGACCTTTAAGCCAAAAATGTTTATAACACAAACATATAAGTACGAGGGGAAGAATAGGTTGAACTTTACATCACACAGCGAAATAGCTATAGCACCCTCTTTGCTGAATCCTTTCCGTAAAATCATTCATTCATTTTCGTTCATCCCATCATTTTGTCCTCTCTGTTTCTCCTTTGTCCTATATATTATCCTGTCCTGACTCCTGGAAGGGAAGTTCTGATGCAACAACTCTCAAGCAGCTGTTGCTTTTATGTTCTCATTGTTGCATCTCCCAACAACAAAACACAAACAATATACAAAAAAAAAAAAAAAAAACGAACACAACAACAAGGATTCAATAAAGTATTTTGCATGTACAATGACACAGCAGCTATTTTGTGTATTAAATTCATGATTCAAAAGCAAAAACAACAACAAGATGGGCAAAACAGCATCCCAAACTATACATACCTAGGTATATCTAAAGAGGGAAGGGGGAAAGAAAATTCATACACCTCACCCCTTACTCCTCACCCCATCTTGAAAAAATATCGTCCTTTTGAACCCATCATCATGGCCCGCTTCTTCTCACTCTGTGTTTTGTACAGAGAGTCGGTTGTTCCTTTTTATAAAACAAGCTTCAGTTTTAAAGGTCCTGTTTTTTTTTTTTTTTTTTTTGAAAATGCGACTGAATTTTTTTCTTCTTTTTCTGGTTGTATGCATTTTCCCCGTTTATTTGGCATTTTTCTAACCAACATCATAGCAGCAAAAGAGTATAGTGGATGGACGAAAATGAAAGAAGAGCGAAACGCGCGAGCTTGGGAAAATGTGCAGACGACACTATACAACGACATAACGTAAAAGAACGACGATGTTTGAGCATATGGCATTTTAACCTCACCCCCTTCTTTTAGAACAGGACTTTTGATGTTATTTTTTTTTTTTGTTTTTTTAATAGAAAGAAGATTCTATTTTGGATATGGTAAGGTTATAATATGAATAAAGAGGAAGAAGAAACCCTTTAACCATCTCTATTTTTATGCATATGTGTGTATGTGTGTGTGATTCTGGTGTATGATGATTCAAAATATAAAATAAAAACTGCAAAGGGCATCATATAACATCCTCATCCATATATAGAACATACATTTTTATTTTATTTTTATGTTAAAAATCTGTTGCATACATGAGATTAAAAGAGTTCAATATTGTGGGTAAAATGGGTAGAGGAGAGAGTAGTGTTAACAGATGGAAAATTGTTGTAGTTCAAGAGAATTCCATTTCAAAACTAACTTTGCCATTTCAAAAACATTCAGATTCAAAAGTGAACAAGGAAAAATCGAAAAAAACACGATGAAAAAGAGGAGAAGGGAAGGTGGGAGTAATGTGATTTTTTGAATGATGACAAAAATGTATGTCAATTTTTTATATTACGGAAAGCTGTTTATTTTCAAAGTCAAAGTCAAAGTCATTCAAAAAAAGAAAAGTATAGGTAGGTTCCTAAATCTTGATAATTTTTAATTCTGAATAATCTAAATCTTACCTAGTTTATTTTAAATAATTTCATTTATTCGAGTCAACTATTTTAATTTTAACCTAATGCACCACGTAGTTTTTACCCGAGACTATTCGTTATTGTTAAACACATTATTTTTTAACCCACCGAAAAAAGCACTCGGTTAAAAATTTTGTTCTGCGTGTAGAACTGGTCCACCACGAGACAAAACATTCAGGTATTTTTCTACTTTTCATCTCGGTTTTGTTAGAAACGCAAACCAATTTCAATCAATTTCTTCTCGGTCTCAGGTTTTTTTTTTTGTGAAAATTAAAATTGGTCTAGTCTGAAGCTCTTCGGAGTGCGTCTAGGTTCTTTAATCTTAAAATTTTGTTTCATTATATTTTTAACAAAAAAAAAAAAACTGATATCCACTCCCTAACACACGTGTTAACTGACACACGGATAGACAACTTTTGCGTTTGATAGCTATTCTTTTTAAAAAAGAAGTGATATCTTTCCAGTATTTATCACTTCACCAAATTTACCACTTAAACAAATTGTGGTGTCTTTTTAATACATGTGTCACATGCATGCACTGCCTTACGAATTGTATACTGGTAGTAGTGAACGGTCCTATCACACGTGTGTGGGCATGACGTGTAACGTGTAAAGAAGTCTGTTCATTATACGTGGAATTTGGCGTGCTAAGAGACTATTACACATTTGTTTATAAGAATTAAAAATATTCAAAGAGTTAATCCTAATTCAATTGTAATACTAGCCTTTTATTAGTAATCATCAGTTTAAACCTTAAGCCTAACTTTGGGCGTAAAGTGATTCTTTCTTTAGCTTTGCCACCCTATATTTTTTTAAATTCGATTTTGATATGCTTAAAAACCAATAAGCATGTGATATCTCCTGTTATTAGTTACATTTTTCCTCATTTTTCTTTTGCTCACATTATCTTAGGGGTAGTCAAGTCATAACTCCTTTGGTCAGCGAAAAATTTCCAAAAATATCAGACATTGAGAAATTGAGATCCGCACAAAACTAGTCATAAGACTGTCAGAAAATTTTGATAAAAAAAACCGTCTCGTTTCTTATGCTTTTAAATTTTTTTTAAAATTCTTCGGTTTTGTCTATTTTTTTCCTCGAATTTTAAAATTTTGGATTTTGTAAATTCACAAAAATTTCAAAATTCGAAAAGATATTTTTTCACCAATTTTTTACTTCTCAAGTGTACAATTTTAAGATAGTAGTAGTTTTAAGTGATTTTACATGAGAGATGATTTCCCCTTACCGAGACGTGTTAGCAGATATTAGGTTTTTCTATTCGGTTCAAACTCTATTCCTCTTATCTGAAATGAAATAAAATAAGCCATGGATAACGTGACGTATGTTACTGAAGATACATGGAGGATGAATGAGAAAATAACTTTTTACTTGTTAATAATTTGATTTTTTTTTTAAATTTTATTTGTTAGTTTTTTGATTTCCTAATTTTTAACAAAAATTACAAATTGTCTAAAACGTAAAATATGTTTCAATATGTTCAGGACTGGCCTGACAAACGTACAAAGCCTAAACGTTTTGTTGCCCTAAGCTCAAACAACTTTGCGTGCGAAAATAGATAGAGGTCGCTAGCTATAGAGACCAAGTTAGTTAAAAAATAAAGTTGTAAGGATTTGTGTAGTGTAAGAAGGCCTTAAAGAGACGTAGGAATTAAACATTAACTCAAGACAGACATTGAAGAGCAAATCTTTTTAACCACCACGCCAGCTACAGCCGTTAAATGTTCTAAATAATCAAAATCTGAAGCTTAGTCAAAGTACTCGTAATTCGACAGAGCTATCAATTTGAAAAAGCACTTAGACCATGACCGCATCATTTGACAAAGTGAAGCAGTGAGCTGGCATTTAGAAATATTTTTTAAATTTGGCTGAAAAATGTTGCTCTTAGTCACTTACCATCAAGATTGTAATATTCGTGAACGGTGAATATTAGTGGCATTGACAACGAGGCAAATATTTGGTGACATATTTGTATATTGGTAAGGCTCCAAGCTGTTTTTAAATTATAAAAATAGGTACTACACTGATAAACTTTGGTTAGAAATTGAGCCATCTGTGGTACCTTTTTTCTTAGTAGATTAACATTAGGAACTATTGATGATCATTCCAATGTTGTTAGTAAAAAAAAAAAAAAGAACAGGGCCTAAATGAGTGCCTTGAAGTACCCCAAAGCAATATGATAGCTGTAGTTAAGCCTCTGCCACTGAAAACCAAACAGAAATTTCAGGAGTAGGTACTTGCAGTCTTGCGAGAAAATGATGAAATCCATTCAAATGTCATAAAAATGTGCTCCTCTACTCTAGAAACTTATAAATTCCTTTTATTCCTGTTTCCTGCTTCAATAAAATGTAAACAGGAATATGGTTGAGAATTGTAAATCAAAAGGATCTGGCTCTGAAACGTACTGCTGCACAGCCAATTTTTTTGTATCAAATTATTTTGGATATGTGCCTTGGGAAGGTAACGAAAAGACTGAAAGGGTAGATCAGAGACTAACACTGAAGAGGTTCTAATGCAAAAAATATCCTTGTGTTTTATTTTTTATGTTTGAAATGTTTAAGTCAGCTCAATTTTTATTTTATTTTTCAATATTTTGCAAGGCCAATATTCTTGTGGCAAGATTATTTTCAATGTGGTAGATATTTTATTTCTGGGCGTAAGTTCTAAACTAATATCCTTAAATATTTAAAATACCTACGTAGCCAAATTGGGATACTTATTTTGGTATATAAAGTACCCCTCAACTTAAAACCATATGGACTTTTGCTTATATTTTTAGGTAGGACCTCGAAAAGTTTTTCAAATCTTTTTAAATAAAATTCTTATAAGTTCTATTGGTACAACTTTTTATACCACATAACATGCGTATATTCATAGTTTTGTTTAACTCTTGAAAACTATATAGTTTTATAATATTTTATAAGTTTTATTAGCTTAAAATACTCCTTAAAGTTTATTTAAAAACAAAAAAAAAATTAAATCTTTCTTCTATTTATTTGATAAAACTTTCTTCTTGAAAATGTTTTCTACTTTGTGCAAATATTTTTATTTTCTTATTTAATTTTTAATTTTTAGTTTTCAAAATTTTCTAATAAAAGTCCCTTTTTCCTTATATAAATACTGCCCTAAATCTCACCATTTCTTAGTAAGGTACAATATTCTATGTATGTACGTACTCGTCTCGTTTATAACTCGTAAGGTTTATATTTTTTCTATTCTACCAGAGTTAGTTGCAAGTTTAAAGTTCATCACATCACAAAATATTCTTAATTAAAGAAGAAACTCACACAAAAACTTCATAAAGAGAGAGCTCTGGCATTTTCTGTAGGTTCGTTCTTCGTCAGTGTTGGAATTGAAAGAGCTTGGTAAGGGAAGGTAGTAGCTATATAAGGTACAGAATGAAGATTGGATGTGCAAAAGGCTTCAACCGCACATCAGCATAATATAAAAGGCGAAGCGGTGTAGAGTGAGAGTTGGCGGCATCACGCTGCTCTTATGCTGTTGAAGAAAATTCTTCTTTTTGAAACTCCCGGGAGCAATAGATGAGTGTTCCTATATGTAGGTAGGTATAATTGTAGAGCCCACCTCGCATAGTAAACACCTCATTTTGGCAGACATTTTGATGTTTTGCAACAAAAATATCCTTCTTCCAACCAAACTCAAACTCAAACTTAAGACTCAACTAAACTCCTGCAGCCTGTTGTCCTGTGTGCTCTGTGTCGTGTCGTCGTTAATATAGTCGGCGCGCACTTGTGATGCTGGTGCAATGCGACAGTCGACGACACATATAAATATGTATTTCAAGTATATCTATAGATACTAAAAGTGGTTCTATCTATGCACAAGCACATATCCCCAACATTGATTATGTCAACTTCAAGGAAGATGATAAGGATATAGAAAAAATGAAGTGGATAGGTCGTACGGTTTATTCAAGCTCGAAGGTATGTTTCCATATATCCCTCCATCTACTTAGCATCAGGTTGTGGATCCTATTGCACATGTAGACAGTTATCTAAGCCACAACGTGTCTATCATAGGCTTATATGACAGGGGATTGCATCCCTCTGTATAGACATATAGACACACTCGAATGGCTGGGAAATACAAAAAAAAAACCTGTAGCTACCCACCTTCCAGGCACATTCAACACGTCTCACAGGATTTCACATTCACATTCGGGAAGAGCAATCCAGGATTTTATTTCATTCATCTTTTTTTTCATTTTCTTTTCTCCCCACTTGTTTTTTTTTTTCGTTTTGTCCATACTAAAGACCAGAAATTGTATATACCTCCCTAAACATAAAAATGGTAGGCTTTCTGACGTCTGGGTCCTTCATCCTTAGTGTTTTTTTTTCTCTTTTTTTTCCATTTTGTTTCGTTCGTACTCTTTCCTTAGTCTCTGCTGTTTTTTAGTCGTGTCGAACTGATGGCCAACTTCCCGTAGGAGATGATGATGGTGATAGCATGTCTGCAATGTGTAGGCACAGAATACATATTTAATGCGCCCCCAAACACCCTTTTCCTATTCCTCTTCTCCCAAGTCTCAATCCCCAACCGAACCGACCGACACGACTGTATACAACAACGCCTTAGAAAAACGGGGAACTTCCTTGGCAATGTGCCAATTGAAGAACTTTTGTAAAAATAAAAACCTACAACTGCCTGACTATAAAGGACTATACGAAAATGAAAAAGCAAACAAAAAATATAAAAAAAACATGTCTTTTTTCTTTAAATAAAAATCAATATTCTTTCATAGCTAGTTTTCTTCTTTAAGTTAAACTTTTTTTTTTTTTTTTCCAGGATATGGTCACGACGTATCGCCGATGCACTTCACTGCGTACCTGCCACGAATAGAGAACGAAGTAACAGTTATCACATCACATCCGCCCCGACCCCCATTGGCGTCACCGACCTCCAATTCCTCTCAATATTCCTATCAGACAACTTCTTCTTCGCCATCATCGCCATCGAATTCATCCGATCGCTTTAGTCCGCCTATGATTCGCATTAAGACCGAGTATGACAACGATTTACATCACAACAATAACAACGTTAATAGAAAATCCCTAGCCATGTGCTTTACAAGCACAGGAGCGGCTCTCTCATTGCCGCCAAAGAAGAAAGACATCTACCGGCCGTATTCGCTGGACGACAGGCCATCAGCCATTGACCGCATTCGAACCTATGAAATGCGAATACCGGCCGAAGAGGATTTGCATGCAGCACATGCGATTCTCGATTTGAGTGCGTCAACAGCCTTCCATCCACCTACGCAACCGCATCAGTTGCAACAATTGCAGCAACAACAGCCGCCACATCATTTGCACCATTTGACACATGCGATACAGCTGCAACAGCAGCAACAACAACAGGACGATGACGACGAGCGCCCCGATAGTGAATTATCGTTGCATAATGGGCATGTACCTGAGATTGACTGCAAGATTGGCCCCATCCAGAATGAGAATAGCAACACGACGAATATTGGGGCGCAACAAATCGGTTCGTGTTCCAGTAGCCCGGGTACTCCACAGCCCGGCGCCAAGACCGTTGCCTATACATACGAAGCATTCTTCGTCAGTGACGGACGTTCAAAGAGGAAAAACGCAACCGATCCGGCTGCGGCAGTTATTGTGCCCGAGCACAAGGCAAAATATACATGCACAGAATGTGGCAAGCAGTATGCAACATCTAGCAACCTGTCGCGGCATAAACAGACCCATCGCAGTCTAGACTCGCAATCGGCGAAAAAGTGCCACACCTGTGGCAAGGCCTATGTGTCCATGCCAGCCCTGGCGATGCACGTTCTCACGCACAAACTCTCACACAGCTGCGGTGTATGCGGCAAGCTCTTCTCCCGGCCCTGGCTGCTTCAGGGTCACCTTCGATCTCATACCGGTGAAAAACCCTACGGTTGCGCCCATTGTGGCAAAGCCTTCGCGGACCGTTCTAATCTCCGGGCTCACATGCAAACTCACTCGATAGACAAGAACTTCGAATGCAAACGCTGTCACAAGACCTTCGCTCTAAAATCCTACCTGAACAAACATCTCGAGTCGGCCTGTTTGAAGGACGAAGGCGCCTCTGACTACTCAGATCCCATGAGTCCCGAACCACCATCAATGATGCTCGATATGGTCAAAGGCAGTCCGATTAGGACTATACCAGTTAAAATTGAAGCCTCCTACGGTGGGTAACAATGTGAGGATACCGTTTCCTCTGACATCAATTCCGATTCCAGTAAAGATTCCTGCATTTACGGTTTTGTTCGAGTAATGCGGTAAGAAAGCTGATTTTAAATGTTAATTTTTTTTTAAATTTAAAAAAAATCAATTAAACAAAAAACAAAAAATATATATTTAAAACAAATTGCAGATAATTATAAACAAAAATTTTAAAAACAAAACAACCAAAAAGTTAAAAAAAAAAAACAAAAACACTCAAATGACAATATCTCTTGTATAAATGTATTTATTTAATATTAATTTATTTTTTAACGAATTCATTAATTTTTTTAATTTTATTTATTAAAAGAAAAAAAAAAAGGAAAAATTATTTCTTTTTTTTTTGTAACACAAAGATCATAATACGTCCATCCTACAGAAATTTAAGCTATTTGCAAGTCATAGAGAATTATTCAAAATGGCGAACAAATTTGACTTGAATGTGGGGAATTTTAGTGTGTAGATTCTAGTCACAGGATATTTTGTTTTTTTTAATTTAATTTATTTATTGTAAAATAGTTTATTTTTATTGTATTCAATTAGGTATGTAAACAATTTATTTATTTAATTTATTGTCAATATTTTTTTGTTTAGTTTTGAATTTTATGATATTTTTTTTTTCTTAAATAGTTTTCTTAATTAAATGTCCCTTTTTTGTACTGAATAAGAATTTTGTTTTTGGGCTTTTTTGCGGTCTTTTTAAAATAAATAAATACTGAAAAAAGGGGGGATGAAAGTTGATTAAAAAAAATTGTTTAGTTCAAAACATAGTCAAATTAAAAGATTCTACAAAAAAGAAAAAAATCCATTGTACCAAATGGTAAAATTTCCCATTGGGCTTAAATTAATTTTTATAGGAAATTAATATGAATTTTAAAGAAAATCGGGAATTCTCAACAATAGCTTCTTTGAAGAAAATATTGTTGAATTTTTGGTACAAATTTGATAACAATTAAATTGAGATGAGGTAAGAAAATAACAAGTACAAGTAGGTAAAGGTTGATGGGTCTTCTGAATTCGAAAAACTCACAGACTTCCTTCACTGACTCTTTCGAAGTAAATGGGACAAAATGATTGGCACAAACTATAGCTACTCTCCTAAAGCTTATCTGAATTCTTTTTAAAATTTTGTAGAGGATGATTTACCAAATAAAATGTACCAAATAGTAACTTTTTTCACTGAATGACAACAACTAATTTTTTAAAGAAATTCATTTGAATTCGAAAGTATTTAGGGAATTCTCTGGAACAGCTCCTAAGAAGAACATTTTTTAAAGTTTTCTGTAGAGATTTGACTCTTTTGAGTTCAAAAAATATCGTCACAAAAGTTGTTAATGTTGATATCTTTGGTAGGTCTTAATTCCAATAGTTCAAAGATACCCCAACTGATTCTTAGAATAAGAAATAAATGGGACAAAATTATTGGTACAAATTATTTTCTTAATAAAGTTTATTTTTTAAATTTGTATTAAACAGAAATCTTTATGAATCTTGTTCAAAGATTCCATCCAATAGCCCCTTAAAGACTTAGATAATAAAACGATTGGTACAAAATGTTGTCCCTTATAATTTCGATTAATTGTGACCTTTTAAGTGGAAGATCTATTTATTGTTAAACGGCATTGAGATATCGAAAAAAAACTCTCCAATGACTTCCCAGAAGAAAAAGTGGTTCAAAATTTTTGGAATAAATATATCTGCCTAAAGATGTCCAAACTTGCAGAATTGAATCAATATGTAACAGTTGGTACAAATTTTAGCCCAGTAGCTTGCCCCAGGATTCTTATAGTTCAGGTGCAAATGAAAAGCTATATGGATCTTATAATGAAACAATGATCTTGGTTGATTCTAATTACTGAAATATTATTTCTTCAACAACCTTTCGGATTAAGAAACTGATAATGTGATTTGTATTACTGTCCCAAATTTTCAGATAAAAATTGATTTAAAAACAAAATTATTAGAAAATGTTTACAACTACTGACCAACTTTCATCCTCTCTGCTAAAACCTATCTGTATCTTGTCTCTTTTTTCCTCTCCAATTCCAAAACCTTATATTTAAAATTTGATCAAAGTCGCAACAAAAGCAATGAAGAACTTTAAAAATTAAACTACGTACATAAATTCTAGTCAAATGGAAATTTAAGAAAAACAAAAAAATATAATTCTAGTCAAACTTTTAGATGCTTAAGCATATAAACAAAAAAAAAAAATTCTTAGACTCTTAAGGCATGTATCTACTATAAACAAAAAAAATTTTCATTTTTCTGATTCTATAATTTCTTCTTAAAAAAAAAAATCTGTCTCTTCATGACAAAGGAATACAACAACAAAACGAAAAAAAAAAACATTATTCAGTAAAGTGATTAAATGCAACGAAAAACGCAAAAAAGCAACGTTTCTCATACAACGAATTAGTAATTTAAGGAATCTTATAATAGGAAAAAAAAAATTTAGCTTTGTAAGTATTAAACAAAAAAAAAAAAAATAATAATATTATACACAGACGAAAAATTAAATTACATATAAATCGATAAGCAATTTCAAGCAACGAAAACAGCAATGTAAGATATTTATATATACATTAAATTATATATACATCATTCATTTTCATACACCATTCATCTGCAGTTATTTATATACCTAAATATATAGTTATTACATCCCAAAAGCAATATTGTATATAATGAACAATAATACAAACAAAAAATCCTTATATACTCATATAAAAAAAAGGAATCCTTTTCGTCAATTAATAGGAACGAAAGTTCGTTCGTTCGTTCTTTCGTTGTTGTTGTTTTTTTTTTTGTTGTCTTGCCTTCACTTAACCTATTAGTCATTTGTAAGTTATTACCACCACCACCTCCACCACCAACCAAAACAGAAACCCTTTTGACATGGATTCTTTTCTCCCCCACATCGACAAGGAAATTATTATATTCAACAAGACCGATTCCTGTCTAAGACGGCTGGCATGTACCTACTATATATACCTACACCCGCCTAATTGTACACACATCCTTTCCTCATCCTTATTATTTTCTGGCTATTAAAGGCACGAATGGCTTTCAAAAAAATATGCGGAGCCTCAAAAATAACCCCCATCAACTCATTCCTAAGAAAAATTATGAACACATTGATGAAAAGCAACCCTTTCCTGATGATGCATGCTTAAAATTAAAATTTAAAAAAAAAAATATATCCTCAACAAAAAAAAAGGATTTATTTTTTCCTTACTCCCCCTCGAAAATAAAGCAAAATATTATGATTGTACTTGAGTCTTAATCCGTTTTTAAATGAATTATCCCAGCCTGTGTTTTCCAAAAAAAAAAAAAAAATACGAGTATTTCAAAAACTCTTCTCTTTTTTTTTCGTCCTTTTAGCTTTTTTTTAATGGCCGAAACAGGTTTTCCTAATTTCCTTCATTCATGTAACGAGCCATGTTATGTTGGTTGAAAGCAACTCAGTAAGGATGGGTGGTAGTGTGGCTGGTAAAGAGGAGTACTATTTCTTTTCACTATAAACAATCCAAAAATGCAGCAATTTTCTAGTCAATTACCAAATAATATGCATGTAGGTACCTATACTCTTATTTCTACTCTATTCATATCCTTTTTTTATTTTAGGAAATTTCTCTTTTTTTTAGTTGTTGAATCTAGTCAAACCAAATATAAAAAAAATCTCTATCTCTGTCAAACAGATTGTATAAAATTGTATTTATGTATCTATTTATTATTATTTTATAATTATAAAACAAAGCAAACAAAAATTCTATTCTATCTTCTTGTACAAATTCAAATGAAACTCTTTGGAAACAGTCAAATTTTAACTTTAACTCTTAAGGCCCACTATATTCGCAAATATGGTTTAAATGCATATATCTATAAAAAAACAAAGAATCCATAACTTCTTTAAAAAATCATTCCAACTTAAAAGTTAGATTATATATTTAAAAAAAAAAAAACTTTAAATATAAAATTTAAAAATCTAAATATTTGGTATGTGTAAAAATGTGTGTGTGTGTATGTGTGTGTGTAAGTGTATTTGTTTTAAATAAATTTCTTTGTATTTTGCAAAATTTTTCATTTTCACATTTGCGGTTTAGTATTCAAAATAATTATTATTCTCAATGGAATAAATATACTTTTCCATTGGAATATATTTTTGAATCTAAAATGGGATAAGAGTGCAATAAAGGAAGTAGACAAAAGTCAAAACATAATTTACATAATTTAGGACAAAATTTTCTTTTTAAAATTAAAAAAAAAAATAATAGCTAATAAATTAAATAATTTGGCATGTAGTGTAATTTTTTTTATGGAACAAAATTAATTGAATGAATGGAAAAAGTGGTTAAGATTGTATTTTTTTTTTCAATTATATGCATGATGTCAAAAGAACTATTTAAAATAATGAGAACAGATACTCAAACAATTCCAATGGATAACATTTTCTTAAATCTTTTTTTTTTTTTTTTTTTTTTTGAAAAACTTTCACGATTATAAAAGCTAGTACAAAAATATTATAAACTGATACATTCACAATATTTACCTTTCTTTACTTATGTTAAATAAAAATTGGAATTGGGAGCTTTTAAGCTTCTTCAATTTTAATAATGACAGCTTTTTTTCAAAAAAGTTTAATACAAAAATATTTTGCCAACATCTATCCATCATAACTTTTGCATCAAAAAAACATCTGAATTTGCAGCTTTTCCAGCTTTTTTAATTTTAATATGAAAGCTTTTTCAAAAAAATGAATATTAAAAAATCACAATATTTATTCTACTTAACTTCTGTTAAAACTGAGGATCAGAATTGGGAACTTTTATGTTTTTATAAGTCTTATAATGAGAGCTTTTTCAAAAAATTGCCCTTCAAACTTTGACAATATCTATTCTATTTAAGTTCTGTATTAACTTTAGAAAAGAATTGGGAGATTTTAAGTTCTTATAAGTTTTTTAATGAAAGCTTTTTCAAAAAAAATTATTTTAAAATATTTTCACAATATCTATAATAACTATTTTATTGAACGATTTATCAAGATCCAATCCTGATTCCTTAGCATTTCAGATGAGAATTGGAAGCTTTAAACACTTTTCTAAGATCTATAATGAAATTTTTTGAAAAATTTGACTCAACATATTTTTGTAATATTTCTGTCTGTCATAACTTTTGTATAAAACAAATGACAGAATTGGGAACCTTAAAGCTTTTGTTATTTTTACTATGAATGCTTTTTCCAAAAAATTAAAAAAAAAAAACAAATAATTTCACATCATCTGTTCTTTTTCAAATATTTTATGGGACAAAAATCAGTTTTTTCAAGCTTTTTAATTAAGTTTAAAGAAAGCTGTTTCAAAAACTAAAATAAAAATTATTCTCGAAATATCTGATTCTAAAACATTTTAACTAAACCAAGATAAGATTGCAAATCTCTTGAAGATTTCTTATGTTAAATGAAAGCTTTTTTATCTTAATTTTCCGTCAAAGATCAGTTTTTCAAGCTTTTATGTGTTAAGAGAAAGCTTTTTCAAAATAATAAATGAAAATAATTATTGAAATATCAGATCGTTTATTTTTTTTACTAAAAAAAGAACATATTACGAAACTTTTAAAGATCCGTTTTGTTTAATGAAAGCTTTTTTATTTTAGCTTTCCATATTCTTCAAATTGAAGCATTTTAATTTTGTATAACATAACATAACAAAGATAAGACTTATAACTGAAATTTAAAGCAATTGAATTCCCAGCTAAACTTAATGAGTCAATCAGGAATGTATCTGCATAACAATGCCAATATTAGTGATGCTTTGAAAAAATATTGAGTACTCATTTTTATTTGTTTTTTCTTGTTTACTGTGCTTATTTCTCAAGCTAATAGAAAACTCCTGATCATTGACTTCAAGTATGCTTTTTAGATCTTTATAATCCAAAAGCTTTTCTAAAGAAGAAAATGTAAGCAATAAATAAAATAAGAAAGGATTATTTTTAATTTGGTGAAAAATATTAACTGAAGAAGCTCTTCTCCAAGCTTAAAGCTTTTTTAAATCATTTTAAAAATGTTCTTTTTTCATAGTAAAATCCATCTTGCAAATCCATGGAAAGCTAAAAATCTTAGAGCTTTACCTATTCAACAGCATCAACAAGGATCATAAAAAAAAGCTTTTATTAAAATAAACTTGAATTTTTTGCTGTTTTTATAAATGTGTAATTTTGAATGAATGTGAGTTTGATAAATCTTAATCGCACATTTTGTACAATTTAAAGTCTGTGTGGGGCATTTTTACTCTTCAGTATTTATTTTTTTTTATTCTTAGCTATACCTATTTATTTATTTTTTTCTGTATAATATGTAGAACTATCTCCCTATCTATTTATTTATATTAGTTAAAAAAAAAATTATATCTAATCAACTTGTATCTGGATATTAGGCTTTTCAAACAGCATAATTAACCTTTTTTCGCAATCTTATTACAAGCAAAGCAAAACCGAGTGTTCTCTAGTCATTAGAACCTAGCGTATTAAATGAAAAAAAAAAACACAAATATTTTTAATCCCCCGATCTATACTCTTATAACAAATTTACAACAATTAAATATTTTCCAAAAAAAAAAAATAAAAAATAGTAACAATTCTGAAAAAAATACAATTATTAAACAACAAAACAAAAATGGTGCTGTTTCAGATTTATTTAAATATTTTTTTTTTTGTAAATATAGCAATATGAAAAAAATTTCTGTATACATATATTTTTTTCTCTTAAATCAATCCTCTCTATCTTAAAATTAATATCATATTTTTAGTAAAAAAAATATTATATATTTTTTTTATTAAAATAAACATAATAATCAGCTTCAGTTGATGATCTCACAAACAATAATATATTTAATACATTTTTCTATAATTGCATTTATATATCTATATATAAAAAATAATATTTACTATAGCTATATTTATAAAAAAATGAAATACTTTCGCAAGTTGATACTCCCTATTTCGTCTAATTTCTAGCAATAATTAAAAGCACATAAAGACAGTTAAAGGAAAAAAAATTATATAAATACAAAACATATTTAAACTTTTTTTTTTTTGTAAATTGAAAAGCAATTAAACGTTAGAATATAAGTTTATAGATTTTTTTTAGTTATATAATGAATGATATATTTAATTTTAAGAAATCTAAGCTTAGTTTTGTGGTGTGGTGTGTTTTTATTTTTTAAAAAACACACCTTATCCATTCATCGGCTAAAGTACCAAAGCAATACTCAAAAAATTATTTAAAACAAAAAAATAAAACACTCAACCTACTATTCAATTATTAAAAAACAAAAAATTATATTATATTCTTAAAAATTATATATATATTTGCAAAATTTTAAAAATAAAGAGAAAAAGTTTATCAATTTGTATATTTAAAAATAAAACAAACGAAATTCTCTTTAAATTTTTAAAATTAATGTAATTTATTAAGAAAAATAAAACAAAAAATTGTAAATAAAAAGAAATTATTCAAAGTAAAACCACTTTGACATCACACTTTTCAAAGCAATATTTAAAAAGTAATATTTTTTGAAATTTTTGTAAAGCAATATTTATTGAAAAAAGAAAACATAACAAATTAGTAAAGAAGAAAAGAAAAGAACAAAAAGAAATCAATAATATAAATATTTTTAAATTAATACAAGTAGTAAGTATTAAATTCAAAATTACAAAATTCTAGTTATAAATTTTAATAAAAATACATGTAAAGTAATATAATATAATATAATATAAATATTTAATCATAGATTGTAAATTATATAATAAATAATTATGTTTCTTTGAAGCACACAATTATAAAAATTAACAAACGAAACAAAGTATTAAAATTATATTTAAACAAATCTTTATATAAAAATATTATGATATTCAACAATACAACATTATATAACACATTCATGCATTGTACATTAACAAAAACAAAAACAACAAAAAAAAATTAAAAACAACATTGGTGTATTTATTTAGTTTTAATTACATTTTTATTATAAAAGAAAAACAAGAAAAATTATTCATTTTAAATGAAAGAAAAATTATATTTATTAAAAAAAAAGACACTAATTTTGTTTTATTTATTTTCTCCAATTGGATTTTAATGGCTTCTTCTCTTGGTTTGATGATTTTTTATTTTTTGCAGCATTTTCTCTGGGCACTACCAACAGATGAATTATTTTTTGTTGGTTCTAAAAGACTACTTGCATTTTGTTTTTAAGTCGTCAAAGTTAATGCGATTTCATAAAGGAAGTAAAGTTAAATATTTTCTATTTGATTTTATGATGCCTTTTTTTTGAAATCATCCTTTGATAAATATTTAATTGTAATTTTTACAATATTAACTAGTTTTTGGAAAAATGGTTCAAAATTTTTGCGCATGCGCATTACTAGTTGAAGTTTTTAATTTTTATTACAAAATTATTTGCCTGGTTTATTTAATTTTTGTTTAACAGAAATCATAATTCAACATTTCATACACACAATTCAACAATTTAATTAAATACTTTTTGAATTTTTTCTGTATAACTATATAAGAAATATTAAAAATGAAATTAAAATTAAGATTAACACAACGAATGGAATAGAAAAAAAGATGGATTCGATTAAATAATTTTAGCAATTTTTGATCATATCGAGTTCACTCATGATGATTCACCAAACGCAATCTGATCAGTCCCTTCCAGTGATTAGAAACCAGAAGTCCAAAAATATTACCATTGAAGCTTCTGATGTCGAAAAAGTTGAAATAAAAGGTCATAAGCTATTATGGAATCTTTACTAAACCTCGTTCTTCAGAAACTGTATGCAAGGAAATTCTAAAAATACAAATTTTGTTCAACAACTTTTGAATGCTGATGAAATCGGTACTATTGGGAGAACTGATCGTGCTGTCAAAGATTAATTTACGAGAGTATTGAAGATGAAGCGAAGTGTGCTAAAACTGCTGTTATTGTCTGGATGGTAACTCCAAAAATAAATATT